>OZ020606.1:62157454-62757454 GCA_963971545.1 Philophylla caesio
AAAAAAAATTGCATGCGACTCAAATGTGTGGAACTACATATATAATCACGTGTACAAAATAAAAACTCGATTAAAGATGATGAAATTTTTGCAAAAAAAATCCATATGACCCATTGTTATGAGTAGCGTACTCATACAACATTGCTTTTGACTATCTTAAAAATTTGAACAAAAATTAAGTTGCTCCAAAATCGGTCGGGTTTAGACTCAAATGTGTGGAAATACATATATATTGACGTGTACAAAATAAAAACTCGATTAAAGATGATGAAATTTTTGCAAAAAAAATCCATATGACCCATTGTTAACATGTTAACATTGCTTTTGACAATCTTCAAAATTTGAACAAAAATTAAGGTGCTCCAAAATCGGTCGGGCGTAGACTGAAATGTGTGGAAATACATATATAATCACGTGTACAAAATAAAAACTCGATTAAAGATGATGAAATTTTTGCAAAAAAAATTCAACAAATATTTGTTGAAAGAAACAATTCGCTTTAGTTTAGATATATATACAAAAATTCGTTTTTATTATTGAAAGATTTATTACTCACCGCTGATGTCGCTGTTCACCGAAGATCGTACTACAAAAAGAAGAGCCCGTTTTTCCCGCAGTCGCCGCATTTGTAGCCTCCACAGAATTTGGAATCTGGCACCGGTATCTGCTAACAGGACTCGTGCAAAAAGGAATAGAAGTAACGAGTTCTGTCAGCCAGTGGTCAACAGCGACATCTATCGGTACCGTGCTAAGCCTAGTATTATACTGCATGCTTAAACATGCCGCCCGCCTTGCAGCGACACTGCAATTAAATTTATTAAATTCATTCATAAGTTGTACTTAAAATATTTCTTAGCCTATGACAAAATCTTAAAATAAGTCAGATGTCGCATCCTTTAATAAGCAGTGGCTCCAGAGATGATCCAACCGAAGATAGTATTCTGCGCTGCTGGACGGGTAGGTGTCGCAGGCATTAGCCCCGGGCGCAGAATCGCTCCGTATACATCCGCTCCTAGGATGATTAACACCGTGCACGATCGGTAGAAGCTAGGGTCTGCTAGCCGGAGGTGTCAAAATCGTTTACAATTCGGGCATCGACGGTACGCTCGGGGGTTATCTTTTTCAGATAGTGTACTATTTTTGCGCGGACTACTAACCTTTCCTGCCAGCCCTTTACGGTAAATGCGCAATGTGACCTCTCGTTGCTACGGAGGATGCGTAGTTGTCTAACTATAGCCTTTGACATAGTCGTGTAAGGTTGCCCTGGGTCGATTATTGCTCGTATTGATTGGTATCTGGTTCCCATACCGGGAATCGAACCCGGGCCTTCTGGGCGAGTCCTGTTAGCTGATACCGGTGCCAGATTCCACCTTCTGTGGAGGCTATAAATGCGGCGACTGCGGGAAAAACGGCTTCTTCTTTTTCGAGTTCGAGCTTCGGTGAACAGCGACATCAGCGGTGAGTAAAACATATTTTCATAAATAAAAGTGAATTTTTGCATATATTTATACAAAAGCGAATTGTTTCTTTCAACAAATATTTGTTGAGTGGAAGTTTCGTGAGCGGTAGTGGGAAAGTTTCGGCGTCTCAAGGATCGGCTCCCCGTGATCCCCGTTGTCGAAATTCAAGAGGAATTTTGATTCTTTTCACCCCCCCCCCCCCCCCGCTCGAACATCTCCTTTTGCAGTATTTTTTTTTGTTTTTCCAAATTGGAAACAATTTTCTTGTTAGCTCATCAAGACACACAGTTTAATAATTTCATTAAATGATTATAATTTATGGTGCTTTACACTTTTGTTTTTTTATTGTAATTAATTAATTAATTAATTTTTTCTTCACGGTCGCAAATTGACTTAACACAGTTTGGCTGTGTTGTTAGATTTTTTAATTCAAGTGCTTTAATTTATTTTTTTGCACATTAACTTTCATTTATTAACTTTTCACTGAAAGAAATCACTTTGCAACCCGCTCGGGCGCCACTTAACTCTCGTTATTAACGAGAGGATAAAAAATTAAAGTTGCGGCGAACCAACTCGTTCGCCGACTTGGAAAATCAAACAATTATTTCAACACGTTATAAATTTATTAACTGTGCGCGTTGCGCACCCCAAAAGAACTAACTTTACAATTCTAATTTGCTTACAAGCTAACTTCTTAACCTAGCCGTCCCAATAGTAACTTCCACAACTCCAACACTGTTGACATTGCGGTTCTCACGCTATTAGTGCGACGCGCCGGATGCGCGTGTGTCATGTCAGCGAAAGTTCGGCCCGTGAGAATGCAAGTTGTGTAATAGCGTTCGATCACCTGCTTTGCAACGTGAGCAAATGTACGGACCGTGGGATAGCATAACGATAACTTGGATTATTTTGTACCGCATCGCATTAGGTATCTCCCATAACTTTCTATTATTCTCTCTCCGGTAAAGTCGTTCATTTGCTATTTTATACCACCATACGGCGACTCCGTAGAAAATAATGGGTCTTACCACAGCTGTGCACATCCAGTGTTCGATGTGTGGCTTTATTCCCCATTTCTTCCCCACGGCCTTCTTACACGCGTGGAGGGCATTGATGGCTTTCCTAGAGCGGTCTTCAATATTCCGCTTCCGATCAAGTTTTTTATCTAGAATGACTCCTAGGTATTTGACCACGGTTGCGACAGTTAATATTACACCATTTACATTAGGTAGTTTGAAGGTTGGAATTTTATATTTCCTCGTGAAGAGCTCGACCTCGGTCTTCGTAGGATTGATATTGAGTACACAGTCCGCAGACCAAGTAGTCACATTGTTAAGAGTGTTTTGCAGCAGATAACTTAGATCTTGTGGATATTTGCCCGTTGCTATGATCGCTATGTCGTCCGCGTATGCGATGACTTGGCAACCAGTACTCTTAAGATTTAATAGTAAGTTATTCATTGTTAGATTCCACAATAAGGGGAAGAGAACGCCTCCTTGGGGCGTGCCTCTGGCTGCGTATTTAGATTTCGATTCGTCTAGAGGACATAAAATATTCCTGGCCGCTTGTAACTGTGCGAGAAAGATTCCGTCTAGTCCTAGAGATTTGATTGGTTGAAAGGACATTATTGCCCATTCCACCTTATCATAACTCAATATGTCCCGTGCAGAGTGAATAGACATTAGTAGCTCCAACATTTCACTACACGTTGATGTCCAGTCCCCGCTTAGTTTCTGGAGAGAGTTCATACTTGGAGCATTTTTCGAAACAACTTGTAATATTTGTTGTTAGTCAAAATTTGTTTCCCTAACATTTATCGTACAAAGCGCGACACGCTATATGTTGTAGGCCACCAGGCCGCTCTTATGAATAATAACATCCAAACGGTTAAGCTTGTAAATTATCATTGACTTTATTTTAAAAATGTTGTTCTTATATACTAATTTCCTCACAGAGGAAACTTATTCATAATTCTTAATTAACCAATGGGAAATCAACACAAAGTTTCAAATACTTTCTCACGCATTGATTTCACACGGTACTAAATAAAATATGATTAGGGTAAGATACACTTAGAATTTGTTTTATTTATTGGCCTTCAAATTGCCGAAATGCAATGACAGCAATTTGATGCCGGAATGCCTTATGTGTTTTTGCTAAGCGGTAAATCACCAAAAGTACTTGCACTTGTTGTGTAATGAGCTCGCTGTTCTGCGCCCAGACATTTGGTTTTATGTTGCACTTTGTGTGTGGTGTCTTGCGCGCGTGCAGTGTACATTATACGTGTGTGTGTGTCAGTATGTTTCATTATGTGCTATGTGCATTGTGTATGTTTGTATGTCTGTATGTTATCGTTTAGCATATTTGTATATTAGTTTGTAATATTGTACGCAATGTGTATTGTATGTGTGTGTGTGTGTATCAGTTATGTATGTGCATACTACATCCTACCCCTTTAGTTAAATGTACAATTGCTGTAGTTTCTTAGAAGTTAGGCAAATGTGCATATTATGTTACAATTTATGTATATTAATATATTATAGTTGACAATTAGTTATATGTTTCTAGCTTTAATTATATTGTTATTGTGTATTTTAACTAATTTATTTTCTATTTGTATAAAGCTATTGACGCCTTCTTGTCTAATGACTTTGTAAGGGCCTTTAAAAATTTTATCAAATTTTTTCTTATTTCCTACTTTAACATAAACTAAATCATTATTTTTGAAATTACTTACATATATTATTGTTTGTTTGTTTCTTAATTCTATCAATCTTATTTTGTATTAGAGATTGATGAGCCATATTATGAGCATGTATAAGTTTCAGTTTGAGCTCTGTCAGATAATCATCAATATTGTATAATTTGTTTTTAGATTTAAGTATTTCGCAGGGTAGACTGCTGATTTTTCCAAACACTAGCTCATGTGGAGAATAGTTTGTCGTACAGTTTGGCGTTGTGTTGTAGCAGTACACGTAATAGGGTAATAAGTCTTCCCAATTGTCTTCTTTTTGAAGTGCTCGTAGGTAGTCATTTAATACTCTATGGTTTCGTTCTAATGCTCCTAATGTCTCATGGTGGAATGGTGCTGAAACCTATTTGTCTATGTTTAATAATTTACATATGTTGGTAAGTAATTCGTTTGTAAACTCTGTACCTTTGTCAGTTTTTATGGTTTTAAAACATCCATATTTTAATATGAATCCTTCAACAATTGCTCTTGCTACAGTAACTGCATCTTTACTTTGCATTGGAAATGCTGCTATATACTTTGTGAGTTCACATTGAAAAGTCAGAATGTATCTGTATCCGTTTGATGGACGTAAAGGGCCTACTGTGTCAACTGTGATTGTTTCAAATGAAGTTGTTGGAGTGTCTGTCATGGTCATTTTTTCTTTTGTGTATTTAGTTACTTTTATTTCATTGCATAATTTGCAGTTATTAATATAATTCTTTACCATGTTACTCATGTTTTTCCAAACATATCTTTGTTTTAATTTTTTAATGCATCTGGATATTCCTATATGTCCTCCTAATTCCTCATCATGATATTTGCTTATTAGACGCTTCATTTCTTTAATATTCTTTATTTCTTTTGGCGGTGTATATACTATAATGGCTGTATTAGTTTCCATTTCTTTTTGTAGCTTATTCCATTTTTCTTTAAATTCTTGCATGCTTATATATTGGAAAATTTTGTCTTCTGCAGAGACTGCTAATTTAGCTATTTCCTGTTGTTCTACGAATAATCCTAGCTTCCTCAGAATCAACGTCATAGTTGATAACGATTTATCGCTATATTCAACAACAATATTTTTCTTTTGTGCCTTTTCATTATACATAATATTCTTTTTGAACTGAAATTGCAATTTCTTTATATGCGTGACGTCAGATAATGACGTTGCTTCCCAAATGTGAAGGTGATCAAGCTTCTCTTGAGTTGCAGCACTAGTTCTTTTTGCAAGTTGTTTTCTTGCTATGCCATTTATATCTTCATTTACCTTTTTGCTTTCTTTGCCATTTAATTTTTCATTTTCTAATTTTTTACTAATCGCTCTTGTAATTGTAAGCATATCATATGATGGTATCATTTTTCTTAATTCTTTTGATGTAATTTTTATTCTAGATAGTGCGTCTGCATTTGTATTCATCTTTCCTTGTTTGAAAATTATTTCAAAATCATAATCCATAAGATCTACTCGTATTCTTGTTAACTTTGATGACGGGTTTTTATGTGTGAATAAACTTACTAATGGTCTATGGTCAGTGTATACCATGAATTTTCTACCGAATAGGTAAGGTCTGAAATAATTTATTCCCCAATGAATGGCTAATAACTCCTTTTCTATTATTGGTTTGTTGACTTCATGTTTATTCAAAGATTTACTCGCATATGCTATTGGAGTGTCTTCTCCAGGCGTCGATTGAGATAAAACTGCTCCTAAGGCATAGTTTGATGCATCAGTAGTCAAAATAAAAGGTTTGGAGAAATCGGGATATTTCAAAACAGGTGGTGTCATTAGTTTTGACTTTAGAGTTTTGAAAGCTATTTCACATTCTTTTGACCATATAAATAGTTTGTTTTTCTTTAATAATTCATTTAGCGGTTTAGCTATTTGCGCAAAATTTTCTATAAAACGTCTATAGTAGTTGCAAAATGCTACAAATCTGCGTACCTCGTCTGCATCTTTAGGACATGGAAAATTAGTTATAGTGTCATACTTATTTGGATCAGTCGTGATACCTTCTGCTGTTATAAGGTGACCTAAGTAAACTACTTCTGTTTTTAAGAAGTTACATTTGTCTGGATTTAGTTTTAAATCATATTGTTTCAGTCTTTCGAATACATTTATTAAATTTTCATTGTGTTCTTTTAGAGTTGAACCAAAAATTATTACGTCGTCTACATATAAAAATGCAGCTTCTTGGAGTCCACCCAAAGCTATAGTCATCATGCGTTGAAAACTATTAGTCGCAATTTTTAAACCAAAAGGTAGCCTTCTGAACTGATAATGTCCTTTATTAGTCGAAAAAGCTGTAAGCGGTCTGGATTGCTTATCTAATGGTATTTGATGGAATGAGCTGGTCATGTCCAAGGTTGAAAAATATTTGGCTTTTCCTAATTTGTCTAACACATCTTCTAGTCTTGTTAATGGGAATTTATCATTTACAATTTTGTTGTTTAGTTGTCTGTAGTCAACTACTAATCTCCATTAAGTTTCATCATTTGTGCTTTTCTTTGGCACAATTAATAATGGTGAGTTATATGGACTGGTCGAATGTTCAACAATGTCCTCTTTAATTAATTTGTCAACTTGTTGGTTAATCTCTTCTACATGTGCATTTTGTAATCTGTAGTTTTTTATATAAACTGGAGTTTTGTCATGTACAGAAATATTCTGTGTATAAAAATTGTTTTTTGTTAAAATATCTCCTTTTAGATGAAATATTTCATTGTATTTAATACAAATATTTATTATGGATTCTTTTGCTTCTGGATCTAGGTTTTTAAAATTTATAGCATTTTTAATAAAATCTATTCGTTGTTTTGAATTAAATTTTGTGTCATATTTCAATATTGAAAAATTTTTTATTGGTTGTATGTGTAAAGGAATATCTTTAATTGTTATGTCACACTCATTTGTATTTATGAACTTTATATGTTTGTGACCTTTCTTTGGAATTATTGTGTTAGCTATAAATATGCCTGGTGTTATTTCACTAGCGCATACTAAACTGTCGTCATTTAAATCAACGTCTACTTCTTTTATAATTTCTGTTCGGGGTGGTAAATGAATACTTGGTAATATGCTGAGTTTCATGTACATTGGCAAGATTATTTGTTGTTCTTCATACATAATTGTGATTACGAAAGTTTCGTAATCTATTTTACAATTATATTTAGTCAAGAAATCTCTGCCTATAATTCCGTCTGTAGATATGTTAATATTATCAAAAATATAAAATGTATGTTCAATATTAAGTTCATTTATGTTATATTGTTGACAATTTGGTATTATACTGTTCTCGATTGATGATTTTTTTATAATAGAAATGTCTGCACCTGTGTCTATTAAAAATGCTATTGGTTTTCGTATTGTCTTTGATTTAAGTATAAGGTAATTTGTATCTTTTTGTGCTATACTATACGTATTTAATGTTTTATTGATGGCCCCAGCTTCTTTCATCCGGGGACGTCCTAGTTTTCCTGAGAATTTTGCCTTTGATTATTATTATTTGTTCTGTTCTGATCAGAATTTTGTGAACGTCGGTTGTCTCCGTTGTTATTAGAATAATTTCTACTATTATTATTACTATTTCTGTTGCTGTTATTATAACTTCTATTGTTATTGTTATTGTTATAATTCCTATTGCTGTTATTATAATTTCTGTTATTATTTGTATTATTAGAAACTCGATTGCGATGGTCATACCTTCTGTTTCCATTATTATTTCTTGTATTAAATGGTTGACGCGTGTTATTATTATAGTTATTATTGTTATTTCTTGTCCGATATATGTTCGAGTTGTTAGTTGGTACATCTGCTTCTTGAGCTGTTTGCAGTGCTTCAGAAGAAGTCTTTGGTCTAGCCGCGAAAACAATTGATTTTAATGGTTAATTTACACCATTTTTAAAAGCGTTTAATGCCAATTGGTCATTGAGCTTGATAATTATCGATTTAGATTCTGAGCCTTGCTGCGATATTTGAATTTCATTAAGTGAGGCTGTTATGCTCTCAATTTTCGATGCAAAATTTTGCAATGGAATGTTATTTTGCTTTATCACACTTAGCGTGTTTTGTAGCTTCAGCGGATTTTTATTTAATTCATATAGTTTTTCAAGAGTTTCTTTGAGCTGATCAATAGTGGTTGGCTCTGTTTCTGCTAAAAGTCTGTTTTTTACTTTTTGTGCAATTTTTCCTGCTAATATATATTTTAATAGCATATTCTTTTGTGCATCATTGAGTGTATTTGCATAAAACTCAATGGTGTCTAAAAATTTTGTAAGAAGATAATGTTCTCCTCCGAATTCGGGGATTATCTTTGAGGCAGTTGAAATATCAAAGCTTGCCATTTTGTTCTTTAGAAGTGAATAAATTTTGGAAGTTATGTTTTGAAATAGCGGATGTATTTCGTCAATTTGATGTTGTTTATTTTGCAATACAATGTCTGCCCAAATCTCTTGTATTTTACTTTTTGTATGTTCAATATATGTATCTGAATATGTCCTAGTTGGATTCTTTTTTAAATTGGATAAAATGTTGTTTAATTTGTCCATGTACTTATTTTAAGCATGTAATAATATTTATTTTAAACTGTTATATTAGCTACTGATTTAGAAATCTACATTTTTACATAGTTTTTATAAAAAAACGTATATTATTATAATAATTAATATTAGGTATATCAAATATGTGATATTGTGGTCTTCTTTTGCTATTACGTTGTCATTTACATATGCTGTTATTTATTACTTCTGTTGGTCCCTGCTGGTTCTTTCTTGGGCCGCACATTTTTTTAGTTGTTTTAAATTATCTAAATGTTTATGCTTTTCTTCTCCATTCGTTATATGTATGAGCTGATAGACCTCTCGCAGGGCTTTTCTGTATTTTACGGATTTACCTGCTCGTGATTTTCTTCTAGGTTTTTCTGAAATTTTTTGTTGAAATGTTTTATATTTGCTGCTTTGCTGATCCTTTCTTTTTTTTTATATTGTTCTAACGTAATTTTCTTTGGGCCTGAATTAATTGGTGTCGGTACGTATTTTGGGGCATTTGCTGGTGGTTCTTGCGGTTTGTACTCGAAAATCTTTGAGTATTTCAAAAAAATTTTATCAAACTCAGCTTTGCTGATCGTTTGATTTGTGTCCGTCATTTGTTCTAAATTTTCAAAATTTTCATTTCATAATTCTTTTCTCTTTTTAAATTATTATGGTCCTACTCCTTTAGTTAAAGGAGTTTGGCAGGATCGCCATGTAATATTAGTTGTTGGTCAAAATTTGTTTCCCTAACATTTATCGTACAAAGCGCGACACGCTATATTTTGTAGGCCACCAGGCCGCTCTTATGAATAATAACATCCAAACGGTTAAGCTTGTAAATTATCATTGACTTTATTTTAAAAATGTTGTTCTTATATACTAATTTCCTCACAGAGGAAACTTATTCATAATTCTTAATTAACCAATGGGAAATCAACACAAAGTTTCAAATACTTTCTCACGCATTGATTTCACACGGTACTAAATAAAATATGATTAGGGTAAAATACACTTAGTATTTGTTTTATTTATTGGCCTTCAAATTGCCGAAATGCATTGACAGCAATTTGATGCCGGAATGCCTTATGTGTGTTTGCTAAGCGGTCAATCACCAAAAGTACTTGCACTTGTTGTGTAATGAGCTCGCTGTTCTGCGCCCAGACATTTGGTTTTATGTTGCACTTTGTGTGTGGTGTCTTGCGCGCGTGCAGTGTACATTATACGTGTTTTTTTTTTTTTTTTTTTTTTTTTTTTTTTTTCAGGGGCGTTGTGGTAGCGCACTACCCTCAAGTGGCCCTTTGAAACCAGGATGAACCTGTTTTCGTCGAAATTCCGCTCCCCACGGGACTGCCGTCAAGCTTTACATCATGGGGGGGAAAGGCGGTTAGTCGCCGCTGCTACGCTTTTGTCGGTTGAGAGTTCTCAACCTCTTCATTTCTTCTGCTATTGCCTCACAAGCTTTCTTCCATTTTTCGCTACTGCTAAAGGAGGCCGTCGGAACGGACGAGGTTCCAAGCAGCAACTTCCCTGGGTAATCTGGGGGCTGTCGGAATAAACAAGATTCCGAGCAGCCTAGCAGTGAGGGATGTCGGAACGGACGGGGTTCCGAGCATCATACGCTGTTTTCTTGAGCTGTCGGAATGGACGAGATTCCGAGCTTAATGGTTCGAACGCCGCTGTCTCTTCAGACCTGTTTGAAGATCCAGGGGCACCAGTTTGACGACTACTTGGGTGTAGTTTTCTCCCAAAATTTTTGTTTAGTGTACTTTTTGCCCGATGTGCACTAGGTGGCATTTATTTATATCTGCATCCCACGTCTATATAACTGTTTAATAGTAAGACACTCATATTTTCTAAGAGCTGTCGGAACGGACGAGGTTCCGAGCAGCACCTTCCCTGGTTTATCTGGGGGCTGTCGGAATGGACGAGATTCCGAGCAGCCTGATAGTGAGCTTCACATTTTGAAGGATGTCGGAACGGACGGGGTTCCGAGCATCGTTCGCTGGTTTCTTGAGCTGTCGGGGTAGACGAGATTTCGAGCTTAATGTTTGCAGTTCTTTATTTTGATTAGAAACGGTTAATTTCCACTGCGACGCCGCTGCAGCTCTAATATTCTAAGCTGCTTCAAAATCGAGGCAATTATGTCGCTTATTGCCGTCCATTCCTTTTCTCCTTTAAGCATGCAGTTTACTACCGAAGGTGGTGAAAAGTTTTCGCCCACCGCAGCTTTCAATTTATCTCTACCATTGCTTCTGTCTTATGGTCTGCAAGACGCAGACCGGACGCTTTTAGCCATTCTTTTATTATGCTGACTGATATGTCCGCCTTAACTTTTATGTCACTGAGATGCTTTGCGGTGACTACTATCGCGATATCGTCCGCAAAACCAGTTATGCTTGAACCTTCGGGCAATTTTACTCGCAGAACTCCATCATACATGATATTCCAAAGCATTGGGCCTAGAACGGATCCCTGTGGGACGCCACCGGTGACCTCCGTGTGTTTCCTGCCCTCTTCCATTTCGTACAGTAGCATACGATTACTAAAGTAACTGCGAACTATTCTGCGAAGATAGTAAGAAACACCAATCTGTTCTAGTCTGTCGAGAATTTTCGCCCAGCTAGCGGTGTTAAAGGCTCTCTTGCTATGTCAACCACTCTTGATACGGCATCAATTGTAGATTTCCCCTTTCTAAAGCCAAACTGGTTTGCCGAGATACCTTCCCTTTCTTGAACTTCAAGCTCTAATCGCTTTGAGATCATGTGCTCCAGGACTTTGCCTGCTGAGTCTAGCAAGCATATAGGCCTAAGACTAGAAGGATCATCTAGTGGTTTACCCGGCTTAGGGATTAAGATCAATTTCTGTATTTTCCAGACTTGTGGGAAAACACCTTCTTTAAAGCATAAGTTGTACAGTTTTACAAACTCTGGCATAAGATAGCGCATCGCGAGTTTAAGAGCCTTGTTTGGTACCTCATCGGGCCCGGGGGCTTTTTTATCTTCTAGTTTATTAACGGCCAGTAAAACCTCATCCGATTGAAAGGGCTCGAAAGAGCACTGTACCCCCCAATTCATATTCGAAACTAAGCGCCGTTGGGGAGGAAACAAGGTATCAACAGCCACTTTCAAATCCATAGCGCTTCTCGGCGACATAACATTGCTTTTTAGCTTTTTGGTAACAATTTTGTATGCTGTGCCCCAGGGGTTTCGATCTGCGTCGTCGCATAGTTCCAAAAAACATCTTCGCTTGCTGAATTTGATAGCTTTTTTTAAATCGTCGCGTGCACTTTTATAGGCTTCTCTGTATTGAGGGAAGCAAGGGTTGCCCCTTGCGCGTTGGTATTTTCGCCTTGCTTTTAAGCATAGCTTCCTTAACTCTCCGATCTCATATGTCCACCAATAAGCGGGTTTATGATGTCCTTTTAAGACTTTTCTAGCCATGGATGCGTCACATGCGGTACTTATGTCGGCCATGATCTCTTTCCAACCTCGAGCTATGCTGGTTTGTTGGAATTTGTTTGGGGTACTTCTGTTTCTATTAATCGTGCAGGTAATTGCATAATGATCGCTTTGTGTAAAGCGAGAACTTATCTTCCAGTCCACTGATCTGTATAATGTGGCGCTTGCGAAGGTCAGGTCGATTATTGACCCAAAACCGTTTCGACTAAAGGTATGTTCGGGGCCGGTGTTTAGAAGTGCGACATCGAGGCTTGCCAGGGCCTCTAAAAGTGCTCTACCCTTGGGACGTGTGCTCGGGCAGCCCCACTCTTGCGCCCAAGCATTAAAATCGCCCGCTATAAGAACATTTGTTCTGCCTCTTGCATCGATGGAGAGCTTTCCGACAATCTGTTCAAATACTTGCACAGTGGTGCTAGGGGGTATATAGCAACTATAGATGTATAGATCTCTTATACTTGCACCCACAAAGCCAGTTTCAGATACGACATCGTACATCCAGCTAGCGGGGTTGCCGCATGTCCATATGGCTGCTTTGTCGCTCTTATCGTGTGCCCAACATTGTGACCGTTTCACTTTATAGGGTTCGCTGAGTATCGCGACATCCACGTTTTCCTCACTGATGGTTTGCGACAGGAGGTCCTGCGCAGCCTGACAGTGGTTTAGGTTGAGTTGCAGTATCTTCATTTTGTCTTATATTTTCTGAGAGCTGCTTGATAGGTAGGGCACTTGAAAACTCCGGTTATGTGGTCAGTAGCGAGCACGCCGCGTTTCGCACATACCAAGCACTTGGAGGGTTGCTACAGTCCTTTGCCATGTGTCCAGGGCCACCACACTTAAAGCAAGATTTTGTGAAGTCTTCACTGCTCCGACAGTTCATAGACACGTGGCCGAACTCGAGGCATTTGTAGCAACGTCTTGGCTGTTCTTTACCTCGGATGCGACAGATCACCCAGCCGATTCTAATTTTGCCTAGTGAGAGCACCTTATTGACACTACTCACCGGTAGAAGCAACAACGCGATTTGAGTGCCTCCGTAAGCTTTACGCATGGATCGTATGTCCGACTCTTGGACCTTGATGGAATCAAGCTTTGCATTTAAAGCTAAGCACACTTCTCCGCGAGTTGTGACTTCGTCTATGTCGTGGATTTCCAGGAAGGATTGCTGTGTTAGGGTTCTAACTTCCGCTTTACCCGATAGCATTTCTCCCACCGCGGCTTGCAGTTTGGCGGTATTTGTGCTCTCTGCCTTGTTGAGCTGGAACAAGAGGTCTCCTTTGGCAGTTTTCCTAATCTTGCGGACGTTTTCACCTAGGTCCCTCAGTCTCTCGTCACTTTTGACAAGTTTGAGGATTTCCGCATACGAGCACTCCCCGGAGGACTTGATTACGATTGCGTCCGGACGAGGGGCTTTTTTCCTTTGGCGCTTTACGTTCGACACTGTAGTCCACGCTGCTTCTTGAGTTGCGGGAATGTCGGTATTACTAAAAGATTGCTCTTTTCCCTTTTCTAGGGCCGCGCGGTCAATCGGTTTCTCCCGGTCGCTCTTCGAGTATTGCTGCTCGGGTCGCCGATCTTGCATTTCCGGTGAGTGGACTCTTGTACGCTTCCCCAGTGGCTGACAGTTGTTCGATGCAGTGGTATCACCTCCGTTGTTTGGTCTACCCCGCTTTCCTTGCGTGACCTCCTTGGGTGGCGATGCTGTCTGCGTAGCTTTTGATGATAAGCTCGCTCTCTTTGACCCTGCATCACTATTTTCGATTTCCTCAAAAAGTTTACAGATACTTGTCAGCATGCTCTTCATCTGCTGGTTTACGTGCCGTTGACTGTCCATCATCCTTCTCATTTCGCTTAGTTTTCCGTCCATCATGCGGACAGCTTCTTTGTATCTGTTGCCAGAGAACACGAACGGTTGAATACTGCGTGGCTCTTCTGTACTCGTATTGTTCATCGGTGACGCCGGTGAGGACATGATCTCCACCAAGCCATCAGCTTGAACGAGGACTTCTCTTTCGCTTTGCGGTCCCTTAGGTAAGGGCGCACTACGCACTGGAGAACGCTGGGTCCTGCCGCTTTTTTGGAAAGGGCTTCCGGAGCTATAGCCTTGGTTTTTGTTGACTTCTGACATGTTCCTTGCTGCCAGAAATCAGAATTAATTTAGTTAATTTAGGGTATTATCATATTATAAATGTTATATTGTTACATTATACGTGTGTGTGTGTCAGAATGTTTCATTATGTGCTATGTGCATTGTGTATGTTTGTATGTCTGTATGTTATCGTTTAGCATATTTGTATATTAGTTTGTAATATTGTATGCAATGTGTATTGTATGTGTGTGTGTGTATCAGTTATGTATGTGCATACTACAAACTTTCGCTTCGTCAGATCTTAGCTGTAGGCCTGGCCCAGCGTGAGAAGCATGTCTAAACAGAGAGGCTGTAAGGACATTTTTATATTTCAGCCAGTCCGTTCGCCTTTAGTTCCTATAAGCCGTTAAAGAAGTAGGATTTAGAGTAATACTAAAGGATATGTAGAGATGATCAGAGAAGGGGTGCTCTTTGGACACTTACCTGTTCCTTATCAGGTCAGAAAGACTGCTTGAAGCGAAAATGTGGTCCCGCACTTCCTTTCTTAGAGAAGTTAGAAATGTAGGGTCCTTTCCCCGGTGGCAAATAGAGAGATTGTTTGATAAAATAAAATCAAGTAAACATATATAACATGATGGGAGCTGTAGTCAGCCCCATTATGACCGAGAATCTTTTCCTGGGAGCCTCCTTTACTGCTTCCTGCAGTCGATGAGACAAATTGGCTGTCGTAGGCCATGTAGCTTACCGAAAACCAAACACGATAGGAATATATGCCCTGATCCTACCTGCTACTGGTGCTGCTATCACTATGTAGGCTTAAGGGTTAAGTCCACAAACCCAGTTTCTTACGATCCATGGTCCTTGGACGATAATAACGTCCTCAGCCCTTTCGCTGAGACGAAATAGCAAGGCAGCCGAGCAAAAAGGGTGATCCTGCAGTCTGTGCCAATTATCGCGGGATTAGTCTTCTTAACATCGCTTATAAGATTCTGTCAAGTATATTGTGTGAAAGACTTAAGCCCACCGTCAATGCTCTGATTGGACCTTATCAGTGTGGCTTTAGACCTGGTAAATCTACCACCGACCAGATATTCACGCCAGATCTTGGAAAACACCCGAGAAAGAAGAATCGACACACGCCATCTTTTTGAAGACTTCAAAGCCGCCTTCGACAGTACGAAAAGAAGTTTCCTATATGGCGCAATGTCTGAATTTGGGATCCCGGCAAAACTTATACGGTTATGTAAAATCATGTTGAGCAACACCACCAGCTCCGTCAGAATTGGGAAGACCATCTCAGAGCCGTTTGATACCAAACAAGGTTTCAGACAGGGTGACTCTTTGTCTTGCGATTTCTTTAACCTGATGCTGGAGAAGATAATTCGAGCCACAGAACTAAATCGGTCAGGCACCATCTTTTATAAGAGTGTGCAATTGCTGGCGTTCGCCGATGACATTGACATCATCGGCCTTAACAACCGCGCAGTTAGTTCTGCCTTCTCAAAACTGGATAGAGAAGCGAAGTGAATGGGTCTGATGGTGAACGAGAGCAAGACGAAGTATCTCCTGTCATCAAATTGACATTCGGCGCATTCACGATAAGGACAGCTATAACTTCGAAAAAGTAGAGGACTTCGTTTACTTAGGAACCAGCATTAACAGCAATAACAGTGTCAGCCTTGAAATCCAACGCAGAATCTCTCTTGCCAACAAAAGCTACTTCGGACTGAGTAGGCACAGTAAAGTCCTCTATCGACGAACCAAAACCATACTCTATAAGTCTCTCAACATGCCCGTCATATTGTATGGCGCAGAAGCATGGACGATGACAACATCAGATGAGAGGGCTTTGGAGCATGTATCGGAATGGTTACGGCGTTTAGCCTTTTAAAATTTATGACTATTCGGTATTTTTTCTCTCCGTTCGGCTGGGATTTTTTTGGAACAATCGATATGGGGGAATTGTAAGGACTTTTTGAAGGACGAATAATGCCTTCTGAAAGGAGTTCCTGAATCAGTCTATCGACTTCCCCACGCATTTTAACAGGGTAAGGGTAGCTTTTTGTATAAATAGGATCTTCGGTTGTCGTTTTTATTTCCGCCTGGACGTCGGTCTCAATTTTTGTGCTACGGTCGACTTGGTCAAAGAGTTGTTCGTGTCTGTCCAGTATTTTTTGAAGCTCTTCCCTCGTATGTTGGGCAATGCAAGGATCGAGATGAATGTCTGCGCTGATGTTATTACATTCCTGTGCTTTTTTCAGTTTAAGGGACAATACCGTATCTGGTTTTAAAATAAGAAGATGCAATTCCCTATCTGGAACTGCTTTGATTTCTGTAAGTGTGTCCTCCCCCAGGATCCCATTAAAGGACTTAAGTTCTGGAAGGACAAAAAATGTAATGGTAATGTCTCGTCCGACAAACTTAAAAAATTTTCCGCAAACTTTTCTCTCAATTTTGATTAACCCCCCCGCGGAAGTTACATTAAATGGTTTTTCCACTGGCATAGCTGTTTGCGCTACGCGTTCACTAATAGAGTTTTTGTTAACCCCCGTATCCACCAAAAATTCTAGAGTGCCTTGATTTGGTATGTTACGCTCTAAATATGCTACGCCGGACACGAGGCTCCTATTGTAAAATTTATTTGATCCCCATCACTTTGCTCCTGATGGGATACAGGCGGAGTCTTTTCTTCTTCCGCTTCACCCACCGGTACTAAATGAAATAATTTCTGTTGTTTGGTTGGGTTTTTATTTGTTATTGAAGACGCCCTTCGAAAATGTTTAGTTGTTGGAGAACGGCATTTACGGCGTCGTTCATCTCCGTTAGAGATTTCCTCATTTCTTCTGAGTTCAAGAACGAAAAATTGTTGTTGTTATTCACTTACAAAACCCAGGACTTCATCCGGATTCGGCCCTTCTATGCTTTCACCACTTTTATTCGCCTTTTTTGGTTTTTGTGGAGCACAGGCTATCACTAAGATTTTGTCCTAAATATTAACAGTTCACTGATAGGTTCCCTGTTATCTCCTTTTGCAGCTTTTTTTTTTTTTTGTTGTTTGTCAAGTTGGAAACAATTTTCTTGTTAGCTCATCAAGACACACAGTTTAATAGTTTCATTAAATGATATTAATTTATGGTGCTTTACATATTTGTGTTTTTATTGTAATTTTAATTTTGCTTTTTTCTTCACGGTCGCAAATTGACTTAACACAGTTTGGCAGTTTCGTTAGATTTTTTAATTCAAGTGCTTTAATTTATTTTTTTGCACATTAACTTTCATTTATTAACTTTTCACTGAAACAAATCACTTTGCAACCCGCTCGGGTGCCAGTTAACTCTCGTTATTAACGAGAGGATACAAAATTAAAGTTGCGGCGAACAAACTCGTTCGCCGACTTGGAAAATCAAACAATTATTTCAACACGTTATAAATTTATTAATTGTGCAAATATGCTTTTTATAAAATAAATTTAGTGAATTCAAAAAGCGATCTTTTGAATATGAAAAATTTATATCGATAAGTTTAGAGACTCTATTGAACTCAATCAGAGCTCTAGAAATATGAGCCTTTTGAGCATAAAGAGATTTAAAAACCCCAACATTAAAAATTTCCGAGCTTCTAAGTGCCCTGGCCGGAATATGAAAGAAAATTCTCTCAAGGAGCGGTGTACAGTCCACAGCCTCACGGAGCACATCGAAAATGAAAGACAAAGATAGTATTGTTCTCCTGTTCTGCAATGATTTCAAGTTTATCAATAAACACCGCGATTCATAGGTTGGGATAGGATCAGAAAATCGAAATTTACGGAATGCAAAATGTAAAAATATTTGTTGGATGCGTTCAATTCTGGCAATGTGGCACATATAATAGGGTGACCAAATGAATGATGCGTACTCAAGTTTGGACCGCACAAAAGACGTATACAAAAGTTTCAGCGTATACGGATCGGTAAAATCCATACTATGACGCCTAACAAAAGCAAGCATAGCATAAGACTTAGTAATTATGAAATTTATATGACTGACAAAAGTGAACTTCGAATCAAATATTATTCCCAAGTCTTTAATTTCACTAACTCGAGTCAGAGGCGAGTTTGAGATATGATAAGAGGTATCAATGACATCGATTGGTTTAGAAAAGGTAATTTGGAAACACTTTTTTATGTTCAGGAATAGCTGATTGTTGACGCACCAGTTTCCAACCTTATCTAAGTCCAATTGCATCAATTCAGAGTCATGACGACTTTTGATCAAGGAATAGATTTTAAGATCATCCGCATAAAGCATAAATTTTGCTGAAGAGAAACAGGAACAAATGTCATTGATAAACAAAACAAAAAATATAGGTCCCAGAATACTACCTTGCGGAACCCCGGAGCAAGCAACGAAAGGAGTAGACTTTACATTATTCACTACAACCACACAACGACGCTTATGCAAGTAAGATGCAATCCATTTTAAAAAAACTGAGTGGAAACCAATGCTGGCCAATTTCTTTATTAGAATTACGTGGGAGACCCGATCAAAAGCTTTGGAGAAATCTGTATAAACGGTGTCAACTTGATTACCCGATTTAAAAGCCGCTATACAATCATCTGAGAATACAGTTAAATTTGACACAGTTGATCGGCCCCTAAAAAATCCATGTTGCTCCGGGCACATCATATTCTTAACAGAAAAAAACAGTTTGTATTGGATAAGGCATTCAAAGAGCTTTGCAGTTGCAGAAAGCTTTGAAATAGGCCTATAATTGCTTATATTTTTTTTATTACCACTCTTAAAAATCGGAGTGATGAAAGCTAATTTCCAAGCATCAACAAAGGTACCCCAAGAAAGAGATTTGTTAAAAATTGTCATCAGTGGGTACACTAAAGAACCACACTGCTTGAACATTATTGCAGACAGACCATCAGCATCAGTGTTTGAAGAGGGTTTAAGTCGAGTAATGCCACTGAGGATATCCTCAAAGGACAATACTAACTTTCCAAAGTCGAGAGATGGTTGAATCTTAAAGGAAACGTTGTCATCACTATCAGACTTCGATGCGAAATTTGACAAAAAAAACTCGGAAAAAGGTTAGCGGCATCAGCAGGTGTACTAGCAGTTTTATCGCCGAGGAAAAGATTTGATGGAATGTTAGAAGCAGACTTCTTCGAATTAATAAAATTCCAAAAAGCTTTTGGATTCGATTTTAAGTTTTGTTCAAATCTTAACACATAGTTCCGGTGCAAAAATTTATCCAGACACGTAAATTTCTTATTATACTCTTTATACAAATCGAAATAAGCGGTATTATTACTTTTATTGAATTTACGCAAAAATTTATTTTTCTTATTTCGCAGTTTCATCAAAGCAGCATTGTGCCAGGGCACCTTATATTGCTTATTTGTTACCAAAGGAATTACCCTCATACAAATGTCTACTGCAGTAATTTTAAAAGTCTCAAAGCACTCAGTGATGTCAAGATGATGAAACAAGTCATCCCAGTTAACGTTTAACAAGAGATTATCCAGTTTCAAAAAATCGCACAACTTAAAATTAAAAGAAGTATTGTGATTAGCATAATCAGTATTAGAATATTCATAACATTCTAAATCAAGTACAAGAGGTAAATGATGCATGTCCGATTTTATAATTGGTGACGTACATTCATTTATGGAAAAATTTATACTTTTGTTTAGAAATATTAAGTCTAGAGTTCGACCAAGATTATTCTGGAAGCAATTAATTTGCATGATATCAATACTTAAGAAGCTATCAACTAAATATATTTCACTACAGCTATTTACATTACAGGCAATAAGTGCCGATTTCGAGATAGTGTTTGACCATTTCACATTACAAAGATTAAAGTCACCCAGCACGCAAAGATGATCATTGCCCACTTTATTCAATGCCAAGGATGTAACGTTGTCGACGTGAGCTGCATAGAGGTCGTAGGCACTGTTTGGCGGAATATAAGAGGCACAAACAAATATGGAGTCAGCAATTCCACGCACTTTTACACAAAGTTGATCAAGTAGCGCGTTCTCGTTATCAAGCACTACCACAGAAGCATGATGTTTACATTTCACAGCGATAAGAACCCCTCCTCCTCTAAAACATCCAGTTAAATTAGAATTTCTGTCTTTACGAAAGACGTTGTAAATATTAGAGTCAAAGTACTCATCACTAAAAAAGCTTTCGTTTAACCACGTCTCTATGAGGACGATAATGTCATATTCACGATGTGAACTAAATCGTCGCACGAGGAGAGATTTAGTTCTGATCCCAGACATGTTATGCAAATAAATCTTTAGGCGGTTAGGATCTCCGACTGAACCGATCGATTTCCATTGGACATCTGTTGCCGCTCGTCGTTTTTTGATAAAAAATTGAAAGGGCGAACAACTACATTTGTAGGCCAGAGCTCCGGTGTTAATAGCTTTGAATAGTGATTTGCGTTAACTCCCAATTTGAAGTTAATGCTCTTCAGAGTATTAGGTTGAACACGATTTTTTATAAGGCTGTAACAAGATAAGCAGTTTTTCTCAATACCAGTGCGTTTAGCAATATATTCAATGATATTATCAGCTGTAACTGAAGACGAAAAGGGTGATAGGTGCAACCATTTCATTTTCTTTACAACACTCAATTCATTATCGTCACATGAACCAATAACTAATGGTTGCTTTAGTTTGCGACTATAATGTTTTGAGACACTTTTCCACGTGGGGTTTTTATCAGGCATGGAAACATGAGGAACAGCAACAGCATCGGATTCGAGAGAACGAGCAGAGCGCGAAGAGCGACTCTTATCAGTGGCCGTAGAGCACACAGTAATGGGTACTGCGGAGATCGCAAAAGTATTTACACTCCCCTTAACATCGCTGCTTGTCGATCGCGGCGCAGAATTGTCGTGGGGAGCACTTGAAGCAGAGGAGACTGATAAAGAAGCAGCATACGAAGCGGAACCCGCACAAGCAGCGGGCAATGAGCAAGCAGTACCAGCTGTGCCAATGTCATCATTCTTGTTGTTAATAGCACTAGTAACAATGTCACTGAGATCTATTAGTTTTGATTTTAAAAACGAAATGTTAGTATCAGAATTGGCGATTTTAGTCTGCATTAAAGTTGTTACTGCATGCAGGGCATCGAACTTTTGCATTAGCTTATTTCTTTCCTCATGCAAAGTATTTACTAACGAGAGCACTCGCGTATTTTCACTACGAAGAGCAGCAATTTCTTTAACAATTTTGAGCAAGGTGTTTTGCTGCATAATAGCACTTTCATTTGTAAGCCCGATTGCTTTGTTTTTTTGTAAGTCGGATGATGCTGAGTAGACAAAAATTGTTTCTTTCTCAGCCGAAACAAAAGAAGGAGGAGGCGAGCGAATAGAATTACGCCGCTCAGCCATACAGCTTTTACAAAAGAAGGGCTTGTCAGACGCGAGAAGGAATTATAAATCAGCAGGCAACACACCAACACAGATTAAATGAAAGTACTCTTTGCACTTAGCACACAGCACCTTCGGTTGAGATCGATCAACCTTTTGACCGCAAAAGCAAGGCATGTTAATTCAATTCAATTTTACAAAATATGATATTGCAATTAAATTAAATTACAAGAGTCACTGTTTCAATATTAGCAGTTAATACCATACTAATCGCAAACAAGAATTTTTTTTTATTTAAACAAGAAATTTTTTTTATTTAATTGTAGAATAGCAAATATTAGAATAGAAATTGGAGCGATAAAAAAACACGTCTGCACAGTTGAACGTACCAACACTTATGTATGTAGTATTATTATTATTATTATTATTCTTTATTAGAGCAATATAAAATATTACACTAACTAATGAAGCACACTATCTACTTAGGCCTACGGTGCTTTGGTTTTTTAAGCAATATACTAGTTTATTGACAGGTACAACTTATGTTTTTTAAATTTGTTAACGTGTGATTATATGCTATTAATTAAGCCGACATCTTTTATAAAGTTAAATTTCTTAAGGACATTATCTGTGGTGATATGTTTTAGGAGCAGGGAAGGTTGGGTTGAGCGAAAGTGGGATAGCCTTTTGCAGTGTAAAGCTGCACAGTTATCAAGGATGTGTAGAATTTTAAGGTTATTCCCGCAAAAGGGACAAGAGGGCGGAGGACTGGATAGGAGGAGATATTCGTGTGTTAGTTTTGAGTGCCCAATCCTTAACCGGGTAAAAATACTGGTTTGCATTTTAGATAGCGTAGATGGAAAAGTTGCCTTTTTGCGTTCGGGGTTTAAGTTGGTCTAGGGGTGATTGAAGAGGGTCCATGTATTGAGTTGATGTAGCGAGATAAGTCTACGGATATCATTTTGAAAGGGGGGGTCATAAGTAATTACAGGAGACAAGTGCAAACTTTTTGCTGCATGATCAGCATATTCGTTCCCAGTGATTCCTTTGTGGCCCGGGATCCATATTATTTTTATTTTACCCGCTTTTTTTATTAACCAGTCACGAATTTGGGAGATAACATGATTGTTGTTGTAAATATTTTCCAGGGCCTGTAGGACGGAAAAGCTGTCTGTGAAAATTGCGAACCTACCCTTATTATTGTATGCGTGAGTTACTGCCTTCAGAATTCCAAAAGCTTCCGCTGAAAAAATGGAATAATGGCTTGGGAGACGACCTCCTATTAATAATTTGCCGTTATAATCAATAGCAGCGAAAGTTGTACTGTATTCAACTTTGGAACCATCTGTGTATATATGAAACCTATTGGCTAAATCTTTGTGGCTAACTAATTCGTGAAAGAGCTGTTTATACGTGTCAGGACTCGTACAGTCTTTTTTGAAGGAATGAAGACTGGACATTGAGCTGGAAAGTAGGAGCCAGGGTGCTTGGTGGCTTATAATGGACCGGGTTGGAGGGATTTGGATGTCCAGGTCGTTTAGGTAAGATATGCAGTAAGGTATAGCAGACGTTACTTTGGGGGTGCGTTTGTGCTCAGAGGCGTTTTTAAAAATATCAAACAGGGGCCTGTTGGTGGTAGTTAGGAGTTTTGGAATTAGTTTGATAGTGGCCGTTTTATATCTTTCCGGGATAGACGGCAGCCCAGCTTCAGCAAGGACACATTTAGTTGGGGAAGTTGGAAAAGCGTACACATGGGCCGCAATGCGGTCAAAGGCCTTTTCAAAATCCGTTGATAGGATTGCAACGTGGTTTTTTGTTGTTAGTGAGTCTGTAATGTAGTGTTGCAGGGGCAGAAGCCCTTCTATAGTACCGTGCTGCTTTTTAAAGGCGACTTGGTTGGGACTGAGGAGATTGTTTTTTGATGCGAACCACATTAAGCGCTTGGCGACCATTTTTTCCAGAATTTTGCCTACACATGCCAGAAGGGAAATTGTTGGTTGGTTTGTTGGGTTTGGGTATAGGGATGACAGTGGCTGTAAGCCAGGGATGCGGGTAGCAGCCGGTTTGTAGGATTCTGTTATAAAGGGATAGAAGGGAATTTTTACAGGGGTTGGGAAGGTTTCGTAGCATAGGATAGGATATTCTGTCCCTTCCTGGTGTTTTTCCTTTTGCGTGTTGCAGGGAGAGTTGTAATTCTACCGCAGTAAAATTCATCTCTAGGCTTCGAGCAGTGTTTGTTAGTGTGGTCGGATTGTATGGATCATTTAGTATACTTCTTTTGCTGGTGGTGTAATTTGATGGAAAGTTGGAATCCATTGCGTAATCTGACCAGCTTTTCCGAAGGCATTGGCAATAACTGGAGAGCAAGAAAGGATGTTGTTTCGTAATTGGACAGTTGTGATGGGAGTTGGGGGAAGCCCTGTAATTCTTTTTATTGACGCCCAAATTTTTTTGGGGGTGGAGGCTGGGTTTATTTTTTCCGTAAGTTCAGTGATTGCCAACCTCTTAGCGGTCTTTACGGATTTTTTAAAGAGTGCGTTGGCTTTTTTCTACTCTATTAAGTTGGGCAGGGATGGGGAGGATTTGTATGTTTGCCACAGCCTTTGCTTATTGGTACGAATAGTGCTTAGGTCTTTATTCCACCACGTTACATATTTTCGTTTTTGATGTGTGGTGTTACTCTGGGGGATTGCTATATTGGCAGCCGACTTCATGGCTTTTGCGATTTTTGAGGCTAATTGATGGGTGTTAATAAAGCACAAGTCGTTGAAGTTTTTTTCACAAATGGATTGATAAATAAATTTTGGCAATCTTTTTAGCCGACAGGGAGGTAAATTGGTTTGAATCTCACAAAATACGGGATAATGGTCACTTCCATATAGGTTGTCGAGGGCATACCAAGAACAACTAGGACTTAAATTTGCATCAACTAACGTTAGGCCAATGTGTGTAAACGTATTATGCGCAGAGTGGTGTGTGGGAGATCCATCATTTAAGATTGCAAGGTTTTTCGTGAGGATAATATTTTCCATCGTTGTACCGCGGACGTTCGATTTTAGTGAGCCCCATAACGGACTCCAGGCGTTGAAGTCCCCTAAAAGTATCGTGGAATAATGGATTGACAAAGTATTGTATGGTGTGTCGAGCTAAATGTATATACATACATGTAAATACTATTTTAAGTATGTGAATGTGTGTATAATCCATGCATATTTCTTGTATATGATCGTACATATAATTGTTAACTTTGTAATCGATTTTCTTGTAGAGTTGTATGTTTGTAAATAAATATATTATTGTATAAGTACTAGTTAGTTAATATTGTGCGTTGTTATTGTCTCAAAATGTTCTTCCATAGGAGTTGCTGTTGTTGGAGACGTGCCAATGTTATTGCAGGCGATCGGAGGTGGCGCTCTGAAGTGTTCTGTTGCGTTGGATTGTTGTTGTGAGAGAGTTTCAAATTCCAAGGTGTTTGCTGTGGTTGCTTCGGAGATAATGTGGTTTGGTGAGAGGATAGTAGACAAATACTTATAGTAGTTTGTGCTTATGGTACCGAATGCGTCGGCTGCTGATATGGGCCCGGTTTGGGCATTACTCGATGTGATGTGATTGTTGTTGTGAGGTTGTTCTTGTTGATTGGTGTTGTTTTCGGTTTCTTTTGTTGATTGTTGGTTTATTATGTTATTGTTGATTGAGTTGATTTTTGTTGTTATTGAAGGGTTGTTGACTTTTGATTTTACATTTTTGTCTTCGGGTGTGGAGTTTTTAGCAACCGTGCTTGCATATGAAAGCGAGGTAGGCTGAAGTGGGTTACGGGATTTGTAAATTTTGTTGGCTTCGCGCATAGAGCACCTTTCTTGTGTTTTTATTTTTAACACTTCTTTTGCCTGTTGGTATTTTGGGCAGCAATTGGATGTGGCGGCCAGCGCAGTTCGCACAGTAGGTTCTTGTGCAGGGTACTGGAACATGAGGAGGGAGATTGCATGAGAAACATGCTGGAAGTTTTTGCAATGCTTTTGGGTGTGACCCAGTCTTTGGCAACTCTTGCAGCGCATTGGGTTGGGGTAAAAGGCACGGACGGATGTGTTTATCCATGCGACGTTTATCTTATCAGGTAAGTGAAAGCTATCGAAAGTAATGAGCATAACACCAGTTGGTTTTGAGACTCCTTCGACCGCGCGTTGGAATTTGTATACGTTCGTCACATTATAATCTTTAAGTCCTACAATTTCTTCTTCAGGTACGTTATTTAAAAATGGGGCATACACTAACACGATAATATTATCGATCGAGGAGCTTTAATAACCGTTCACGGCGGATGCTTGTCGATGACTGGTGATATATTCTAGTATATTTATTACAGGTGTATCAAATTGTTCCTTTGTTATTATTCCTTCAATATCATTTAAATTTAAAGTGCCTGAATAAAAATTTAAATTTTTTGCCAAATTTATTGTATTTGTGATGGCTACAAGTTCTTGATAGACTTCATGTATTACTATGTTTTCTGATACTGTTTTAGGATCTTAGGTTTTTAAGGTTTTTTTTCGAACTGGGAATTTATTTTTTGTTGTTGGTTGTTGTTATTTATAAGTTGATTGAGTCCTGTTTTAATTTCTATTAGGTCGTCGTGGTCTGGTGTTCCTGTTATACATTTTAAGATTGAACCTAAGAAATTTAACGATCTCCTAGCTCTATGCTGAGTTGGTATTTGTTTAGGCCTCCAAGCTAAATCGCTTTCTCTAGAAAGGGTGTACCACCCTAATGTTAAGTAGCAATCACATACACATGCATGCGCAAAGTATCTTTCTGTAGTCTCACACACACACGCGTGTACAGGGTGAACTGCATGAATGTGTGTGCGCATGCATGTGTATACGCGGATAAAACAATTCGGGCAGTTTTCCCCTAAAAACGGTAGAATAATTGTCCCGCGGGTTTCAGAAAAATAGCTTTTCCTTTTTTTCGTCCATTCTGTAAAAACCAACCGGAGCATCAGCATCAGCATCAACTCGTGTCTCAGCCACCACAACAGGTAATATCACCACATTTTTTTGTACAAAATTAAAAGCTGAATAAGCGCACAATAAATCCACATACCAAATTATATACACAAACACTGAAGTCGTTTTGAATTTATATTTTTATTTCCAAAAATTTACACCGGTGCCATTTCGGAAAAGCCGCCTAGCCACCGTTGTTCATGGTCCTTCGAGCCGGATACGGTATATAGCGAGTGCGGTAGCTCAATCAAAAAATTGCAGCGGGGCATCAACAATTGCATCTCGTCCTTAAAGAGTCATCAAATTAACATTTCAAATTGGGATGCAATAAGAACTTATCTTTGTTCGACTAAATTGCCAGAGAGCACATTGGCATTGTGGGAGCAGACAATAGAGAACAAAACTGATATATCAAAATGGGACGATATGGATAGATTCCTTTCCAATAGGTTTCAGACTTTGGAAACCTTCTCCGGCTTAAAGGAGGTTCAACATCCTCGAACTTTAAAGCCACAATTCTCAAAATTCCCGTCTGAACCTCCACAAAAAAGACTTGGTGTTTTTCAGGCCAGTGTAGCAAAATTTACTGGCCAATTGTGCAAATGCAATGAGCACAAATTACAAAATTTCCCACGGTTTCGTAAACTAACGACGACCGATCGAATTGCAATTTTAAAGAATAATAACAGTTGCTTGAACTGCCTTTCTTCAGGACATACGGTCTCACGGTGTACAAGCTCGTTTAATTGCAGCACTTGCCACCTAAGACATCATACGCTCCTTCATATACAGGCTTTTCAGCAAAAACCAACTGGCCAATCGCCAATATCGAGTCCCGAAGTTGATGCTCCATCCACCTCTGCTCAGGCTCGTATTAGACACAATTCTGCAAGGGCAAATAAAAATTCGGTTAATAATTTCAACTGTTTCGCTAACACGAATAAAGGAGTTTTACTCGGAACAGCTCGTGTTATTATATTTTACAATGGTACTGAGTTTATTGCAAGAGCCTTAATTGATTCTGGTTCTGAGTGTTCTTTTATAACACAAGGCCTCAAACGCAGAATCGATTTACCCACAATAAGGCTGAATGCCCAGGTATCAGGTATAAATAACACCATTTGAGCGCAGGTATCAGAAGCCTGCCTTATTTACTGTGGTCACCCATTGACCCTTTAATCAAGATCCACACCACAGCTTTGGTGTTACCTTAACTTACAAGGAATCTTCCAACATGCAGGATAGATGCCTTGACTAAACAAGCATTCCCGGATCTAGTATTGGCGGACAAAAGATTCTTCGTTATCGAGCAAGTTGATCTTGTCCTAGGTGGCGACATTTACGCTCAAATAATATTACACGGAATAAGAAAAGAATGTCCTGGAAACTCTTCTCGCCCAGGAAACTGTATTCGGTTGGATAATAACCGGCCAAACCAACTCGGCTACTCCAAACAATAAATGTGTAACATTTTTTTATGAAGTATCATTAGACAAGCGCCCTAAATCCTTTTGGGAACTGGGAGAAGTTTCTTAAGACAGAATATATAACGAAGATGAGATTTATTGCGAAAACTCTATAAAAGCACTACAAAAAGAAACAAAGACGGCAAATACGTGGTATCATTGCCGTTCAAAAAGGTTTTCCCAAAGAGTTTCGGCCTGGGACCTTCGTTAAAAATCGCTTGCTCGCAATTCTTTCGAAACGAAACGCGTTTGGCAAAGGATCCACCATTGCAAACTGAATACAACAGGGTTTTGTCAGAATACGAAACTTTGGGACATATGACTCGAATTGAAGAATATGTTTTTTTAAGGCGACGAATGTGCGAATTATTTCCTGCCGCATCATGCCGTAAAGAAGGAGGACAGTACTACCACGCATCGTATCCGACTGCGAATGGAACTAGCCTTAATGATGTCATCCATCCTGGTCCAGTACTTCAAAGCGACCTGACGATGGTAATACTACGTTGGAGGCTCTTTAAATACGTGTTTAATAGCGCCATCGAAAAGATGTATCGCCAGATTTTGCTAAACCCGAATGAAATGAAATACCAACGTATAGTTTTTCGGAAAAATCTGAGTGAACTAATCATTCTGTATGAATTGAAGACAGTTACATTCGGTGTTAATTGTGCACGATACCTCGCGATTAGGAGTCTGTTTCAGTTGGCTGACGATGTAGAGAGCTCATAGCCGCTGGCTTCTGACATTTTAAGAAAATACGTGTACGTTGATGATGTTTTGGCTGGACTGCATTCCATCGACTTGGCCATCAGAGCTAAAGAAGAGGTAGTAAAGGTGCTACAATCAGATGGTTTCCCACTACGAAAATGGACTTCAAATTGTGAGAAAATACTGGATGGAATACCGAAAGCCCACCTGCTAAACGAAAATTTTCTGGAATTTGAGGACACCGGCACAGTCAAAGCTCTGGGCATCAGATGGAACGCCCATTCCGATCATTTTGATTTTACTGCTAAAACAATCGAAACTCAGGTACGATTCACAAAAAGGATAATACTGTCCAAAATCGCAAAATTGTTCGACCCACTAGGATGGCTTGCGCCATTCGTGGTTACTGCAAAAATTGTAATGCAGAATATTTGGTTAGAAGGGACAGATTGGGACGAAACGGTATCCCCTACAGCAATAAACCGATGGCAAAGCTTTGTCGAAACCTACAGTCATATCGGCACAATTCGTATTCCTCGTTGGGTGTATTTTTCCCCAACGAATTAAATTGAACTGCATGGATTCTACGACGCCTCGGAGAAGGCATATGCCGCTACTATTTTCCTTCACGTTCAGAAGGCAGAGACAGTTTATGTCAGTCTCCTGCTTGCTAAGTCCAAAGTAGCGCCAGTTAAAACAATTTCGTTCCCACGCTTGGAACTCTGTGGTGCTGTGTTGCTGGCTGAACTAATGGAGTCAGTCACTAACAATCTTAACTTAGGTCAGCTTACAAGGCATCTTTGGACAGATTCGACCATTGTCCTTGCCTGGATTCATAAATCTCCCTGCTCGTGGTCAACCTTTGTTGCCCATCGGGTTACAAAAATTGTAGAGAAAGTTGGAAGCCGAAATTGGCTGCACGTAGAATCAGCTTCAAATCCATCGGATTTGGCTAGTAGAGGTATCACTGTGCAGGAACTGGCCAACAGTTCCTTGTGGTGGCAGGGTCCTTCTTGGTTGCCAGAAGATAGAGAAAACTGGCCCACACAAGAAACGAACTATAGCACTAAAGTAGAACAAAAAAGGGTTCAAGTCTGTGCATCAACTACACTCGATACTAATGTTGATATTCTTGGCAGGTTTTCTGATCTTTCGAGAGCTTTGACAGTTTTATCATATGTGTTAAGATTTTCTCAAAGAACTCGTCCAAGCACTAGAGCTTCGTTTAAAGCGAGGTCTTGCTTAATTTCATCTGAGGAAATTAAAGCAACGACAAGGCGCTTAATAATAGTTTGTCAGAAGAAGCATTACATTCGGGAATATTGGGCATTGGAATCCGGGAAAACAATAAATTCAAAAAGTGAAATCTTGCCCCTTAACCCCTACGTCGACAAAGAGAACATGATTAGGACGGGATCCATATTATTTTTATTTTACCCGCTTTTTTTATTAACCAGTCACGAATTTGGGAGATAACATGATTGTTGTTGTAAATATTTTCCAGGGCCTGTAGGACGGAAAAGCTGTCTGTGAAAATTGCGAACCTACCCTTATTATTGTATGCGTGAGTTACTGCCTTCAGAATTCCAAAAGCTTCCGCTGAAAAAATGGAATAATGGCTTGGGAGACGACCTCCTATTAATAATTTGCCGTTATAATCAATAGCAGCGAAAGTTGTACTGTATTCAACTTTGGAACCATCTGTGTATATATGAAACCTATTGGCTAAATCTTTCTGGCTAACTAATTCGTGAAAGAGCTGTTTATACGTGTCAGGACTCGTACAGTCTTTTTTGAAGGAATGAAGACTGGACATTGAGCTGGAAAGTAGGAGCCAGGGTGCTTGGTGGCTTATAATGGACCGGGTTGGAGGGATTTGGATGTCCAGGTCGTTTAGGTAAGATATGCAGTAAGGTATAGCAGACGTTACTTTGGGGGTGCGTTTGTGCTCAGAGGCGTTTTTAAAAATATCAAACAGGGGCCTGTTGGTGGTAGTTAGGAGTTTTGGAATTAGTTTGATAGTGGCCGTTTTATATCTTTCCGGGATAGACGGCAGCCCAGCTTCAGCAAGGACACATTTAGTTGGGGAAGTTGGAAAAGCGTACACATGGGCCGCAATGCGGTCAAAGGCCTTTTCAAAATCCGTTGATAGGATTGCAACGTGGTTTTTTGTTGTTAGTGAGTCTGTAATGTAGTGTTGCAGGGGCAGAAGCCCTTCTATAGTACCGTGCTGCTTTTTAAAGGCGACTTGGTTGGGACTGAGGAGATTGTTTTTTGTTGCGAAACACATTAAGCGCTTGGCGACCATTTTTTCCAGAATTTTGTTGACCACCACGTTACATATTTTCGTTTTTGATGTGTGGTGTTACTCTGGGGGATTGCTATATTGGCAGCCGACTTCATGGCTTTTGCGATTTTTGAGGCTAATTGATGGGTGTTAATAAAGCACAAGTCGTTGAAGTTTTTTTCACAAATGGATTGATAAATAAATTTTGGCAATCTTTTTAGCCGACAGGGAGGTAAATTGGTTTGAATCTCACAAAATACGGGATAATGGTCACTTCCATATAGGTTGTCGAGGGCATACCAAGAACAACTAGGACTTAAATTTGCATCAACTAACGTTAGGCCAATGTGTGTAAACGTATTATGCGCAGAGTGGTGTGTGGGAGATCCATCATTTAAGATTACAAGGTTTTTCGTGAGGATAATATTTTCCATCGTTGTACCGCGGACGTTCGATTTTAGTGAGCCCCATAACGGACTCCAGGCGTTGAAGTCCCCTAAAAGTATTGTGGAATAATGGATTGACAAAGTATTGTATGGTGTGTCGAGCTAAATGTATATACATACATGTAAATACTATTTTAAGTATGTGAATCTGTGTATAATCCATGCATATTTCTTGTATATGATCGTACATATAATTGTTAACTTTGTAATCGATTTTCTTGTAGAGTTGTATGTTTGTAAATAAATATATTATTGTATAAGTACTAGTTAGTTAATATCGTGCGTTGTTATTGTCTCAAAATGTTCTTCCATAGGAGTTGCTGTTGTTGGAGACGTGCCAATGTTATTGCAGGCGATCGGAGGTGGCGCTTTGAAGTGTTCTGTTGCGTTGGATTGTTGTTGTGAGAGAGTTTCAAATTCCAAGGTGTTTGCTGTGGTTGCTTCGGAGATAATGTGGTTTGGTGAGAGGATAGTAGACAAATACTTATAGTAGTTTGTGCTTATGGTACCGAATGCGTCGGCTGCTGATATGGGCCCGGTTTGGGCATTACTCGATGTGATGTGATTGTTGTTGTGAGGTTGTTCTTGTTGATTGGTGTTGTTTTCGGTTTCTTTTGTTGATTGTTGGTTTATTATGTTATTGTTGATTGAGTTGATTTTTGTTGTTATTGAAGGGTTGTTGACTTTTGATTTTACATTTTTGTCTTCGGGTGTGGAGTTTTTAGCAACCGTGCTTGCATATGAAAGCGAGGTAGGCTGAAGTGGGTTACGGGATTTGTAAATTTTGTTGGCTTCGCGCATAGAGCACCTTTCTTGTGTTTTTATTTTTAACACTTCTTTTGCCTGTTGGTATTTTGGGCAGCAATTGGATGTGGCGGCCAGCGCAGTTCGCACAGTAGGTTCTTGTGCAGGGTACTGGAATATGAGGAGGGAGATTGCATGAGAAACATGCTGGAAGTTTTTGCAATGCTTTTGGGTGTGACCCAGTCTTTGGCAACTCTTGCAGCGCATTGGGTTGGGGTAAAAGGCACGGACGGATGTGTTTATCCATGCGACGTTTATCTTATCAGGTAAGTGAAAGCTATCGAAAGTAATGAGCATAACACCAGTTGGTTTTGAGACTCCTTCGACCGCGCGTTGGAATTTGTATACGTTCGTCACATTATAATCTTTAAGTCCTACAATTTCTTCTTCAGGTACGTTATTTAAAAATGGGGCATAGACTAACACGATAATATTATCGATCGAGGAGCGTTAATAACCGTTCACGGCGGATGCTTGTCGATGACTGGTGATATATTCTAGTATATTTATTACAGGTGTATCAAATTGTTCCTTTGTTATTATTCCTTCAATATCATTTAAATTTAAAGTGCCTGAATAAAAATTTAAATTTTTTGCCAAATTTATTGTATTTGTGATGGCTACAAGTTCTTGATAGACTTCATGTATTACTATGTTTTCTGATACTGTTTTAGGATCTTAGGTTTTTAAGGTTTTTTTTCGAACTGGGAATTTATTTTTTGTTGTTGGTTGTTGTTATTTATAAGTTGATTGAGTCCTGTTTTAATTTCTATTAGGTCGTCGTGGTCTGGTGTTCCTGTTATACATTTTGAGATTGAACCTAAGAAATTTAACGATCTCCTAGCTCTATGCTGAGTTGGTATTTGTTTAGGCCTCCAAGCTAAATCGCTTTCTCTAGAAAGGGTGTACCACCCTAATGTTAAGTAGCAATCACATACACATACATGCGCAAAGTATCTTTCTGTAGTCTCACACACACACGCGTGTACAGGGTGAACTGCATGAATGTGTGTGCGCATGCATGTGTATACGCGGATAAAACAATTCGGGCAGTTTTCCCCTAAAAACGGTAGAATAATTGTCCCGCGGGTTTCAGAAAAATAGCTTTTCCTTTTTTTCGTCCATTCTGTAAAAACCAACCGGAGCATCAGCATCAGCATCAACTCGTGTCTCAGCCACCACAACAGGTAATATCACCACATTTTTTTGTACAAAATTAAAAGCTGAATAAGCGCACAATAAATCCACATACCAAATTATATACACAAACACTGAAGTCGTTTTGAATTTATATTTTTATTTCCAAAAATTTACACCGGTGCCATTTCGGAAAAGCCGCCTAGCCACCGTTGTTCATGGTCCTTCGAGCCGGATACGGTATATAGCGAGTGCGGTAGCTCAATCAAAAAATTGCAGCGGGGCATCAACAATTGCATCTCGTCCTTAAAGAGTCATCAAATTAACATTTCAAATTGGGATGCAATAAGAACTTATCTTTGTTCGACTAAATTGCCAGAGAGCACATTGGCATTGTGGGAGCAGACAATAGAGAACAAAACTGATATATCAAAATGGGACGATATGGATAGATTCCTTTCCAATAGGTTTCAGACTTTGGAAACCTTCTCCGGCTTAAAGGAGGTTCAACATCCTCGAACTTTAAAGCCACAATTCTCAAAATTCCCGTCTGAACCTCCACAAAAAAAAAAATTTGGTGTTTTTCAGGCCAGTGTAGCAAAATTTACTGGCCAATTGTGCAAATGCAATGAGCACAAATTACAAAATTTCCCACGGTTTCGTAAACTAACGACGACCGATCGAATTGCAATTTTAAAGAATAATAACAGTTGCTTGAACTGCCTTTCTTCAGGACATACGGTCTCACGGTGTACAAGCTCGTTTAATTGCAGCACTTGCCACCTAAGACATCATACGCTCCTTCATATACAGGCTTTACAGCAAAAACCAACTGGCCAATCGCCAATATCGAGTCCCGAAGTTGATGCTCCATCCACCTCTGCTCAGGCTCGTATTAGACACAATTCTGCAAGGGCAAATAAAAATTCGGTTAATAATTTCAACTGTTTCGCTAACACGAATAAAGGAGTTTTACTCGGAACAGCTCGTGTTATTATATTTTACAATGGTACTGAGTTTATTGCAAGAGCCTTAATTGATTCTGGTTCTGAGTGTTCTTTTATAACACAAGGCCTCAAACGCAGAATCGATTTACCCACAATAAGGCTGAATGCCCAGGTATCAGGTATAAATAACACCATTTGAGCGCAGGTATCAGAAGCCTGCCTTATTTACTGTGGTCACCCATTGACCCTTTAATCAAGATCCACACCACAGCTTTGGTGTTACCTTAACTTACAAGGAATCTTCCAACATGCAGGATAGATGCCTTGACTAAACAAGCATTCCCGGATCTAGTATTGCCGGACAAAAGATTCTTCGTTATCGAGCAAGTTGATCTTGTCCTAGGTGGCGACATTTACGCTCAAATAATATTACACGGAATAAGAAAAGAATGTCCTGGAAACTCTTCTCGCCCAGGAAACTGTATTCGGTTGGATAATAACCGGCCAAACCAACTCGGCTACTCCAAACAATAAATGTGTAACATTTTTTTATGAAGTATCATTAGACAAGCGCCCTAAATCCTTTTGGGAACTGGGAGAAGTTTCTTAAGACAGAATATATAACGAAGATGAGATTTATTGCGAAAAACTCTATAAAAGCACTACAAAAAGAAACAAAGACGGCAAATACGTGGTATCATTGCCGTTCAAAAAGGTTTTCCCAAAGAGTTTCGGCCTGGGACCTTCGTTAAAAATCGCTTGCTCGTAATTCTTTCGAAACGAAACGCGTTTGGCAAAGGATCCACCATTGCAAACTGAATACAACAGGGTTTTGTCAGAATACGAAACTTTGGGACATATGACTCGAATTGAAGAATATGTTTTTTTAAGGCGACGAATGTGCGAATTATTTCCTGCCGCATCATGCCGTAAAGAAGGAGGACAGTACTACCACGCATCGTATCCGACTGCGAATGGAACTAGCCTTTATGATGTCATCCATCCTGGTCCAGTACTTCAAAGCGACCTGACGATGGTAATACTACGTTGGAGGCTCTTTAAATACGTGTTTAATAGCGCCATCGAAAAGATGTATCGCCAGATTTTGCTAAACGCGAATGAAATGAAATACCAACGTATAGTTTTTCGGAAAAATCTGAGTGAACTAATCATTCTGTATGAATTGAAGACAGTTACATTCGGTGTTAATTGTGCACGATACCTCGCGATTAGGAGTCTGTTTCAGTTGGCTGACGATGTAGAGAGCTCATAGCCGCTGGCTTCTGACATTTTAAGAAAATACGTGTACGTTGATGATGTTTTGGCTGGACTGCATTCCATCGACTTGGCCATCAGAGCTAAAGAAGAGGTAGTAAAGGTGCTACAATCAGATGGTTTCCCACTACGAAAATGGACTTCAAATTGTGAGAAAATACTGGATGGAATACCGAAAGCCCACCTGCTAAACGAAAATTTTCTGGAATTTGAGGACACCGGCACAGTCAAAGCTCTGGGCATCAGATGGAACGCCCATTCCGATCATTTTGATTTTACTGCTAAAACAATCGAAACTCAGGTACGATTCACAAAAAGGATAATACTGTCCAAAATCGCAAAATTGTTCGACCCACTAGGATGGCTTGCGCCATTCGTGGTTACTGCAAAAATTGTAATGCAGAATATTTGGTTAGAAGGGACAGATTGGGACGAAACGGTATCCCCTACAGCAATAAACCGATGGCAAAGCTTTGTCGAAACCTACAGTCATATCGGCACAATTCGTATTCCTCGTTGGGTGTATTTTTCCCCAACGAATTAAATTGAACTGCATGGATTCTACGACGCCTCGGAGAAGGCATATGCCGCTACTATTTTCCTTCACGTTCAGAAGGCAGAGACAGTTTATGTCAGTCTCCTGCTTGCTAAGTCCAAAGTAGCGCCAGTTAAAACAATTTCGTTCCCACGCTTGGAACTCTGTGGTGCTGTGTTGCTGGCTGAACTAATGGAGTCAGTCACTAACAATCTTAACTTAGGTCAGCTTACAAGGCACCTTTGGACAGATTCGACCATTGTCCTTGCCTGGATTCATAAATCTCCCTGCTCGTGGTCAACCTTTGTTGCCCATCGGGTTACAAAAATTGTAGAGAAAGTTGGAAGCCGAAATTGGCTGCACGTAGAATCAGCTTCAAATCCATCGGATTTGGCTAGTAGAGGTATCACTGTGCAGGAACTGGCCAACAGTTCCTTGTGGTGGCAGGGTCCTTCTTGGTTGCCAGAAGATAGAGAAAACTGGACCACACAAGAAACGAACTATAGCACTAAAGTAGAACAAAAAGGGTTCAAGTCTGTGCATCAACTACACTCGATACTAATGTTGATATTCTTGGCAGGTTTTCTGATCTTTCGAGAGCTTTGACAGTTTTATCATATGTGTTAAGATTTTCTCAAAGAACTCGTCCAAGCACTAGAGCTTCGTTTAAAGCGAGGTCTTGCTTAATTTCATCTGATGAAATTAAAGCAACGACAAGGCGCTTAATAATAGTTTGTCAGAAGAAGCATTACATTCGGGAATATTGGGCATTGGAATCCGGGAAAACAATAAATTCAAAAAGTGAAATCTTGCCCCTTAACCCCTACGTCGACAAAGAGAACATGATTAGGACGGGATCCATATTATTTTTATTTTACCCGCTTTTTTTATTAACCAGTCACGAATTTGGGAGATAACATGATTGTTGTTGTAAATATTTTCCAGGGCCTGTAGGACGGAAAAGCTGTCTGTGAAAATTGCGAACCTACCCTTATTATTGTATGCGTGAGTTACTGCCTTCAGAATTCCAAAAGCTTCCGCTGAAAAAATGGAATAATGGCTTGGGAGACGACCTCCTATTAATAATTTGCCGTTATAATCAATAGCAGCGAAAGTTGTACTGTATTCAACTTTGGAACCATCTGTGTATATATGAAACCTATTGGCTAAATCTTTCTGGCTAACTAATTCGTGAAAGAGCTGTTTATACGTGTCAGGACTCGTACAGTCTTTTTTGAAGGAATGAAGACTGGACATTGAGCTGGAAAGTAGGAGCCAGGGTGCTTGGTGGCTTATAATGGACCGGGTTGGAGGGATTTGGATGTCCAGGTCGTTTAGGTAAGATATGCAGTAAGGTATAGCAGACGTTACTTTGGGGGTGCGTTTGTGCTCAGAGGCGTTTTTAAAAATATCAAACAGGGGCCTGTTGGTGGTAGTTAGGAGTTTTGGAATTAGTTTGATAGTGGCCGTTTTATATCTTTCCGGGATAGACGGCAGCCCAGCTTCAGCAAGGACACATTTAGTTGGGGAAGTTGGAAAAGCGTACACATGGGCCGCAATGCGGTCAAAGGCCTTTTCAAAATCCGTTGATAGGATTGCAACGTGGTTTTTTGTTGTTAGTGAGTCTGTAATGTAGTGTTGCAGGGGCAGAAGCCCTTCTATAGTACCGTGCTGCTTTTTAAAGGCGACTTGGTTGGGACTGAGGAGATTGTTTTTTGTTGCGAAACACATTAAGCGCTTGGCGACCATTTTTTCCAGAATTTTGCCTACACATGCCAGAAGGGAAATTGTTGGTTGGTTTGTTGGGTTTGGGTATAGGGATGACAGTGGCTGTAAGCCAGGGATGCGGGTAGCAGCCGGTTTGTAGGATTCTGTTATAAAGGGATAGAAGGGAATTTTTACAGGGGTTGGGAAGGTTTCGTAGCATAGGATAGGATATTCTGTCCCTTCCTGGTGTTTTTCCTTTTGCGTGTTGCAGGGAGAGTTGTAATTCTACCGCAGTAAAATTCATCTCTAGGCTTCGAGCAGTGTTTGTTAGTGTGGTCGGATTGTATGGATCATTTAGTATACTTCTTTTGCTGGTGGTGTAATTTGATGGAAAGTTGGAATCCATTGCGTAATCTGACCAGCTTTTCCGAAGGCATTGGCAATAACTGGAGAGCAAGAAAGGATGTTGTTTCGTAATTGGACAGTTGTGATGGGAGTTGGGGGAAGCCCTGTAATTCTTTTTATTGACGCCCAAATTTTTTTGGGGGTGGAGGCTGGGTTTATTTTTTCCGTAAGTTCAGTGATTGCCAACCTCTTAGCGGTCTTTACGGATTTTTTAAAGAGTGCGTTGGCTTTTTTCTACTCTATTAAGTTGGGCAGGGATGGGGAGGATTTGTATGTTTGCCACAGCCTTTGCTTATTGGTACGAATAGTGCTTAGGTCTTTATTCCACCACGTTACATATTTTCGTTTTTGATGTGTGGTGTTACTCTGGGGGATTGCTATATTGGCAGCCGACTTCATGGCTTTTGCGATTTTTGAGGCTAATTGATGGGTGTTAATAAAGCACAAGTCGTTGAAGTTTTTTTCACAAATGGATTGATAAATAAATTTTGGCAATCTTTTTAGCCGACAGGGAGGTAAATTGGTTTGAATCTCACAAAATACGGGATAATGGTCACTTCCATATAGGTTGTCGAGGGCATACCAAGAACAACTAGGACTTAAATTTGCATCAACTAACGTTAGGCCAATGTGTGTAAACGTATTATGCGCAGAGTGGTGTGTGGGAGATCCATCATTTAAGATTGCAAGGTTTTTCGTGAGGATAATATTTTCCATCGTTGTACCGCGGACGTTCGATTTTAGTGAGCCCCATAACGGACTCCAGGCGTTGAAGTCCCCTAAAAGTATCGTGGAATAATGGATTGACAAAGTATTGTATGGTGTGTCGAGCTAAATGTATATACATACATGTAAATACTATTTTAAGTATGTGAATGTGTGTATAATCCATGCATATTTCTTGTATATGATCGTACATATAATTGTTAACTTTGTAATCGATTTTCTTGTAGAGTTGTATGTTTGTAAATAAATATATTATTGTATAAGTACTAGTTAGTTAATATTGTGCGTTGTTATTGTCTCAAAATGTTCTTCCATAGGAGTTGCTGTTGTTGGAGACGTGCCAATGTTATTGCAGGCGATCGGAGGTGGCGCTCTGAAGTGTTCTGTTGCGTTGGATTGTTGTTGTGAGAGAGTTTCAAATTCCAAGGTGTTTGCTGTGGTTGCTTCGGAGATAATGTGGTTTGGTGAGAGGATAGTAGACAAATACTTATAGTAGTTTGTGCTTATGGTACCGAATGCGTCGGCTGCTGATATGGGCCCGGTTTGGGCATTACTCGATGTGATGTGATTGTTGTTGTGAGGTTGTTCTTGTTGATTGGTGTTGTTTTCGGTTTCTTTTGTTGATTGTTGGTTTATTATGTTATTGTTGATTGAGTTGATTTTTGTTGTTATTGAAGGGTTGTTGACTTTTGATTTTACATTTTTGTCTTCGGGTGTGGAGTTTTTAGCAACCGTGCTTGCATATGAAAGCGAGGTAGGCTGAAGTGGGTTACGGGATTTGTAAATTTTGTTGGCTTCGCGCATAGAGCACCTTTCTTGTGTTTTTATTTTTAACACTTCTTTTGCCTGTTGGTATTTTGGGCAGCAATTGGATGTGGCGGCCAGCGCAGTTCGCACAGTAGGTTCTTGTGCAGGGTACTGGAACATGAGGAGGGAGATTGCATGAGAAAAATGCTGGAAGTTTTTGCAATGCTTTTGGGTGTGACCCAGTCTTTGGCAACTCTTGCAGCGCATTGGGTTGGGGTAAAAGGCACGGACGGATGTGTTTATCCATGCGACGTTTATCTTATCAGGTAAGTGAAAGCTATCGAAAGTAATGAGCATAACACCAGTTGGTTTTGAGACTCCTTCGACCGCGCGTTGGAATTTGTATACGTTCGTCACATTATAATCTTTAAGTCCTACAATTTCTTCTTCAGGTACGTTATTTAAAAATGGGGCATAGACTAACACGATAATATTATCGATCGAGGAGCGTTAATAACCGTTCACGGCGGATGCTTGTCGATGACTGGTGATATATTCTAGTATATTTATTACAGGTGTATCAAATTGGTCCTTTGTTATTATTCCTTCAATATCATTTAAATTTAAAGTGCCTGAATAAAAATTTAAATTTTTTGCCAAATTTATTGTATTTGTGATGGCTACAAGTTCTTGATAGACTTCATGTATTACTATGTTTTCTGATACTGTTTTAGGATCTTAGGTTTTTAAGGTTTTTTTTCGAACTGGGAATTTATTTTTTGTTGTTGGTTGTTGTTATTTATAAGTTGATTGAGTCCTGTTTTAATTTCTATTAGGTCGTCGTGGTCTGGTGTTCCTGTTATACATTTTAAGATTGAACCTAAGAAATTTAACGATCTCCTAGCTCTATGCTGAGTTGGTATTTGTTTAGGCCTCCAAGCTAAATCGCTTTCTCTAGAAAGGGTGTACCACCCTAATGTTAAGTAGCAATCACATACACATACATGCGCAAAGTATCTTTCTGTAGTTTCACACACACACGCGTGTACAGGGTGAACTGCATGAATGTGTGTGCGCATGCATGTGTATACGCGGATAAAACAATTCGGGCAGTTTTCCCCTAAAAACGGTAGAATAATTGTCCCGCGGGTTTCAGAAAAATAGCTTTTCCTTTTTTTCGTCCATTCTGTAAAAACCAACCGGAGCATCAGCATCAGCATCAACTCGTGTCTCAGCCACCACAACAGGTAATATCACCACATTTTTTTGTACAAAATTAAAAGCTTAATAAGCGCACAATAAATCCACATACCAAATTATATACACAAACACTGAAGTCGTTTTGAATTTTTATTTTTATTTCCAAAAATTTACACCGGTGCCATTTCGGAAAAGCCGCCTAGCCACCGTTGTTCATGGTCCTTCGAGCCGGATACGGTATATAGCGAGTGCGGTAGCTCAATCAAAAAATTGCAGCGGGGCATCAACAATTGCATCTCGTCCTTAAAGAGTCATCAAATTAACATTTCAAATTGGGATGCAATAAGAACTTATCTTTGTTCGACTAAATTGCCAGAGAGCACATTGGCATTGTGGGAGCAGACAATAGAGAACAAAACTGATATATCAAAATGGGACGATATGGATAGATTCCTTTCCAATAGGTTTCAGACTTTGGAAACCTTCTCCGGCTTAAAGGAGGTTCAACATCCTCGAACTTTAAAGCCACAATTCTCAAAATTCCCGTCTGAACCTCCACAAAAAAGACTTGGTGTTTTTCAGGCCAGTGTAGCAAAATTTACTGGCCAATTGTGCAAATGCAATGAGCACAAATTACAAAATTTCCCACGGTTTCGTAAACTAACGACGACCGATCGAATTGCAATTTTAAAGAATAATAACAGTTGCTTGAACTGCCTTTCTTCAGGACATACGGTCTCACGGTGTACAAGCTCGTTTAATTGCAGCACTTGCCACCTAAGACATCATACGCTCCTTCATATACAGGCTTTTCAGCAAAAACCAACTGGCCAATCGCCAATATCGAGTCCCGAAGTTGATGCTCCATCCACCTCTGCTCAGGCTCGTATTAGACACAATTCTGCAAGGGCAAATAAAAATTCGGTTAATAATTTCAACTGTTTCGCTAACACGAATAAAGGAGTTTTACTCGGAACAGCTCGTGTTATTATATTTTACAATGGTACTGAGTTTATTGCAAGAGCCTTAATTGATTCTGGTTCTGAGTGTTCTTTTATAACACAAGGCCTCAAACGCAGAATCGATTTACCCACAATAAGGCTGAATGCCCAGGTATCAGGTATAAATAACACCATTTGAGCGCAGGTATCAGAAGCCTGCCTTATTTACTGTGGTCACCCATTGATCCTTTAATCAAGATCCACACCACAGCTTTGGTGTTACCTTAACTTACAAGGAATCTTCCAACATGCAGGATAGATGCCTTGACTAAACAAGCATTCCCGGATCTAGTATTGCCGGACAAAAGATTCTTCGTTATCGAGCAAGTTGATCTTGTCCTAGGTGGCGACATTTACGCTCAAATAATATTACACGGAATAAGAAAAGAATGTCCTGGAAACTCTTCTCGCCCAGGAAACTGTATTCGGTTGGATAATAACCGGCCAAACCGACTCGGCTACTCCAAACAATAAATGTGTAACATTTTTTTATGAAGTATCATTAGACAAGCGCCCTAAATCCTTTTGGGAACTGGGAGAAGTTTCTTAAGACAGAATATATAACGAAGATGAGATTTATTGCGAAAAACTCTATAAAAGCACTACAAAAAGAAACAAAGACGGCAAATACGTGGTATCATTGCCGTTCAAAAAGGTTTTCCCAAAGAGTTTCGGCCTGGGACCTTCGTTAAAAATCGCTTGCTCGCAATTCTTTCGAAACGAAACGCGTTTGGCAAAGGATCCACCATTGCAAACTGAATACAACAGGGTTTTGTCAGAATACGAAACTTTGGGACATATGACTCGAATTGAAGAATATGTTTTTTTAAGGCGACGAATGTGCGAATTATTTCCTGCCGCATCATGCCGTAAAGAAGGAGGACAGTACTACCACGCATCGTATCCGACTGCGAATGGAACTAGCCTTAATGATGTCATCCATCCTGGTCCAGTACTTCAAAGCGACCTGACGATGGTAATACTACGTTGGAGGCTCTTTAAATACGTGTTTAATAGCGCCATCGAAAAGATGTATCGCCAGATTTTGCTAAACCCGAATGAAATGAAATACCAACGTATAGTTTTTCGGAAAAATCTGAGTGAACTAATCATTCTGTATGAATTGAAGACAGTTACATTCGGTGTTAATTGTGCACGATACCTCGCGATTAGGAGTCTGTTTCAGTTGGCTGACGATGTAGAGAGCTCATAGCCACTGGCTTCTGACATTTTAAGAAAATACGTGTACGTTGATGATGTTTTGGCTGGACTGCATTCCATCGACTTGGCCATCAGAGCTAAAGAAGAGGTAGTAAAGGTGCTACAATCAGATGGTTTCCCACTACGAAAATGGACTTCAAATTGTGAGAAAATACTGGATGGAATACCGAAAGCCCACCTGCTAAACGAAAATTTTCTGGAATTTGAGGCCACCGGCACAGTCAAAGCTCTGGGCATCAGATGGAACGCCCATTCCGATCATTTTGATTTTACTGCTAAAACAATCGAAGCTCAGGTACGATTCACAAAAAGGATAATACTGTCCAAAATCGCAAAATTGTTCGACCCACTAGGATGGCTTGCGCCATTCGTGGTTACTGCAAAAATTGTAATGCAGAATATTTGGTTAGAAGGGACAGATTGGGACGAAACGGTATCCCCTACAGCAATAAACCGATGGCAAAGCTTTGTCGAAACCTACAGTCATATCGGCACAATTCGTATTCCTCGTTGGGTGTATTTTTCCCCAACGAATTAAATTGAACTGCATGGATTCTACGACGCCTCGGAGAAGGCATATGCCGCTACTATTTTCCTTCACGTTCAGAAGGCAGAGACAGTTTATGTCAGTCTCCTGCTTGCTAAGTCCAAAGTAGCGCCAGTTAAAACAATTTCGTTCCCACGCTTGGAACTCTGTGGTGCTGTGTTGCTGGCTGAACTAATGGAGTCAGTCACTAACAATCTTAACTTAGGTCAGCTTACAAGGCATCTTTGGACAGATTCGACCATTGTCCTTGCCTGGATTCATAAATCTCCCTGCTCGTGGTCAACCTTTGTTGCCCATCGGGTTACAAAAATTGTAGAGAAAGTTGGAAGCCGAAATTGGCTGCACGTAGAATCAGCTTCAAATCCATCGGATTTGGCTAGTAGAGGTATCACTGTGCAGGAACTGGCCAACAGCTCCTTGTGGTGGCAGGGTCCTTCTTGGTTGCCAGAAGATAGAGAAAACTGGCCCACACAAGAAACGAACTATAGCACTGAAGTAGAACAAAAAAGGGTTCAAGTCTGTGCATCAACTACACTCGATACTAATGTTGATATTCTTGGCAGGTTTTCTGATCTTTCGAGAGCTTTGACAGTTTTATCATATGTGTTAAGATTTTCTCAAAGAACTCGTCCAAGCACTAGAGCTTCGTTTAAAGCGAGGTCTTGCTTAATTTCATCTGATGAAATTAAAGCAACGACAAGGCGCTTAATAATAGTTTGTCAGAAGAAGCATTACATTCGGGAATATTGGGCATTGGAATCCGGGAAAACAATAAATTCAAAAAGTGAAATCTTGCCCCTTAACCCCTACGTCGACAAAGAGAACATGATTAGGACGGGTGGTCGCCTAGGTAAATCTCTGGATCTTTCCTTTAATGAACGCCATCCAATCATTCTTCCGTATAACTGCAGCTTGTCTCGTCTCATAGTCCAGTTCGTCCACAAAGTGTCACTGCACGGTGAGAATTAGCTAATGTTGCGTTTGCTTCGAACGCAATATTGGATACCTCGAGTCCAAAATATGATTAGGTCAACCATTCACAGCTGCAAGATCTGCACGATCTACCGAAAACGCTCACAGTCTCAGCTTATGGGTATACTTCCTACAGAACGAACCACACTCTCACGTGCATTTACTAATACGGGGGTTGACTTCACTGGTCCATTCAATATAAAGAACTACAATGGACGAGGTTGTCGAGTATCCAAGGGCTACGTCTGCCTGTTTGTGTGTTTTGCAACGAAGGCAATCCATTTGGAAGCCACCTCCGATTTAAGCACACAATCATTTCCGGCGGCATTTGCAAGATTTGTAGGAAGACGAGGCTGCCCGATGAACATGTATTCCGATAATGGAACGAACTTCGTCGGGGCCTCTCGAACATTAAAAACAGAAATAAAAGCTTTTATATCTGATGTTGCAATAGCACCTTGTCAAAATATACCCAACAAACGCTTACGTGGGATTTTATCCCCGCCGCAGCACACTATATGGGTGGACTGTGGGAGGCGGGAGTAAAAAATTTTAAAAGCCACTTTACAAAAATCGCTTCCAACCACAAATATACGTTTGAAGAGTTTACGACCTTACTTTGCACAGTTGAGTCCTGTCTCAACTCTCGACCTTATATTGCTTATTTGTTACCAAAGGAATTACCCTCATACAAATGTCTACTACAGTAGATTTAAAAGTCTCAAAGCACTCAGTGATGTCAAGATGATGAAACAAGTCATCCCAGTTAACGTTTAACAAGAGCATATCCAGTTTCAAAAAATCGCACAACTTAAAATTAAAAGAAGTATTGTGATTAGCATAATCAGTATTAGAATATTCATAACATTCTAAATCAAGTACAAGAGGTACATGATGCATGTCCGATTTTATAATTGGTGACGTACATTCATTTATGGAAAAATTTATACTTTTGTTTAGAAATATTAAGTCTAGAGTTCGACCAAGATTATTCTGGAAGCAATTAATTTGCATGATATCAATACTTAAGAAGCTATCAACTAAATATATTTCACTAGAGCTATTTACATTACAGGCAATAAGTGCCGATTTCGAGATAGTGTTTGACCATTTCACATTACAAAGATTAAAGTCACCCAGCACGCAAAGATGATCACTGCCCACTTTATTCAATGCCAAGGATGTGACGTTGTCGACGTGAGCTGCATAGAGGTCGTAGGCACTGTTTGGCGGAATATAAGAGGCACAAACAAATATGGAGTCAGCAATTCCACGCACTTTTACACAAAGTTGATCAAGTAGCGCGTTCTCGTTATCAAGCACTACCACAGAAGCATGATGTTTACATTTCACAGCGATAAGAACCCCTCCTCCTCTAAAACATCCAGTTAAATTAGAATTTCTGTCTTTACGAAAGACGTTGTAAATATTAGAGTCAAAGTACTCATCACTAAAAAAGCTTTCGTTTAACCACGTCTCTATGAGGACGATAATGTCATATTCACGATGTGAACTAAATAGTCGCACGAGGAGAGATTTAGTTCTGATCCCAGACATGTTATGCAAATAAATCTTTAGGCGGTTAGGATCTCCGACTGAACCGATCGATTTCCATTGGACATCTGTTGCCGCTCGTCGTTTTTTGATAAAAAATTAAAAGGGCGAACAACTACATTTGTAGGCCAGAGCTCCGGTGTTAATAGCTTTGAATAGTGATTTGCGTTAACTCCCAATTTGAAGTTAATGCTCTTCAGAGTATTAGGTTGAACACCATTTTTTATAAGGCTGTAACAAGATAAGCAGTTTTTCTCAATACCAGTGCGTTTAGCAATATATTCAATGATATTATCGGCTGTAACTGAAGACGAAAAGGGTGATAGGTGCAACCATTTAATTTTCTTTACAACACTCAATTCATTATCGTCACATGAACCAATAACTAATGGTTGCTTTAGTTTGCGACTATAATGTTTTGAGACACTTTTCCACGTGGGGTTTTTATCAGGCATGGAAACATGAGCATTTTCAACAGTTGGCGTTGGCGATGAAATCGGCGTATGCGCAGCAACACTAGCATAAGATGACGTGGTAATTGAATTTGAGTGAGCAGAGCTGGCATATACAGCAATTGCGTTAGTGTCAGCAGATGGTAAAGGCGACGATATTGGTGAGTGAGCAGCCACGTTAGCGAATGACTTTGAAAGCGAAGATACTGCAGCAGCCGGCGGTCGACACACAGGAACAGCAACAGCGTCGGATTCGAGAGAACGAGCAGAGCGCGAAGAGCGACTCTTATCAGTGGCCGTAGAGCACACAGTAATGGGTACTGCGGAGATCGCAAAAGTATTTACACTCCCCTTAACATCGCTGCTTGTCGATCGCGGCGCAGAATTGTCGTGGGGAGCACTTGAAGCAGAGGAGACTGATAAAGAAGCAGCATACGAAGTGGAACCCGCACAAGCAGCGGGCAATGAGCAAGCAGTACCAGCTGTGCCAATGTCATCATTCTTGTTGTTAATAGCACTAGTAACAATGTCACTGAGATCTATTAGTTTTGATTTTAAAAACGAAATGTTAGTATCAGAATTGGCGATTTTAGTCTGCATTAAAGTTGTTACTGCATGCAGGGCATCGAACTTTTGCATTAGCTTATTTCTTTCCTCATGCAAAGTATTTACTAACGAGAGCACTCGCGTATTTTCACTACGAAGAGCAGCAATTTCTTTAACAATTTTGAGCAAGGTGTTTTGCTGCATAATAGCACTTTCATTTGTAGGCCCGATTGCTTTGTTTTTTTGTAAGTCGGATGATGCTGAGTCGACAAAAATTGTTTCTTTCTCAGCCGAAACAAAAGAAGGAGGAGGCGAGCGAATAGAATTACGCCGCTCAGCCATACAGCTTTTACAAAAGAAGGGCTTGTCAGACGCGAGAAGGAATTATAAATCAGCAGGCAACACACCAACACAGATTAAATGAAAGTACTCTTTGCACTTAGCACACAGCACCTTCGGTTGAGATCGATCAACCTTTTGACCGCAAAAGCAAGGCATGTTAATTCTATTCAATTTTACAAAATAGAATATTGCAATTAAATTAAATTACAAGAGTCACTGTTTCAATATTAGCAGTTAACACCATACTAATTCCAAACAAGGATGTTTTTTTATTTAAACAAGAAAATTTTGTATTTAATTGTAGAATAGCAAATATTAGAATAGAAATTGGAGCGATAAAAAAACACGTCTGCACAGTTGAACGTACCAACACTTATGTAGTATTATTATTATTGATATTATTCTTTATTAGAGCAATATAAAATATTACACTAACTAATGAAGCACACTAGCTACTTAGGCCTACGGTGCTTTGGTTTTTTAAGCAATATACTAGTTTATTGACAGGTACAACTTATGTTTTTTAAATTTGTTAACGTGTGATTATATGCTATTAATTAAGCCGACATCTTTTATAAAGTTAAATATCTTAAGGACATTATCTGTGGTGATATGTTTTAGGAGCAGGGAAGGTTGGGTTGAGCGAAAGTGGGATAGCCTTTTGCAGTGTAAAGCTGCACAGTTATCAAGGATGTGTAGAATTTTAAGGTTATTCCCGCAAAAGGGACAAGAGGGCGGAGGACTGGATAGGAGGAGATATTCGTGTGTTAGTTTTGAGTGCCCAATCCTTAACCGGGTGAAAATACTGGTTTGCATTTTAGATAGCGTAGATGGAAAAGTTGCCTTTTTGCGTTCGGGGTTGAAGTTTTTGTAGGTGTGATTGAAGAGGGTCCATGTATTGAGTTGATGTAGCGAGATAAGTCTACGGATATCATTTTGAAAGGGGGGGTCAAAAGTAATTACAGGAGACAAGTGCAAACTTTTTGCTGCATGATCAGCATATTCGTTCCCAGTGATTCCTTTGTGGCCCGGGATCCATATTATTTTTATTTTACCCGCTTTTTTTATTAACCAGTCACGAATTTGGGAGATAGTTGTACTGTACTGTATTCAACTTTGGAACCATCTGTGTATATATGAAACCTATTGGCTAAATCTTTCTGGCTAACTAATTCGTGAAAGAGCTGTTTATACGTGTCAGGACTCGTACAGTCTTTTTTGAAGGAATGAAGACTGGACATTGAGCTGGAAAGTAGGAGCCAGGGTGCTTGGTGGCTTATAATGGACCGGGTTGGAGGGATTTGGATGTCCAGGTCGTTTAGGTAAGCTATGCAGTAACGTATAGCAGACTCAGAGGCGTTTTTAAAAATATTTAACAGGGGCCTGTTGGTGGTAGTTAGGAGTTTTGGAATTAGTTTGATAGTGGCCGTTTTATATCTTTCCGGGATAGACGGCAGCCCAGCTTCAGCAAGAACACATTTAGTTGGGGAAGTTGGAATAGCGTACACGCTTCTGCGTACTGCGGTGTGATAGGGCATATTGATCAGTTTGAGATGTGATTTTGCGCAACCTCCATAAATAGGAAGGCCATAGTCTATTTTGGACAAAATTAATGCCCTTGTTGTATTGGTGTGAATGCGTAGGTGTATTGAAGTTAGGTATTTGATTATGTTTAGTCTAGTCATAAGATTTTTTCTAAGGTACATACAGTGTTCTTTGTATGTGTTTTTGGAATCAAATATGATACCAAGCATGTCTAAATGCTTTACGTTTTCAATGGTTGTATTCGTTATATTTATTTGTACCTGCGGACAGTGTATTTTGCGGCAAACGTGTAAAATTTTGCATTTGTTCTGTGATAGAATAGCTCCTGAGTATTGACCCCAGGAATAAATATCTTCTAGCAACTTCGAAAGGATTGTTTGAACTTTGTTGACGTCTTTGACTTTTGTATAAAAGAAAGTTAAAGCTTTTGTACACGGATGCTACTTTATTGAGCTGTTCAAAGGCTATAATAAAAAGAACTACGGAGAGGGGTGAACCTTGGGGAATACCGTTTTCGAGTGGATATGTGGAAGAGAAACAGCCATTTACTCGAGTCTGGAATTTACGACCTGTGAGGAAGGACTTTATTAGCTTATATATCCTGGGTCCTACTCCCCAGGATGCAAGCTGTTCGAGAACGACATGGGCCGCAATGCGGTCAAAGGCCTTTTCAAAATCCGTTGATAGGATTGCAACTTGGTTTTTTGTTGATAGTGAGTCTGTAATGTAGTGTTGCAGGGGCAGAAGCCCTTCTATAGTAACGTGCTGCTTTTTAAAGGCGACTTGGTTGGGACTGAGGAGATTGTTTTTTGTTGCGAACCACATTAAGCGCTTGGCGACCATTTTTTCCAGAATTTTGCCTACACATGCCAGAAGGGAAATTGGTCTATAACCGTCCATATTGTTGGTTGGTTTGTTGGGTTTGGGTATAGGGAGGACTGTGGCTGTAAGCCAGGGATGCGGGTAGCAGCCGGTTTGTAGGATTCTGTTATAAAAGGATAGAAGGGAATTTTTACAGGGGTTGGGAAGGTTTCGTAGCATAGGATAGGATATTCTGTCCCTTCCTGGTGTTTTTCCTTTTGCGTGTTGCAGGGAGAGTTGTAATTCTACCGCAGTAAAATTCATCTCTAGGCTTCGAGCAGTGTTTGTTAGTGTGGTCGGATTGTATGGATCATTTAGTATACTTCTTTTGCTGGTGGTGTAATTTGATGGAAAGTTGGAATCCCTTGCGTAATCTGACCAGGTCTTTCCGAAGGCATTGGCAATATCTGGAGAGCAAGAAAGGATGTTGTTTCATAATTGGACAGTTGTGATGGGAGTTGGGGGAAGCCCTGTAATTCTTTTTATTGACGCCCAAATTTTTTTGGGGGTGGAGGCTGGGTTTATTTTTTCCGTAAGTTCAGTGATTGCCAACCTCTTAGCGGTCTTTACGGATTTTTTAAAGAGTGCGTTGGCTTTTTTATACTCTATTAAGTTGGGCAGGGATGGGGAGGATTTGTATGTTTGCCACAGCCTTTGCTTATTGGTACGAATAGTGCTTAGGTCTTTATTCCACCACGTTACATATTTTCGTTTTTGATGTGTGGTGTTACTCTGGGGGATTGCTATATTGGCAGCCGACTTAATGGCTTTTGCGATTTTTGAGGCTAATTGATGGATGTTAATAAAGCACAAGTCGTTGAAGTTTTTTTCACAAATGGATTGATAGAGTTGCCAGTTCGCGGTATCCATCATAAATTTTGGCAATCTTTTTAGCCGACAGGGAGGTAAATTGGTTTGAATCTCACAAAATACCGGATCATTATTATACCAAGAACAACTAGGACTTAAATTTGCATCAACTAACGTTAGGCCAATGTGTGTAAACGTATTATGCGCAGAGTGGTGTGTGGGAGATCCATCATTTAAGATTACAAGGTTTTTCGTGAGGATAATATTTTCCATCGTTGTACCGCGGACGTTCGATTTTAGTGAGCCCCATAACGGACTCCAGGCGTTGAAGTCCCCTAAAAGTATCGTGGAATAATGGATTCGGGATAAGAAAGAGAAAATGTCACTTTCGGAGAAGTTTTGGTTTGGCGGTATGTACATACGTGTTTACTATTGTAAACGAAGGGGCAATATTGCACTCGATGGCTATGGACAAGGGGATGGAGTTTTGGAATACTATTTTGTTTGGTATATCCCGCTTTATGAGAATGGCCACTCCTTGTTTGGAGGTATTATTGCAGTGACTATTGTTAAAATATCTTATGTAGTTTTTTGGGGTAATTATATGTTTGGAATTGAAAGGGATATGGGTTTCTTGGAGGCATATCACAGCAGGTTTAGTGTCTCTAACTAAAAGATCAAGCTCGTTGTAATTATTAAGATATCCTTTGATATTCCATTGTGCAATTTTAAATGACATAAATTAGATATACAATGTAAGCTTTAAAATAAAAACTTATAATATTGACAAAGTATTGTATGGTGTGTCGAGCTAAATGTATATACATACATGTAAATACTATTTTAAGTATGTGAATGTGTGTATAATGCATGCATATTTCTTGTATATGATCGTACATATAATTGTTAACTTTGTAATCGATTTTCTTGTAGAGTTGTATGTTTGTAAATAAATATATTATTGTATAAGTACTAGTTAGTTAATATTGTGCGTTGTTATTGTCTCAAAATGTTCTTCCATAGGAGTTGCTGTTGTTGGAGACGTGCCAATGTTATTGCAGGCGATCGGAGGTGGCGCTCTGAAGTGTTCTGTTGCGTTGGATTGTTGTTGTGAGAGAGTTTCAAATTCCAAGGTATTTGCTGTGGTTGCTTCGGAGATAATGTGGTTTGGTGAGAGGATAGTAGACAAATACTTATAGTAGTTTGTGCTTATGGTACCGAATGCGTCGGCTGCTGATATGGGCCCGGTTTGGGTATTACTCGATGTGATGTGATTGTTGTTGTGAGGTTGTTCTTGTTGATTGGTGTTGTTTTCGGTTTCTTTTGTTGATTGTTGGTTTATTATGTTATTGTTGATTGAGTTGATTTTTGTTGTTATTGAAGGGTTGTTGACTTTTGATTTTACATTTTTGTCTTCGGGTGTGGAGTTTTTAGCAACCGTGCTTGCATATGAAAGCGAGGTAGGCTGAAGTGGGTTACGGGATTTGTAAATTTTGTTGGCTTCGCGCATAGAGCACCTTTCTTGTGTTTTTATTTTTAACACTTCTTTTGCCTGTTGGTATTTTGGGTAGCAATTGGATGTGGCGGCGTGGTCGCCAGCGCAGTTCGCACAGTAGGTACTTGTGCAGGGTACTGGAACATGAGGAGGGAGATTGCATGAGAAACATGCTGGAAGGTTTTTGCAATGCTTTTGGGTGTGACCCAGTCTTTGGCAACTCTTGCAGCGCATTGGGTTGGGGTAAAAGGCACGGACGGATGTGTTTATCCATGCGACGTTTATCTTATCAGGTAAGTGAAAGCTATCGAAAGTAATGAGCATAACACCAGTTGGTTTTGAGACTCCTTCGACCGCGCGTTGGAATTTGTATACGTTCGTCACATTATAATCTTTAAGTCCTTCTACAATTTCTTCTTCAGGTACGTTATTTAAAAATGGGGCATACACTGTACCCTTGACACTGTTGAGGGTTTCGTGATAGTTTGCGGTTATTTCACATATACCAGGCAGAGTTTTTGCATCCAAAAATTTTTTTGCGTATGCTTGACATTTGAGCACTAAACTTCCGTCCGGAAGCGGAAGTATTTTATTAATTTCTTTACATATCACTAGTAATGCTTTGTGAACCGCGAATATTGAATAGGACGAAAGGCTTTTTTTGGGATCGGTGGCTTTGATGATGACAAACTTTGGATCGTCTTTCTTGGACACTGGTACTTCGGGGAATTGTTCGAATGTGTTTTTGGCTTGGGGGTTTTTTCTTTTGGGACGTGGGCTGGAATATAATAGGGCGAACCTATTATCCCCAAGGTTCGTGGCCCCAGGGGCCATTCTAAACTTTAATATGTTTTCGATGCGCAAGGGTTAAGGAAATGTATGTGTGCAATGGAAAGTGAAGAAGAAGCACAAGAGTAACACTAAGGCACTGCGCTTAAGCACTGAGAAACACGATAATATTATCGATCGAGGAGCGTTAATAACCGTTCACGGCGGATGCTTGTCGATGACTGGTGATATATTCTAGTATATTTATTACAGGTGTATCAAATTGTTCCTTTGTTATTATTCCTTCAATATCATTTAAATTTAAAGTGCCTGAATAAAAATTTAAATTTTTTGCCAAATTTATTGTATTTGTGATGGCTACAAGTTCTTGATAGACTTCATGTATTACTATGTTTTCTGATACTGTTTTAGGATCTTAGGTTTTTAAGGTTTTTTTTCGAACTGGGAATTTATTTTTTGTTGTTGGTTGTTGTTATTTATAAGTTGATTGAGTCCTGTTTTAATTTCTATTAGGTCGTCGTGGTCTGGTGTTCCTGTTATAAATTTTAAGATTGAACCTAAGAAATTTAACGATCTCCTAGCTCTATGCTGAGTTGGTATTTGTTTAGGCCTCCAAGCTAAATCGCTTTCTCTAGAAAGGGTGTACCACCCTAATGTTAAGTAGCAATCACATACACATGCATGCGCAAAGTATCTTACTGTAGTCTCACACACACACCCGTGTACAGGGTGAACTGCATGAATGTGTGTGCGCATGCATGTGTATACGCGGATAAAACAATTCGGGCGGTTTTCCCCTAAAAACGGTAGAATTGTCCCGCGGGTTTCAGAAAAAGAGCTTTTACTTTTTTCGTCTATTCTGTAAAAACCAACCGGAGCATCAGCATCAGCATCAACTCGTGTCTCAGCCACCACAACAGGTAATATCACCACATTTTTTTGTACAAAATTAAAAGCTTAATAAGCGCACAATAAATCCACATACCAAATTATATACACAAACACTGAACTCGTTTTGAATTTATATTTTTATTTCCAAAAATTTACACCGGTGCCATTTCGGAAAAGCCGCCTAGCCACCGTTGTTCATGGTCCTTCGAGCCGGATACGGTATATAGCGAGTGCGGTAGCTCAATCAAAAAATTGCAGCGGGGCATCAACAATTGCATCTCGTCCTTAAAGAGTCATCAAATTAACATTTCAAATTGGGATGCAATAATAACTTATCTTTGTTCGACTAAATTGCCAGAGAGCACATTGGCATTGTGGGAGCAGACAATAGAGAACAAAACTGATATATCAAAATGGGACGATATGGATAGATTCCTTTCCAATAGGTTTCAGACTTTGGAAACCTTCTCCGGCTTAAAGGAGGTTCAACATCCTCGAACTTCAAAGCCACAATTCTCAAAATTCCCGTCTGAACCTCCACAAAAAAGACTTGGTGTTTTTCAGGCCAGTGTAGCAAAATTTACTGGCCAATTGTGCAAATGCAATGAGCACAAATTACAAAAGTGCACACGGTTTCGTAAACTAACGACGACCGATCGAATTGCAATTTTAAAGAATAATAACAGTTGCTTGAACTGCCTTTCTTCAGGACATACGGTCTCACGGTGTACAAGCTCGTTTAATTGCAGCACTTGCTACCTGAGACATCATACGCTCCTTCATATACAGGCTTTTTAGCAAAAACCAACTGGCCAATCGCCAATATCGAGTCCCGAAGTTGATGCTCCATCCACCTCTGCAAGGGAAAATACAAATTCGGTTAATAATTTCAACTGTTTCGCTAACACGAATAAAGGAGTTTTACTCGGAACAGCTCGTGTTATTATATTTTACAATGGTACTGAGTTTTCTGCCCAGGTATCAGGTATAAATAACACCATTTCAGCGCAGGTATCAAAAGCCTGCCTTATTCACTGTGGTCACCCATTGACCCTTTAATCAAGATCCACACCACAGCTTTGGTGTTACCTTAACTTACAAGGAATCTTCAACATGCAGGATAGATGCCTTGACTAAACAAGCATTCCCGGATCTAGTATTGGCGGACAAAAGATTCTTCGTTATCGAGCAAGTTGACCTTGTCCTAGGTGGCGACATTTACGCTCAAATAATATTACACGGAATAAGAAAGAATGTCCTGGAAACTCTTCTCGCCCAGGAAACTGTATTCGGTTGGATAATAACCGGCCAAACCGACTCGGATACTCCAAACAATAAATGTGTAACATTTTTTAATGAAGTATCATTAGACAAGCGCCCTAAATCCTTTTGGGAACTGGGAGAAGTTTCTTAAGACAGAATATATAACGAAGATGAGATTTATTGCGAAAAACTCTATAAAAGCACTACAAAAAGAAACAAAGACGGCAAATACGTGGTATCATTGCCGTTCAAAAAGGTTTTTGCAAAGAGTTTCGGCCTGGGACCTTCGTTAAAAATCGCTTGCTCGCAATTCTTTCGAAACGAAACGCGTTTGGCAAAGGATCCACCATTGCAAACTGAATACAACAGGGTTTTGTCAGAATACGAAACTTTGGGACATATGACTCGAATTGAAGAATATGTTTCAGGCGACGAATGTGCGAATTATTTCCTGCCGCATCATGCCGTAAAGAATATGAAAGCAATTCTCTCAAGGAGCGGTGTACAGTCCACAGCCCCACGGAGCAAATCGAAAATGAAAGACAAAGATAGTATTGTTCTCCGGTTCTGCAATGATTTCAAGTTTATCAATAAACACCGCGATTCATAGGTTGGGATAGGATCAAAAAATCGAAATTTACGCAATGCAAAATGTAAAAATATTTTTTGGATGCGTTCAATTCTGGCAATGTGGCACATATAATAGGGTGACCAAATGAATGATGCGTACTCAAGTTTGGACCGCACAAAAGACGTATACAAAAGTTTCAGCGTATACGGGTCGGTAAAATCCATACTATGACGCCTAACAAAAGCAAGCATAGCATAAGACTTAGTAATTATGAAATTTATATGACTGACAAAAGTGAACTTCGAATCAAATATTATTCCCAAGTCTTTAATTTCACTAACTCGAGTCAGAGGCGAGTTTGAGATATGATAAGAGGTATCAATGACATCGATTCGTTTAGAAAAGGTAATTTGGAAACACTTTTTTATGTTCAGGAATAGCTGATTGTTGACGCACCAGTTTCCAACCTTATCTAAGTCCAATTGCATCAATTCAGAGTCATGATGACTTTTGATCAAGGAATAGATTTTAAGATCATCCGCATAAAGCAGAAATTTTGCTGAAGAGAAACAGGAACAAATGTCATTGATAAACAAAACAAAAAATATAGGTCCCAGAACACTACCTTGCGGAACCCCGGAGCAAGCAACGAAAGGAGTAGACTTTACATTATTCACTACAACCACACAACGACGCTTATGCAAGTAAGATGCAATCCATTTTAAAAAAACTGAGTGGAAACCAATGCTGGCCAATTTCTTTATTAGAATTACGTGGGAGACCCGATCAAAAGCTTTGGAGAAATCTGTATAAACGGTGTCAACTTGATTACCCGATTTAAAAGCCGCTATACAATCATCTGAGAATACAGTTAAATTTGACACAGTTGATCGGCCCCTAAAGAATCCATGTTGCTCCGGGCACATCATATTCTTAACAGAAAAAAACAGTTTGTGTTGGATAACGCATTCAAAGAGCTTTGCAGTTGCAGAAAGCTTTGAAATAAGCCTATAATTGCTTATATCGTTTTTATTACCACTCTTAAAAATCGGAGTGATGAAAGCTAATTTCCAAGCATCAACAAAGGTACCCGAAGAAAGAGATTTGTTAAAAATTGTCATCAGTGGGTACACTTAAGAACCACACTGCTTGAACAGTATTGCAGACAGACCATCAGCATCAGTGTTTGAAGAGGGTTTAAGTCGAGTAATGCCACTGAGGATATCCTCAGGACAATACTAACTTTCCAAAGTCGAGAGATGGTTGAATCTTAAAGGAAACGTTGTCATCACTATCAGACTTCGATGCGAAATTTGACAAAAAAAAACTCGGAAAAAAAGTTAGCGGCATCAGCAGGTGTACTAGCAGTTTTATCGCCGAGGAAAAGATTTGATGGAATGTTAGAAGCAGACTTCTTCGAATTAATAAAATTCCAAAAAGCTTTTGGATTCGATTTTAAGTTTTGTTCAAATCTTAACACATAGTTCCGGTGCAAAAATTTATCCAGACACGTAAATTTCTTATTATACTCTTTATACAAATCGAAATAAGCGGTATTATTACTTTTATTGAATTTACGCAAAAATTTATTTTTCTTATTTCGCAGTTTCATCAAAGCAGCATTGTGCCAGGGCACCTTATATTGCTTATTTGTTACCAAAGGAATTACCCTCATACAAATGTCTACTACAGTAGATTTAAAAGTCTCAAAGCACTCAGTGATGTCAAGATGATGAAACAAGTCATCCCAGTTAACGTTTAACAAGAGATTATCCAGTTTCAAAAAATCGCACAACTTAAAATTAAAAGAAGTATTGTGATTAGCATAATCAGTATTAGAATATTCATAAAATTCTAAATCAAGTACAAGAGGTACATGATGCATGTCCGATTTTATAATTGGTGACGTACATTCATTTATGGAAAAATTTATACTTTTGTTTAGAAATATTAAGTCTAGAGTTCGACCAAGATTATTCTGGAAGCAATTAATTTGCATGATATCAATACTTAAGAAGCTATCAACTAAATATATTTCACTAGAGCTATTTACATTACAGGCAATAAGTGCCGATTTCGAGATAGTGTTTGACCATTTCACATTACAAAGATTAAAGTCACCCAGCACGCAAAGATGATCACTGCCCACTTTATTCAATGCCAAGGATGTGACGTTGTCGACGTGAGCTGCATAGAGGTCGTAGGCACTGTTTGGCGGAATATAAGAGGCACAAACAAATATGGAGTCAGCAATTCCACGCACTTTTACACAAAGTTGATCAAGTAGCGCGTTCTCGTTATCAAGCACTACCACAGAAGCATGATGTTTACATTTCACAGCGATAAGAACCCCTCCTCCTCTAAAACATCCAGTTAAATTAGAATTTCTGTCTTTACGAAAGACGTTGTAAATATTAGAGTCAAAGTACTCATCACTAAAAAAGCTTTCGTTTAACCACGTCTCTATGAGGACGATAATGTCATATTCACGATGTGAACTAAATAGTCGCACGAGGAGAGATTTAGTTCTGATACCAGACATGTTATGCAAATAAATCTTTAGGCGGTTAGGATCTCCGACTGAACCGATCGATTTCCATTGGACATCTGTTGCCGCTCGTCGTTTTTTGATAAAAAATTAAAAGGGCGAACAACTACATTTGTAGGCCAGAGCTCCGGTGTTAATAGCTTTGAATAGTGATTTGCGTTAACTCCCAATTTGAAGTTAATGCTCTTCAGAGTATTAGGTTGAACACCATTTTTTATAAGGCTGTAACAAGATAAGCAGTTTTTCTCAATACCAGTGCGTTTAGCAATATATTCAATGATATTATCGGCTGTAACTGAAGACGAAAAGGGTGATAGGTGCAACCATTTAATTTTCTTTACAACACTCAATTCATTATCGTCACATGAACCAATAACTAATGGTTGCTTTAGTTTGCGACTATAATGTTTTGAGACACTTTTCCACGTGGGGTTTTTATCAGGCATGGAAACATGAGCATTTTCAACAGTTGGCGTTGGCGATGAAATCGGCGTATGCGCAGCAACACTAGCATAAGATGACGTGGTAATTGAATTTGAGTGAGCAGAGCTGGCATATACAGCAATTGCGTTAGTGTCAGCAGATGGTAAAGGCGACGATATTGGTGAGTGAGCAGCCACGTTAGCGAATGACTTTGAAAGCGAAGATACTGCAGCAGCCGGCGGTCGACACACAGGAACAGCAACAGCGTCGGATTCGAGAGAACGAGCAGAGCGCGAAGAGCGACTCTTATCAGTGGCCGTAGAGCACACAGTAATGGGTACTGCGGAGATCGCAAAAGTATTTACACTCCCCTTAACATCGCTGCTTGTCGATCGCGGCGCAGAATTGTCGTGGGGAGCACTTGAAGCAGAGGAGACTGATAAAGAAGCAGCATACGAAGCGGAACCCGCACAAGCAGCGGGCAATGAGCAAGCAGTACCAGCTGTGCCAATGTCATCATTCTTGTTGTTAATAGCACTAGTAACAATGTCACTGAGATCTATTAGTTTTGATTTTAAAAACGAAATGTTAGTATCAGAATTGGCGATTTTAGTCTGCATTAAAGTTGTTACTGCATGCAGGGCATCGAACTTTTGCATTAGCTTATTTCTTTCCTCATGCAAAGTATTTACTAACGAGAGCACTCGCGTATTTTCACTACGAAGAGCAGCAATTTCTTTAACAATTTTGAGCAAGGTGTTTTGCTGCATAATAGCACTTTCATTTGTAGGCCCGATTGCTTTGTTTTTTTGTAAGTCGGATGATGCTGAGTCGACAAAAATTGTTTCTTTCTCAGCCGAAACAAAAGAAGGAGGAGGCGAGCGAATAGAATTACGCCGCTCAGCCATACAGCTTTTACAAAAGAAGGGCTTGTCTGACGCGAGAAGGAATTCTAAATCAGCAGGCAACACACCAACACAGATTAACTGAAAGTACTCTTTGCACTTAGCACACAGCACCTTCGGTTGAGATCGATCAACCTTTTGACCGCAAAAGCAAGGCATGTTAATTCTATTCAATTTTACAAAATAGAATATTGCAATTAAATTAAATTACAAGAGTCACTGTTTCAATATTAGCAGTTAACACCATACTAATTCCAAACAAGGATGTTTTTTTATTTAAACAAGAAAATTTTGTATTTAATTGTAGAATAGCAAATATTAGAATAGAAATTGGAGCGATAAAAAAACACGTCTGCACAGTTGAACGTACCAACACTTATGTAGTATTATTATTATTGATATTATTCTTTATTAGAGCAATATAAAATATTACACTAACTAATGAAGCACACTAGCTACTTAGGCCTACGGTGCTTTGGTTTTTTAAGCAATATACTAGTTTATTGACAGGTACAACTTATGTTTTTTAAATTTGTTAACGTGTGATTATATGCTATTAATTAAGCCGACATCTTTTATAAAGTTAAATATCTTAAGGACATTATCTGTGGTGATATGTTTTAGGAGCAGGGAAGGTTGGGTTGAGCGAAAGTGGGATAGCCTTTTGCAGTGTAAAGCTGCACAGTTATCAAGGATGTGTAGAATTTTAAGGTTATTCCCGCAAAAGGGACAAGAGGGCGGAGGACTGGATAGGAGGAGATATTCGTGTGTTAGTTTTGAGTGCCCAATCCTTAACCGGATAAAAATACTGGTTTGCATTTTAGATAGCGTAGATGGAAAAGTTGCCTTTTTGCGTTCGGGGTTGAAGTTTGTGTAGGGGTGATTGAAGAGGGTCCATGTATTGAGTTGATGTAGCGAGATAAGTCTACGGATATCATTTTGAAAGGGGGGGTCAAAAGTAATTACAGGAGACAAGTGCAAACTTTTTGCTGCATGATCAGCATATTCGTTCCCAGTGATTCCTTTGTGGCCCGGGATCCATATTATTTTTATTTTACCCGCTTTTTTTATTAACCAGTCACGAATTTGGGAGATAGTTGTACTGTACTGTATTCAACTTTGGAACCATCTGTGTATATATGAAACCTATTGGCTAAATCTTTCTGGCTAACTAATTCGTGAAAGAGCTGTTTATACGTGTCAGGACTCGTACAGTCTTTTTTGAAGGAATGAAGACTGGACATTGAGCTGGAAAGTAGGAGCCAGGGTGCTTGGTGGCTTATAATGGACCGGGTTGGAGGGATTTGGATGTCCAGGTCGTTTAGGTAAGCTATGCAGTAACGTATAGCAGACTCAGAGGCGTTTTTAAAAATATTTAACAGGGGCCTGTTGGTGGTAGTTAGGAGTTTTGGAATTAGTTTGATAGTGGCCGTTTTATATCTTTCCGGGATAGACGGCAGCCCAGCTTCAGCAAGGACACATTTAGTTGGGGAAGTTGGAATAGCGTACACGCTTCTGCGTACTGCGGTGTGATAGGGCATATTGATCAGTTTGAGATGTGATTTTGCGCAACCTCCATAAATAGGAAGGCCATAGTCTATTTTGGACAAAATTAATGCCCTTGTTGTATTGGTGTGAATGCGTAGGTGTATTGAAGTTAGGTATTTGATTATGTTTAGTCTAGTCATAAGATTTTTTCTAAGGTACATACAATGTTCTTTGTATGTGTTTTTGGAATCAAATATGATACCAAGCATGTCTAAATGCTTAACGTTTTCAATGGTTGTATTCGTTATATTTATTTGTACCTGCGGACAGTGTATTTTGCGGCAAACGTGTAAAATTTTGCATTTGTTCTGTGATAGAATAGCTCCTGAGTATTGACCCCAGGAATAAATATCTTCTAGCAACTTCGAAAGGATTGTTTGAACTTTGTTGACGTCTTTGACTTTTGTATAAAAGAAAGTTAAAGCTTTTGTACACGGATGCTACTTTATTGAGCTGTTCAAAGGCTATAATAAAAAGAACTACGGAGAGGGGTGAACCTTGGGGAATACCGTTTTCGAGTGGATATGTGGAAGAGAAACAGCCATTTACTCGAGTCTGGAATTTACGACCTGTGAGGAAGGACTTTATTAGCTTATATATCCTGGGTCCTACTCCCCAGGATGCAAGCTGTTCGAGAACGACATGGGCCGCAATGCGGTCAAAGGCCTTTTCAAAATCCGTTGATAGGATTGCAACGTGGTTTCATGTTGATAGTGAGTCTGTAATGTAGTATTGCAGGGGCAGAAGCCCTTCTATAGTAACGTGCTGCTTTTTAAAGGCGACTTGGTTGGGACTGAGGAGATTGTTTTTTGTTGCGAACCACATTAAGCGCTTGGCGACCATTTTTCCAGAATTTTGCCTACACATGCCAGAAGGGAAATTGGTCTATAACCGTCCATATTGTTGGTTGGTTTGTTGGGTTTGGGTATAGGGATGACTGTGGCTGTAAGCCAGGAATGCGGGTAGCAGCCGGTTTGTAGGATTCTGTTATAAAGGGATAGAAGGGAATTTTTACAGGGGTTGGGGAGGTTTCGTAGCATAGGATAGGATATTCTGTCCCTTCCTGGTGTTTTTCCTTTTGCGTGTTGCAGGGAGAGTTGTAATTCTACATCATCTCTAGGCTTCGAGCAGTGTTTGTTAGTGTGGTCGGATTGTATGGATCATTTAGTATACTTCTTTTGCTGGTGGTGTAATTTGATGGAAAGTTGGAATCCCTTGCGTAATCTGACCAGGTTTTTCCGAAGGCATTGGCAATATCTGGAGAGCAAGAAAGGATGTTGTTTCGGAATTGGATAGTAAGTTCAGTGATTGCCAACCTCTTAGCGGTCTTTACGGATTTTTTAAAGAGTGTGTTACGGAGAAACTTTAATTTTAGGCAACCACTCCCAAATAAAACACGTGGTTCAAATTAATACAATTTATTCCAGAGTTGGTTCAAAAATTCCTAAATAAAGATTATATTACAAATTGAAATTTAATATATATAATCTTACTTTAGTTCCTCACGTGGTGAAATGCAAATGCTAAAAAGGTTACTTATTACATTGATTAACATTTGTGGATGTAAGAAAAATAATGTAAAGAAGAGACCGATGACAATTCAATGTAGGTGGTGTTGTTATAAGATTTTAAGCTGGTAGTGAAGGCGGTGGAGTTGCCATACTATCCACAACACTCCCCCTCGGTATGCTATCGTCAGGATCGCCTACCAAATCCAAAACTGCAATCTTCGTCGCGGGCCTTTCATAAGACCCTGCAGCTGTTTTTATTACAGCGCTTCTTACTTGCCCATCTGTTGACTGTCTCACTGCAACTACTCTCCCGCGAGGCCAGCAGTTTCGAGGGTTTTCCGGGTCCACGATATATACAACATCACCAACATGAATTGGTTTTACATTAGAAAACCACTTACATCGTCTGGTTATTATCGGCAGATATTCACGTAACCAGCGTTTCCAAAAGGCATTTGAGATTTGTTGTGCTGTTTGCCAGTTCCGACGTAGTGATATGCCATCGCAGTCATCTTTTGTTAAGGGTTTGGAACCAGATGAATTCCCTATTAAAAAATGGTTTGGTGTTAAAGCTTCTTCAACATCTGGATCCACCGGAATGTAGGTTAGGGGCCGAGAATTGACGCACATCTCAACTTCAAGCAGGGTTGCGCGCAATAATTCTTCTGACGGTGTACAAGAAGGCAGAATTTGATACAACACTTGTTTCACGGAGCGTACAAGTCGCTCCCATACCCCTCCCATGTGAGGTGAGGAGGGAGGAATAAACTTCCAAATCGTTGCAGCTGTTGTAAAGGTGGCAATTATTTTGTCTTTGTCTACGGTTTTAAAGGCGTCTTTCAATTCACGAGCCGCGCCCTTTAAGTTGGTGCCATTATCACTCCACATTTCAATAGGGACGCCGCGACGAGCGATAAAGTTTCGCACGGCGATAATGCAGGAATCCGTCGAGAGCGAGCACACTAGCTCCAAATGTACAGCGCGGATCGTTAGGCAGGTGAACAACACACCGTAGCGCTTCTCACGGCTTCGACGCACGGCAACCATAATTGGGCCAAAATAGTCGACACCGACATACGAAAACGGACGGCAGTAAGCAGCAAGTCTAGCGTCCGGCAAAGGGCTCATAATAGAAGCTTGAGCGTGGACGGAGCGATTTCGACAGAATTGGCATGCTCTTTTGACTTTGTTTACCACTACACGAAGACTTGGTATCCAATATATTTGTCGTAACTCATTAACAACTGTCTCCGAGTTTCTGTGGTGGTAGCGCAAATGATATTCATTCACTACTAGATGAGTGACGTAGTGGTTTTTAGGCAAAATTATGGGATCTCGGTAGTAGTCACATCTGACTCGGCCACCCAAGCGAATTAGTCCAGCGTCATCCATAAAGGGTGTCAGCCTGTAAATAGAACTTGATTTGTTAATTTCTGTTCCATATTTTAATGCTGCTACTTCATCGGCAAAACTCTGTTGCTGTACAATGGAGAGAATAAGTATTTCGGCTTGTTTGAAATCCTCTCGACTTATAGGTGGTCGCTTTTGTTTATGGCTTTTAATAACGGATATCCAGCACTTGCAAATGCTTATCACCGTTGCGATGACGCGATGTAGCTTATTGTATCGTGAAAATCGGCAGAAGTCAATGTTAAGCTGAATTTCGACTCTTGATGCGGAATGGTGCCCAATATACTGCGCACGTAGGTCCTCATTAGTTGATGGGATGGTTCCACGTTCACAAGGCCAACTACATTTGTTTTCTTGTAAAAATGCGGGCCCATTGAGCCAGCGACTGTGATTAGATAAGTCAGGTGATTTTGACCACTTTGTTGCATCGTCAGCTACATTTTCGGCGGTGGGTACCCATCTCCATTGGGTGATATCCGTTATCTCCAAAATTTCACTAACACGGAAGGCGACGAATTGTCGATAACGACGCTGGTCCGACCTTAGCCAAGACAGCACAGTTCGCGAGTCAGTCCAGAGAGTTTGCGAGGCTATTGGAATTGTGAGCGATTTGACAATGCTAGCTGCCAAGCGTGCGCCGATTAAAGCAGCTTGCAATTCCAAACGAGGAATAGACATGGGCTTAAGCGGAGAAACTCGAGTTTTTCTGCCAATAATAGAGCACTTATTACGCGATCCACCAATGCAGAGCAGGTAGCTAACTGCTGCGTAGCCATTTTCGCTAGCATCCACAAATGTATGCAATTCTATCTGACTGTTAATAGATTCTTTAGCTGAATAGTAGCATCTGGGAATTTGTATACTTTCCACTTCAGGTAATAGTCGCACCCAGTGAAGCCACTTTGTGTGTTGTTCGTCGTGTATGGGATCGTCCCATGAACAATCAGTTCGCCATATTTCCTGCAGAATGATTTTAGCGTATATGACGTAATGAGCAATTAAACCTAGGGGGTCGAAAATGGCCATAACTACACTAAGCATTTCACGTTTAGTTGGTTTTCTGTGCCCAGAAATAAAATCACGTTTTTTGAGTTTGTGTGACACAGCAAATGTAAAAAGGTCCTCGTTTGTGTGCCACCACATTCCTAATATCTTCTCTACTGCGAAACCACTTTCGCCGTCGAATTTCAGCGAAGTTGTCGGAGCAGCGTCTAATGCCTGAAGGACGGCATCCGAGTTTGACAACCAGTTTCGGATCTCGAAGCCTGCCTGAGAATGAATGTGATGTACATCGCGTGCAAGCTGTATTGCTTCTACTTCGGTGTCTACAGAGTCAAGCATGTCGTCTACATAGTGATTATCCACTATGCTTTCAACGGCCCTCGGATATTCGGTTTTAAATTCCTGTGCGTTTTTGTTTTTAACGAATAGCGCGCAACTTGGCGAGCAACTAGCCCCAAATGTCATCACTTGTAGTACATAAGTGTCAGGTATGTTAGCGCCATCCTCAAACCACAGAAATCGTTGGAAATGTTGGTCACGTTCTCGCACGCGCACTTGGTGGAACATTTCTGCAATGTCACCACCAATTGCGATAGGCTTCTGACGAAATCTGCGAAGTATAGAAACAAGCGAACTCAGCTGATCTGGCCCTTTGAGAAGCATAGAATTAAGCGAAACCGTATTAACTTGAGCGGCTGCGTCCCATACCAGCCTTACTTTTCCGGGCTTATTAGGATTCTTTACAGGAAAGATGGGAAGGTACCAACAGCGATGTATGTCCTTTTCGTCAGGGCGCAGCTTTCTTGCGTATCCTTTGTTAACATAGTGCTCGATTTTTTTTTGTAGTATGTCTGCAAGCTCAGGCTCCTTTGCAATTTTTCGACGTAGACAGCTAGCTCTTCGTAAAGCGGAAGGGTAGCTGTCAGGCAGCGAAGGTGTTTCACAACGCCAGAGCAGGCTTGTTTCAAAACGGTCGCCAAGACGCACGGTGTGCTGTTCGAGTTGACTTACAGCAAGTTGATCCTCATCACTGAGAACTTTCGGCACTTTGGCAACATCAACGTTATCAATCAAAATGAAATCCTTTATGGTCTTCAGTAGCTCTTCAGTGTGTGAAACGTTACACTCACAAACGTGAAACAAATGTTGATTTGATCTTAGTTTACTTCGAGCTTTTTCTGCTATGGTGCCTTTAAGCGTCCACCCAAGGCGCGTTTTCTCAGCGATTGGATCAGGACCGGATCCCTCTTTGGACTTTAAGCAGGACCCCAGTTTGCTGTTATCAATTCCAATTAAAAGTCTAGGTACAGCATCGTTATACGAAGCCAATGGCACACCTATTAAATGTTTATATCTCGCTTTCACCTTCGCTGCGTCAAGCGACTGCGGAGGCAATTGCAATTTATTAACGGTATGAACATTATTTAAGGCGAACCGTTTCGCTCGGCCCAAAGCCGATATTTCGATATTGACTCGAACCGAATTATCTTCATTTCGATGAGTATCACCTGTCCACTTGAGGCAAAGGGGTTGCGGGACACCGTTCACATTAAGTTCCCTTTGAAGATCTTCATCCATTAATGTAAGAGAAGACCCATCGTCAAAAAATGCGTATGTGTCAACTTCTACACCGTTACCATGTAAAGTGACAGGAAGAAGCCGAAAGATAGCGACATGGTCTTCTTCAGTATGTGCATTACATGTTGCGTCAACGGGCGCAGGCTGCTGCTGTGTAGCTGACGATGTTGTTGGTTGCTTTGCAATATACACTTTGTGCAACAATGGATGATGAGCACATCGACAATTATTAGTTCCACAAATTTTGGTTGATTTGCATTGCTCAAAGGAATGCGGTTTAAGGCAACGCTTGCATAGGGAATGTTCCCTCACAATCGTCCACTTGTCCGAACGGCTAAGCTGTTTGAAAGCGCTGCACGAGCTTACTACCTCGCAGGTAGAACCACAAATCAAGCAATGAGCTGCTGTGCTACGGTCACCATCTAAATGTGTATTTAAAGAGCCACGCTTGCGTTGTTTCGCGGCAGTACTAGGTATTATGACAGCGTTCGCTCCTTCGGCTAATTTAAAGAGCCAATTGCTGAAATTCTCCAGATTACAGTGTGTGGAAGATAGTTTCTGCATACCCCAAAAGGCAGGTAGCAAACCCGGTAATTTACAAACCAACTCCTGCTCTAACTCAGGATTATTAAGGTGGTTGGTTAGTGACGATGCCTTCATTGTGGCACAAATGTTTTGCACTTCGATGGCAAAATCAACAATTGATTCGAGCTTGCTTTCTTTTGGAGGGGGTAAGTCTCTTATCTGGGCTAGCAGAACATCTATAATTAGTTCGGGTCGACCGAATTTCATTTCTAAAGTAGAAATAATTTGCGGTACGCACGAGGCGTGAAGTATTAAATTTTTTACTGCATTACGCGCAGGTCCTTCTACAGCTTGTCGTAGACGCAAAAGATTCTCAGCATCAGAGAATCCACACAGTTGTGTTGATTGGTCATATGATGCCTTGAAAAGAGGCCACTCGTCAGGCTTACCAGTAAACTTAGGAAGTTCTTTACATAAACCCTTGCGAGAGGCAATTTGCTCAGTTGTAAGTCTAAAAGATGCATACGTGCTATTTGAGGCAGCGTTGTCTGCACGTGGCAGAAATGTAAAGCCAGCAAATTGTGACATCATATCATGACACTGATTGTTCACCCTAGCAGCACCGTTAGCTGCACCAGGTATGGGTTGAATGTTATGCGTGGTGGGGGGACAGTGTAAGTCAGCTATCATATGTGCCTCAGTTGTATTCTCGAACATACTTTCTTTCTCCAATTCCGCTAGCAGTTGTTGTCGTTTTTGTACAATGTGCAACTCCTCTTCCAGAAGTTGCAATCGTTGTTGTAAGTAACGCTTACGTGATACAGGTTGTTCAGCTGTTACATAAGTCGGGCTCACCCGCGGTGATCTATTTTGTTGTAAAAGTACGCTAGAAACTTCGGCACAATGATGGTTAGTGGCCGGCTGAATATTGGCTGGTGTAGCTTCGACCACATGTGTTGTGTTGTTGAGGTTATGAACTGCCATCGGCTGACTGGTGTCTTCGGCGAGCACATCGCGTGTGGGATTTATTATATTCGCAACATGAGTTGATTCACTCGCAGCTGTAGGAGCAAATTGAGATATTTCCACGCCGCTCTCAGCAAGCTCATAGCAATCCTGGCAGCGCCATCCTCGATGATCGGTTTCTGTGGTGATACCGACACAGCGCTTGTGAAACAATGAAATGCATACGGAGCACTTAATCATTTTATCGTTGTCTTGATCATTGCACATTAGACAATTACGCAGAGCGCTTGCAATGTCTCTATCATTTGCCATTTTATATGCGTTAGTTCCCTCGACGATAGCGAGTTAAAGAATTTTTGAAGATGTTACGGAGAAACTTTAATTTTAGGCAACCACTCCCAAATAAAACACGTAGTTCAAATTAATACAATTTATTCCAGAGTTGGTTCAAAAATTCCTAAATAAAGATTATATTACAAATTGAAATTTAATATATATAATCTTACTTTAGTTCCTCACGTGGTGAAATGCAAATGCTAAAAAGGTTACTTATTACATTGATTAACATTTGTGGATGTAAGAAAAATAATGTAAAGAAGAGATCGATGACAATTCAATGTAGGTGGTGTTGTTATAAGATTTTAAGCTGGTAGTGAAGGCAGTGGAGTTGCCATACTATCCACAACAGAGTGCGTTGGCTTTTTTATACTCTATTAAGTTGGGTAGGGATGGGGAGGATTTGTATGTTTGCCACAGCCTTTGCTTATTGGTACGAATAGTGCTTAGGTCTTTATTCCACCACGTTACATATTTTCGTTTTTGATGTGTGGTGTTACTCTGGGGGATTGCTATATTGGCAGCCGACTTAATGGCTTTTGCGATTTTTGAGGCTAATTGATGGGTGTTAATAAAGCACAAGTCGTTGAAGTTTTTTTCACAAATGGATTGATAGAGTTGCCAGTTCGCGGTATCCATCATAAATTTTGGCAATCTTTTTAGCCGACAGGGAGGTAAATTGGTTTGAATCTCACAAAATACCGGATCATTATTATACCAAGAACAACTAGGACTTAAATTTGCATCAACTAACGATAGGTCAATGTGTGTAAACGTATTATGCGCAGAGTGCTGTGTGGGAGATCCATCATTTAAGATTACAAGGTTTTTCGTGAGGATAATATTTTCCATCGTTGAACCGCGGACGTTCGATTTTAGTGAGCCCCATAACGGACTCCAGGCGTTGAAGTCCCCTAAAAGTATCGTGGAATAATGGATTCGGGATAAGAAAGAGAAAATGTCACTTTCGGAGAAGTTTTGGTTTGGCGGTATGTACATACGTGTTTACTATTGTAAACGAAGGGGCAATATTGCACTCGATGGCTATGGACAAGGGGATGGAGTTTTGGAATACTATTTTGTGTGGTATATCCCGCTTTATGAGAATGGCCACTCCTTGTTTGGAGGTATTATTGCAGTGACTATTGTTAAAATATCTTATGTAGTTTTTTTGGGTAATTATATGTTTGGAATTGAAAGGGATATGGGTTTCTTGGAGGCATATCACAGCAGGTTTAGTGTCTCTAACTAAAAGATCAAGCTCGTTGTAATTATTAAGATATCCTTTGATATTCCATTGTGCAATTTTAAATGACATAAATTAGATATACAATGTAAGCTTTAAAATAAAAACTTATAATATTGACAAAGTATTGTATGGTGTGTCGAGCTAAATGTATATATGTATATATAATTTTGGCGCGTACACTATATCGCTCAGTGTTTGGCCGAGCTTCTCCTACCATTTGTGGTGTGCGTCTTTATATTATACCACAAATGGAGGGACCTACAGTTTTGTGCCGACTCCGAACGGCAGATGTATTTAATGAGAAGCTTTTTCATGGCAGAAATACCCTCGGAGGTTTGCCATTGCCTGCCGAGGGGTGACCGCTATTAGAAAAAACTTTTTCTATTATTAAGATTTTGCTTGCCCTGACTGAGATTGGAACCTCGAACTCACCGGCATATCAAGTTATAGCACGCACCGCTAACAACTCGACCACAGCGGCCACATACATATTTTTATGTACATATTTTGGGTAGCAATTGGATGTGGCGGCGTGGTCGCCAGCGCAGTTCGCACAGTAGGTTCTTGTGCAGGGTACTGGAACATGAGGAGGGAGATTGCATGAGAAACATGCTGGAAGGTTTTTGCAATGCTTTTGGGTGTGACCCAGTCTTTGGAAACTCTTGCAGCGCATTGGGTTGGGGTAAAAGGCACGGACGGATGTGTTTATCCATGCGACGTTTATCTTATCAGGTAAGTGAAAGCTATCGAAAGTAATGAGCATAACACCAGTTGGTTTTGAGACTCCTTGGACCGCGCGTTGGAATTTGTATACGTTCGTCACATTATAATCTTTAAGTCCTTCTACAATTTCTTCTTCAGGTACGTTATTTAAAAATGGGGCATACACTGTACCCTTGACCCTGTTGAGGTTTTCGTGATAGTTTGCGGTTATTTCACATATACCAGGCAGAGTTTTCGCATCCAAAAATTTTTTTGCGTATGCTTGACATTTGAGCACTAAACTTCCGTCCGGAAGCGGAAGTATTTTATTAATTTCTTTACATATCACTAGTAATGCTTTGTGAACCGCGAATATTGAATAGGACGAAAGGCTTTTTTTGGGATCGGTGGCTTTGATGATGACAAACTTTGGATCGTCTTTCTTGGACACTGGTACTTCGGGGAATTGTTCGAATATATTTTTGGCTTGGGGGTTTTTCCTTTTGGGACGTGGGCTGGAAGATAATAGGGCGAACCTATTATCCCCAAGGTTCGTGGCCCCAGGGGCCATTCTAAACTTTAATATGTTTTCGATGCGCAAGGGTTAATGAAATGTATGTGTGCAATGGAAAGTGAAGAAGAAGCACAAGAGTAACACTAAGGCACTGCGCTTAAGCACTGAGAAACATGATAATATTATCGATCGAGGAGCGTTAATAACCGTTCACGGCGGATGCTTGTCGATGACTGGTGATATATTCTAGTATATTTATGACAGGTGTATCAAATTGTTCCTTTGTTATTATTCCTTCAATATCATTTAAATTTAAAGTGCCTGAATAAAAATTAAAATTTTTTGCCAAATTTATTGTATTTGTGATGGCTACAAGTTCTTGATAGACTTCATGTATTACTATGTTTTCTGATACTGTTTTAGGATCTTAGGTTTTTAAGGTTTTTTTTCGAACTGGGAATTTATTTTTTGTTGTTGGTTGTTGTTATTTATAAGTTGATTGAGTCCTGTTTTAATTTCTATTAGGTCGTCGTGGTCTGGTGTTCCGGTTATAAATTTTAAGATTGAACCTAAGAAATTTAACGATCTCCTAGCTCTATGCTGAGTTGGTATTTGTTTAGGCCTCCAAGCTAAATCGCTTTCTCTAGAAAGGGTGTACCACCCTAATGTTAAGTAGCAATCACATACACATGCATGCGCAAAGTATCTTACTGTAGTCTCACACACACACGCGTGTACAGGGTGAACTGCATGAATGTGTGTGCGCATGCATGTGTATACGCGGATAAAACAATTCGGGCGGTTTTCCCCTAAAAACGGTAGAATAATTGTCCCGCGGGTTTCAGAAAAATAGCTTTTATTTTTTTCGTCTATTCTGTAAAAACCAACCGGAGCATCAGCATCAGCATCAACTCGTGTCTCAGCCACCACAGCAGGTAATATCACCAAATTTTTTTGAACAAAATTAAAAGCTTAATAAGCGCACAATAAATCCACATACCAAATTATATACACAAACACTGAAGTCGTTTTGAATTTATATTTTTATTTCCAAAAATTTACACCGGTGCCATTTCGGAAAAGCCGCCTAGCCACCGTTGTTCATGGTCCTTCGAGCCGGATACGGTATATAGCGAGTGCGGTAGCTCAATCATAAAATTGCAGCGGGGCATTTACAATTGCATCTCGTCCTTAAAGAGTCATCAAATTAACATTTCAAATTGGGATGCAATAATAACTTATCTTTGTTCGACTAAATTGCCAGAGAGCACATTGGCATTGTGGGAGCAGACAATAGAGAACAAAACTGATATATCAAAATGGGACGATATGGATAGATTCCTTTCCAATAGGTTTCAGACTTTGGAAACCTTCTCCGGCTTAAAGGAGGTTCAACATCCTCGAACTTCAAAGCCACAATTCTCAAAATTCCCGTCTGAACCTCCACAAAAAAGACTTGGTGTTTTTCAGGCCAGTGTAGCAAAATTTACTGGCCAATTGTGCAAATGCAATGAGCACAAATTACAAAATTGCCCACGGTTTCGTAAACTAACGACGACCGATCGAATTGCAATTTTAAAGAATAATAACAGTTGCTTGAACTGCCTTTCTTCAGGACATACGGTCTCACGGTGTACAAGCTCGTTTAATTGCAGCACTTGCCACCTGAGACATCATACGCTCCTTTATATATAGGCTTTTCAGCAAAAACCAACTGGCCAATCGCCAATATCGAGTCCCGAAGTTGATGCTCCATCCACCTCTGCTCAGGCTCGTATTAGACACAATTCTGCAAGGGCAAATAAAAATTCGGTTAATAATTTCAACTGTTTCGCTAACACGAATAAAGGAGTTTTACTCGGAACAGCTCGTGTTATTATATTTTACAATGGTACTGAGTTTTCTGCAAGAGCCTTAATTGATTCTGGTTCTGAGTGTTCTTTTATAACACAAGGCCTCAAACGCAGAATCGATTTACCCACAATAAGGCTCAATGCCCAGGTATCAGGTATAAATAACACCATTTCAGCGCAGGTATCAGAAGCCTGCCTTATTCACTGTGGTCACCCATTGACCCTTTAATCAAGATCCACACCACAGCTTTGGTGTTACCTTAACTTACAAGGAATCTTCCAACATGCAGGATAGATGCCTTGACTAAACAAGCATTCCCGGATCTAGTATTGGCGGACAAAAGATTCTTCGTTATCGAGCAAGTTGACCTTGTCCTAGGTGGCGACATTTACGCTCAAATAATATTACACGGAGTAAGAAAGAATGTCCTGGAAACTCTTCTCGCCCAGGAAACTGTATTCGGTTGGATAATAACCGGCCAAACCGACTCGGATACTCCAAACAATAAATGTGTAACATTTTTTAATGAAATATCATTAGACAAGCGCCCTAAATTCTTTTGGGAACTGGGAGAAGTTTCTTAAGACAGAATATATAACGAAGATGAGATTTATTGCGAAAAACTCTATAAAAGCACTACAAAAAGAAACAAAGACGGCAAATACGTGGTATCATTGCCGTTCAAAAAGGTTTTTCCAAAGAGTTTCGGCCTGGGACCTTCGTTAAAAATCGCTTGCTCGCAATTCTTTCGAAACGAAACGCGTTTGGCAAAGGATCCACCATTGCAAACTGAATACAACAGGGTTTTGTCAGAATACGAAACTTTGGGACATATGACTCGAATTGAAGAATATGTTTCAGGCGACGAATGTGCGAATTATTTCCTGCCGCATCATGCCGTAAAGAATATGAAAGCAATTCTCTCAAGGAGCGGTGTACAGTCCACAGCCCCACGGAGCAAATCGAAAATGAAAGACAAAGATAGTATTGTTCTCCTGTTCTGCAATGATTTCAAGTTTATCAATAAACACCGCGATTCATAGGTTGGGATAGGATCAGAAAATCGAAATTTACGCAATGCAAAATGTAAAAATATTTTTTGGATGCGTTCAATTCTGGCAATGTGGCACATATAATAGGGTGACCAAATGAATGATGCGTACTCAAGTTTGGACCGCACAAAAGACGTATACAAAAGTTTCAGCGTATACGGGTCGGTAAAATCCATACTATGACGCCTAACAAAAGCAAGCATAGCATAAGACTTAGTAATTATGAAATTTATATGACTGACAAAAGTGAACTTCGAATCAAATATTATTCCCAAGTCTTTAATTTCACTAACTCGAGTCAGAGGCGAGTTTGAGATATGATAAGAGGTATCAATGACATCGATTCGTTTAGAAAAGGTAATTTGGAAACACTTTTTTATGTTCAGGAATAGCTGATTGTTGACGCACCAGTTTCCAACCTTATCTAAGTCCAATTGCATCAATTCAGAGTCATGACGACTTTTGATCAAGGAATAGATTTTAAGATCATCCGCATAAAGCATAAATTTTGCTGAAGAGAAACAGGAACAAATGTCATTGATAAACAAAACAAAAAATATAGGTCCCAGAACACTACCTTGCGGAACCCCGGAGCAAGCAACGAAAGGAGTAGACTTTACATTATTCACTACAACCACACAACGACGCTTATGCAAGTAAGATGCAATCCATTTTAAAAAAACTGAGTGGAAACCAATGCTGGCCAATTTCTTTATTAGAATTACGTGGGAGACCCGATCAAAAGCTTTGGAGAAATCTGTATAAACGGTGTCAACTTGATTACCCGATTTAAAAGCCGCTATACAATCATCTGAGAATACAGTTAAATTTGACACAGTTGATCGGCCCCTAAAAAATCCATGTTGCTCCGGGCACATCATATTCTTAACAGAAAAAAACAGTTTGTCTTGGATAACGCATTCAAAGAGCTTTGCAGTTGCAGAAAGCTTTGAAATAAGCCTATAATTGCTTATATCGTTTTTATTACCACTCTTAAAAATCGGAGTGATGAAAGCTAATTTCCAAGCATCAACAAAGGTACCCGAAGAAAGAGATTTGTTAAAAATTGTCATCAGTGGGTACACTAAAGAACCACACTGCTTGAACAGTATTGCAGACAGACCATCAGCATCAGTGTTTGAAGAGGGTTTCAGTCGAGTAATGCCACTGAGGATATCCTCAAAGGACAATACTAACTTTCCAAAGTCGAGAGATGGTTGAATCTTAAAGGAAACGTTGTCATCACTATCAGACTTCGATGCGAAATTTGACAAAAAAAACTCGGAAAAAGGTTAGCGGCATCAGCAGGTGTACTAGCAGTTTTATCGCCGAGGAAAAGATTTGATGGAATGTTAGAAGCAGACTTCTTCGAATTAATAAAATTCCAAAAAGCTTTTGGATTCGATTTTAAGTTTTGTTCAAATCTTTACACATAGTTCCGGTGCAAAAATTTATCCAGACACGTAAATTTCTTATTATACTCTTTATACAAATCGAAATAAGCGGTATTATTACTTTTATTGAATTTACGCAAAAATTTATTTTTCTTATTTCGCAGTTTCATCAAAGCAGCATTGTGCCATGGCACCTTATATTGCTTATTTGTTACCAAAGGAATTACCCTCATACAAATGTCTACTACAGTAGATTTAAAAGTCTCAAAGCACTCAGTGATGTCAAGATGATGAAACAAGTCATCCCAGTTAACGTTTAACAAGAGATTATCCAGTTTCAAAAAATCGCACAACTTAAAATTAAAAGAAGTATTGTGATTAGCATAATCAGTATTAGAATATTCATAAAATTCTAAATCAAGTACAAGAGGTACATGATGCATGTCCGATTTTATAATTGGTGACGTACATTCATTTATGGAAAAATTTATACTTTTGTTTAGAAATATTAAGTCTAAAGTTCGACCAAGATTATTCTGGAAGCAATTAATTTGCATGATATCAATACTTAAGAAGCTATCAACTAAATATATTTCACTAGAGCTATTTACATTACAGGCAATAAGTGCCGATTTCGAGATAGTGTTTGACCATTTCACATTACAAAGATTAAAGTCACCCAGCACGCAAAGATGATCACTGCCCACTTTATTCAATGCCAAGGATGTAACGTTGTCGACGTGAGCTGCATAGAGGTCGTAGGCACTGTTTGGCGGAATATAAGAGGCACAAACAAATATGGAGTCAGCAATTCCACGCACTTTTACACAAAGTTGATCAAGTAGCGCGTTCTCGTTATCAAGCACTACCACAGAAGCATGATGTTTACATTTCACAGCGATAAGAACCCCCCCTCCATCCAGTTAAATTAGAATTTCTGTCTTTACGAAAGACGTTGTAAATATTAGAGTCAAAGTACTCATCACTAAAAAAGCTTTCGTTTAACCACGTCTCTATGAGGACGATAATGTCATATTCACGATGTGAACTAAATAGTCGCACTAGGAGAGATTTAGTTCTGATCCCAGACATGTTATGCAAATAAATCTTTAGGCGGTTAGGATCTCCGACTGAACCGATCGATTTCCATTGGACATCTGTTGCCGCTCGTCGTTTTTTGATAAAAAATTAAAAGGGCGAACAACTACATTTGTAAGCCAGAGCTCCGGTGTTTGAAGTTAATGCTCTTCAGAGTATTAGGTTGAACACCATTTTTTATAAGGCTGTAACAAGATAAGCAGTTTTTCTCAATACCAGTGCGTTTAGCAATATATTCAATGATATTATCGGATGTAACTGAAGACGAAAAGGGTGATAGGTGCAACCATTTAATTTTCTTTACAACACTCAATTCATTATCGTCACATGAACCAATAACTAATGGTTGCTTTAGTTTGCGACTATAATGTTTTGAGACACTTTTCCACGTGGGGTTTTTATCAGGCATGGAAACATGAGCATTTTCAACAGTTGGCGTTGGCGATGAAATCGGCGTATGCGCAGCAACACTAGCATAAGATGACGTGTTAATTGCATTTGAGTGAGCAGAGCTGGCATATACAGCAATTGCGTTAGTGTCAGCAGATGGTAAAGGCGACGATATTGGTGAGTGAGCAGCCACGTTAGCGAATGACTTTGAAAGCGAAGATACTGGCAATAACGAAGATAAAGCAGCAGCCGGCGGTCGACACACAGGAACAGCAACAGCATCGGATTCGAGAGAACGAGCAGAGCGCGAAGAGCGACTCTTATCAGTGGCCGTAGAGCACACGGTAATGGGTACTGCGGAGATCGCAAAAGTATTTACACTCCCCTTAACATCGCTGCTTGTCGATCGCGGCGCAGAATTGTCGTGGGGAGCACTTGAAGCAGAGGAGACTGATAAAGAAGCAGCATACGAAGCGGAACCCGCACAAGCAGCGGGCAATGAGCAAGCAGTACCAGCTGTGCCAATGTCATCATTAAGAGTCACTGTTTCAATATTAGCAGTTAACACCATACTAATTCCAAACAAGAATTTTTTTTTATTTAAACAAGAAAATTTTTTATTTAATTGTAGAATAGCAAATATTAGAATAGAAATTGGAGCGATAAAAAAACACGTCTGCACAGTTGAACGTACCAACACTTATGTTACCGAGGAGGAAATCCGTCTCCAAACGCCTTAGATTAAGTCTGATTTTGATTACGCGCAATAAGTAAAACAGATTAGTTTTTGTGTGATTATCCAAATATTTATTTAATCACGTCGCTTATAGCCGTACGTAATAAAATTCATTTAAGTTTTAATCCAGGCGTAAACTATTTAGATTATTTCAGTTAAGGTTAAGCCAATATCGAAACTACGAGACTTGTCGCTTAAATTTCTATTCGAACAATAAGTCAAAAAAAAACATCACATGGTTTTATGACTCTAATGACCTTGTTCCTTTAACATATCTATCGCTTTCTAATAATTGTAATAGAGCATACAATAAAATATTCGGCTTAATAATTACAAGTTTGTTTATTATAACGAGTCATAAGCATTTCAGCGAGTCAGGTTACAGTGGCGGTTACACCCTCCCACAGTACGACGAGGTGTTAACCGAAGGCTTACTCCTTTACTGCAGCCACGTCTAATACTGCGAGCTTGATCGCTGGCCTCTCCAGCAACCCATGCGAAGTCAAAACCGTTGCGCTTCTAACTTGTCCATCCGTGGCCAACTTAACCTCAACCACCTTACCCCTAAGCCAAACATTTCGAGGAAGTGTAGAGTCTACTACAATCACCAGATCGCCTTTACGAACAGGCTTAGCTTCTTTATGCCATTTTGTTCTACAAGTTAAATTTGGCAAATATTCAGCGACCCACTTACGCCAAAATCTTTCTGCAAACTGTTGAGAACGAAGCCAGCTAGACTGCAGCACAACCGCGTCATCATCGTAGATAGCAAGCGGCTTCATACCGTTTGAGCTTCCTAAGAGCAAATGATTTGGTGTAAGCACATCGGAGTTTTCGTAATCGAGCCCATATGGGGGGCTTTTGGAGTAATAAAGTTCCATTTAGTCAAAGAAGTCGTAAACTCTTTAATTATCGCATCTTTGTCGACATTATTATAGGCTACACGAAGTTCTCGCTCCGACCCAACAAAATTTGTCGCATTATCGCTAAAGAATTCACGAGGCGTGCCGCGTCTGGCCATAAAATTACGAGTAGCCATAATGCACGACGCTGTATTTAGTGAGGTAACTATTTCAATATGGACAGCTCGAATAGTTAAGCACGTAAAAAGAGCACCGTATCTCTTCTCATTGTGACGATTGACTACTACAGATATAGGTCCAAAATAATCAACGCCAGTGAAGGTGAATGGTAGAACCGATACTGCGGTTCTAGCTTCTGGCAGCTTAGCCATTAGCGGATATGTCGGAGACGCTTTCCGAACTTTACAAAGCTGGCAGTTGTTAGCCACCGATTTGAACGTGGCTCGTAAACGCGAAATAAAAAATGTTTGTCGTATCTCATTAATGGCTGTTTCATGATTCATATGGCGAAGATGTTCATGGTAGTATTTTATAATTAATTTGCAAATAGCTGATTTTCTCGGCATAATAATTGGTGCATGCTCAGTGCCCAGGCGACTGTCGATTCTCAGTAAATTATTCGTATCCAAGAACGGCGTTAGTTTGTACAAGTCATCAGATTTTGCTAGTTTCTTCCCATGACTTAAAATTGTTATACTCTCTGCATAATATTCTCGTTGTGCCTCACGATACAGAATATTTTCAGCTGCTCTTAACTCATCACTCGACAGCTCCATGGTTGAATGTGCCCTTAGGTTGTTCTTGCAGCGATGCATAAAACGTAACACATAAGCGGCACATCTCAAAAGTCGCGTCCATTTTGAGAAGCGCGACACATCGAAAATCGGCTCATTTTTTGAAATAACTAACACGTACTGCTTAAGCTCGTCGGTCGTTGATTCTACGCATTTACTTTCTTTTGGCCATTCACAATCTGGAAGATAAAGAAAGGAAGGGCCACAGAACCACCGGCTTTGTTGGGAAAAGTCAGGTTTCTTTGCCCATTTTGTCGCATCATCTGCAACATTGATTTTTGACGGTATATATTTCCACTCACTCAGCTTCGTCAGGTCCAAGATTTCACTAGCACGAAATGCGACGAATTGGTGATACTTTCTGTGATCTGATTTTAACCAGCTTAAGACCGTTTTTGAAGCGGACCAAAAAAAGCGCCTATTTATTTTAATTGTGTGCTCTTCTATTACTAACTTAGCATATCGCGATCCAATCAGTGCTGCTATTAACTCTAAACGAGGAATTGATGTGATTTTTAACGGTGCTACACGAGTTTTGGATCCAATTAATGAGCATCTGATATCTTTTCCATCACATAGTCTGAAATAGCACACCGCAGCGTAGCCGTTCTCGCTTGCATCCACGAAAGTGTGCAGCTGAACATCAATATTGTCATACGTTAAAAATGTATTTAAATAGCACCGTGGAATCCGAATATTTCGCAAACCAGGAAGAATTTGTAGCCATTTGTGCCATTTTATTAGCTCGGCTGGCCTTATTTGCTCATCCCAGTCGACGTGGCTTCGCCAAATTTCTTGCAAAAGTATCTTAGCGAACATGATTATGTGCCCAATAAGGCCAAGCGGGTCATAAATTGACATTACTAAACGCAGCACGTCTCTTTTAGTTGGGATTTTATTTCCAGCAAATGTATCGCTTTCACTGCGACGAGTTGATATTTTAAAGGTGATCTCATCATCAGCTTGTACCCAGAACACGCCTAAAACCTTTTCTATTTTATCTTCAATATTTGTGACAAGATTCTTTTCCGCGAATTTGGCAGTGTCATCAAGAGCGCATAAAACCTTTGTATTATTGGAGCACCAATTTCTGATTCTAAAGCCACCCTGCTGATGAATATTTTTTATATTTAAAGCTAGCTGCATAGCTTCTTCTGCTGTGTCAACCGAAGACAAAAAGTCGTCAACGTAGTGATCTCTTATAATAGCGACCGCAGCTTCAGGATATTCATTTTCAAATTTAGATGCATTAAAATTTTTAATATATTGCGATATACTAGACGCGCATGCAGCGCCAAAAATCATGACGTTCATCACATAAACGTTTGGCTCTTTTGCAGTATCATGTCCACGCCATAAGAATCTTTGAGCGTGCTTATCTTCTTCGCGTATATGAATTTGGTGAAACATCCCTTGGATATCACCCGATAAAGCCACAGACTTTTGTCGAAATCGAAACAGAATGGCTGAAAGGGACGATAAGAGATCAGGCACTTTCAGCAACACACAATTTAGTGATAACCCATTTGCTTTGGCAGCAGCATCCCAGACGATGCGCACTTTCCCCGGCTTATTTTTGTTAAAGACAGCGAATGTTGGTAAATACCAAATGCGCCCGGCAAATTTACTGTTATTTATATCATCATCTGACAACTTACTTATATAACCCTTGCTCAAATAGTCGTCAATTGTTTTCTGAAAAACGTTGAAAAGCTCTGGCTCACGTGCCAATTTCTTTTCCAAACAGACTAGTCTTCTCTTTGCCATTAAAAGGCTTTCTGGTAAATCAATGTCGTCATAGCGCCACAAGAATCCTGTTTTGTAGTGTCCATCCGGACGTTGCTGTGTAAATTTATTTAGTAAATGCAACGATCTTTCTTCGTCCTTCCCCGTGACAGCTTTTAGTGACGATTTTACACCTACAATTTCAAGAGAGAAGAATTGTTTAACCAGTTCATTTAAAACTGAATCGCTACTATCACATTCACAAATGTGAAAACTAAAAAACTCACGACGTTTTGATGAACAGCCAAGATTACCATATATTAGCCAACCCAATCGCGTACGTACAGCAACTGGTGCAGCTGGCGACGATTCTTTAATCTCCAACGGAATTCCCAAATTCCAGTGGTTAGCTCCTATAAGCACATGCGGCGTAGCGTTTTCATAATCGTCAATGGGCAAATTGTTTAGATGCGGATACTGCTTGCATAACTTCATATATTTAATCGTTTGTGATGGTAAAGAAAGTTGACGTACAGTGTGAACCTTAATTGAGAACTGTTTCTCGTTAATACCAGAAATAAGCAAAGGAAATGTTTTGGAATCGCTTTCTCTGCGTTGCATTTGCCCCGTCAACTTAAGACATAGGGGATGCGGTGTGCCATCGATTTCTAATTCTTTTGCCATACTTTCATCCAATAGACTAACGGACGAGCCTTCGTCAATAAATGCGAACGTTTTTATACATTTATTTTTCCCAAATACTGAAATGGGAATTATTTTAAACAAAACCTTTTCGCTTTGATTATTGTGGTTATACAAATGCGTTTCCGTATTTACCATTTGCTTATCAGTTGTTTTGTTTTGCTCTTCTCTTTCTTTTGTAATTGGATCGAACGTAGGGTTGCCGTTGATTTTGTTATTGTGTAGTAGCTTATGATGTTTTAGTTGACATTCGCTTATTTTGCAATTTTCTTTACATTCGCATACTTTGTTCTTCGCTTGTATTTTTAAGCAGCGTTTACATAGGTTTAGGCGGCGAACTAGACTCCATTTGGTAGTCCGATCAGCATTTAAAAATTTAGGACACTGAGTAGCATGTTTACAAGAATTATTGCATATAGGACATTTGTCTTTGTGTTGCATATTGTGAGCATTGACATGAGCCTTTTGCGTTTTATATTTTGAAATAAAATTAATGTCAGAATTTTGCAGTGTTACACTTGCTGACATACCAATTTCAAATATCCAATTTGAAAAGTCAATCAAGTTAGCTCTTTTATTTTCTTTTAGCATATGTAATTTTTGGCTGCCCCATGTCAATTGCATGTTAGGTGGCAATTTTTCAACAAGTTCTTGTAGCAGATACGAATTAGTAATTTCATCATTTAAATTGCATGATTGAATCGTTGCTAATAATCCTTTAACAGTTACTGCGAAATTGCTGATGGACTCTAATCTATTGGAATTAATTTGTGGTGTTGCTTTAATGCGATTTTTAATACTAGCTAGTATGCATTCAGGTTGTCCATACAGAAACTGCAAGGTAGAAAGCACGGTGGGCACGCAGGTGGGGTGCACCAGAATGTGTTGTACAGATTTAAGTGCTTCGCCTTTCAATGCGCGTTGGAGCCGTATTAGGTTCTCAGCGTCGGTCAAGCCACAGATTTGTGTAGACCAGTCGAACGTTGCACTGAAAAGTGGCCACTCTTCAGCATTTCCACTAAAAGTAGGTAGTTCCTTTGGAACGGAATGGCGTGCAAACATCTGTTCAGATGATAATGTGTTGTTATTAATACCAGTGATAGTACTGTGTGTTGGGACTAAATGTGGTAGCGTGTTGTTAAAAGGTGAGCCGGAAACTGTTGTTCGGGGTAAATTACTAGGCAAAGCCGTGCTCCGATTTTCGTGTAGTGGATTTAATCTATTGACAAAAGCTACGGAATTAGTAGCGGGATGAAATCCAACAGTTGTATTTAAATTAGACGGTACGTTTGATGTAACTATTGGTGCTTTATGTACGAAGTTAGAAAAGGTGCATGCCGTCGTACATGTGGTTTGAACATTCGGTGATATGCCGGTGGTGGTATTTGACTTTTCAATTGGTTGCGTTGCCGATATTATTGCGCTTGCAGTTACTGGCGGATTATTTAGCTGTTCTGCATCATTAAGCCAGTGGCGAATTGAAATGTTTGTTACCGATTGTTCGTCGTCCGATTCTTCTACGCTTTGTTGTAATATTTGCATTTTTTTATTTAAAAATTCTTTATCTCGCGCTATAGAAAGTTGTCTTTCCTCTTCAAGTAGTTGTAGTTCTAGGGCAGCACGCCGACTTTGTGAAGCTTTACTGCTCGTGCTTTTAACTGATTTAGGCGAAGTAAATTCTTGCGCGGTAGAACACATTGAGCAGAACCACGTGTGCGGTATTGGTTGCTCAACATTAGCGCAATTTTGATGATATGATTTTTGGCATTTTGCGCAAGATATCATATCTTCAGTCGAGGAATCAGAACACAGTGAGCACTGATGCTATGCGTATTGTTAGAAGCCATTGGCGAAGGGGGGGTTGGTGATTGCTCACGTGGCACAAAAGGCATTTGTACTTACTTTACGGTTAAGTTGGCAGGTCGATTTCGTTTAAGCCGGCTGGCACTCCGAGTTAGCAGGCACCGGTGCAGGAAACCAGAGTGTAATTTCTTCAACCAGCCCTAATATGGTAATTAAATGAATTTTATCTTGTTACCGAGGAGGAAATCCGTCTCCAAACGCCTTAGATTAAGTCTGATTTTGATTACGCGCAATAAGTAAAACAGATTAGTTTTTGTGTGATTATCCAAATATTTATTTGATCACGTCGCTTATAGCCGTACGTAATAAAATTCATTTAAGTTTTAATCCAGGCGTAAACTATTTAGATTATTTCAGTTAAGGTTAAGCCAATATCGAAACTACGAGACTTGTCGCTTAAAATTCTATTCGAACAATAAGTCAAAAAAAAACATCACATGGTTTTATGACTCTAATGACCTTGTTCCTTTAACATATCTATCGCTTTCTAATAATTGTAATAGAGCATACAATAAAATATTCGGCTTAATAATTACAAGTTTGTTTATTATAACGAGTCATAAGCATTTCAGCGAGTCAGGTTACAGTGGCGGTTACAACTTATGTAGTATTATTATTATTGTTATTATTCTTTATTAGAGCAATATAAAATATTACACTAACTAATGAAGCACACTAGCTACTTAGGCCTACGGTGCTTTGGTTGTTTAAGCAATATACTAGTTTATTGACAGGTACAACTTATGTTTTTTAAATTTGTTAACGTGTGATTATATGCTATTAATTAAGCCGACATCTTTTATAAAGTTAAATATCTTAAGAACATTATCTGTGGTGATATGTTTTAGGAGGAGGGAAGGTTGGGTTGAGCGAAAGTGGGATAGCCTTTTGCAGTGTAAAGCTGCACAGTTATCAAGGATGTGTAGAATTTTAAGGTTATTCCCGCAAAAGGGACAAGAGCGCGGAGGACTGGATAGGAGGAGATATTCGTGTGTTAGTTTTGAGTGCCCAATCCTTAACCGGGTAAAAATACTGGTTTGCATTTTAGATAGCGTAGATGGAAAAGTTGCCTTTTTGCGTTCGGGGTTTAAGTTTGTGTAGGGGTGTTTGAAGAGGGTCCATGTATTGAGTTGATGTAGCGAGATAAGTCTACAATCTCCCAGTGATTCCTTTGTGGCCCGGGATCCATATTATTTTTATTTTACCCGCTTTTTTTATTAACCAGTCACGAATTTGGGAGATAGTTGTACTGTACTGTATTCAACTTTGGAACCATCTGTGTATATATGAAACCTATTGGCTAAATCTTTCTGGCTAACTAATTCGTGAAAGAGCTGTTTATACGTGTCAGGACTCGTACAGTCTTTTTTGAAGGAATGAAGACTGGACATTGAGCTGGAAAGTAGGAGCCAGGGTGCTTGGTGGCTTATAATGGACCGGGTTGGAGGGATTTGGATGTCCAGGTCGTTTAGGTAAGCTATGCAGTAACGTATAGCAGACTCAGAGGCGTTTTTAAAAATATTTAACAGGGGCCTGTTGGTGGTAGTTAGGAGTTTTGGAATTAGTTTGATAGTGGCCGTTTTATATCTTACCGGGATAGACGGCAGCCCAGCTTCAGCAAGGACACATTTAGTTGGGGAAGTTGGAATAGCGTACACGCTTCTGCGTACTGCGGTGTGATATGGCATATTGATCAGTTTGAGATGTGATTTTGCGCAACCTCCATAAATAGGAAGGCCATAGTCTATTTTGGACAAAATTAATGCCCTTGTTGTATTGGTGTGAATGCGTAGGTGTATTGAAGTTAGGTATTTGATTATGTTTAGTCTAGTCATAAGATTTTTTCTAAGGTACATACAATGTTCTTTGTATGTGTTTTTGGAATCAAATATGATACCAAGCATGTCTAAATGCTTAACGTTTTCAATGGTTGTATTCGTTATATTTATTTGTACCTGCGGACAGTGTATTTTGGGCAAACGTGTAAAATTTTGCATTTGTTCTGTGATAGAATAGCTCCTGAGTATTGACCCCAGGAATAAATATCTTCTAGCAACTTCGAAAGGATTGTTTGAACTTTGTTGACGTCTTTGACTTTTGTATAAAAGAAAGCATCATCAGCATATATCCTGAAGTTTAAGCTTTTGTACACGGATGCTACTTTATTGAGCTGTTCAAAGGCTATAATAAAAAGAACTACGGAGAGGGGTGAACCTTGGGGAATACCGTTTTCGAGTGGATATGTGGAAGAGAAACAGCCATTTACTCGAGTCTGGAATTTACGACCTGTGAGGAAGGACTTTATTAGCTTATATATCCTGGGTCCTACTCCCCAGGATGCAAGCTGTTCGAGAACGACATGGGCCGCAATGCGGTCAAAGGCCTTTTCAAAATCCGTTGATAGGATTGCAACGTGGTTTTTTGTTGATAGTGAGTCTGTAATGTAGTGTTGCAGGGGCAGAAGCCCTTCTATAGTAACGTGCTGCTTTTTAAAGGCGACTTGGTTGGGACTGAGGAGATTGTTTTTTGTTGCGAACCACATTAAGCGCTTGGCGACCATTTTTTCCAGAATTTTGCCTACACATGCCAGAAGGGAAATTGGTCTATAACCGTCCATATTGTTGGTTGGTTTGTTGGGTTTGGGTATAGGGATGACTGTGGCTGTAAGCCAGGAATGCGGGTAGCAGCCGGTTTGTAGGATTCTGTTATAAAGGGATAGAAGGGAATTTTTACAGGGGTTGGGGAGGTTTCGTAGCATAGGATAGGATATTCTGTCCCTTCCTGGTGTTTTTCCTTTTGCGTGTTGCAGGGAGAGTTGTAATTCTACCGCAGTAAAATTCATCTCTAGGCTTCGAGCAGTGTTTGTTAGTGTGGTCGGATTGTATGGATCATTTAGTATACTTCTTTTGCTGGTGGTGTAATTTGATGGAAAGTTGGAATCCCTTGCGTAATCTGACCAGGTTTTTCCGAAGGCATTGGCAATATCTGGAGAGCAAGAAAGGATGTTGTTTCGGAATTGGACAGTTGTGATGGGAGTTGGGGGAAGCCCTGTAATTCTTTTTATTGACGCCCAAATTTTTTTGGGGGTGGAGGCTGGGTTTATTTTTTCCGTAAGTTCAGTGATTGCCAACCTCTTAGCGGTCTTTACGGATTTTTTAAAGAGTGCGTTGGCTTTTTTATACTATATTAAGTTGGGTAGGGATGGGGAGGATTTGTATGTTTGCCACAGCCTTTGCTTATTGGTACGAATAGTGCTTAGGTCTTTATTCCACCACGTTACATATTTTCGTTTTTGATGTGTGGTGTTACTCTGGGGGATTGCTATATTGGCAGCCGACTTAATGGCTTTTGCGATTTTTGAGGCTAATTGATGGGTGTTAATAAAGCACAAGTCGTTGAAGTTTTTTCACAAATGGATTGATAGAGTTGCCAGTTCGCGGTATCCATCATAAATTTTGGCAATCTTTTTAGCCGACAGGGAGGTAAATTGGTTTGAATCTCACAAAATACCGGATCATTATTATACCAAGAACAACTAGGACTTAAATTTGCATCAACTAACGATAGGTCAATGTGTGTAAACGTATTATGCGCAGAGTGGTGTGTGGGAGATCCATCATTTAAGATTACAAGGTTTTTCGTGAGGATAATATTTTCCATCGTTGAACCGCGGACGTTCGATTTTAGTGAGCCCCATAACGGACTCCAGGCGTTGAAGTCCCCTAAAAGTATCGTGGAATAATGGATTCGGGATAAGAAAGAGAAAATGTCACTTTCGGAGAAGTTTTGGTTTGGCGGTATGTACATACGTGTTTACTATTGTAAACGAAGGGGCAATATTGCACTCGATGGCTATGGACAAGGGGATGGAGTTTTGGAATACTATTTTGTGTGGTATATCCCGCTTTATGAGAATGGCCACTCCTTGTTTGGAGGTATTATTGCAGTGACTATTGTTAAAATATCGTATGTAGTTTTTTTGGGTAATTATATGTTTGGAATTGAAAGGGATATGGGTTTCTTGGAGGCATATCACAGCAGGTTTAGTGTCTCTAACTAAAAGATCAAGCTCGTTGTAATTATTAAGATATCCTTTGATATTCCATTGTGCAATTTTAAATGACATAAATTAGATATACAATGTAAGCTTTAAAATAAAAACTTATAATATTGACAAAGTATTGTATGGTGTGTCGAGCTAAATGTATATATATATAATTTTGGCGCGTACACTATATCGCTCAGTGTTTGGCCGAGCTTCTCCTACCATTTGTGGTGTGCGTCTTTATATTATACCACAAATGGAGGGACCTACAGTTTTGTGCCGACTCCGAACGGCAGATGTATTTAATGAGAAGCTTTTTCATGGCAGAAATACCCTCGGAGGTTTGCCATTGCCTGCCGAGGGGTGACCGCTATTAGAAAAAACTTTTTCTATTATTAAGATTTTGCTTGCCCTGACTGAGATTGGAACCTCGAACTCACCGGCATATCGAGTTATAGCACGCACCGCTAACAACTCGACCACAGCGGCCACATACATACATGTAAATAATATTTTAAGTATGTGAATGTGTGTATAATGCATGCATATTTCTTGTATATGATCGTACATATAATTTTTAACTTTGTAATCGATTTTCTTGTAGAGTTGTATGTTTGTAAATAAATATATTATTGTATAAGTACTAGTTAGTTAATATTGTGCGTTGTTATTGTCTCAAAATGTTCTTCCATAGGAGTTGCTGTTGTTGGAGACGTGCCAATGTTATTGCAGGCGATTGGAGGTGGCGCTCTGAAGTGTTCTGTTGCGTTGGATTGTTGTTGTGAGAGAGTTTCAAATTCCAAGGTATTTGCTGTGGTTGCTTCGGAGATAATGTGGTTTGGTGAGAGGATAGTAGACAAATACTTATAGTAGTTTGTGCTTATGGTACGGAATGCGTCGGCTGCTGATATGGGCCCGGTTTGGGTATTACTCGATGTGATGTGATTGTTGTTGTGAGGTTGTTCTTGTTGATTGGTGTTGTTTTCGGTTTCTTTTGTTGATTGTTGGTTTATTATGTTATTGTTGATTGAGTTGATTTTTGTTGTTATTGAAGAGTTGTTGACTTTTGATTTTACATTTTTGTCTTCGGGTGTGGAGTTTTTAGCAACCGTGCTTGCATATGAAAGCGAGGTAGGCTGAAGTGGTTTACGGGATTTGTAAATTTTGTTGGCTTCGCGCATAGAGCACCTTTCTTGTGTTTTTATTTTTAACACTTCTTTTGCCTGTTGGTATTTTGGGTAGCAATTGGATGTGGCGGCGTGGTCGCCAGCGCAGTTCGCACAGTAGGTTCTTGTGCAGGGTACTGGAACATGAGGAGGGAGATTGCATGAGAAACATGCTGGAAGGTTTTTGCAATGCTTTTGGGTGTGACCCAGTCTTTGGCAACTCTTGCAGCGCATTGGGTTGGGGTAAAAGGCACGGACGGATGTGTTTATCCATGCGACGTTTATCTTATCAGGTAAGTGAAAGCTATCGAAAGTAATGAGCATAACACCAGTTGGTTTTGAGACTCCTTCGACCGCGCGTTGGAATTTGTATACGTTCGTCACATTATAATCTTTAAGTCCTTCTACAATTTCTTCTTCAGGTACGTTATTTAAAAATGGGGCATACACTGTACCCTTGACCCTGTTGAGGTTTTCGTGATAGTTTGCGGTTATTTTACATATACCAGGCAGAGTTTTCGCATCCAAAAATTTTTTTGCGTATGCTTGACATTTGAGCACTAAACTTCCGTCCGGAAGCGGAAGTATTTTATTAATTTCTTTACATATCACTAGTAATGCTTTGTGAACCGCAAATATTGAATAGGACGAAAGGCTTTTTTTGGGAGCGGTGGCTTTGATCGTGACAAACTTTGGATCGTCTTTTTTGGACACTGGTACTTCGGGGAATTGTTCGAATATGTTTTTGGCTTGGGGGTTTTTCCTTTTGGAACGTGGGCTGGAAGATAATAGGGCGAACCTATTATCCCCAAGGTTCGTGGCCTCAGGGGCCATTCTAAACTTTAATATGTTTTCGATGCGCAAGGGTTATGTATGCAATGGAAAGTGAAGAAGAAGCACAAGAGTAACACTAAGGCACTGCGCTTAAGCACTGAGAAACACGATAATATTATCGATCGAGGAGCGTTAATAACCGTTCACGGCGGATGCTTGTCGATGACTGGTGATATATTCTAGTATATTTATTACAGGTGTATCAAATTGTTCCTTTGTTATTATTCCTTCAATATCATTTAAATTTAAAGTGCCTGAATAAAAATTAAAAGTTTTTGCCAAATTTATTGTATTTGTGATGGCTACAATTTCTTGATAGACTTCATGTATTACTATGTTTTCTGATACTGTTTTAGGATCTTAGGTTTTTAAGGTTTTTTTCGAACTGGGAATTTATTTTTTGTTGTTGGTTGTTGTTATTTATAAGTTGATTGAGTCCTGTTTTAATTTCTATTAGGTCGTCGTGGTCTGGTGTTCCTGTTATAAATTTTAAGATTGAACCTAAGAAATTTAACGATCTCCTAGCTCTATGCTGAGTTGGTATTTGTTTAGGCCTCCAAGCTAAATCGCTTTCTCTAGAAAGGGTGTACCACCCTAATGTTAAGTAGCAATCACATACACATGCATGCGCAAAGTATCTTACTGTAGTCTCACACACACACGCGTGTACAGGGTGAACTGCATGAATGTGTGTGCGCATGCATGTGTATACGCGGATAAAACAATTCGGGCGGTTTTCCCCTAAAAACGGTAGAATAATTGTCCCGCGGGTTTCAGAAAAATAGCTTTTACTTTTTTTCGTCTATTCTGTAAAAACCAACCGCAGCATCAGCATCAGCATCAACTCGTGTCTCAGCCACCACAACAGGTAATATCACCACATTTTTTTGTACAAAATTAAAAGCTTAATAAGCGCACAATAAATCCACATACCAAATTATATACACAAACACTGAAGTCGTTTTGAATTTATATTTTTATTTCCAAAAATTTACACCGGTGCCATTTCGGAAAAGCCGCCTAGCCACCGTTGTTCATGGTCCTTCGAGCCGGATACGGTATATAGCGAGTGCGGTAGCTCAATCAAAAAATTGCAGCGGGGCATCAACAATTGCATCTCGTCCTTAAAGAGTCATCAAATTAACATTTCAAATTGGGATGCAATAATAACTTATCTTTGTTCGACTAAATTGCCAGAGAGCACATTGGCATTGTGGGAGCAGACAATAGAGAACAAAACTGATATATCAAAATGGGACGATATGGATAGATTTCTTTCCAATAGGTTTCAGACTTTGGAAACCTTCTCCGGCTTAAAGGAGGTTCAACATCCTCGAACTTCAAAGCCACAATTCTCAAAATTCCCGTCTGAACCTCCACAAAAAAGACTTGGTGTTTTTCAGGCCAGTGTAGCAAAATTTACTGGTCAATTGTGCAAATGCAATGAGCACAAATTACAAAATTGCCCACGGTTTCGTAAACTAACGACGACCGATCGAATTGCAATTTTAAAGAATAATAACAGTTGCTTGAACTGCCTTTCTTCAGGACATACGGTCTCACGGTGTACAAGCTCGTTTAATTGCAGCACTTGCCACCTGAGACATCATACGCTCCTTTATATATAGGCTTTTCAGCAAAAACCAACTGGCCAATCGCCAATATCGAGTCCCGAAGTTGATGCTCCATCCACCTCTGCTCAGGCTCGTATTAGACACAATTCTGCAAGGGCAAATAAAAATTCGGTTAATAATTTCAACTGTTTCGCTAACACGAATAAAGGAGTTTTACTCGGAACAGCTCGTGTTATTATATTTTACAATGGTACTGAGTTTTCTGCAAGAGCCTTAATTGATTCTGGTTCTGAGTGTTCTTTTATAACACAAGGCCTCAAACGTAGAATCGATTTACCCACAATAAGGCTCAATGCCCAGGTATCAGGTATAAATAACACCATTTCAGCGCAGGTATCAGAAGCCTGCCTTATTCACTGTGGTCACCCATTGACCCTTTAATCAAGATCCACACCACAGCTTTGGTGTTACCTTAACTTACAAGGAATCTTCCAACATGCAGGATAGATCCCTTGACTAAACAAGCATTCCCGGAACTAGTATTGGCGGACAAAAGATTCTTCGTTTTCGAGCGACTCGGATACTCCAAACAATAAATATGTAACATTTTTTAATGAAGTATCATTAGACAAGCGCCCTAAATTCTTTTGGGAACTGGGAGAAGTTTCTTAAGACAGAATATATAACGAAGATGAGATTTATTGCGAAAAACTCTATAAAAGCACTACAAAAAGAAACAAAGACGGCAAATACGTGGTATCATTGCCGTTCAAAAAGGTTTTTCCAAAGAGTTTCGGCCTGGGACCTTCGTTAAAAATCGCTTGCTCGCAATTCTTTCGAAACGAAACGCGTTTGGCAAAGGATCCACCATTGCAAACTGAATACAACAGGGTTTTGTCAGAATACGAAACTTTGGGACATATGACTCGAATTGAAGAATATGTTTCAGGCGACGAATGTGCGAATTATTTCCTGCCGCATCATGCCGTAAAGAATATGAAAGCAATTCTCTCAAGGAGCGGTGTACAGTCCACAGCCCCATGGAGCAAATCGAAAATGAAAGACAAAGATAGTATTGTTCTCCTGTTCTGCAATGATTTCAAGTTTATCAATAAACACCGCGATTCATAGGTTGGGATAGGATCAGAAAATCGAAATTTACGCAATGCAAAATGTAAAAATATTTTTTGGATGCGTTCAATTCTGCCAATGTGGCACATATAATAGGGTGACCAAATGAATGATGCGTACTCAAGTTTGGACCGCACAAAAGACGTATACAAAAGTTTCAGCGTATACGGGTCGGTAAAATCCATACTATGACGCCTAACAAAAGCAAGCATAGCATAAGACTTAGTAATTATGAAATTTATATGACTGACAAAAGTGAACTTCGAATCAAATATTATTCCCAAGTCTTTAATTTCACTAACTCGAGTCAGAGGCGAGTTTGAGATATGATAAGAGGTATCAATGACATCGATTCGTTTAGAAAAGGTAATTTGGAAACACTTTTTTATGTTCAGGAATAGCTGATTGTTGACGCACCAGTTTCCAACCTTATCTAAGTCCAATTGCATCAATTCAGAGTCATGACGACTTTTGATCAAGGAATAGATTTTAAGATCATCCGCATAAAGCAGAAATTTTGCTGAAGAGAAACAGGAACAAATGTCATTGATAAACAAAACAAAAAATATAGGTCCCAGAACACTACCTTGCGGAACCCCGGAGCAAGCAACGAAAGGAGTAGACTTTACATTATTCACTACAACCACACAACGACGCTTATGCAAGTAAGATGCAATCCATTTTAAAAAAACTGAGTGGAAACCAATGCTGGCCAATTTCTTTATTAGAATTACGTGGGAGACCCGATCAAAAGCTTTGGAGAAATCTGTATAAACGGTGTCAACTTGATTACCCGATTTAAAAGCCGCTATACAATCATCTGAGAATACAGTTAAATTTGACACAGTTGATCGGCCCCTAAAAAATCCATGTTGCTCCGGGCACATCATATTCTTAACAGAAAAAAACAGTTTGTCTTGGATAACGCATTCAAAGAGCTTTGCAGTTGCAGAAAGCTTTGAAATAAGCCTATAATTGCTTATATCGTTTTTATTACCACTCTTAAAAATCGGAGTGATGAAAGCTAATTTCCAAGCATCAACAAAGGTACCCGAAGAAAGAGATTTGTTAAAAATTGTCATCAGTGGGTACACTAAAGAACCACACTGCTTGAACAGTATTGCAGACAGACCATCAGCATCAGTGTTTGAAGAGGGTTTAAGTCGAGTAATGCCACTGAGGATATCCTCAAAGGACAATACTAACTTTCCAAAGTCGAGAGATGGTTGAATCTTAAAGGAAACGTTGTCATCACTATCAGACTTCGATGCGAAATTTGACAAAAAAAACTCGGAAAAAGGTTAGCGGCATCAGCAGGTGTACTAGCAGTTTTATCGCCGAGGAAAAGATTTGATGGAATGTTAGAAGCAGACTTCTTCGAATTAATAAAATTCCAAAAAGCTTTTGGATTCGATTTTAAGTTTTGTTCAAATCTTTACACATAGTTCCGGTGCAAAAATTTATCCAGACACGTAAATTTCTTATTATACTCTTTATACAAATCGAAATAAGCAGTTAAATTAGAATTTCTGTCTTTACGAAAGACGTTGTAAATATTAGAGTCAAAGTACTCATCACTAAAAAAGCTTTCGTTTAACCACGTCTCTATGAGGACGATAATGTCATATTCACGATGTGAACTAAATAGTCGCACGAGGAGAGATTTAGTTCTGATCCCAGACATGTTATGCAAATAAATCTTTAGGCGGTTAGGATCTCCGACTGAACCGATCGATTTCCATTGGACATCTGTTGCCGCTCGTCGTTTTTTGATAAAAAATTAAAAGGGCGAACAACTACATTTGTAGGCCAGAGCTCCGGTGTTAATAGCTTTGAATAGTGATTTGCGTTAACTCCCAATTTGAAGTTAATGCTCTTCAGAGTATTAGGTTGAACACCATTTTTTATAAGGCTGTAACAAGATAAGCAGTTTTTCTCAATACCAGTGCGTTTAGCAATATATTCAATGATATTATCGGCTGTAACTGAAGACGAAAAGGGTGATAGGTGCAACCATTTCATTTTCTTTACAACACTCAATTCATTATCGTCACATGAACCAATAACTAATGGTTGCTTTAGTTTGCGACTATAATGTTTTGAGACACTTTTCCACGTGGGGTTTTTATCAGGCATGGAAACATGAGCATTTTCAACAGTTGGCGTTGGCGATGAAATCGGCGTATGCGCAGCAACACTAGCATAAGATGACGTGGTAATTGAATTTGAGTGAGCAGAGCTGGCATATACAGCAATTGCGTTAGTGTCAGCAGATGGTAAAGGCGACGATATTGGTGAGTGAGCAGCCACGTTAGCGAATGACTTTGAAAGCGAAGATACTGCAGCAGCCGGCGGTCGACACACAGGAACAGCAACAGCGTCGGATTCGAGAGAACGAGCAGAGCGCGAAGAGCGACTCTTATCAGTGGCCGTAGAGCACACAGTAATGGGTACTGCGGAGATCGCAAAAGTATTTACACTCCCCTTAACATCGCTGCTTGTCGATCGCGGCGCAGAATTGTCGTGGGGAGCACTTGAAGCAGAGGAGACTGATAAAGAAGCAGCATACGAAGCGGAACCCGCACAAGCAGCGGGCAATGAGCAAGCAGTACCAGCTGTGCCAATGTCATCATTCTTGTTGTTAATAGCACTAGTAACAATGTCACTGAGATCTATTAGTTTTGATTTTAAAAACGAAATGTTAGTATCAGAATTGGCGATTTTAGTCTGCATTAAAGTTGTTACTGCATGCAGGGCATCGAACTTTTGCATTAGCTTATTTCTTTCCTCATGCAAAGTATTTACTAACGAGAGCACTCGCGTATTTTCACTACGAAGAGCAGCAAGTTCTTTAACAATTTTGAGCAAGGCGTTTTGCTGCATAATAGCACTTTCATTTGTAGGCCCGATTGCTTTGTTTTTTTGTAAGTCGGATGATGCTGAGTCGACAAAAATTGTTTCTTTCTCAGCCGAAACAAAAGAAGGAGGAGACGAGCGAATAGAATTACGCCGCTCAGCCATACAGCTTTTACAAAAGAAGGGCTTGTCAGACGCGAGAAGGAATTCTAAATCAGCAGGCAACACACCAACACAGATTAAATGAAAGTACTCTTTGCACTTAGCACACAGCACCTTCGGTTGAGATCGATCAACCTTTTGACCGCAAAAGCAAGGCATGTTAATTCAATTTAATTTTACAAAATAGAATATTGCAATTAAATTAAATTACAAGAGTCACTGTTTCAATATTAGCAGTTAACACCATACTAATCCCAAACAAGAATTTTTTTTTTTTTAAACAAGAAAATTTTTTATTTAATTGTAGAATAGCAAATATTAGAATAGAAATTGGAGCGATAAAAAAAACACGTCTGCACAGTTGAACGTACCAACACTTATGTAGTATTATTATTATTATTCTTTATTAGAGCAATATAAAATATTACACTAACTAATGAAGCACACTAGCTACTTAGGCCTACGGTGCTTTGGTTTTTTAAGCAATATACTAGTTTCTTGACAGGTACAACTTATGTTTTTTAAATTTGTTAACGTGTGATTATATGCTATTAATTAAGCCGACATCTTTTATAAAGTTAAATATCTTAAGGACATTATCTGTGGTGATATGTTTTAGGAGCAGGGAAGGTTGGGTTGAGCGAAAGTGGGATAGCCTTTTGCAGTGTAAAGCTGCACAGTTATCAAGGATGTGTAGAATTTTAAGGTTATTCCCGCAAAAGGGACAAGAGGGCGGAGGACTGGATAGGAGGAGATATTCGTGTGTTAGTTTTGAGTGCCCAATCCTTAACCGGGTAAAAATACTGGTTTGCATTTTAGATAGCGTAGATGGAAAAGTTGCCTTTTTGCGTTCGGGGTTGAAGTTGGTGTAGGGGTGATTGAAGAGGGTCCATGTATTGAGTTGATGTAGCGAGATAAGTCTACGGATATCATTTTGAAAGGGGGGGTCAAAAGTAATTACAGGAGACAAGTGCAAACTTTTTGCTGCATGATCAGCATGTTCGTTCCCAGTGATTCCTTTGTGGCCCGGGATCCATATTATTTTTATTTTACCCGCTTTTTTTATTAACCAGTCACGAATTTGGGAGATAACATGATTGTTGTTGTGAATATTCTCCAGGGCCTGTAGGACGGAAAAGCTGTCTGTGAAAATTGCGAACCTACCCTTATTATTGTATGCGTGAGTTACTGCCTTCAGAATTCCAAAAGCTTCCGCTAAAAAAATGGAATAATGGCTTGGGAGACGACCTCCTATTAATAATTGCCGTTATAATCAACAGCAGCGAAAGTTGTACTGTATTCAACTTTGGAACCATCTGTGTATATATGAAACCTATTGGCTAAATCTTTCTGGCTAACTAATTCGTGAAAGAGCTGTTTATACGTGTCAGGACTCGTACAGTCTTTTTTGAAGGAATGAAGACTGGACATTGAGCTGGAAAGTAGGAGCCAGGGTGCTTGGTGGCTTATAATGGACCGGGTTGGAGGGATTTGGATGTCCAGGTCGTTTAGGTAAGCTATGCAGTAACGTATAGCAGACTCAGAGGCGTTTTTAAAAATATTTAACAGGGGCCTGTTGGTGGTAGTTAGGAGTTTTGGAATTAGTTTGATAGTGGCCGTTTTATATCTTTCCGGGATAGACGGCAGCCCAGCTTCAGCAAGGACACATTTAGTTGGGGAAGTTGGAATAGCGTACACGCTTCTGCGTACTGCGGTGTGATAGGGCATATTGATCAGTTTGAGATGTGATTTTGCGCAACCTCCATAAATAGGAAGGCCATAGTCTATTTTGGACAAAATTAATGCCCTTGTTGTATTGGTGTGAATGCGTAGGTGTATTGAAGTTAGGTATTTGATTATGTTTAGTCTAGTCATAAGTATGTGTGTTTGTATGTTGGATGTGTTTTTGGAATCGAATATGATACCAAGCATGTTTAAATGCTTTACGTTTTCAATGGTTGTATTCGTTATATTTATTTGTACCTGCGGACAGTGTATTTTGCGGCAAACGTGTAAAATTTTGCATTTGTTCTGTGATAGAATAGCTCCTGAGTATTGACCCCAGGAATAAATATCTTCTAGCAACTTCGAAAGGATTGTTTGAACTTTGTTGACGTCTTTGACTTTTGTATAAAAGAAAGCATCATCAGCATATATCCTGAAGTTTAAGCTTTTGTACACGGATGCTACTTTATTGAGCTGTTCAAAGGCTATAATAAAAAGAACTACGGAGAGGGGTGAACCTTGGGGAATACCGTTTTCGAGTGGATATGTGGAAGAGAAACAGCCATTTACTCGAGTCTGGAATTTACGACCTGTGAGGAAGGACTTTATTAGCTTATATATCCTGGGTCCTACTCCCCAGGATGCAAGCTGTTCGAGAACGACATGGGCCGCAATGCGGTCAAAGGCCTTTTCAAAATCCGTTGATAGGATTGCAACGTGGTTTTTTGTTGATAGTGAGTCTGTAATGTAGTGTTGCAGGGGCAGAAGCCCTTCTATAGTAACGTGCTGCTTTTTAAAGGCGACTTGGTTGGGACTGAGGAGATTGTTTTTTGTTGCGAACCACATTAAGCGCTTGGCGACCATTTTTTCCACAATTTTGCCTACACATGCCAGAAGGGAAATTGGTCTATAACCGTCCATATTGTTGGTTGGTTTGTTGGGTTTGGGTATAGGGATGACTGTGGCTGTAAGCCAGGGATGCGGGTAGCAGCCGGTTTGAAGGATTCTGTTATAAAGGGATAGAAGGGAATTTTTACAGGGGTTGGGAAGGTTTCGTAGCATAGGATAGGATATTCTGTCCCTTCCTGGTGTTTTTCCTTCTGCGTGTTGCAGGGAGAGTTGTAATTCTACCGCAGTAAAATTCATCTCTAGGCTTCGAGCAGTGTTTGTTAATGTGGTCGGATTGTATGGATCATTTAGTATACTTCTTTTGCTGGTGGTGTAATTTGATGGAAAGTTGGAATCCATTGCGTAATCTGACCAGGTTTTTCCGAAGGCATTGGCAATATCTGGAGAGCAAGAAAGGATGTTGTTTCGGAATTGGACAGTTGTGATGGGAGTTGGGGGAAGCCCTGTAGTTCTTTTTATTGACGCCCAAATTTTTTTTGGGGGTGGAGGCTGGGTTTATTTTTTCCGTAAGTTCAGTGATTGCCAACCTCTTAGCGGTCTTTACGGATTTTTTAAAGAGTGCGTTGGCTTTTTTATACTCTATTAAGTTGGGCAGGGATGGGGAGGATTTGTATGTTTGCCACAGCCTTTGCTTATTGGTACGAATAGTGCTTAGGTCTTTATTCCACCACTTTACATATTTTCATTTTTGATGTGTGGTGTTACTCTGGGGGATTGCTATATTGGCAGCCGACTTAATGGCTTTTGCGATTTTTGAGGCTAATTGATGGGTGTTAATAAAGCACAAGTCGTTGAAGTTTTTTTCACAAATGGATTGATAGAGTTGCCAGTTCGCGGTATCCATCATAAATTTTGGCAATCTTTTTAGCCGACAGGGAGGTAAATTGGTTTGAATCTCACAAAATACCGGATCATTATTATACCAAGAACAACTAGGACTTAAATTTGCATCAACTAACGATAGGTCAATGTGTGTAAACGTATTATGCGCAGAGTGGTGTGTGGGAGATCCATCATTTAAGATTACAAGGTTTTTCGTGAGGATAATATTTTCCATCGTTGAACCGCGGACGTTCGATTTTAGTGAGCCCCATAACGGACTCCAGGCGTTGAAGTCCCCTAAAAGTATCGTGGAATAATGGATTCGGGATAAGAAAGAGAAAATGTCACTTTCGGAGAAGTTTTGGTTTGGCGGTATGTACATACGTGTTTACTATTGTAAACGAAGGGGCAATATTGCACTCGATGGCTATGGACAAGGGGATGGAGTTTTGGAATACTATTTTGTGTGGTATATCCCGCTTTATGAGAATGGCCACTCCTTGTTTGGAGGTATTATTGCAGGGACTATTGTTAAAATATCTTATGTAGTTTTTTTGGGTAATTATATGTTTGGAATTGAAAGGGATATGGGTTTCTTGGAGGCATATCACAGCAGGTTTAGTGTCTCTAACTAAAAGATCAAGCTCGTTGTAATTATTAAGATATCCTTTGATATTCCATTGTGCAATTTTAAATGACATAAATTAGATATACAATGTAAGCTTTAAAATAAAAACTTATAATATTGACAAAGTATTGTATGGTGTGTCGAGCTAAATGTATATACATACATGTAAATACTATTTTAAGTATGTGAATGTGTGTATAATGCATGCATATTTCTTGTATATGATCGTACATATAATTGTTAACTTTGTAATCGATTTTCTTGTAGAGTTGTATGTTTGTAAATAAATATATTATTATATAAGTACTAGTTAGTTAATATTGTGCGTTGTTATTGTCTCAAAATGTTCTTACATAGGAGTTGCTGTTGTTGGAAACGTGCCAATGTTATTGCAGGCGATCGGAGGTGGCGCTCTGAAGTGTTCTGTTGCGTTGGATTGTTGTTGTGAGAGAGTTTCAAATTCCAAGGTATTTGCTGTGGTTGCTTCGGAGATAATGTGGTTTGGTGAGAGGATAGTAGACAAATACATACTTATAGTAGTTTGTGCTTATGGTACCGAATGCGTCGGCTGCTGATATGGGCCCGGTTTGGGTATTACTCGATGTGATGTGATTGTTGTTGTGAGGTTGTTCTTGTTGATTGGTGTTGTTTTCGGTTTCTTTTGTTGCTTGTTGGTTTATTATGTTATTGTTGATTGAGTTGATTTTTGTTGTTAGTGAAGGGTTGTTGACTTTTGATTTTACATTTTTGTCTTCGGGTGTGGAGTTTTTAGCAACCGTGCTTGCATATGAAAGCGAGGTAGGCTGAAGTGGGTTACGGGATTTGTAAATTTTGTTGGCTTTGCGCATAGAGCACCTTTCTTGTGTTTTTATTTTTAACACTTCTTTTGCCTGTTGGTATTTTGGGTAGCAATTGGATGTGGCGGCGTGGTCGCCAGCGCAGTTCGCACAGTAGGTTCTTGTGCAGGGTACTGGAACATGAGGAGGGAGATTGCATGAGAAACATGCTGGAAGGTTTTTGCAATGCTTTTGGGTGTGACCCAGTCTTTGGCAACTCTTGCAGCGCATTGGGTTGGGGTAAAAGGCACGGACGGATGTGTTTATCCATGCGACGTAAGCACTGAGAAACACGATAATATTATCGATCGAGGAGCGTTAATAACCGTTCACGGCGGATGCTTGTCGATGACTGGTGATATATTCTAGTATATTTATTACAGGTGTATCAAATTGTTCCTTTGTTATTATTCCTTCAATATCATTTAAATTTAAAGTGCCTGAATAAAAATTAAAATTTTTTGCCAAATTTATTGTATTTGTGATGGCTACAAGTTCTTGATAGACTTCATGTATTACTATGTTTTCTGATACTGTTTTAGGATCTTAGGTTTTTAAGGTTTTTTTTCGAACTGGGAATTTATTTTTTGTTGTTGGTTGTTGTTATTTATAAGTTGATTGAGTCCTGTTTTAATTTCTATTAGGTCGTCGTGGTCTGGTGTTCCTGTTATAAATTTTAAGATTGAACCTAAGAAATTTAACGATCTCCTAGCTCTATGCTGAGTTGGTATTTGTTTAGGCCTCCAAGCTAAATCGCTTTCTCTAGAAAGGGTGTACCACCCTAATGTTAAGTAGCAATCACATACACATGCATGCGCAAAGTATCTTACTGTAGTCTCACACACACACGCGTGTACAGGGTGAACTGCATGAATGTGTGTGCGCATGCATGTGTATACGCGGATAAAACAATTCGGGCGGTTTTCCCCTAAAAACGGTAGAATAATTGTCCCGCGGGTTTCAGAAAAATAGCTTTTACTTTTTTTCGTCTATTCTGTAAAAACCAACCGCAGCATCAGCATCAGCATCAACTCGTGTCTCAGCCACCACAACAGGTAATATCACCACATTTTTTTGTACAAAATTAAAAGCTTAATAAGCGCACAATAAATCCACATACCAAATTATATACACAAACACTGAAGTCGTTTTGAATTTATATTTTTATTTCCAAAAATTTACACCGGTGCCATTTCGGAAAAGCCGCCTAGCCACCGTTGTTCATGGTCCTTCGAGCCGGATACGGTATATAGCGAGTGCGGTAGCTCAATCAAAAAATTGCAGCGGGGCATCAACAATTGCATCTCGTCCTTAAAGAGTCATCAAATTAACATTTCAAATTGGGATGCAATAATAACTTATCTTTGTTCGACTAAATTGCCAGAGAGCACATTGGCATTGTGGGAGCAGACAATAGAGAACAAAACTGATATATCAAAATGGGACGATATGGATAGATTTCTTTCCAATAGGTTTCAGACTTTGGAAACCTTCTCCGGCTTAAAGGAGGTTCAACATCCTCGAACTTCAAAGCCACAATTCTCAAAATTCCCGTCTGAACCTCCACAAAAAAGACTTGGTGTTTTTCAGGCCAGTGTAGCAAAATTTACTGGTCAATTGTGCAAATGCAATGAGCACAAATTACAAAATTGCCCACGGTTTCGTAAACTAACGACGACCGATCGAATTGCAATTTTAAAGAATAATAACAGTTGCTTGAACTGCCTTTCTTCAGGACATACGGTCTCACGGTGTACAAGCTCGTTTAATTGCAGCACTTGCCACCTGAGACATCATACGCTCCTTCATATACAGGCTTTTCCGCAAAAACCAACTGGCCAATCGCCAATATCGAGTCCCGAAGTTGATGCTCCATCCACCTCTGCTCAGGCTCGTATTAGACACAATTCTGCAAGGGCAAATAAAAATTCGGTTAATAATTTCAACTGTTTCGCTAACACGAATAAAGGAGTTTTACTCGGAACAGCTCGTGTTATTATATTTTACAATGGTACTGAGTTTTCTGCAAGAGCCTTAATTGATTCTGGTTCTGAGTGTTCTTTTATAACACAAGGCCTCAAACGCAGAATCGATTTACCCACAATAAGGCTGAATGCCCAGGTATCAGGTATAAATAACACCATTTCAGCGCAGGTATCGGAAGCCTGCCTTATTCACTGTGGTCACCCATTGACCCTTTAATCAAGATCCACACCACAGCTTTGGTGTTACCTTAACTTACAAGGAATCTTCAACATGCAGGATAGATGCCTTGACTAAACAAGCATTCCCGGATCTAGTATTGGCGGGCAAAAGATTCTTCGTTATCGAGCAAGTTGACCTTGTCCTAGGTGGCGACATTTACTCTCAAATAATATTACACGGAATAAGAAAAGAATGTCCTGGAAACTCTTCTCGCCCAGGAAACTGTATTCGGTTGGATAATAACCGGCCAAACCGACTCGGCTACTCCAAACAATAAATGTGTAACATTTTTTAATGAAGTATCATTAGACAAGCGCCCTAAATCCTTTTGGGATCTGGAAGAAGTTTCTAAAGACAGAATATATAACGAAGATGAGATTTGTTGCGAAAAACTCTATAAAAGCACTACAAAAAGAAACAAAGACGGCAAATACGTGGTATCATTGCCGTTCAAAATGGTTTTCCCAAAGAGTTTCGGCCTGGGACCTTCGTTAAAAATCGCTTGCTCGCAATTCTTTCGAAACGAAACGCGTTTGGCAAAGGATCCACCATTGCAAACTGAATACAAAAGGGTTTTGTCAGAATACGAAACTTTGGGACATATGACTCGAATTGAAGAATATGTTTCAGGCGACGAATGTGCGAATTATTTCCTGCCGCATCATGCCGTAAAGAAGGAGGACAGTACTACCACGCAATGGAACTAGCCTTAATGATGTCATCCATCCTGGTCCAGTACTTCAAAGCGACCTGACGATGGTAATACTACGTTGGAGGCTCTTTAAATACGTGTTTAATAGCGACATCGAAAAGATGTATCGCCAGATTTTGCTAAACCCGAATGAAATGAAATACCAACGTATAATTTTTCGGAAAAATCCGAGTGAACTAATCAGTCTGTATGAATTGAAGACAGTTACATTCGGGGTTAATTGTGCACGATACCTCGCGATTAGGAGTCTGTTTCAGTTGGCTGACGATGTAGAGAGCTCATAGCCACTGGCTTCTGACATTTTAAGAAAATACATGTACGTTGATGATGTTTTGGCTGGACTGCATTCCATCGACTTGGCCATCAGAGCTAAAGAAGAGGTAGTAAAGGTGCTACAATCAGCTGGTTTCCCACTACGAAAACGGACTTCAAATTGTGAGAAAATACTGGATGGAATACCGAAAGCCCACCTGCTAAACGAAAATTTTCTGGAATTTGAGGACACCGGCACAGTCAAAGCTCTGGGCATCAGATGGAACGCCCATTCCGATCATTTTGATTTTACTGCTAAAACAATCGAAACTCAGGTACGATTCACAAAAAGGATAATACTGTCCAAAATCGCAAAATTGTTCGACCCACTAGGATGGCTTGCGCCATTCGTGGTTACTGCAAAAATTGTAATGCAGAATATTTGGTTAGAAGGGACACATTGGGACGAAACGGTGTACCCTACAGCAATAAACCGATGGCAAAGCTTTGTCGAAAACTACAGTCATATCGGCACAATTCGTATTCCTCGTTGGGTGTATTTTTCCCCAACGAATTAAATTGAACTGCATGGGTTCTGCGACGCCTCAGAGAAGGCATATCCCGCTACTATTTTCCTTCGCGTTCAGAAGGCAGAGACAGTTTATGTCAGTCTCCTGCTTGCTAAGTCCAAAGTAGCGCCAGTTAAAACAATTTCGTTACCACGCTTGGAACTCTGTGGTGCTGTGTTGCTGGCTGAACTAATGGAGTCAGTCACTAACAATCTTAACTTAGGTCAGCTTACAAGGCATCTTTGGACAGATTCGACCATTGTCCTTGCCTGGATTCATAAATCTCCCTGCTCGTGGTCAACCTTTGTTGCCCATCGGGTTACAAAAATTGTAGAGAAAGTTGGAAGCCGAAATTGGCTGCACGTAGAATCAGCTTCAAATCCATCGGATTTGGCTAGTAGAGGTATCACTATGCAGGAACTGGCCAACAGTTCCTTGTGGTGGCAGGGTCCATCTTGGTTGCAAGAAGATAGAGAAAACTGGCCCAGTCAAGAAACGAACTATAGCACTGAAGTAGAACAAAAAAGGGTTCAAGTCTGTGCATCAACTACACTCGATACTAATGTTGATATTCTTGGCAGGTTTTCTGATCTTTCGAGAGCTTTGACAGTTTTATCATATGTGTTAAGATTTTCTCAAAGAACTCGTCCAAGAACTAGAGCTTCGTTTAAAGCGAGGTCTTGCTTAATTTCATCTGATGAAATTAAAGCTACGACAAGGCGCTTAATAATAGTTTGTCAGAAGAAGCATTACATTCGGGAATATTGGGCATTGGAATCCGGGAAAACAATAAATTCAAAAAGTGAAATCTTGCCCCTTAACCCCTACATCGACAAAGAGAACATGATTAGGACGGGTGGTCGCTTAGGTAAATCTCTGGATCTTTCCTTTAATGAACGCCATCCAATCATTCTTCCGTATAACTGCAGCTTGTCTCGTCTCATAGTCCAGTTCGTCCACAAAGTGTCACTGCACGGTGAGAATCAGCTAATGTTGCGTTTGCTTCGAACGCAATATTGGATACCTCGAGTCCAAAATGTAATTAGGTCAACCATTCACAGCTGCAAGATCTGCACGATCTACCGAAAACGCTCACAGTCTTAGCTTATGGGTATACTTCCTACAGAACGAAGCACACTCTCACGTGCATTTACTAATACGGGGGTTGACTTCACTGGTCCATTCAATAGAAAGAACTACAATGGACGAGGTTGTCGAGTATCCAAGGGCTACGTCTGCCTGTTTGCGTGTTTTGCAACGAAGGCAATCCATTTGGAAGCCAACTCCGATTTATGCACACAATCATTTCTGGCAGCATTTGCAAGATTTGTAGGAAGACGAGGCTGCCCGATGAACATGTATTCCGATAATGGAACGAACTTCGTCGGGGCCTCTCGAACATTAAAAACAGAAATAAAAGCTTTTATATCTGATGTTGCAATAGCACCTTGTCAAAATATACCCAACAAACGCTTACGTGGCATTTTATCCCCGCCGCAGCACCCTATATGGATGGACTGTGGTAGGCGGGAGTTAAAAGTTTTAAAAGCCACTTTACAAAAATCGCTTCCAACCACAAATATACGTTTGAAGAGTTTACGACCTTACTTTGCACAGTTGAGTCCTGTCTCAACTCTCGACCACTAAGCCCCTCATCAAGTGAACCGACGGACTTGAAACCATTGACACCAGGTCATTTCTTACTGGGCGGACACCTTCTTGCTCAGCCTGAAGTAGACGCTGACGAAAACCGCGCCTCGATTGTAAATCGGTGGCAAAGACTGAAGGCTTTACACCACAAATTTTGCAAGAGGTGGAAGACAGAATACTTGTCTGAACTTCAAAAACGCAACAAGTGGGAATATCCGCAATCTAACATAAAGAAAGGTGACCTCGTCGTTATCAAAGAACACAACCTGCCACCTAATGAGTGGAGATTAGGCAGGGTCGCCAAACTGCACCCAGGCTCGGATGGCAAGGTAAGAGTAGTGGATGTTATAACCGAAAGAGGACAAGTCACCAGGCCATTAGTGAAATTAGTCTTATTACCCGCAATTGATGAACAGGAGGAGGAGCAACGACCTTCTGACGAAACCGATTCCCCTCTTGCAACACCTACATCGATCGTAAAACCCAACGCGGATTCCACTTCGTAATTCCCATCGCAAATTTGCAATTTAAAATTAAAATTTAGGATTAAGAGAAATATTTAAACCGGAAGTGGTTCGTTTGAATAAGGGTTGTATTAGTGAAATAACACCACCACTTTGAAGTGATTCAGAAACACCTATTTTATACACACTTGTGTTTAAAGTATTTTCTAAGCTCAAATTAGCGCAAATAGTGAAAAGGCATTAGAAAAGTGAAACACCAACATGGATCGACAATAAGTTGTATAATGCGAGTCATTCGCGATTATACATGTATAAATAAGAAATATATGTGCTGTGCCACACCCCTTTCCCAATACCGCAAAATTTTCCACCCTTGGATCATACACTAATATAAAGAATTTTATTTTTAAGTGTTTTACACTGCCACCATTAATACAAAGGCAAATGAGGTAATATGAAATAAAGCCTTTTAATTTTAATTAACGAAAGCCAACAACAGTTCCTCAATAATCAACAAATAAACATTGGAAACTTAATCAATTTTCTAGCATAAATGTTTGCCGAGAATATAATAACCAAAAAATCAAAAAAAAAAAAAAAGTAGACCGGTTATTGTTGCAACTATACAATGAAAAGGAGCTACATCAATGGAAGCGTTTGACTTATCCCAGAAACTCTTGATGTCGGCAAAGTTGGCGCAAAACAGAAGACTCGCACCGCTCCACGGTGGACATGATGGAATGGATATCTGAACCCGCCAATAAGAGAAGATAAATGCAGCTCCCAGAACAAACCTGCTGTCAACAACCAAATCCATGCATCGCTCTTGAGTGCAGAGCCCAGCTGCAAATTTGGAGGTGCCTTATTTTACGATTTAGCAGTAAAATTGAATCTTACCTCTTATGCGCGCGCTGCCTCAAGTGTGTCCCGCTATTGTGTATGCGCCGCCTGACTTGTGCGCCGCTTATTCGACGCGCTGCCTCAGTTGTGTGCCGCCAATGTGTAGGCGCCGCCTGTCTTGTGCGCCGCCGGACTGGTGCACCGCCTTACTTGTGCGCCGCTTCACTTGTGCGCTGCTCACTTGTTCGCCGTTTTTTCGACGCGCTGCCTCGGTTGAGTGCCGCCGCTGTGTATGCGCCGCCTGACTTGTGTGCCGCCCCACTTGTGCGCCGCTTATTCGACGCGCTGCCTCAGGTGTGTGCCGCCAGAGTGCATGCGCCGCCTCAATTGTGCGCCGCTTCTTCTACGCGCCGCCTCTTCGAAGAGCCGCTGTGTGTATGTGGCCTCAGCGCGCCGCCGCGTGTGCGCCCAACAGCCATGTATCGCTCTTGAGTTGCAGAGGCCAGCTGCAAAATTTGAGTTGCCTTAATTTACGATTTGGCAGAAAAATTTAATCTTACCTCTTATGAGCGCGCTGCCTCAAGTGCGTCCCGCTAGTGTGTATGCGCCGCCTGACTTGTGCGCCGCATCTTGTACGCGCGTGTGCGCCGTATCGTGTACGTTCCACCCATGGTGTGCGGAGGTTGCGCGGCTGGGCACCGGACGGACGTGAAAACTCTTGGTGTCGGCGACCGCGCGTGCTCCCATTCGACATCCACGCGGATACCAAGACCGCAGAGGGCGCTTGCCTTGTCCGTACAGGCAGCTCCGCGACGTTTGGAATTATAATCTTTTGTCTTTGCCGATGGATCATAACTGGGGAAGGCGCCGCCTTGTTTCCTCAAACGCTATTTCTAAAAATATACATATGAACTTTAATTAAATTTGTTACAGAACTTACCTCTGCGACGACTGTGGGCGTAACAACGCCAAAACCAAACCAGCCCAGCATCGGTCCAGCTTGAAGATACATAGATATGTATCTGCCCACATATCGCTGCAACGAAATTCTCCAGGGAATCCAACGTAGCCGATGACCTTTTACTTGATCACGGCCGACCTTAAGATGCCTCAGCTACAAGTAAAAAGAAATAAAAGGAAATAAATAAAATTAAAACAAATTTGCATATGAGCTGCAATTGACCATCATTGATACGTCAACAGAGATCGTAACAACAATTACGTTCTGGCCCTTTACAAAGGCGCCCTCTAACGTGTGTAAATCGAGTGCGCACACTCAATGAAGATTTTACCCGTGTTGCAAACACTCATTTAATTAATACTAGGAATTTTTTTCCTCTTAGGGTGGGAGTCTTAGGTGTTAGAACACACCACAAACATTTTTTACGACATTGTGTTATTGTTCACCTAAAATACACTAGGTGATATAGGAATAACCCCAAGAAGGAAGTATTATATCTTAAGTTGCTTTAAATCAAAAGGTTTGTTTGGTGATATGACTGGTGGTGTCCGAGGCCCATCTGAAGTTTACCTTCTCCATAAACTCAGATCTAATTCTGTGTTTGTAGGATGTTAGAGGTATGCTCGCATCTAGGGCGGAGTTAATTGTGGATATTTCCATCCCTTTCCTTGCCTCCTTGTCAGCCAGACAGTTGCCGGGTATGTTTTCATGGCCAGGGACACAAACAACATGTACGGAGCACATTTCTGCTAGCCGGTTTAGAGTTCTTCTGCATTCAATGGCTACCTTGGAGGCTGTACCGCAAGAATATAAAGATTCAATAGCAGCCTGTCTGACGCAACATCTGACGACACCTGTAGGCACATCGTGGGAATCCACATATTCATTTTCGTAAATTACATTATAAAAACTTTCCTTATCCTATATCCTGAATTCATCAAATTAGTTAATCAATTTACGTTTATATAAATTTAATCTAATTTTAATCGAAACTAACATTATATTAATGCTATCATCATCCATTCATAAATAATTGTTAAATCATTCATTATCGAAGGCAAACTTGAAGTCTTAAGCCTAAAATTAGTTTGTAAGCCATTTCACTAAATAAAATTAATACCTTCCCTTATATCAACGGAGAAAACAATCTTCATTTCAACATGGTCCTTGCGAACCGAATTTGACAGCACCGGAACACAGCTAAATAAGCAAAACCGAAGTTTGCAACGCAGCAATCGAAAAAGGAATTTCGAAGAAATTGTATAGTTGGCAATACGGCGACGAATGCCTTTTTTCCTCACTCTGACACAATTTGAATGGCAGCAGCAGCATCATTTTATTCTCCGCGACAGTTAAAGTGCTAAAAAAGTTAAAGTGGTAAACAAAAAAAAAAAAAAAAAAACATTAAATTCGCATACCGAGTGCAGTTCCTATAAGAAATCAACGCTATTACCCATTGCTGCCCACCGAGGGATATTAAGAACAACAAATCCAAAGACAGTGCTCATCCAGGGACGCCAGAGGAGCCCTACTCAAGTCTACGCACAGCTGGGGACAGACAAATCGTTAGAGACTCCCAAATCCGCAGTCAATTGTTATTGCTTTGTACGCTACGTGGCAACGTATTTAAAACAAAATTTCAAAAGATTAATAATAAATTTACTGATCAACAAAACCTTTTCTAATCATTGGAATACATGTGTATGAACATTTTGCTTGATTTTGCTTTGCGTTTTCAATAAGGTTTCCAACATTCTTTGTGCATTTTGAGTTATCACTGTACAAGTTCAAAATTTTTACATAGCCTCACCTAGTCCAATACCAACCCTATGGCAGAGTTTATCTTCGATTCCAACCGAATTATCAATTTTTGTTCTAATTTCGAGAGGGAAGATTCTGATGATCAGACGGATACCTTACTTGATCTCAAACTTCAAGATCTTAATGCCAGATGGGAAAAATATAAGAATTTTCTAATTTGTGTTTGTCTTGCGGACGATGAAACTGCTTCAAACCATTTTAAAGAAAAAGCAACCACGAAATTCGAGTTGTGTAATGATAGTGTAATATTAGTTAGGAGGATTATTTGTTGTATTATTAGCGCAACTCGCTTTATTTTGTAGGCCACCAGGCCGCTCTTATGAACAATAATATGCAAACGGTTAAGTTTGTAAATTACCATTGATTTTATTTTCAAATATGTTGTTCTTATATACTAATTTCCTCACAGAGGAAACTTATTACTAATTCTTAATTAACCAATGGGAAATCAACACGAAATAACAAATAATTTCTCACGCATTGATTTCACACGGTACTAAATAAAATATGATTAGGGTAAAATGCGCTTGGTGTTTTTGTAGTGTTTGTTTTATTTATTGGCCTTCAAATTGCCGAAATGCAATGACAGCAATTTGATGCCAGAATGTATTATGTATTTTTGCTAAGCGGTCAATCACCAAAATTACTTGTACTTGTTGTGTAATGAGCTCGCTGTTCTGCGCCCATACATTTGGTTTTATGTGACACTTTGCGTGTGGTGCCTTGCGCGCGTGCAGTGTTTTTTTTTTTTTTTTTTTTTTTTTTACGAGGAGGAAGCATCGAAAGCCTAACCGTCACCGGTTTGTCAGTGTGGGACTTTAACCCTAACTAAACCTCCTACTGTCTGAGTACCATTTCCCCCGGTACTACCGTCAGGTATTTCGTCGGGAGATGGCTTGAGCTTACGCTCTACGTACGTGAAGTCTGTTTGTACCGCCCTCTGTACTGTTGTTTGTTACATCTTCGTGGGGGTTTAAATTGCCCCGTTTCATTTCCAAGGATTTTTTTTTTTTTTTTTTTTTTTTTTTTTGCTTGACTGCCGGTTGGAACGAACGAGGTTCCAAGCCGCTCTGTTACTCTCTTAACTTCTTCTCGTCTGGTTTTTCAAAATTTATGGTTTCCAACTATTCTGCAACGGTCGGAACGGACTGGATTCCGAGCCGTCTACTTACTTAATTCGATTTTTTCTGCTTTGTATGAACTATTGGAAAAAACACAATATTTTATAGCTGAGGATTTAACATACATAAATATATAAATTTCTCAAAAGTAGTTTATTGAGCACTAACCTTTCTTGGTAGCCGGAACGGACGAGATTCCGGGCTACCCGGCCGTGTGTAACCGCTTTGGGCTGTTCGTTGGGAGCTGTGCTTAGAGCCAAAGAGCCAAACTGCTTACATTTTTTATTTTTATTTTTTTTTATTAGTGCAGGCAGTCGGAACGGACTAGGTTCCGAGCCGCCGATTCGGTGTGAAGTTTGTTGCCGTCAACCGACATTAAAAGATTATGTATTTCTGCGGAGTCGTTCCGCCTGACGTAGTTTCGATATTACCATATTTGCCATGTTGCAGACGGCAGACCAGTTTTCGATCGATTCGAGCATTATATCGATCAAATTCTCTACTTTTGTCAGCCGCCCTACCTGTACGTTTAGGCAGTTTCGTTCATCTTCAAAATATGTGCAGGCAAAAAAGCAATGTTCAGCATCTTGGATATCGTCCTCTTCGCAGAGAGTGCAGTAAGGGTCATCATCGATTTTAAATCTATAAAAGTAAGATTTAAAACAGCCATGCCCCGTAAGCATTTGGGTTAACTGGAAGTTTACTTCTCCATGTTTCCGGCTTAACCATTTTTCTATTGATGGTATGAGACGGTGTGTCCAGCGACCTTTATCTGTCTGGTCCCAACGGCATTGCCACTGTTGCCAGCAGATCTTGATTTCTGCTTGGCGATTCGCCTTGTTTACAGATCTTGCCAACGTCTGCGTCGCCAGGATATCTATTGGACATAGGCCAGCAATAACCAACGCAGCATCTTCCGATGTAGTTCGGTAAGCGCAGCATACCTTAACCGCGCAGAGCCGGTATAAAGACTTCGCTTCGCGTGCGTATGACGTCTTCTTAAAGGCTTCACCCCAGATTTGAAACCCGTATAGCAGGACACTTCTGACTATATTGGCGTATAACTGCCTTCGCTGTTGCTTTGGACCTCCGACGTTAAGCATCAGTCTCGAAAGCGCTACTGCGACTTTTTCCGCTTTTCCGACTGCATATTCAATATGCCGCTTGAATGTTAATCTAGCATCCAGTATGATTCCGAGGTATTTCAGATCTGGGGCTGATTCTATTTCATGGCCACATACGTTTATTTTTGCCACTTCTCGGATCTTCCTGCTGCTAATTAGCACTGTCTCGGTTTTTTGCTGTGCAAGCTCTAGACCTGCATTGAGGAGCCAGTTTTGAACACTAGTGATCGAGTTGTTTGCACTCTCTTCAATGTCTTTTATGTGCTTAGCTACGACCACAATGGCTATGTCATCAGCAAAACCAACTATTTTCGCCCCTTTTGGTAGATGTAGTTTCAATATACCATCATACATTATGTTCCATAGCGTTGGACCCAGCACTGAGCCTTGTGGAACTCCGCCTGAAATCTTATATTTCTTTCTGCCTTCATCGGTGTCGTAGAGTAGAAGTCTGTCCGACAAGTAATTGTTTAGGATTCTTCTGAGATATGCTGGAATATCGAAAGTTATTAGCGCCTCTGTTATTTTCCGCCAGCTTGCGGTGTTAAATGCGTTTTTCACGTCGAGCGTAATTATTAAACAATATTCTTTTGAGCCCCATCTCCATCTCTCACCGCTAATCGCATCTTCTGCTATTCTTTTTATGAAATTGGCTGCATCAACTGTGGACCGCCCTTTTCTAAATCCAAATTGTGTTTCGGAGAGTCCTCCATTCGCCTCCATTGCTTCTGTAACTCTATTGGTAATTATGCGTTCCAGAAGCTTCCCTGTTGTATTAAGCATACATATTGGTCGATATGCAGAGGGATCCCCAGGAGATTTTCCCGCCTTTGGTAGTAGAACGAGCCGCTGGCGTTTCCATATTTTCGGAAATACGCCCTCTGTAAAGCATTCGTTAAACGTGTGAACGAAAACCTCAGTATTCGCTTTCACTGCTAGTTTAAGAACTTTATTTGGAATTGCATCAGGGCCTGGGGCCTTTTTGTCTTTAAATTCATCAACCGCAAGCAGCACCTCTCCAGCGGTGATCTGGGGGAATTTGCATTCAGCATGGGAGAGGATCTCTCTACTGAATGCTTTTTGGCCTGGAAACAGTTTGCTTACTATTATACCCAGTTGGTCGGCGCTTGTGAGCTGCGGCTGGACAGATGCCTGTAGCTTTTTAGTAACCACTTTGTATGCCATACCCCAAGGATTTTGTTCGGCACTGTCGCAAAGCTGGAGAAAACACTTCTTCTTGCTCGCCTTAATGGTTTGCTTTAATTCCTTTCGCTTGGCCCTGTAGTGTATTTGCTGTTGCAAATAATTTGCCGTTTTTCTGGCCCTTTGGTAGTCGCGCCTTGCTCTATTGCATTGTTGACGAACATCTGCTATCTGGGAATTCCACCAGTATACTGAGGGACGTCTACCCGATGGGTTTCTTCCTCTTCTCCTCATTGAAGCATCACAGGCGTTTGCTATGGTGGTCATGAGCTTGTTGGCCATATTCGTAGCTCCTTGTGTTAGGGTAACTTCAGACATCATAACTTTTAGCGCTTCTTCATCTAGAGAGTCGATTTTCCAGCCCACTGTTCTCCTTTCGGTGCAAGACCCTGTTTGCTTTGGTTCGTTTATAGTGAAGATAATTGCTTGGTGATCGCTGTGAGTATAGTCGTCACTAACCTCCCAATGGACATTTCGGGATAGTCTACTAGTTATGAATGTTAAGTCTATTATAGACTCACTTCCATTTTTTTTTGAATGTAGCTTTACTTCCGGAATTTAATAGCACCACTTCTAGGGTCAAAAGAGCTGTCAGGAGCGCTCTGCCTTTGGGATTTGTTTTACGGCTTCCCCATGCTTGGGCCCATGCATTGAAGTCACCTGCGATTACAACCGGCGTTCTGGTTCTAGCATCGGTGACCAAGTTATCTAATATTGTTTCAAACTCCTCGAGGTTGAAGCTAGGTGGTATGTAGCAACTGTACAGTATGATGCCAGCAATTTTCACGCAGACGAAGCCTACTTCCGATTTCAGTTTTTCTAATGGGAGTGGTTTTTTGGCACAACTCCATACCGCTGATCGCCCTGCGCTGGCCTTGGCCCATAGTTGACTGTCTACCACTTTATATGGTTCACTCAATAGCGCTACATCGATATTCATTTATATTACAGACTGCTGCAGTTATTCTTGTGCCGCCTTGCAGTGATTTAGATTTAGTTGCAAAAGCTTCATAGTTTACGTGCCTTTTGTACTGCCTCTACAAAGAAAGGGCATCCTCTTCCACCTGTCCTGTGCTTTACATCCGTCAAGTTTTTCCTCGCGCAGATAGCACACCTCATTTCTTTCTTGCAGTCACGGGCCATATGACTTGAGTCAACCCAGTTGAAACACGAACCTTTCATATCATATGGGGATCTACAGTTACGTGCTACGTGTCCAAACTCTAAGCATTTAAAGCATTGCGTCGGCTGTGTTTTTTGTCGGATTCGGCAAACCACCCATCCTACACGAATTTTCCCTGCTGCTATTACTTTATTTGCAGATGCAGCTGGGAGGAGTATCGTCGCTATCTTTGTACCACTGTATGCCTTTCGCATGGATTTCACTGAGTCTTCTTTTAGCTTGATCCCCTCGGACTCTTTTTCAAAAACGGCGCAAATCTCTTCTTTCGTTGATACTTCATCCAGATCTTTAACCTCTAACGCAATTTGCGAGGTGAGAGTCTGGACAGAGACGCTTTCGCCAAGCGCTTCTTCGACAGCTCGCTGTACCTCGGAAGTGTGCGAGTCTGTTGGTTTCTCCAGCTGAATGAGTAAGTCCCCATTGGTGGTTTTCCTTATTTTTGTTACCATCTCTCCTACGTGTTTCAGCTTTGGCTCGTTCCTGACAGCCCGCAAAATGTCTGCGTATGACCTTCCCCCACGATCCTTTATTATTAAAGCATCTGGCCGTGGGTGCTTAGGTTTTGGCTTCTTCCTCCTTTCTACGGTTTGCCAATCTGCCCTCTCCTCTCCTTCCATATTCTTGCTGGGTTGAACGCTTGGCTGTGATGACGCGTCTGTGACTCCCCTTTGAGATCGCCGAATAGCGTGGTTTACCGTGGTTGTTTGGCTCCCGGTATTTGTTTTTTCCTTCGGAGTTGGGGGTTTCGCTTTCTCAAACAAAGCAGAGAGTTCGCCTATAACATCGCGCATGGGCTGATGGATGGATCTTCTTTTTCCATCCTCCAGCATGTCAACAAGCTCGCGAATCTTTGCTCCGAGGGTAACCCATGCTGATGGCTGATAATCTGTTTGAGTCAGACAAACATTTTTGGGCACCGGACAAATCTCTGGAGGCGAACTCATCAACCTAGGACGCTTTCCAAAAACGTTGAGAGTCGTTCCTACTTCGGATGACTCACTCCCGGTTATTTGGGGTCCCGAAACTCCCTTATTATTTTGCCCTGCCGGGGGCGACCGACTGCGCGTGCAGTGTACATTATACCTGTGTGTGTGTCAGTATGTTTCATTCTGTGCTATGTGAATTGTGTATGTTTGTATGTCTGTATGTTTGTTATATTGTGCGCAATGTGTATTTTGTGTGTGTATCAGTTATGTACATCCTACCCCTTTAGTTAAATGTACAATTGCTGTAGTTTTTTAAAAGTTAGGCAAATGTGCATATTATGTTACAATTTATGTATATTAATATATTATAGTTTACAATTAGTTATATGTTTCTAGCTTTAATTATATTGTTATTTTCTTTATTTTCTATTTGTATAAAGCTATTGACGCCTTCTTGTCTAATGACTTTGTAAGGGCCTTTAAAAATTGTATCAAATTTTTTCTTATTTCCCACTTTAATATAAACTAAATCATTATTTTTGAAATTACTTATATTATTGTTTGTTTGTTTCTTAATTCTATCAATCTTATTTTGTATTAGAGATTGATGAGCCATATTATGAGCATGTATAAGTTTCAGTTTGAGCTCTGTCAGATAATCATCAATATTGTATAATTTGTTTTTAGATTTAAGTATTTCGCAGGATAGACTGCTGATTTTTTTAAACACTAGCTCATGTGGAGAATAATTTGTCGTACAGTTTGGCGTTGTGTTGTAGCAGTACACGTAATAGGGTAATAAGTCTTCCCAATTGTCTTCTTTTTGAAGTGCTCGTAGGTAATCATTTAATACTCTATGGTTTCGTTCTAATGCTCCTAATGTCTCATGGTGGAATGGTGCTGAAACCTTTTTGTCTATGTTTAATAGTTTACATATGTTGGTAAGTAATTAGTTTGTAAATTCTGTACCTTTGTCAGTTTTTATGGTTTTAAAACATCCATATTTTAATATGAATCCTTCAACAATTGTTCTTGCTACAGTAACTGCATCTTTACTTTCCATCAGAAATGCTGCTATATACTCTGTGAGTTCACATTGAAAAGTCAGAATGTATCTGTATCCGTTTGATGGACGTAAAGGGCCTACTGTGTCAACTGTAATTGTTTCAAATGAAGTTGTTGGAGTGTCTGTCATGGTCATTTTTTCTTTTGTGTATTAAGTTACTTTTATTTCATTGCATAATTTGCAGTTATTAATATAATTCTTTACCATGTTACGCATGTTTTTCCAAACATATCTTTGTTTTAATTTTTTAATGCATCTGGAGATTCCTATATGTCCTCCTAATTCCTCATCATGATATTTGCTTATTAGACGCTTCATTTCTTTAATATTCTTTATTTCTTTTGGCGGTGTATATACTATAATGGCTGTATTAGTTTTCATTTCTTTTTGTAGCTTATTCCATTTTTCTTTAAATTCTTGCATGCTTATATACTGGAAAATTGTGTCTTCTCAGAGACTGCTAATTTAGCTATTTCCTGTTGTTCTACGAATAATCCTAGATTCCTCAGAATCAACGTCATAGTTGATAACGATTTATCGCTATATTCACCAATAATATTTTTCTTTTGTGCTACTATATTGGCCTTTTCATGATACATAATATTTTTTTTGAACTGAAATTGCAATTTCTTTATATGCGTGACGTCAGATAATGACGTTGCTTCCCAAATGTGAAGGTGATCAAGCTTCTCTTGAGTAGCAGCACTAGTTCTTTTTGCAAGTTTTTTTCTTGCTATGCCATTTATATCTTCATTTAGCTTTTTGCTTTCTTTGCCATTTAAGTTTTCATTTAGCTTTCCGCTTTCTATGCCATTTAATTTTTCATTTTCTAATTTTTTACTAACCGCTCTTGTAATTGTAAGCATATCATATGATGGTATCATTTTTCTTAATTCTTTTGATGTAATTTTTATTCTAGATAGTGCGTCTGCATTTGTATTCATCTTTCCTTGTTTGAAAATTATTTCAAAATCATAATCCATAAGATCTACTCGTATTCTTGTTAACTTTGATGACGGGTTTTTATGTGTGAATAAACTTACTAATGGTCTATGGTCAGTGTATATCATGAATTTTCTACCGAATAGGTAAGGTCTGAAATAATTTATTCCCCAATGAATGGCTAATAACTCCTTTTCTATTATTGGTTTGTTGACTTCATGTTTATTCAAAGATTTACTCGCAGATGCTATTGGAGTGTCTTCTCCAGGCGTCCCTTGAGATAAAACTGCTCCTAAGGCATAGTTTGATGCATCAGTAGTCAAAATAAAAGGTTTGGAGAAATCGGGATATTTCAAAACAGGTGGTGTCATACTTCTTTGGATCAGTCGTGATACCTTCTGCTGTTATAAGGTGACCTAAATAAACTACTTCTGTTTTTAAGAAGTTACATTTGTCTGGACTTAGTTTTAAATCATATTGTGTCAGTCTTTCGAATACATTTATTAAATTTTCATTGTGTTCTTTTAGAGTTGAACCAAAAATTATTACGTCGTCTACATATAAAAATGCAGCTTCTTGGATTCCACTCAAAGCTATAGTCATCATGCGTTGAAAACTATTAGTCGCAATTTTTAAGCCAAAAGGTAGCCTTTTGAACTGATAATGTCCTTTATTAGTCGAAAAAGCTGTAAGCGGTCTGGATTGCTTATCTAAAGGTATTTGATGGAATGAACTGGTCATGTCAAATGTTGAAAAATATTTGGCTTTGCCTAATTTGTTTAACACATCTTCTAGTCTTGTTAATGGGAATTTATCATTTACAATTTTGTTGTTTAGTTGTCTGTAGTCAACTACTAATCTCCATTTAGTTTCATCATTTGTGCTTTTCTTTGGCACAATTAATAATGGTGAGTTATATGGACTGGTTGAATGTTCAACAATGTCCTCTTCAATTAATTTGTCAACTTGTTGGTTAATCTCTTCAACATGTGCATTTGGTAATCTGTAGTTTTTTATATAGACTGGAGTTTTGTCATGTACAGAAATATTCTGTGTATAAAAATTGTTTTTTGTTAAAATATCTCCTTTTAGATGAAATATTTCATTGTATTTGATACAAATATTTATTATGGATTCTTTTGCTTCTGGATCTAGGTTTTCAAAATTTATAGTATCTATTCGTTTTTTTGGATTAAATTTTGTGTCATATTTCAATATTGAAAAATTTTTTATTGGTTGTATGTGTAAAGGGATATCTTTAATTGTTATGTCACACTCATTTGTATTTATGAACTTTATATGTTTGTGACCTTTCTTTGGAATTATTGTGTTAGCTATAAATATGCCTGGTGTTATTTCACTAGCGCATACTAAACTGTCTTCATTTAAATCAACGTCTACTTCTTTTATAATTTCTGTTCGGGGTTGTAAATGAATACTTGGTAATGTGCTGAGTTTCATGTACATTGGCAAGATTATTTGTTGTTCTTCATACATAATTGTGATTTCGAAAGTTTCGTAATCTATTTTACAATTATATTTAGTCAAGAAATCTCTGCCTATAATTCCGTCTGTAGATATGTTAATATTATCAAAAATATAAAATGTATGTTCAATATTAAGTTCATTTATGTTATATTGTTGACAATTTGGTATTATACTGTTCTCGATTGATGATTTTTTTATAATAGAAATGTCTGCACCTGTGTCTATTAAAAATGCTATTGGTTTTCGTATTGTCTTTGATTTAAGTATAAGGTAATTTGTATCTTTTTGTGCTATACTATACGTATTTAATGTTTTATTGATGGCCCCAGCTTCTTTCATCCGGGGACGTCCTAGTTTTCCTGAGAATTTTGTCTTTGATTATTATTATTTGTTCTGTTCTGATCAGAATTTTGTGAACGTCGGTTGTCTCCGTTGTTATTAGAATAATTTCTACTATTATTATTACTATTTCTGTTGCTGTTATTATAACTTCTATTGTTATTGTTATTGTTATAATTCCTATTGCTGTTATTATAATTTCTGTTATTATTTGTATTATTAGAAACTCGATTGCGATGGTCATACCTTCTGTTTCCATTATTATTTCTTGTATTAAATGGTTGACGCGTGTTATTATTATAGTTATTATTGTTATTACTTGTCCGATATATGTTCGAGTTGTTAGTTGGTACATCTGCTTCTTGAGCTGTTTGCAGTGCTTCAGAAGAAGTCTTTGGTCTAGCCGCGAAAACAATTGATTTTAATGGTTCATTTACACCATTTTTAAAAGCGTTTAATGCCAATTGGTCATTGAGCTTGATAATTATCGATTTAGATTCTGAGCCTTGCTGCGATATTTGAATTTCATTAAGTGAGGCTGTTATGCTCTCAATTTTCGATGCAAAATTTTGCAATGGAATGTTATTTTGCTTTATCACACTTAGCGTGTTTTGTAGCTTCAGCGGATTTTTATTTAATTTATATAGTTTTTCAAGAGTTTCTTTGAGCTGATCAATAGTGGTTGGCTCTGTTTCTGCTAAAAGTCTGTTTTTTACTTTTTGTGCAATTTTTCCTGCTAATATATATTTTAATAGCATATTCTTTTGTGCATCATTGAGTGTATTTGCATAAAACTCAATGGTGTCTAAAAATTTTGTAAGAAGATAATGTTCTCCTCCGAATTCGGGGATTATCTTTGAGGCAGTTGAAATATCAAAGCTTGCCATTTTGTTCTTTAGAAGTGAATAAATTTTGGAAGTTATGTTTTGAAATAGCGGATATATTTCGTCAATTTGATGCTGTTTATTTTGCAATACAATGTCTGCCCAAATCTCTTGTATTTTACTTTTTGTATGTTCAATATACATATATATCTGAATATGTCCTAGTTGGATTCTTTTTAAAATTGGATAAAATGTTGTTTAATTTGTCCATGTACTTATTTTAAGCATGTAATAATATTTATTTTAAGCCGTTATATTAGCTACTGATTTAGAAATCTGCGTTTTCACATAGTTTTTATAATACATATTTAATCTATATAAACCGTATATTATTACAATATTTAATATTAGGTATATCAAACATGGTCTTCTTTTGTTATTACGCTGTCATTTATGTTGTTATTTATTACTTCTGTTGGTCCCTGCTGGTTCTGCTTTGGGCCGCACATTTTTTAAGTTGTTAACTTATACAAATGTTTATGCTTAAAGGATGATGATTTCGTTTAGTGAACTTACTACACAATCAGCTTTAACTACTTTAGCAAAGTATATTAATTTCCATTCAGATATCTTCCTATGTCCAATGATTGGGAAATTTCTATCCACATCTGCAAGCGATAGCAACTGACTAGCTTTCTGATCTCTAGTTAAAATGCTCTGTTTCTAACGAAATTTTAAACGTCTCTTATGCTTATTTCCTAAGCGGAATCTTTATATAATTTTCATTTCAACTAGCGCACTACCGCAGTAAGTTTAGTTCTAAATTTTCGAAATTTTCATTTCAGAATTCTTCTCTCTTTTTAACTTATTATGGTCCTACTCCTTTTCTACAGGAGTTTGGCAGGATCGCCATGTAATATTAGTTAGGAGGATTATTTGTTGTATTGTTAGCGCAACTCGCCTTATTTTGTAGGCCACCAGGCCGCTCTTATGAACAATAATATGCAAACGGTTAAGTTTGTAAATTACCATTGATTTTATTTTCAAATATGTTGTTCTTATATACTAATTTCCTCACAGAGGAAACTTATTACTAATTCTTAATTAACCAATGGGAAATCAACACGAAATAACAAATAATTTCTCACGCATTGATTTCACACGGTACTAAATAAAATATGATTAGGGTAAAATGCGCTTGGTGTTTTTGTAGTGTTTGTTTTATTTATTGGCCTTCAAATTGCCGAAATGCAATGACAGCAATTTGATGTCAGAATGTATTATGTATTTTTGCTAAGCGGTCAATCACCAAAATTACTTGTACTTGTTGTGTAATGAGCTCGCTGTTCTGCGCCCAGACATTTGGTTTTATGTGACACTTTGCGTATGGTGCCTTGCGCGCGTGCAGTGTACATTGTACGTGTGTGTGTGTCAGTATGTTTCATTCTGTGCTATGTGCATTGTGTATTTTTGTATGTCTGTATGTTTGTTATATTGTGCGCAATGTGTATTTTGTGTGTGTATCAGTTATGTATGTGCATACTACAATAGCTTCTACATATGTAAATCGGAAATACTCGATCAACTCAAGCTTTTCCAAAGCAATTTATCACAGCAAGAACTTAGATCTCAAAATTCTTCAACCCTTGTTGATAACTCCATTCCGTGCATTAAGGTTCCGCCTTGTGACACACAAATTTTCTACGGGAGTTATGAGGAGTGGCCATCGTTTCGCGATATGTTCACGGCCGTCTACCTCAACCATCCCAAGTTAACACCTGCACAAAAACTTTTCCATCTACGGAATAAAACTCGGGGAAAAGCGGGCGCCATAGTCAAGCATTATAGACTGTGTGATGAAAATTTTTCACTTGCGTGGGAAGCACTAAGAGCGCGCTTTGAAAATAAGAGAATTCTAATCGAAAAGCAACTCAAATTTCTTTTCAATTTACCTCCAGCACGGTCCGAAAACAGCGAAGCAATCCACAAAGTTCAAAGCACGATAAATGATTCCCTCTCGTGCCTCAGATATCTAGGGGTTTCCGTGTCCGATTGGGATCCTGTGCTAATCTATTTGTGCTCATCCAATCTACCCGAAGAAACCCTCTCCTTATGGCAACATTCCCTAAAATCCCGGAAAGACCTACCAAATTGGTCGCAAATGGACGAATTTTTGACCAGTCGATACGAAGTTCGCCATTCTCTTCCGGAGAAACCTAAGATACATTCGTATCATTCCCAAGATACTACCTCATATCAATGCAGATTATGCACAAAGAACCATTCCATTTAGAAAACTGTCGGTCCCCGAAAGAACCAAATTCGTGGAGCAAAACGGCTACTGCTCGAATTGTCTAGCCTTTAATCATCTTCTTCCAAAATGCCAAAGTGCATTCCGATGCCTGCATTGTAAAAAATGCCATCATACAGTTCTGCATCATAACCAAACTAGCAAGCCTACATCCAAAGCACCAGCTAGTAAACCAAACCCCAAACCATCCAACAATGCAACCACCCTGTTGCACACCCAAAGTCAACCTAGACATACGATCTTTGATCTAACCGAAGGCAATTTCGAGGAATCACCTAGTTCCTCGGCTGGAAGTTCTTTATACATACAAGCAAACTTCTCAACACAGAATAAGAAGACGCTACTCCCAACGGCTCAAGTGCACATCGAGCATATGGGTACTTTCTTTACCTTACGCGCCTTGATCGACCAAGGTTCACAAAAATCATTCACATCTGAAAAAGTTCTAAACCGATTGCGACTCCCCACTTATCGAGAAAATTTCTCAGTTACTGGAATGGGCGGCAAGATCGTCGAGAATGCAACTCGAGTTTGCCAACTCACTCTTTATTCCAGGAGACATGATATTCGTATTGACACAAAAGCGATTGTCCTTCATAAACTTACGAGCTTTCTCCCATCTTTTAAAATCCAAAATTGTGATTTCTCCGAAATTAACGATCTCGACCTCGCAGATCCCAACTTCCATAGTCCCGGATCAATCGACTTAGTAATCGGTAGCGACCTCATACCCCAGATCCTTCTCCAAGGAATCAAACAACAAGTCCTTGGAAGCCTACTCGCACAAAATACGATATTCGGCTGGTATTTGAGCGGACCCTTAAAACCCACCGAATGTGCTTAGCTCCATTCTTACGTTAGTGAAGACACCGAAGACAATCTCAATCTGCAACTAAAACGCTTTTGGGAACTAGAAGAGGTTACCGAATCCCATCCTCTCTCTGATGCAGCTGCATTTTGCGAAATATTCTATAAAGAAAGGACTTGCCGACAATCTGACGGGAGATATGTAGTCAGACTCCCACTCAAATGCAATTTTCCATCCACTCTGACTCTCGAGCAATCGCGCTCTCAAGCGATGAAACAGGCCATTCGAATGGAGCACATGCTCAATAAAAATCCAAACTTCAAAGAAGAGTATAATCATGTATTAGATGAATATCTAACTCTCGGTCATATGAAACCGATTTCTTCATATGAAATCAATTCAAATGGAAAATTCTTTTCATATTACCTATCTCATCATGCTGTCGTGAAGCCAGACAGTAAATCGACCAAAGTGCGCGTGGTTTTTAACGCCTCAAAACCCACCGCATCTGAAACTACTCTGAATGATATACTGCATATCGGTCCTACCTTACAAACAGATCTCATGTTTGTGATTTTAAATTGGCGTTTATATAAGCACGTCTTCAACGGTGACATAGAAAAAATGTACCGTCAAATTCTTCTACACGAAGACGACCACCAATATCAGAGAATTCTCTTTCGGAGAAAAAACCAAACCAATCTCACAGATTTTGCTCTCAAGACGGTCACTTTCGGAGTAAATTGTGCTCCGTATCTCGCCATTCGGACCTTGCACCAATTAGCCGAAGATTTTAAGGATTCCCATCCACTTGCTCAACGAATCTTAACGAAAGAAACTTATGTCGACGACATACTATCAGGCGGGCATGATTTACCAGCGGGCGTGAAAGCTCAGTCACAGCTAATTCAATGTCTACTCTCAGCAGGTTTCCCGTTGAAAAAAATCACCGCTAATCATATAGAGCTTCTCAGTCATATTGCTGCTGAGAATTTGCTCGATTCAGAGTTCCTGAAGTTCGACTGCTCGAGTTCCACCAAAACCCTTGGTATTCGATGGAACGCTTTAAACGATTCCTTTTCATATACTATTGAGCCTTCAAAATCGACTTCGGGTGCTACGAAGAGACAAATTTTATCTTCTATTTCTAAACTTTTTGACCCCGCAGGGTGGCTAGCGCCTATTCTCATTCAGGCAAAAATCTTAATGCAACAAATATGGCTAGAAGGTACGGAGTTGGACGAATGCGTTTAACCACTTTCGCTTCAAAAGTGGCAACAATTTCTCTCCGACTTGCCCAATTTCGAAAATATTCAGATCCCTAGATGGACCGAATTCTCTCCACACCGAAAGATCCAAATCCATGGATTTTGTGATGCATCAGAAAAGGCATACTGTGCATCCATCTACATTCGATCCCAAACAGACGATACTGTTTCATCGCATCTCCTCTTCTCAAAAACTAAAGTAGCTCCGCTACAAACTGTAAGTCTTCCTCGCTTGAAACTTTGCGGAGCAGTACTTTTATCCAAATGCATCAAAAAAGTCATCCATCAACTTCCATTAGAGAATACAGAAACCTTTATTTGGTCCGACTCATCAATAGTCCTTTCGTGGCTAGAAAAACCTCTATGTACCTGGAAGGTATACGTGGCAAATGTTGGTAATCTCAAGTGGCGTCACGTATCCACGAACCACAATCCTGCAGACTGAGGTACCCGCGGTTGTAGGCCACAAGAACTGCTAAACCAATCCCTTTGGTGGCACGGACCAGATTGGCTGCTGAAACCTGCCGATCAATGGCCAGTGTTGTTGCGTCAAAATGTTGCTGCACTCGAAGAACGAAAAGTTGAATCACTTCATACTTTGGAAAAGGAACCGGATATCTTAGACCGCTTCTCATCGTGGTCGAGGGCGTTACGAGTGATTTCGTACATGTATCGATTCTTTCATCGCATAAAACCAGTACAGTCCACTAAACCAATGAATTATGTATCTGTGGTTATCACTCAATCGGAGATTCACTGGGTCAAAAATCGCCTTATAAAACTAGCACAAGAAAGGCACTACCCTAATGAATATTCGAAACTTTCAAACACACAACCGATTTCCAAAAGGAGCTCTCTTCTGACGTTAAATCCCTTCATAGATTCGAACGAACTTCTCCGAGTAAACGGCCGTTTGACAAACTCATTTCTCACATATAATTAGAGGTATCCAATCATACTTCCAGAGTCTTCTCGATTCTGCTACTTATTTCTTAAAATTCTACATGAGCTATTAATGCATGCGGAACATCTACTCATGATCAGAACTGCGAGGCAAGAATACTTCATCCCTCGTCTTAAATCGAAAGTCAAATCTTGCATACGCAATTGCAAAACATGTACTATTTTCAAACAAAGTACTCAATCTCAAATCATGGCAGCTCTACCGCCAGAACGTTCCAATTTCTCTCTACCCTTTACTTATACGGGGCTAGACTTTGCAGGTCCTTTCGATATTAAATCCTCACTTCTTCGAAAACCCCCTATGCTAAAAGGCTAAGTCTGTGTTTTCTTATGCCTTGCCACTAAAGCAATTCATCTAGAACCCTGTTCGGACCTATCAACAAAAGCCTTTAGGCATCTTTCTCCCGCTTTGTTGGAAGACGAGGCCTCCCAAAAGGCATTTTTCCCGATAATGGGAAAAACTTTATCGGCGCCAGTCGAGCCTTCAAAAAGGATTTTCAAAACTTTCTCAAAGAAACTTCAGATGATCTCCGATCAAAATACTCCCTCCATGGGTTTGAATGGCACTTTTTGCCACCCCGCGCTCCTCATATGGGTGGTCTTTGGGAGGCGGCGGTAAAAAGTTTCAAACATCACTTCAAACGAATTGCTGGCAGCCACCATTTCACATTTGAAGAAGTTGCTACCCTCCTTGCTCGTATCGAAGCCGTGTTGAAATCTCGACCGCTTTCGCACATGTCCGACAATCCTCAAGAGCTGCTAGCTATAACACCTGGTCACTTCTTACGTGGTGCGCCATTGTTGGCCCCACCAGAGCCCAAAATTGATAATCTGTCGCTTCAGAATCGATGGGAAAAACTGAAAGTATTACATCATCAGTTCAGCCAACGCTGGAAAGATGAGTATTTGAAAGAACTGCATCAAAGACATAAATGGAAGTTCCCACAATCCAATTTTAAAGTAGTCGATTTCGTTGTTATCAGAAATGAGCTCGTGCCACCCAATGAATGGCGATTAGGCCGAGTAGAGAAGGTATACCATGGAACAGACAATATGGTTCGTGTCGCCGACGTAAAGACGGAAAACGGGGTATTTACAAGACCAATAGTAAAATTGTGCCCACTGCCCATTGAACCCGATCCTCTAGATCATCCTGTTCAAACGAATCCATTATAAGCCACTTCATCGCTATAAATACGTTTTACTTAAATCAAATCCATTTACAGATCATTTCAAAATCGACGAGACCCGGAGGTACACCAATGCGTACTGTGCTGGTGCTTTCATGTACTGCGCTTTTGCAAGCTGTTCCTAAATATGGATGGGGAGAGACGCAATAGAATTGTACGCACCGTTAAGTACTGCGTCAATTGCTTGGCCCGCACGCATGATGACGTCAAGGACTGCAGGTCTGTATATAGATGCAAGCATTGCCGACTATCGCATCATACGCTTCTTCACCGCTCATTGTCACCAAAAAGGAGAGAAGCAGCAACTCCGAGACCCCACACACGCAATCAGCACGAAGAAAGGCCGCAGAATTCAGAACGGACACCAAGACCGAGAGTACGCTTCGAACGGGAGCCGAAGTCGACATCCAACGTGCGCAAACGACCGGAGAGAGGTGCCGGCAAACCAAAAAGGCCTGAGGCACGTTCTCAATTGGATGTATCCCATAAGGCGTTGGATCTGATCCAGACAACTCGTGCAAAGGGGGCGCGATGTTTAAGCTACTTAAACTGATTAGAAATGCAACCATGCGTTGCCTTCAGCATGATCTGCACCTTTGCGTGAACAGTGCGATCAGGCTACACTATTTTCGAATTTCCAGTTTTCCCCGGTTTTCGCGTTACCTATAAATGCGGGGAGCGCACTTAACATTGCTTCTTCTTGCTTTTTACTACCAACCCGCAACATCTGACGACACCTGTAAGCACATCGTGGGAATCCACATATTCATTTTCGTATTCCTGAATTCATCAAATTAGTTAATCAATTTACGTTTATATAAATTTAATCTAATTTTAATCAAAACTAACATTATATTAATGCTATCATCATCCATTCATAAATAATTGTTAAATCATTCATTATCGAAGGCAAACTTGAAGTCTTAAGCCTAAAATTAGTTTGTAAGTCATTTCACTAAATAAAATTAATACCTTCCCTTAATATCAAAGGAGAAAACAATCTTCATTTCAACATAATGTTAGGCCTCGTTCTAAAGGAACGTAAGTTATAATGCTACGAGCTGCCTCATTTCATTGCATTTAACTCCGCATGAAAAACACTACATTGGTCCAGTAACCGAAAGCTGAAATTTAGATTGAATTCACTTGAGAGAATTCCGCTTCCTACTTGCTCGTTCAGTTTGGATCCATCTGTGAATACAGCCATAGACCCTGGGTCCAGGTCCATGGCTCCTATCCACTCGTTTCTCTCTGGAATTCTTGTGGAAAACTTATTTTCAAAACATAGTAAAGGAGTGGTGTAATCTAGTTTGCCTAGGTTATCCTGCAGAGTTTCAAGGACATATGCATGCCGGATCTTCTATCCCTTCACGGCTGAATCGCATTTTGCCCGACTGCACTACAGCTTGCCAGAAATTTTCCATAGACGTCCACGGAAGTTTTAACATTCCTGACACAATCCTGAGACAATACCGCGCCAATGGCGAAGTCGGAGGCGTCCGTCGTTAGGTTGAAGGCCTTTTCGAAATTGGGAAAGGTCTGGACCTCTGAGGTTGTCGACACTTCTTTGAGGTCCTCAAATGCCTTTAGGGCTTCCTTGGTTAAAGTAATTGCCACTTTCTTAGATTGAGTGTCCTTTACCTGTGCATGCTCTCCTCTTGTAAGATTGGTAAGTGGTTTGGCGATTTTTGCATAATCGCGAATATACTTCCTGTAATAGGAGGTTAATCCTAAGAAACTTTTGAGCTCCTTTAAATTTGACGGTGGTAGCATATTTTTTATTGAGTTAATTTGTTGGGGGTCTGGGAGAACCCCCTCAGAAGTTACAATGTATCCAAGGAACTCAACGCTTTGTTTTTAAAACTGCGTTTTTTGCAGATTAACCTTAAGAGTCCAAGAAAAAAAAAACCAAACAAACAAATGCAAACATCGAAACAATTTTACTAACAACCATTTCGATACATTGCTCAAAGTGTTGCGAAGAAATTGAAATTGATGAATTAATTGAATTTTATTTTAATTATCATTATCGTTATTTCATTAAAAAAAATTTAAGACAACATTTTTTCGGACACACACCCCAAGAAATAGGTATATAATACGAAGTCGAATTGTGCCTTTTCTTCATATTAAACGAACCTCGTGAATTACGTAATTTGTAATTTTTAAATACCAGACTAGTCCTCAATTAAAACTTACCATATGTTTTATTTTTTATTTTTTTATTATATGTGAAAGTTAGTCAAAGAGTGCGGACGTGTTTTTAGTTCGCTCCGTATACATTAAATATTGTGCTTATTAAACAGAATAAATAATAAATAAAAAAAAAATAAAAATAAACAAACCAAATGAAAAAAGAAGGCGATGAGTCAAACTGATACCCGTGATCAGAGACAACGCGAGCAAGATGAGCGCCGGCTTTCAGTTCAACGTAACAACGCATATTTTTCGATTCGGTCGCAGAGTGACAGCGAAAGCGGAAAGTCCATCCCACTGACTACCCTCAAACCCCCTCAAAATCCAAGATCGCTGACTTGTTCACCGAACTTACCAACGACTACTCCTATTGCTTGGAGTGAAGAATGCGCTTCACCTGTGCCGTGCCATATTTCATGTTCAACGGTTACATCAAACTCGGTGAGCAGTTACATATATCCAAATAAAGCTACAACAACAACAAGTACAGTGGCCTTTCTCACCACCGCAATTTGGTCTACAACAACAACAACCACACTGGTACCTTCCGTCTGCAAGCGGTGTCAACGGCTTTGCCTGTTATTGCCGATCAAGCACAAATTAGCTTGAGTGTCAACAAATGCAAAGCGAAAGAACTGTTGGAAAACAAAGCAGCTAAAAAAGTGTCGATACAGACTGTAATGGATCGCTATATTACAGTTAAACGAAAACTTAGTCCGCAAAAACCAACGGGTACTAAGCCAAAAATAACCCGCGTAAGCTCAAATCAGCAAGTCAGTACGAATAGATTTGCACTGCTAAGTGAAAATATTCCAAAAACCAAAATTCTGAAGGTGCTACAAAAGTCACTAATGCCAAACCTCCGCCAATATACATAAGAGAAGAGAATTCAAGCGCCCTTGTTAAAAAATTCAGTCAGCTTATCGGTAATAATAACTTTCATATTATCCCACTATCTAAGGGAAATATTCGTGAAATCAAAGTGCAACGATACTCTGAACAGAATTTTCGCACAGTGTCCAAACACTTGAATGACACACACACAAAGTTCTATACATACCAGCTTAAAAGTGCAAAAGGCTTACAAATTGTAATTAAAGGTATCGAGCCAAGTGTTGAAGCTGTGAAAGTTTTACAAGCGCTTAAAGAACAGGGCTTTAACCCAAAAGTTGTAGTAAATATTTTTAATAGAAACAAAATTCCGCAGCCCATGTTTAAAGTTGAGCTTGAGCCTGAAAACAAACCACTGGGGAAAAACGCTGTGCATCCAATTTATAAACTTCAATACCTGTTGCATCGTAAAATAACTGTGGAAGAACCACACAAAAGAAATGGCCCTGTACAATGCACTAACTGCCAGGAGTATGGTCACACCAGGTCTTACTGCACTCTTCGCTCAGTGTGCGTAGCTGGTGGAGAGCTACACGACTCAGCCACCTGCACATCAAACAAAGAAGACCCAAATGCAAAAAAGTGTGGTAACTGCGGTGGGAACCACACAGCAACCTATAGGGGTTGTCCAGTCTATAAGGAGTTGAAAAACCGGATCAACCAACGTGTGGCCTCTGAACGTACTGATAACGTATTGAATACCTTTGTACCCTCCCAGCGTTTTCTTTGCCAAACAAACCATGCCGCCAATGGCTTTATCAAACACCGTCAATGGTGTCTCATTTGCAAGTGCCGTAAAGTCAGGCCTAGTAAATCCTGCACATACAATAACTGCACCTCAAGTTGCGCCACAAGAACGGGAGCCCCACGCCCAATACGGTAGTCAATCCAATATCGAAGCCATGATAGCATCGATGCAACAAAGCATGATGAATTTCATAACTTACATGCAAAACACAATGCAAGATCTCATGCGAAATCAAAACACCCTGCTCAAACTGCTTGCTACTCAACAACAAAAAATAATGACCTCAACTAAAATAGCCCTCTGGAATGCAAACGGCATTCCTCGCCACAAACTAGAGCTGTCAAAATTCCTTAACGACAAGGAAATTGATGTTATGCTCCTTGCTAAAACACACCTAACTAACAAATATAATTTCAATATTTCGGGATATACTTTTTACTGCACGAATCATCCAGATGGAAAGGCGCATGGCGGAACTGGTATTTTAGTCCGAAATCGCATTAAACACCATCCCTCGATTGGAATTGCCAAGAATTATCTGCAAGCAACATCAATATGCCTACAAACAAAGCAAGGAGATATTACACTGTCCGCGGTTTATTGCCCCCCACGTTTTACGATAACAGAAAAACAATTGATGGATTTCTTCAGTTTGCTGGGAGAGCGCTTCATTGCTGCAGGCGATTATAATGCGAAGCATCCTCACTGGGGCTCACGCTTGTCCAACCCTAAAGGCAAGCAATTATATAACGCGCTTATATGTAAAAGAAACAAACTTGATTACGCTTTTCCTGGAAAGCCCACATATTGGTCTTCAGATCCGCAAAAGCTGCCAGATTTGATTGACTTCGCGGTGACAAGAAAAATTCCTCGTAGTCTTATTAGTACAGAATCAAGTGCAGACCTCTCTTCAGACCACTCACCTGTACTCTTCACTTTGTGGCACCAGCCGCACGAAAAAGAGTCACTCTACATGCTCACGACAAAAGCTACAAACTGGTTGAAGTATAAAAAAATATATCAGTGCGCATATAGAACTCCACCCAAGTTTAGATACACCTGACGACATTGAAAACTCCGTAGCAACTTTTGAATCTACAATCAGAGCTGCCGCTAGCATTTCCACTCCAAAGCAAAGTTATATGGGAAACAAAAAACATTATCCGACCAATAGAAAAATTGAAATGCTGCTATTAGAAAAGCGACGCTTACGACGGATATGGCAGACTCATAGGTCACCTGCTTCTAAACAACTGCTGAAGGCGGCTACATATGCGCTAACGAGAGCCCTCAAGAGCGAGGAACAGCACGCACAGTACCGGTACATTCAAAAGCTTTCTCCAACTAGCACAAAGTACCCGCTGTGGAAAGCACATAAAAACTTAAGTGGCCCAATGGAGACTGAAATGCCAGTACGGGACAAGAATGGTAATTGGGCTCGGAGTGACGCGGAAAAAGCAAACACCTTTGCTGCTCATCTACAAAATGTTTTCAGACCAAACTCAGCAACCAATGGGTTTGCACTACCACCCGTACCCAAAGTGTCGGAATCTGAGCCACTGAATTTTGCACCTGAAGAAATTTCAATAGTAATTAAGAAACAATTGAAACCAAATAAGGCCCTTGGGCACGACTTGATTACTCCAAAAATGATTATTGAGCTACTAAATTGTGCTGTACTTTGCATCTGTATGTTATTTAATGCAATTACTAAACATTGCTATTTCCCTCAACAATGGAAAAAGTCAACTATTGTAATGATACCAAAGCCCGGAAAAGACAAAACACAACCATCCTCCTATAGACCTATCAGCCTGCTACCGTACATATCGAAATTATTCGAAAGACTTCTTATGCTGCGCATTTACCCACATCTTCAAGCCCACAGAATAATACCATCCCACCAATTTGGCTTCAGGGAGAAACATGGCACGATCGAACAAGTAAATCGCATTACATCTGAAATCCGTACATCGTTTGAAAGGAGGGAATATTGTGCTGCAATATTTCTTGACGTGGCCCAGGCTTTTGATCGAGTATGGCTAGACGGTCTAATGTATAAAGTACAAATGTTACTCCCTCAGAGCACCCACAGACTACTTAAGTCCTATCTGTATGATCGAAAGTTCACAGTTCGATGTAACACTGCCATCACTGAAGCTCATCTAATAGAAGCTGGAGTACCACAAGGCAGTGTTCTCGGCCCGATGCTCTACGTCTTATACACCCGGATATTCCAACAAACGGCCGCCTGACAATGTCCACTTTTGCCGACGACACTGCGATAATCAGCCGCTCCAAGTGTCCCCTGCAAGCATCTGCGCTCTTAGGTAATCATATGGAAGCTGTGGCCAATTGGCTCGCAAACTGGCGTATAAAGGTTAACGAACAAAAATCTAAGCAAGTAACATTTACACTAAATAAGAAAAATTGTCCGCCCTTGACTTTGAACAACGTTCAAATACCACAAAGCAATAATGTCACATACCTAGGGGTCCACCTGGATAGGCGACTTACTTGGCGCAACCACATAGAGGCTAAACGGACTCATCTTAAGTTGAAGACCAGTTCTCTACACTGGCTTATTAACTCTCGCTCACCCCTGAGACTGGAGTATAAAGTGACTATATACAACGTGGTTCTAAAACCCATTTGGACCTATGTATGTGAGTTATGGGGCAACGCGAGCAGCAGCAACATCGAAATCCTTCATCGTGCGCCATCTAAAATCCTTCGAACAATAACCGGAGCACCATGGTATATCCGAAACGAGAATTAGTATCATTTGATATTAAGGAATTATATCCTTCGATACCCCTTTCAGATACAATTGACATAGTATGAAAGACTTTACTTGAAAAAATTAAAGACAAAATTAAAACCACACAGATAACAAACCCTCTAAGGACTAAGCTCAGCCAAAACTACCTTAAATTAAACAACAAAATATACAGTCAAACAAACAGACTGGGAATGGGAAACCCAACTTCGGCCATCCTTATGCAGGTTTTCATGCAATGCCTATAACAGAAGTACATGAAACTTGGGGTAACATGTTATCGAGAATGACAATGAGGAAGAAATATTAGAATATTTAAACAAACAACATGGAAACATAAAATATACGATGGAAAAAGAAATCGATGGAAAAATTAACTATCTGGATCTAGCAATCAAGATAGATAAAATTTTCAAAGAGTTCAGCTACGAAATATATAGGAAACCAACGGCAACGGACACCATCATTCACAATACCTCAAACCATCCTCAACAGCATAAAATGGCCGCGCTGAGACATTTAACCCTACGATTCATAACCGGGTACCCGTGTACCTTTTTTGAATTTAAAATGCTGCTATGCCTATAATTTTTGAGATATGGACATAAAACTCCGAATCATCAGAGATTTTGGCTAAACTAAGATTTAAATACCAAAAAATTCAAAATATTTTCAATATTTTCTTTAAAAAATGATTTTAAATGTTTTACCCCCATAAACACACAACCGGGTCTCCGGGTACCCTAATGCAATTCCTATGTAAATGCCTGACATGTAAATGAAAAAACGTTTTTTTGTGTTGTTTTTATTGGAAATAAATGTCTTTTTTATTTATTTTATCATATTTTATATATATTAAATTATAATTCATCCGAATCACTATCGTTGTTATTGTGGCAATTGTAGCATTTAGTAATTGTTATGGCGTGCTCATCGCATATCGGCGTGCTACATATGCTGCAATTTTTTCTAGTTTTTCTTCTGCGCTTATTTGGAAGAAGGTTGCACATGTAGCACACGCCCGTATGTGCTTTTCTGCCCCTTTGTCGTGCTGACGGAGATGTTGACGGACCTGCAGCACAAAGCACACGCTCCAACGGCCTTCCAATGATGCTTTCAATTGCATTTTTTGTTGAAAATTGGCGCACGCTTTGCACATTTGAAATTCTATTTTCTATAACAGGAATGCACAGGCTTTGTGCCAGTTGACGCAGGAAATTCTTCCTGCGCGTCGTGGTGTATCGTGCAGTTGGATTATTTCCATAATATATGATGTGTGATGCAAATGCGCTCACATCAATGATGTTATAGAAAAATGCCATCGGCCATCTTCTTGTTTGTCGCTGGGTCGTGTATTCTTGGAGCGTTTCGTCCATAACGTCCACCCCACCTTTTGTTTGGTTGTAAAAATTTATAATTTCTAGTTTCCCATTCTCGTCAATTTGTGCATCATCATGCATACTAGAAAGAAGGATGACCGAGTTGGACTTCCGCTGCTTATATGAGAGCAGTGTTACGTTGTCGTGGAAGCTAAATAAACATGAACCAACGTCTTTTTTTTTGTCTTCTTTCATATCCGCAGGGATGTAAGCTTTGTTGCGGCGGAGTGTACCCACAATGCTGAGCTTTTCTACTTTTAGTTGCCTAGCCAACGGCAGCGTCGTAAAAAAATTATCCATTGTGATATTTCGTCCGCTACCGTAGTATGGCCCAACTAAATCTCTCACCACTCTTTCGCCAACACCAACTTCACGACCAGTTTCTTGTTTGCCAGTATATATTTGGCCATGAAGTGGATATGAGCAAATCGAAAAATCTGTTTATTCCCATGGTGGCGCGGAATATTGGGTGAGCCTGTGACGTCCACAAATCTCTTGTGTTTTCGTCATTAGAATGATTTGTGCCAGCCATCAAAATCATTCCAATGAACGCATAAATTTCGTTGATTGTCGTGTCTTTCCACTTCAACTGACGTCTATTGGGATTCGCTTCATTGTATGCATTATATGTGGCATGCGCTTTTCTATTTGTGTTGCGCACTATTACATCCACCATTTCCACTGTGAGGTATGATTTGAAACACTGCAAAGGCGTCATATTTTCAGTAATCCGCGCTGGACCACAGCGGTCTCTGAATATATTGTGGCTTTTCACTTGTTGGCAACTACGTGGTGTTCGCTGCCATTGTGTGCCGTCACGTGCAGTCATGTAGTCTGCTGGGTTTGTTGTTGGTGCATCTTCTTGCATATCATCATCTTCACTTTCGTCATCAAAGAAAATTTCCTGTGGTGCGTCAATAGCAGCTGCAATTTCGTTTGCGTTGTCAACATTCAAATCTTCATTCTCTGATTCCGAAACTTCGCCAGTATAGGACACATTTCCTTCATTTTGGCCTTCCACAGGGTCCACTTCAAGGTCCTCATCTTGAGTCACTTCCTCAAATAAACGTTGAATATATGTGCTTCTTGCTTCATCACTCAAATTCCAGGATTCCCTTGTAGACAAATATCGGTCGTTGCGGCTCATTTTTCACCAACTTCACTGTTCAAATATTCAACACAGAATGACGAAGCATATGAAATATTTCAATTTTACGACACAAATGAACAACTGCTATCTAATTCAAAAGCAATTAAGCAAGTAGGTACCGAAAATAAGCAAACTAAGCAAATAAACAACCCTTACATAAAACCAGTTTCTGCCTACTTGTGTCGCTTTAGGTACTTATATACGAACAGAAACCAGTTTTTTTTCCAAATATCAAATTTGTACAGTTGAGAACGCAAAATATAATCAACAACAAAAATATTTCCAGGAAAATATTATTTTATTTCAATAAACGCAAAACAACCTACTTCGGGTACCCGGGTACCTGGTTATGAAATTAAAGGAGTTTTGTTGGTTATGAATCGTAGGGTTAACTAATAGACTGAAAAAACACTTTATTCAAAGGAAGGATACATGAAGGAACTAAGAACGATATACAATATAGCTGAGATTAAAGAATACAAAGGGAATGTTGTGGATAAAATCCGACAAAATAAATACTGACAGAGAAAAAACGACGAAGAGAAAGACGAAAGAAAATGGGCAGTACTAACTTATACTGGGACAGACAAATACAAATTGGCAAACTTAAAAAAAAAAAACGAAACATCCAGACAGCATTTAAAACAAGTAATAACCTAGGAAAAATGCTTCGAACCAGCATGAATACCGAAGACCCATTTAACAAACAAGGCGTATACAAGCTGACCTGCCAATGCCATTACAGCTACATAGGACAGAACTTCGCTAACCACATGTTCAGCAATAAATGTCCACCAGCAAATATTAAGAAGACAGCCAAACTACTTCATGTGCAACAGAAAGGACGCCGCTGTACTCAATTCCTACTCTTACGTCCACGTTCGTGCACCCTGGGCAACGTGAGCAACCCATGTGCGAGATACGGTAACCAACCCGTGTGGAGCCTTGGGTCACGGCTAATAGAGAAGAAGCTTTAGTGGAGCCACTCCGACATATTCGGTTTAAGGGTCCACTAACGTCCGCAGCGCCATTTCACCAGGAGGTGCGGCTGCAAGCGGGCGTCTGTCTTGGATCAAGCGGCTCGCTATATAAACGAACTTAAAATTTTCACCCCCAGCAATGGGTTGTGCGCATGGCTTGGACCCCGTCACGTAATAAACCACTTCCAATGAAAACGAAGACAAAGCCTCGGATGAGACCCCCCTTTGATGACGACCACGGCAAACGTATTAAGGACAATGATTTGAGGGCATGCACCTGGAATGTCCGGGCCCTTAATTGGGAAGGTGCCTATGCCCGGCTGGTTGATGTCCTCAGCAGAGCGAAGGCTCACATCGCCGCCATTCAAGAGATCCGATGGACGGTGCAAGGGAAAAAATCTATAGGCCCTTGCGACATCTTCTACAGCTGCCATGTAAAGGAGCGCAAGTTTGGTGTCGGATTTGTGGTGGGAGAGAGACTGCGCCGTAAAGTACTGTCGTTCACTCCGGTGGATGAACGTCTCGCCACAATCCGCATCAAGGGGAGATTCTTCAATATCTCCCTGATTTGCGCCCACGCCCCGACGGAATAGAAGGACGATGGGACCAAAGATCGCTTCTACGATCTCCTTGGCCACACGTATGAGCGGTGCCCCCACCACGATATAAAAGTCGTGCTTGGTGATTTCAATGCCAAGGTGGGCAAGGAGGGCAACTTTGGTTCCACAGTCGGAAAATTCAGTCTCCACGACGAAACGTCTGATAACGGATTGAGACTGATCGACTTCGCCGGGGCCCGAAACATGGTAGTCTGCAGTACCAGGTTCCAGCATAGGAGAATACATCAGGCTACGTGGCTGTCTCCAGATGGTAAGACACGAAACCAAATCGACCATGTTGTGATAGACGGAAGGCACGCTTCCAGTGTCCTAGATGTGAGCACGATCCGAGGAGCCAACATCGACTCGGATCATTTTCTTGTGGCAGCTAAGATCCGCACGCGCCTCTGTAGAGCAAAAAGCGCACGCAAATGGATACAAGAAAAGCTCGACGTCGGAAAGCTGCAGTCGCAACAGACAGCCACCCACTTCGCCCCTCGACTTGCACGCCTGCTCTCTGAGAGCAATAATCAACCGAACGATATTTCCGAGCAGTGGAACTATGTTTCTCGCTGTCTACATACCGCCGCTGATGAATCCATCGAATATCAGCGAGCCCGAAAGAACAACTGATATGACGACGAATGTCGCGCCGCTACGGAACGTAAAGACGCTGCATACAGGGCCACACTGCGATCGAGCGCAACGCGAGCTGTGCGGGAGCATTATCGCGAGTTGAAGATGGAAGCAAGACGCTTTTTTCGTGAGAAATCCAACGCGTGATGTTGAAATGATATCCATCTTCTCCTCGCCAAAACAGAATCGGATACTGCAATCCGTCGTATGAGCGATGACTTTCGGATACTCGCTGAACGTTACCATTTCTACGATGAAGAATTATGTCGCGCGATTTGAATTCTTCGCCAACTATCACCATCGCCAATTTATTGATTGTTGGTGCATTGAACTGTCTTTCGTGTTGGGCAACGGGTCTTTTGTCTGCTCGAGTTACAACTGCGTAGTCATCGGCTGTCATTCGTTGAATGACGGTTTTAAACCACTGAACTAATTCTTTGTGTTGATCGAAAAGGGCTTGCAACGCAGCCACGATTTCTCGTCTAGTGCCTTAATTGTAATGGCATCGCTGTTCAATTTGTTCATTACTGTTGGCCATGAAATAAATTTGAAGAAACTTGTGATCTGCGTCCGGCAATGGTAGAAGCGATCCGACACGATGATAAATTTGCCCTTGGACTCTGAATGTTGGCATGTAATGAAAAATGTAGGTCGCTATACACTGTAGTAGTTGATTTATCTATTTTCAGTTCACTTTATACAATGTACTTATATACATACGTGCCCTTTGATAAATGTTTGGAATTTGAATCAAATCGGCCTGGAAATTCGGATTTTACAAATCCGGCCACCTATCGAGTCTATTTTCACACAATATATTTATGATTAGGTGTTTAATAAATGTTTCAAATTTTAATTAAATCGGTCTGTAAATAGGGATTTTAGAAATATCTCGACTACAGCGCCACCTATCGACATTAGTTTTGTTCTATAACACTCCCAGTGATTATATGCACCTACCGTAAAAATTTCATTAAAATCGGTTGCGTGCATTTGACGCCTATAAAGGACATACAGACAAGCAATCATTTTTATATATCTGTCGTGTATTTGTGTATTTGTAAAGATAGTCTGTGACACAATTCCGTCTCTATTTTCGTCGTGAATTGGTATAACTTGATTGCGAAAAGAGTTTAAGGTTGTGTAACGACAGCCTTGACTTGACAGATACTTTCGGCAACTCTGCAACAAAAGTATCTCAATAATGTATTTCTAAATGTTTCGTTACATAATGAGGAAGATAATCCGCGTATAGGTAGATACGAATGTCGGTGTGGGCGAGCATGTCCGTGTGTGAATGCATATGAGTGTGTGGGTGAAAGTTTGAGTGAAAGCGGCAAAGATTTCAAGTTCTGAAATCATACCAAAAGTTGGCTTCTAATAATGGGAACGTGTTTGTAAAATACCGCGTTAGAAGTGAAACCTATGTAGGTATGTGAAAAACCAGTAATAATATTCATTTAGCCTGTGCTTTTTTATTTTTTGAAAACGGAAGCAGAAAAGAAAACCGCTGTGAATCCTGCTATAAGGTAAGTTAAATATGTACTTATACATATAAGAAAGTGCTTTTTTTAAAGAAAAAAATTGTGATTATTCAAAATAAGGTAAAATCAAACGAACTAAAATTCAATTAAAATTTAAATTTAATAAGCTAATTTAAATTAAATCAGAATTATAATAAAAATTTAAAGAAATCTAAATAATCTGAAATTAAAATTAAAAATATAAATAATATAAATATAAAATACAACAATAATAATACTAATTTAAATGAATATCCAATAAAAGTAAGTAATATAAATTAAAAATGTGTGTTTGTGCGTGTATAAGTTTGTATGTTCCCTACAAGAATTAAGTGATAGAAACTAATACATAGAATATTTTTCTCACAAACACATTTACATTTATTTCAAAAATTTTTACTTGTCAATTCAAACGAGAACGCTTAAATAAAAAAAAACGAAAAGCCGTGAAATTTGTGAAGCCATATTTTTTAAATTAAAATTTTTTTTCAAAATATAATATACAAAGGGTCATATAAAAAGATAAGTAAAAAATTAAAAGAAGACATTTCCAAAATTGTCTTTATAAAGAAAAAAGGGCATTTGAGTCCAATGTAAAAAATTATAAAAGATTGCTAGAAGTGGAATGCGCGGGTAGTGAAAGTCAAGAAAATTCTAGTGCGTTTGTGAAAAATATTCCTCTAATATCCTCAATTGAACCCGTACCTGAAGCTTTACCAGCTGCAGTAGACATTAGAAGCGATATTGGTGATTTTTGGCTACTGATAGTTTTTATACAGATTCAGAGCCCGAAGCGTCAACTTCTTTTGGTTTTAGTTTTCCTGCGGAAAATTTTGACGAAATTAAAAAGTGTGAGGAAATTAAATCATGGGCTGTTATGAACAATATTTCACAAAACGCTTTAGGAGATTTATTGAAAACGCTGCGTAAAATAGGAGTCGAGGATCTTCCCCTGTCTGCGAAAACGCTATTTAATACTACTAAAGAAAAAATTAACATTTCGGAAATTTTGGATGGAGAGTTTGTATATTTAGGGGATCAAAATTTGTTTCTTTCGAGTAATTTTAATTATTTAGACGGTCAAAGTGAAGTTTCTATCGATGTAGGTATTGATGGACTAAAACTTTACAAAAGTTCAAATAGGGTTTTATGGCCTATCCTGGGTTCCATTGTAGGCTTTCCTAGTGTCAATCCCTTCATGATCGTGTGTTTCTCATAAATATTTGTATATCGGATTTTTGCGCAGGAGTAAAGTTACTTCGTGAAAATGGCTTAAAAGTGGGATTTAAACCAAGCTTGCTACGATTTGATGTACGTCTGTTTGTTTGTGATTCCCCAGCTAGAGCTTTTGTAACAGGAGTAATATCGCACAATGGCAAGAACGGCTGCCCCAAGTGTTCTCAAGAGGGTGTGTACAAAAACAATAGGATTGGTTTTAAAAAAAAATCGGCTCTCAAAGGACAGATATAAGTTTTAAACTTCGGTTAAACCCCTCTCATCACCTGGAATATTTTAAATCACAAAAAAATATTTTAGAAGAATCAGGGTTTCGAATGGTATCGCAGTTTCCCCTTGATAGTATGCACTTAGTCGACTTAGGGATTACTAAGAAATTACTTAAACTTCTTATTAAAAAATCAAATCACAATATTATAAACAAAAAGCTAGACTTTATATCTAAGTATGTACCATCAGAGTTTGTCCGCGCAACCAGATGTTTAAAAGAAATGCATAATTGGAAGTCGACTGAGTATAGACAGGTTTTGTTATATACCGGGATATTTATTTTTCAAGATTGTATCAGTAGTGATCAATATTATCATTTTTTATTGCTGCATTGTGCTATTCGACTTATGTCTAATGAAAAATCGCATATAATTGAGGCCGATGTTTCCCAACAAATGTTAGAAGATTTCGTCAATATTTTTGGAATATTATATGGGGATGAGTTTATTAGTTTTAATGTCCGTGGATTCCTTCATTTAGAAGGCTGTGTTAAACAATTTGGACCCTTAGACTCATTTTCAGCATACAGATTCGAAAATTTCATGCAATATATAAAAAAACTTGTAAGTAAACCCAATAAAATCCTTCAGCAAATATACCTACGACTTCATGAACAGCAGGGCCTTCAATTAAATACAGAGACCAAATCAAAATGTAACTTAAATACCGATAAAGTGAAGGACCGTTTTAGTAAATCGACAGGACCTATGAAGGCAATCAGTATTAAAAAATCCGAAGGACATAACCAAATTGTATGTAAAATTAAAAAAAAAACTGAAAATTACTTTAATGAACCTGTGGAATCATTTAGTGGTCTTGGTATAGTTCTCGCTATTGATTTAGGTGACGAAATAGTAACAGTTTCAATTAAAGACATAGATTTTAAATACTTTTGCATTCCTATCGAGGAGAAGTTCCTACTTATACCCATTTTGCATACCCTTCTTCACGAATTTTCTCACTAATCAGTAAATCTTAACATTCCACTTTCATTTAAAATTGAAAAATATTTAAATTAAAATATTTTAACATATAGTAAAAATGTAAATAAATAATTAAATAAACAATAAATTAAAATGAAAACAGAAATAACCATAAATAAAATATAACATATAAAATATTTATAAACATATAAATTGTATGCATTCCATAATATATTTAATTAATAATATATATACATTTATTTATTGCAATATAAAAATGAGTTCTCCAAGCAACATATTTGAGACTCAAGACGAAAGTAGTAAGTTAGCAGAGCTACAGCTTTTGAAACTTAAATTTATTTAAAATACGAATATTCCTTTAGTGAAAAATTCAGTTATTGAGATGCGGCAATATTCTATTGGAAGTGCAAAAGTGCAACAAAATACGGGTAACTGCTATTTTAAGCCTTTGAATGAACCCTATTGGATCTGAAATTACCTTTTTTGAATTTAAGATATTCTAGAAGCGCTCAAAGAGCTTATATCAGGACAGAAAGAAATACGTGACAGGCTGGAAAAAATTGAGGAAAAAGTAAGTTTATTATTCTATGACCAAAAATTTTGTTATAAAAAAAATTTGTTCTTACCACGACTACATTTTTTCAACTTTTTCAGCAAACCATCATTTTACAAAACCAACGGACGTTGAGTGAAGGGCAATCTTCTATGGTTCATAACCAAAGTGTGACGTGCGAAAAAATAAACGCGATAGAACTTAAGGTAAGTGTTTTATAACCTTATGACAGTCCATTTTATATTTAATTTATTAATTCTGCTAAGTATTTATAAAAATTAACTTTCCTTATTTTCAGATTGTTGAAAAGAGTGAAATGCTGGCACAAAACAAGGCAATAAGGGAATGCAAAGTTGTATTAAACAAAGTAGAGGAATCAGTATGCCGCATGACTGGTGAGATACCGGACAACGTGCTGGACAACATCGCGAGCACATTGCCGCTCCAGTCTAAGGTTGCAGTCGCTGAAGTGGAGGAGAAACTACGATGCCCGGAGTATGCCCAAACAATGGTAATCAAATCAAACGTTTTTCTATTACATCCCTTGTTGGAATTTAATTTTCTATCTTATATTTTTTTAAAAGACGACATTTCTTCACAAAATTAACGGGGAATCTGAAGATGTCACAAGCGTAATGCGAAATATTTTTTCTGATGATGTAATTAAAGAGTACAATTGGGACGGAAGGTGGGACAAAAAGGCTATTTTCAAGTTGACACTTATCGATTTCATTTTTCGAAGTATGTGCAACTGTTAACTTCATACCGTTTCAACTTTAAATAACGTCTTTTTTTTATTTAATTTAGACGTATTTAAAAAGCAAGGAGCGAGAAACTTCGAGCTTTGCGTTAAATAATCAATTTTGCTGAGCCATCACAGAGTAAAGTAACGCATTTATTTGCGCAACAAAAATAATAGCAAATAATGTAAAATAAAATATTATAAATTCGTTGAATAACAAAAAAAAAATAAAAGAATTTGTTTATTTATTAACATATATACTTACATGTGCATGGTTTTTAAATCACATGTGATAGTCACAGTTGTTTAGTTTTCACATCACATGTGATAGTCACACTTGCTTAGTTTTCACATCACATGTGATAGTCACAGTTGCTTAGTTTTCACATCACATGTGATAGTCACAATTGCTTAGTTTTCACATCACATATGATAGTCACAATTGCATAGTTTAGAAGTCATGCATGATAGTCATGATTGACAAATATTTACATCATTGCAGATTACAGACTACTATTCGAGCGAGTAGTAAGACTATATGCTGGCATTGTTAGCATAACATATATGTTGAAAGAGGATGCATAATCACATGCTCACAAGAGTTTCTAGCAATTTTTACATTTTGGCCTTAATAATGTGATAGAAACTTGCACCGAGGCAAGGACAGACATTATTATCAACATTGAGTTTCATGTGACTAGTCAAATGACTGTCATCGTTCTTGCAGGGAAGTACTTCGAAAGGTTGGGAAGGTTTCGTAGCATAGGATAGGATATTCTGTCGCTTCCTGGTGTTTTTCCTTCTGCGTGTTGCAGGGAGAGTTGTAATTCTACCGCAGTAAAATTCATCTCTAGGCTTCGAGCAGTGTTTGTTAGTGTGGTCGGATTGTATGGATCATTTAGTATACTTCTTTTGCTGGTGGTGTAATTTGATGGAAAGTTGGAATCCATTGCGTAATCTGACCAGGTTTTTCCGAAGGCATTGGCAATATCTGGAGAGCAAGAAAGGATGTTGTTTCGGAATTGGACAGTTGTGATGGGAGTTGGGGGAAGCCCTGTAATTCTTTTTATTGACGCCCAAATTTTTTTGGGGGTGGAGGCTGGGTTTATTTTTTCCGTAAGTTCAGTGATTGCCAACATCTTAGCGGTCTTTACGGATTTTTTAAAGAGTGCTTTGGCTTTTTTATACTCTATTAAGTTGGGCAGGGATGGGGAGGATTTGTATGTTTGCCACAGCCTTTGCTTATTGGTACGAATAGTGCTTAGGTCTTTATTCCACCACTTTACATATTTTCATTTTTGATGTGTGGTGTTACTCTGGGGGATTGCTATATTGGCAGCCGACTTAATGGCTTTTGCGATTTTTGAGGCTAATTGATGGGTGTTAATAAAGCACAAGTCGTTGAAGTTTTTTTCACAAATGGATTGATAGAGTTGCCAGTTCGCGGTATCCATCATAAATTTTGGCAATCTTTTTAGCCGACAGGGAGGTAAATTGGTTTGAATCTCACAAAATACCGGATCATTATTATACCAAGAACAACTAGGACTTAAATTTGCATCAACTAACGTTAGGTCAATGTGTGTAAACGTATTATGCGCAGAGTGGTGTGTGGGAGATCCATCATTTAAGATTACAAGGTTTTTCGTGAGGATAATATTTTCCATCGTTGTACCGCGGACGTTCGATTTTAGTGAGCCCCATAACGGACTCCAGGCGTTGAAGTCCCCTAAAAGTATCGTGGAATAATGGATTCGGGATAAGAAAGAGAAAATGTCACTTTCGGAGAAGTTTTGGTTTGGCGGTATGTACATACGTGTTTACTATTGTAAACGAAGGGGCAATATTGCACTCGATGGCTATGGACAAGGGGATGGAGTTTTGGAATACTATTTTGTGTGGTATATCCCGCTTTATGAGAATGGCCACTCTTTGTTTGGAGGTATTATTGCAGTGACTATTGTTAAAATATCCTATGTAGTGTTTTGGGGTAATTATATGTTTGGAATTGAAAGGGATATGGGTTTCTTGGAGGCATATCACAGCAGGTTTAGTGTCTCTAACTAAAAGATCAAGCTCGTTGTAATTATTAAGATATCCTTTGATATTCCATTGTGCAATTTTAAATGACATAAATTAGATATACAATGTAAGCTTTAAAATAAAAACTTATAATATTGACAAAGTATTGTATGGTGTGTTGAGCTAAATGTATATACATACATGTAAATACTATTTTAAGTATGTGAATGTGTGTATAATGCATGCATATTTCTTGTATATGATCGTACATATAATTGTTAACTTTGTAATCGATTTTCTTGTAGAGTTGTATGTTTGTAAATAAATATATTATTGTATAAGTACTAGTTAGTTAATATTGTGCGTTGTTATTGTCTCAAAATGTTCTTACATAGGAGTTGCTGTTGTTGGGACGTGCCAATGTTATTGCAGGCGATCGGAGGTGGCGCTCTGAAGTGTTCTGTTGCGTTGGATTGTTGTTGTGAGAGAGTTTCAAATTCCAAGGTATTTGCTGTGGTTGCTTCGGAGATAATGTGGTTTGGTGAGAGGATAGTAGACAAATACTTATAGTAGTTTGTGCTTATGGTACCGAATGCGTCGGCTGCTGATATGGGCCCGGTTTGGGTATTACTCGATGTGATGTGATTGTTGTTGTGAGGTTGTTCTTGTTGATTGGTGTTGTTTTCGGTTTCTTTTGTTGCTTGTTGGTTTATTATGTTATTGTTGATTGAGTTGATTTTTGTTGTTAGTGAAGGGTTGTTGACTTTTGATTTTACATTTTTGTCTTCGGGTGTGGAGTTTTTAGCAACCGTGCTTGCATATGAAAGCGAGGTAGGCTGAAGTGGGTTACGGGATTTGTAAATTTTGTTGGCTTTGCGCATAGAGCACCTTTCTTGTGTTTTTATTTTTAACACTTCTTTTGCCTGTTGGTATTTTGGGCAGCAATTGGATGTGGCGGCGTGGTCGCCAGCGCAGTTCGCACAGTAGGTTCTTGTGCAGCGTACTGGAACATGAGGAGGGAGATTGCATGAGAAACATGCTGGAAGGTTTTTGCAATGCTTTTGGGTGTGACCCAGTCTTTGGCAACTCTTGCAGCGCATTGGGTTGGGGTAAAAGGCACGGACGGATGTGTTTATCCATGCGACGTTTATCTTATCAGGTAAGTGAAAGCTATCGAAAGTAATGAGCATAACACCAGTTGGTTTTGAGACTCCTTCGACCGCGCGTTGGAATTTGTATACGTTCGTCACATTATAATCTTTAATTCCTTCTACAATTTCTTCTTCAGGTACGTTATTTAAAAATGAGGCATACACTGTACCCTTGGCCCTGTTGAGGTTTTCGTGATAGTTTGCGGTTATTTCACATATACCAGGCAGAGTTTTCGCATCCAAAAATTTTTTTGCGTATGCTTGACATTTGAGCACTAAACTTCCGTCCGGAAGCGGAAGTATTTTATTAATTTCTTTACATATCAGTAGTAATGCTTTGTGAACCGCAAATATTGAATAGGACGAAAGGCTTTTTTTGGGATCGGTGGCTTTGATCGTGACAAACTTTGGATCGTCTTTTTTGGACACTGGTACTTCGGGGAATTGTTCGAATATGTTTTTGGCTTGGGGGTTTTTCCTTTTGGAACGTGGGCTGGAAGATAATAGGGCGAACCTATTATCCCCAAGGTTCGTGGCCTCAGGGGCCATTCTAAACTTTAATATGTTTTCGATGCGCAAGGGTTATGTATGCAATGGAAAGTGAAGAAGAAGCACAAGAGTAACACTAAGGCACTGCGCTTAAGCACTGAGAAACACGATAATATTATCGATCGAGGAGCGTTAATAACCGTTCACGGCGGATGCTTGTCGATGACTGGTGATATATTCTAGTATATTTATTACAGGTGTATCAAATTGTTCCTTTGTTATTATTCCTTCAATATCATTTAAATTTAAAGTGCCTGAATAAAAATTTAAATTTTTTGCCAAATTTATTGTATTTGTGATGGCTACAAGTTCTTGATAGACTTCATGTATTACTATGTTTTCTGATACTGTTTTAGGATCTTAGGTTTTTAAGGTTTTTTTTCGAACTGGGAATTTATTTTTTGTTGTTGGTTGTTGTTATTTATAAGTTGATTGAGTCCTGTTTTAATTTCTATTAGGTCGTCGTGGTCTGGTGTTCCTGTTATAAATTTTAAGATTGAACCTAAGAAATTTAACGATCTCCTAGCTCTATGCTGAGTTGGTATTTGTTTAGGCCTCCAAGCTAAATCGCTTTCTCTAGAAAGGGTGTACCACCCTAATGTTAAGTAGCAATCACATACACACGCGTGTACAGGGTGAACTGCATGAATGTGTGTGCGCATGCATGTGTATACGCGGATAAAACAATTCGGGCGGTTTTCCCCTAAAAACGGTAGAATAATTGTCCCGCGGGTTTCAGAAAAATAGCTTTTACTTTTTTCGTCTATTCTGTAAAAACCAACCGCAGCATCAGCATCAACTCGTGTCTCAGCCACCACAACAGGTAATATCACCACATTTTTTTGTACAAAATTAAAAGCTTAATAAGCGCACAATAAATCCACATACCAAATTATATACACAAACACTGAAGTCGTTTTGAATTTATATTTTTATTTCCAAAAATTTACACCGGTGCCATTTCGGAAAAGCCGCCTAGCCACCGTTGTTCATGGTCCTTCGAGCCGGATACGGTATATAGCGAGTGCGGTAGCTCAATCAAAAAATTGCAGCGGGGCATCAACAATTGCATCTCGTCCTTAAAGAGTCATCAAATTAACATTTCAAATTGGGATGCAATAATAACTTATCTTTGTTCGACTAAATTGCCAGAGAGCACATTGGCATTGTGGGAGCAGACAATAGAGAACAAAACTGATATATCAAAATGGGACGATATGGATAGATTTCTTTCCAATAGGTTTCAGACTTTGGAAACCTTCTCCGGCTTAAAGGAGGTTCAACATCCTCGAACTTCAAAGCCACAATTCTCAAAATTCCCGTCTGAACCTCCACAAAAAAGACTTGGTGTTTTTCAGGCCAGTGTAGCAAAATTTACTGGCCAATTGTGCAAATGCAATGAGCACAAATTACAAAATTGCCCACGGTTTCGTAAACTAACGACGACCGATCGAATTGCAATTTTAAAGAATAATAACAGTTGCTTGAACTGCCTTTCTTCAGGACATACGGTCTCACGGTGTACAAGCTCGTTTAATTGCAGCACTTGCCACCTGAGACATCATACGCTCCTTTATATATAGGCTTTTCAGCAAAAACCAACTGGCCAATCGCCAATATCAAGTCCCGAAGTTGATGCTCCATCCACCTCTGCTCAGGCTCGTATTAGACACAATTCTGCAAGGGCAAATAAAAATTCGGTTAATAATTTCAACTGATTCGCTAACACGAATAAAGGAGTTTTACTCGGAACAGCTCGTGTTATTATATTTTACAATGGTACTGAGTTTTCTGCAAGAGCCTTAATTGATTCTGGTTCTGAGTGTTCTTTTATAACACAAGGCCTCAAACGCAGAATCGATTTACCCACAATAAGGCTCAACGCCCAGGTATCAGGTATAAATAACACCATTTCAGCGCAGGTATCAGAAGCCTGTCTTATTCACTGTGGTCACCCACTGACCCTTTAATCAAGATCCACACCACAGCTTTGGTGTTACCTTAACTTACAAGGAATCTTCCAACATGCAGGATAGATGCCTTGACTAAACAAGCATTCCCGGATCTAGTATTGGCGGACAAAAGATTCTTCGTTATCGAGCAAGTTGACCTTGTCCTAGGTGGCGACATTTACGCTCAAATAATATTACACGGAGTAAGAAAGAATGTCCTGGAAACTCTTCTCGCCCAAGAAACTGTATTCGGTTGGATAATAACCGGCCAAACCGACTCGGATACTCCAAACAATAAATGTGTAACATTTTTTAATGAAGTATCATTAGACAAGCGCCCTAAATTCTTTTGGGAACTGGGAGAAGTTTCTTAAGACAGAATATATAACGAAGATGAGATTTATTGCGAAAAACTCTATAAAAGCACTACAAAAAGAAACAAAGACGGCAAATACGTGGTATCATTGCCGTTCAAAAAGGTTTTTCCAAAGAGTTTCGGCCTGGGACCTTCGTTAAAAATCGCTTGCTCGCAATTCTTTCGAAACGAAACGCGTTTGGCAAAGGATCCACCATTGCAAACTGAATACAACAGGGTTTTGTCAGAATACGAAACTTTGGGACATATGACTCGAATTGAAGAATATGTTTCAGGCGACGAATGTGCGAATTATTTCCTGCCGCATCATGCCGTAAAGAATATGAAAGCAATTCTCTCAAGGAGCGGTGTACAGTCCACAGTCCCACGGAGCAAATCGAAAATGAAAGACAAAGATAGTATTGTTCTCCTGTTCTGCAATGATTTCAAGTTTATCAATAAACACCGCGATTCATAGGTTGGGATAGGATCAGAAAATCGAAATTTACGCAATGCAAAATGTAAAAATATTTTTTGGATGCGTTCAATTCTGGCAATGTGGCACATATAATAGGGTGACCAAATGAATGATGCGTACTCAAGTTTGGACCGCACAAAAGACGTATACAAAAGTTTCAGCGTATACGGGTCGGTAAAATCCATACTATGACGCCTAACAAAAGCAAGCATAGCATAAGACTTAGTAATTATGAAATTTATATGACTGACAAAAGTGAACTTCGAATCAAATATTATTCCCAAGTCTTTAATTTCACTAACTCGAGTCAGAGGCGAGTTTGAGATATGATAAGAGGTATCAATGACATCGATTCGTTTAGAAAAGGTAATTTGGAAACACTTTTTTATGTTCAGGAATAGCTGATTGTTGACGCACCAGTTTCCAACCTTATCTAAGTCCAATTGCATCAATTCAGAGTCATGACGACTTTTGATCAAGGAATAGATTTTAAGATCATTCGCATAAAGCAGAAATTTTGCTGAAGAGAAACAGGAACAAATGTCATTGATAAACAAAACAAAAAATATAGGTCCCAGAACACTACCTTGCGGAACCCCGGAGCAAGCAACGAAAGGAGTAGACTTTACATTATTCACTACAACCACACAACGACGCTTATGCAAGTAAGATGCAATCCATTTAAAAAAAAACTGAGTGGAAACCAATGCTGGCCAATTTCTTTATTAGAATTACGTGGGAGACCCGATCAAAAGCTTTGGAGAAATCTGTATAAACGGTGTCAACTTGATTACCCGATTTAAAAGCCGCAATACAATCATCTGAGAATACAGTTAAATTTGACACAGTTGATCGGCCCCTAAAAAATCCATGTTGCTCCGGGCACATCATATTCTTAACAGAAAAAAACAGTTTGTCTTGGATAACGCATTCAAAGAGCTTTGCAGTTGCAGAAAGCTTTGAAATAAGCCTATAATTGCTTATATCGTTTTTATTACCACTCTTAAAAATCGGAGTGATGAAAGCTAATTTCCAAGCATCAACAAAGGTACCCGAAGAAAGAGATTTGTTAAAAATTGTCATCAGTGGGTACACTAAAGAACCACACTGCTTGAACAGTATTGCAGACAGACCATCAGCATCAGTGTTTGAAGAGGGTTTAAGTCGAGTAATGCCACTGAGGATATCCTCAAAGGACAATACTAACTTTCCAAAGTCGAGAGATGGTTGAATCTTAAAGGAAACGTTGTCATCACTATCAGACTTCGATGCGAAATTTGACAAAAAAAACTCGGAAAAAGGTTAGCGGCATCAGCAGGTGTACTAGCAGTTTTATCGCCGAGGAAAAGATTTGATGGAATGTTAGAAGCAGACTTCTTCGAATTAATAAAATTCCAAAAAGCTTTTGGATTCGATTTTAAGTTTTGTTCAAATCTTTACACATAGTTCCGGTGCAAAAATTTATTCAGACACGTAAATTTCTTATTATACTCTTTATACAAATCGAAATAAGCGGTATTATTACTTTTATTGAATTTACGCCAAAATTTATTTTTCTTATTTCGCAGTTTCATCAAAGCAGCATTGTGCCAGGGCACCTTATATTGCTTATTTGTTACCAAAGGAATTACCCTCATACAAATGTCTACTACAGTAGATTTAAAAGTCTCAAAGCACTCAGTGATGTCAAGATGATGAAACAAGTCATCCCAGTTAACGTTTAACAAGAGATTATCCAGTTTCAAAAAATCGCACAACTTAAAATTAGAAGAAGTATTGTGATTAGCATAATCAGTATTAGAATATTCATAAAATTCTAAATCAAGTACAAGAGGTACATGATGCATGTCCGATTTTATAATTGGTGACGTACATTCATTTATGGAAAAATTTATACTTTTGTTTAGAAATATTAAGTCTAGAGTTCGACCAAGATTATTCTGGAAGCAATTAATTTGCATGATATCAATACTTAAGAAGCTATCAACTAAATATATTTCACTAGAGCTATTCACATTACAGGCAATAAGTGCCGATTTCGAGATAGTGTTTGACCATTTCACATTACAAAGATTAAAGTCACCCAGCACGCTAAGATGATCACTGCCCACTTTATTCAATGCCAAGGATGTAACGTTGTCGACGTGAGCTGCATAGAGGTCGTAGGCACTGTTTGGCGGAATATAAGAGGCACAAACAAATATGGAGTCAGCAATTCCACGCACTTTTACACAAAGTTGATCAAGTAGCGCGTTCTCGTTATCAAGCACTACCACAGAAGCATGATGTTTACATTTCACAGCGATAAGAACCCCTCCTCCTCTAAAACATCCAGTTAAATTAGAATTTCTGTCTTTACGAAAGACGTTGTAAATATTAGAGTCAAAGTACTCATCACTAAAAAAGCTTTCGTTTAACCACGTCTCTATGAGGACGATAATGTCATATTCACGATGTGAACTAAATAGTCGCACGAGGAGAGATTTAGTTCTGATCCCAGACATGTTATGCAAATAAATCTTTAGGCGGTTAGGATCTCCGACTGAACCGATCGATTTCCATTGGACATCTGTTGCCGCTCGTCGTTTTTTGATAAAAAATTAAAAGGGCGAACAACTACATTTGTAGGCCAGAGCTCCGGTGTTAATAGCTTTGAATAGTGATTTGCGTTAACTCCCAATTTGAAGTTAATGCTCTTCAGAGTATTAGGTTGAACACCATTTTTTATAAGGCTGTAACAAGATAAGCAGTTTTTCTCAATACCAGTGCGTTTAGCAATATATTCAATGATATTATCGGATGTAACTGAAGACGAAAAGGGTGATAGGTGCAACCATTTAATTTTCTTTACAACACTCAATTCATTATCGTCACATGAACCAATAACTAATGGTTGCTTTAGTTTGCGACTATAATGTTTTGAGTGACTTTTCCACGTGGGGTTTTTATCAGGCATGGAAACATGAGCATTTTCAACAGTTGGCGTTGGCGATGAAATCGGCGTATGCGCAGCAACACTAGCATAAGATGACGTGTTAATTGCATTTGAGTGAGCAGAGCTGGCATATACAGCAATTGCGTTAGTGTCAGCAGATGGTAAAGGCGACGATATTGGTGAGTGAGCAGCCACGTTAGCGAATGACTTTGAAAGCGAAGATACTGGCAATAACGAAGATAAAGCAGCAGCCGGCGGTCGACACACAGGAACAGCAACAGCATCGGATTCGAGAGAACGAGCAGAGCGCGAAGAGCGACTCTTATCAGTGGCCGTAGAGCACACAGTAATGGGTACTGCGGAGATCGCAAAAGTATTTACACTCCCCTTAACATCGCTGCTTGTCGATCGCGGCGCAGAATTGTCGTGGGGAGCACTTGAAGCAGAGGAGACTGATAAAGAAGCAGCATACGAAGCAAGCAGTACCAGCTGTGCCAATGTCGTCATTCTTGTTGTTAATAGGAGAAGTAACAATGTCACTGAGATCTATTAGTTTTGATTTTAAAAACGAAATGTTAGTATCAGAATTGGCGATTTTAGTCTGCATTAAAGTTGTTACTGCATGCAGGGCATCGAACTTTTGCATTAGCTTATTTCTTTCCTCATGCAAAGTATTTACTAACGAGAGCACTCGCGTATTTTCACTACGAAGAGCAGCAAGTTCTTTAACAATTTTGAGCAAGGTGTTTTGCTGCATAATAGCACTTTCATTTGTAGGCCCGATTGCTTTGTTTTTTTGTAAGTCGGATGGTGCTGAGTCGACAAAAATTGTTTCTTTCTCAGCCGAAACAAAAGAAGGAGGAGACGAGCGAATAGAATTACGCCGCTCAGCCATACAGCTTTTACAAAAGAAGGGCTTGTCAGACGCGAGAAGGAATTCAAAATCAGCAGGCAACACACCAACACAGATTAAATGAAAGTACTCTTTGCACTTAGCACACAGCACCTTCGGTTGAGATCGATCAACCTTTTGACCGCAAAAGCAAGGCATGTTAATTCAATTCAATTTTACAAAATAGAATATTGCAATTAAATTAAATTACAAGAGTCACTGTTTCAATATTAGCAGTTAACACCATACTAATCCCAAACAAGAATTTTTTTTTTTTGAAACAAGAAAATTTTTTATTTAATTGTAGAATAGCAAATATTAGAATAGAAATTGGAGCGATAAAAAAAACACGTCTGCACAGTTGAACGTACCAACACTTATGTAGTATTATTATTATTATTATTATTCTTTATTAGAGCAATATAAAATATTACACTAACTAATGAAGCACACTAGCTACTTAGGCCTACGGTGCTTTGGTTTTTTAAGCAATATACTAGTTTCTTGACAGGTACAACTTATGTTTTTTAAATTTGTTAACGTGTGATTATATGCTATTAATTAAGCCGACATCTTTTATAAAGTTAAATATCTTAAGGACATTATCTGTGGTGATATGTTTTAGGAGCCGGGAAGGTTGGGTTGAGCGAAAGTGGGATAGCCTTTTGCAGTGTAAAGCTGCACAGTTATCAAGGATGTGTAGAATTTTAAGGTTATTCCCGCAAAAGGGACAAGAGGGCGGAGGACTGGATAGGAGGAGATATTCGTGTGTTAGTTTTGAGTGCCCAATCCTTAGCCGGGTAAAAATACTGGTTTGCATTTTAGATAGCGTAGATGGAAAAGTTGCCTTTTTGCGTTCGGGGTTGAAGTTGGTGTAGGGGTGATTGAAGAGGGTCCATGTATTGAGTTGATGTAGCGAGATAAGTCTACGGATATCATTTTGAAAGGGGGGGTCAAAAGTAATTACAGGAGACAAGTGCAAACTTTTTGCTGCATGATCAGCATGTTCGTTCCCAGTTATTCCTTTGTGGCCCGGGATCCATATTATTTTTATTTTACCCGCTTTTTTTATTAACCAGTCACGAATTTGGGAGATAACATGATTGTTGTTGTGAATATTCTCCAGGGCCTGTAGGACGGAAAAGCCGTCTGTGAAAATTGCGAACCTACCCTTATTATTGTATGCGTGAGTTACTGCCTTCAGAATTCCAAAAGCTTCCGCTGAAAAAATGGAATAATGGCTTGGGAGACGACCTCCTATTAATAATTGCCGTTATAATCAACAGCAGCGAAAGTTGTACTGTATTCAACTTTGGAACCATCTGTGTATATATGAAACCTATTGGCTAAATCTTTCTGGCTAACTAATTCGTGAAAGAGCTGTTTATACGTGTCAGGACTCGTACAGTCTTTTTTGAAGGAATGAAGACTGGACATTGAGCTGGAAAGTAGGAGCCAGGGTGCTTGGTGGCTTATAATGGACCGGGTTGGAGGGATTTGGATGTCCAGGTCGTTTAGGTAAGATATGCAGTAACGTATAGCAGACTTTACTTTGGGGGTGCGTTTGTGCTCAGAGGTGTTTTTAAAAATATTTAACAGGGGCCTGTTGGTGGTAGTTAGGAGTTTTGGAATTAGTTTGATAGTGGCCGTTTTATATCTTTCCGGGATAGACGGCAGCCCAGCTTCAGCAAGGACACATTTAGTTGGGGAAGTTGGAAAAGCGTACACGCTTCTGCGTACTGCGGTGTGATAGGGCATATTGATCAGTTTGAGATGTGATTTTGCGCAACCTCCATAAATAGGAAGGCCATAGTCTATTTTGGACAAAATTAATGCCCTTGTTGTATTGGTGTGAATGCGTAGGTGTATTGAAGTTAGGTATTTGATTATGTTTAGTCTAGTCATAAGATTTTTTCTAAGGTACAGACAGTGTTCTTTGTATGTGTTTTTGGAATCGAATATGATACCAAGCATGTTTAAATGCTTTACGTTTTCAATGGTTGTATTCGTTATATTTATTTGTACCTGCGGACAGTGTATTTTGCGGCAAACGTGTAAAATTTTGCATTTGTTCTGTGATAGAATAGCTCCTGAGTATTGACCCCAGGAATAAATATCTTCTAGCAACTTCGAAAGGATTGTTTGAACTTTGTTGACGTCTTTGACTTTTGTATAAAAGAAAGCATCATCAGCATATATCCTGAAGTTTAAGCTTTTGTACACGGATGCTACTTTATTGAGCTGTTCAAAGGCTATAATAAAAAGAACTACGGAGAGGGGTGAACCTTGGGGAATACCGTTTTCGAGTGGATATGTGGAAGAGAAACAGCCATTTACTCGAGTCTGGAATTTACGACCTGTGAGGAAGGACTTTATTAGCTTATATATCCTGGGTCCTACTCCCCAGGATGCAAGCTGTTCGAGAACGACATGGGCCGCAATGCGGTTAAAGGCCTTTTCAAAATCCGTTGATAGGATTGCAACGTGGTTTTTTGTTGTTAGTAAGTCTGTAATGTAGTGTTGCAGGGGCAGAAGCCCTTCTATAGTACCGTGCTGCTTTTTAAAGGCGACTTGGTTGGGACTCAGGAGATTGTTTTTTGTTGCGAACCATATTAAGCGCTTGACGACCATTTTTTCCAGAATTTTGCCTACACATGCCAGAAGGGAAATTGGTCTATAACCGTCCATATTGTTGGTTGGTTTGTTGGGTTTGGGTATAGGGATGACTGTGGCTGTAAGCCAAGGATGCGGGTAGCAGCCGGTTTGTAGGATTCTGTTATAAAGGGATAGAAGGGAATTTTTACAGGGGTTGGGAAGGTTTCGTAGCATAGGATAGGATATTCTGTCCCTTCCTGGTGTTTTTCCTTCTGCGTGTTGCAGGGAGAGATGTAATTCTACCGCAGTAAAATTCATCTCTAGGCTTCGAGCAGTGTTTGTTAGTGTGGTCGGATTGTATGGATCATTTAGTATACTTCTTTTGCTGGTGGTGTAATTTGATGGAAAGTTGGAATCCATTGCGTAATCTGACCAGGTTTTTCCGAAGGCATTGGCAATATCTGGAGAGCAAGAAAGGATGTTGTTTCGGAATTGGACAGTTGTGATGGGATTTGGGGGAAGCCCTGTAGTTCTTTTTATTGACGCCCAAATTTTTTTGGGGGTGGAGGCTGGGTTTATTTTTTCCGTAAGTTCAGTGATTGCCAACCTCTTAGCGGTCTTTACGGATTTTTTAAAGAGTGCGTTGGCTTTTTTATACTCTATTAAGTTGGGCAGGGATGGGGAGGATTTGTATGTTTGCCACAGCCTTTGCTTATAGGTACGAATAGTGCTTAGGTCTTTATTCCACCACTTTACATATTTTCATTTTTGATGTGTGGTGTTACTCTGGGGGATTGCTATATTGGCAGCCGACTTAATGGCTTTTGCGATTTTTGAGGCTAATTGATGGGTGTTAATAAAGCACAAGTCGTTGAAGTTTTTTTCACAAATGGATTGATAGAGTTGCCAGTTCGCGGTATCCATCATAAATTTTGGCAATCTTTTTAGCCGCCAGGGAGGTAAATTGGTTTGAATCTCACAAAATACCGGATCATTATTATACCAAGAACAACTAGGACTTAAATTTGCATCAACTAACGTTAGGTCAATGTGTGTAAACGTATTATGCGCAGAGTGGTGTGTGGGAGATCCATCATTTAAGATTACAAGGTTTTTCGTGAGGATAATATTTTCCATCGTTGAACCGCGGACGTTCGATTTTAGTGAGCCCCATAACGGACTCCAGGCGTTGAAGTCCCCTAAAAGTATCGTGGAATAATGGATTCGGGATAAGAAAGAGAAAATGTCACTTTCGGAGAAGTTTTGGTTTGGCGGTATGTACATACGTGTTTACTATTGTAAACGAAGGGGCAATATTGCACTCGATGGCTATGGACAAGGGGATGGAGTTTTGGAATACTATTTTGTGTGGTATATCCCGCTTTATGAGAATGGCCACTCTTTGTTTGGAGGTATTATTGCAGTGACTATTGTTAAAATATCCTATGTAGTGTTTTGGGGTAATTATATGTTTGGAATTGAAAGGGATATGGGTTTCTTGGAGGCATATCACAGCAGGTTTAGTGTCTCTAACTAAAAGATCAAGCTCGTTGTAATTATTAAGATATCCTTTGATATTCCATTGTGCAATTTTAAATGACATAAATTAGATATACAATGTAAGCTTTAAAATAAAAACTTATAATATTGACAAAGTATTGTATGGTGTGTTGAGCTAAATGTATATACATACATGTAAATACTATTTTAAGTATGTGAATGTGTGTATAATGCATGCATATTTCTTGTATATGATCGTACATATAATTGTTAACTTTGTAATCGATTTTCTTGTAGAGTTGTATGTTTGTAAATAAATATATTATTGTATAAGTACTAGTTAGTTAATATTGTGCGTTGTTATTGTCTCAAAATGTTCTTACATAGGAGTTGCTGTTGTTGGGACGTGCCAATGTTATTGCAGGCGATCGGAGGTGGCGCTCTGAAGTGTTCTGTTGCGTTGGATTGTTGTTGTGAGAGAGTTTCAAATTCCAAGGTATTTGCTGTGGTTGCTTCGGAGATAATGTGGTTTGGTGAGAGGATAGTAGACAAATACTTATAGTAGTTTGTGCTTATGGTACCGAATGCGTCGGCTGCTGATATGGGCCCGGTTTGGGTATTACTCGATGTGATGTGATTGTTGTTGTGAGGTTGTTCTTGTTGATTGGTGTTGTTTTCGGTTTCTTTTGTTGCTTGTTGGTTTATTATGTTATTGTTGATTGAGTTGATTTTTGTTGTTAGTGAAGGGTTGTTGACTTTTGATTTTACATTTTTGTCTTCGGGTGTGGAGTTTTTAGCAACCGTGCTTGCATATGAAAGCGAGGTAGGCTGAAGTGGGTTACGGGATTTGTAAATTTTGTTGGCTTTGCGCATAGAGCACCTTTCTTGTGTTTTTATTTTTAACACTTCTTTTGCCTGTTGGTATTTTGGGCAGCAATTGGATGTGGCGGCGTGGTCGCCAGCGCAGTTCGCACAGTAGGTTCTTGTGCAGCGTACTGGAACATGAGGAGGGAGATTGCATGAGAAACATGCTGGAAGGTTTTTGCAATGCTTTTGGGTGTGACCGAGTCTTTGGCAACTCTTGCAGCGCATTGGGTTGGGGTAAAAGGCACGGACGGATGTGTTTATCCATGCGACGTTTATCTTATCAGGTAAGTGAAAGCTATCGAAAGTAATGAGCATAACACCAGTTGGTTTTGAGACTCCTTCGACCGCGCGTTGGAATTTGTATACGTTCGTCACATTATAATCTTTAAGTCCTTCTACAATTTCTTCTTCAGGTACGTTATTTAAAAATGGGGCATACACTGTACCCTTGACCCTGTTGAGGTTTTCGTGATAGTTTGCGGTTATTTCACATATACCAGGCAGAGTTTTCGCATCCAAAAATTTTTTTGCGTATGCTTGACATTTGAGCACTAAACTTCCGTCCGGAAGCGGAAGTATTTTATTAATTTCTTTACATATCACTAGTAATGCTTTGTGAACCGCAAATATTGAATAGGACGAAAGGCTTTTTTTGGGATCGGTGGCTTTGATCGTGACAAACTTTGGATCGTCTTTTTTGGACACTGGTACTTCGGGGAATTGTTCGAATATGTTTTTGGCTTGGGGGTTTTTCCTTTTGGAACGTGGGCTGGAAGATAATAGGGCAAACCAATTATCCCCAAGGTTCGTGGCCTCAGGGGCCATTCTAAACTTTAATATGTTTTCGATGCGCAAGGGTTATGTATGCAATGGAAAGTGAAGAAGAAGCACAAGAGTAACACTAAGGCACTGCGCTTAAGCACTGAGAAACACGATAATATTATCGATCGAGGAGCGTTAATAACCGTTCACGGCGGATGCTTGTCGATGACTGGTGATATATTCTAGTATATTTATTACAGGTGTATCAAATTGTACCTTTGTTATTATTCCTTCAATATCATTTAAATTTAAAGTGCCTGAATAAAAATTAAAATTTTTTGCCAAATTTATTGTATTTGTGATGGCTACAAGTTCTTGATAGACTTCATGTGTTACTATGTTTTCTGATACTGTTTTAGGATCTTAGGTTTTTAAGGTTTTTTTTCGAACTGGGAATTTATTTTTTGTTGTTGGTTGTTGTTATTTATAAGTTGATTGAGTCCTGTTTTAATTTCTATTAGGTCGTCGTGGTCTGGTGTTCCTGTTATAAATTTTAAGATTGAACCTAAGAATTTTAACGATCTCCTAGCTCTATGCTGAGTTGGTATTTGTTTAGGCCTCCAAGCTAAATCGCTTTCTCTAGAAAGGGTGTACCACCCTAATGTTAAGTAGCAATCACATACACATACATGCGCAAAGTATCTTTCTGTAGTTTCACACACACACGCGTGTACAGGGTGAACTGCATGAATGTGTGTGCGCATGCATGTGTATACGCGGATAAAACAATTCGGGCAGTTTTCCCCTAAAAACGGTAGAATAATTGTCCCGCGGGTTTCAGAAAAATAGCTTTTCCTTTTTTTCGTCCATTCTGTAAAAACCAACCGGAGCATCAGCATCAGCATCAACTCGTGTCTCAGCCACCACAACAGGTAATATCACCACATTTTTTTGTACAAAATTAAAAGCTTAATAAGCGCACAATAAATCCACATACCAAATTATATACACAAACACTGAAGTCGTTTTGAATTTATATTTTTATTTCCAAAAATTTACACCGGTGCCATTTCGGAAAAGCCGCCTAGCCACCGTTGTTCATGGTCCTTCGAGCCGGATACGGTATATAGCGAGTGCGGTAGCTCAATCAAAAAATTGCAGCGGGGCATCAACAATTGCATCTCGTCCTTAAAGAGTCATCAAATTAACATTTCAAATTGGGATGCAATAAGAACTTATCTTTGTTCGACTAAATTGCCAGAGAGCACATTGGCATTGTGGGAGCAGACAATAGAGAACAAAACTGATATATCAAAATGGGACGATATGGATAGATTCCTTTCCAATAGGTTTCAGACTTTGGAAACCTTCTCCGGCTTAAAGGAGGTTCAACATCCTCGAACTTTAAAGCCACAATTCTCAAAATTCCCGTCTGAACCTCCACAAAAAAGACTTGGTGTTTTTCAGGCCAGTGTAGCAAAATTTACTGGCCAATTGTGCAAATGCAATGAGCACAAATTACAAAATTTCCCACGGTTTCGTAAACTAACGACGACCGATCGAATTGCAATTTTAAAGAATAATAACAGTTGCTTGAACTGCCTTTCTTCAGGACATACGGTCTCACGGTGTACAAGCTCGTTTAATTGCAGCACTTGCCACCTAAGACATCATACGCTCCTTCATATACAGGCTTTTCAGCAAAAACCAACTGGCCAATCGCCAATATCGAGTCCCGAAGTTGATGCTCCATCCACCTCTGCTCAGGCGCGTATTAGACACAATTCTGCAAGGGCAAATAAAAATTCGGTTAATAATTTCAACTGTTTCGCTAACACGAATAAAGGAGTTTTACTCGGAACAGCTCGTGTTATTATATTTTACAATGGTACTGAGTTTTCTGCAAGAGCCTTAATTGATTCTGGTTCTGAGTGTTCTTTTATAACACAAGGCCTCAAACGCAGAATCGATTTACCCACAATAAGGCTGAATGCCCAGGTATCAGGTATAAATAACACCATTTCAGCGCAGGTATCAGAAGCCTGCCTTATTCACTGTGGTGACCCATTGACCCTTTAATCAAGATCCACACCACAGCTTTGGTGTTACCTTAACTTACAAGGAATCTTCAACATGCAGGATAGATGCCTTGACTAAACAAGCATTCCCGGATCTAGTATTGGCGGACAAAAGATTCTTCGTTATCGAGCAAGTTGACCTTGTCCTAGGTGGCGACATTTACGCTCAAATAATATTACACGGAATAAGAAAAGAATGTCCTGGAAACTCTTCTCGCCCAGGAAACTGTATTCGGTTGGATAATAACCGGCCAAACCGACTCGGCTACTCCAAACAATAAATGTGTAACATTTTTTAATGAAGTATCATTAGACAAGCGCCCTAAATCCTTTTGGGATCTGGAAGAAGTTTCTAAAGACAGAATATATAACGAAGATGAGATTTGTTGCGAAAAACTCTATAAAAGCACTACAAAAAGAAACAAAGACGGCAAATACGTGGTATCATTGCCGTTCAAAAAGGTTTTCCCAAAGAGTTTCGGCCTGGGACCTTCGTTAAAAATCGCTTGCTCGCAATTCTTTCGAAACGAAACGCGTTTGGCAAAGGATCCACCATTGCAAACTGAATACAAAAGGGTTTTGTCAGAATACGAAACTTTGGGACATATGACTCGAATTGAAGAATATGTTTCAGGCGACGAATGTGCGAATTATTTCCTGCCGCATCATGCCGTAAAGGAGGAGGACAGTACTACCACGCAATGGAACTAGCCTTAATGATGTCATCCATCCTGGTCCAGTACTTCAAAGCGACCTGACGATGGTAATACTACGTTGGAGGCTCTTTAAATACGTGTTTAATAGCGACATCGAAAAGATGTATCGCCAGATTTTGCTAAACCCGAATGAAATGAAATACCAACGTATAGTTTTTCGGAAAAATCCGAGTGAACTAATCAGTCTGTATGAATTGAAGACAGTTACATTCGGGGTTAATTGTGCACGATACCTCGCGATTAGGAGTCTGTTTCAGTTGGCTGACGATGTAGAGAGCTCATAGCCGCTGGCTTCTGACATTTTAAGAAAATACATGTACGTTGATGATGTTTTGGCTGGACTGCATTCCATCGACTTGGCCATCAGAGCTAAAGAAGAGGTAGTAAAGGTGCTACAATCAGCTGGTTTCCCACTACGAAAACGGACTTCAAATTGTGAGAAAATACTGGATGGAATACCGAAAGCCCACCTGCTAAACGAAAATTTTCTGGAATTTGAGGACACCGGCACAGTCAAAGCTCTGGGCATCAGATGGAACGCCCATTCCGATCATTTTGATTTTACTGCTAAAACAATCGAAACTCAGGTACGATTCACAAAAAGGATAATACTGTCCAAAATCGCAAAATTGTTCGACCCACTAGGATGGCTTGCGCCTTTCGTGGTTACTGCAAAAATTGTAATGCAGAATATTTGGTTAGAAGGGACACATTGGGACGAAACGGTGTACCCTACAGCAATAAACCGATGGCAAAGCTTTGTCGAAAACTACAGTCATATCGGCACAATTCGTATTCCTCGTTGGGTGTATTTTTCCCCAACGAATTAAATTGAACTGCATGGGTTCTGCGACGCCTCAGAGAAGGCATATCCCGCTACTATTTTCCTTCGCGTTCAGAAGGCAGAGACAGTTTATGTCAGTCTCCTGCTTGCTAAGTCCAAAGTAGCGCCAGTTAAAACAATTTCGTTACCACGCTTGGAACTCTGTGGTGCTGTGTTGCTGGCTGAACTAATGGAGTCAGTCACTAACAATCTTAACTTAGGTCAGCTTACAAGGCATCTTTGGACAGATTCGACCATTGTCCTTGCCTGGATTCATAAATCTCCCTGCTCGTGGTCAACCTTTGTTGCCCATCGGGTTACAAAAATTGTAGAGAAAGTTGGAAGCCGAAATTGGCTGCACGTAGAATCAGCTTCAAATCCATCGGATTTGGCTAGTAGAGGTATCACTGTGCAGGAACTGGCCAACAGTTCCTTGTGGTGGCAGGGTCCATCTTGGTTGCAAGAAGATAGAGAAAACTGGCCCACTCAAGAAACAAACTATAGCACTGAAGTAGAACAAAAAAGGGTTCAAGTCTGTGCATCAACTACCCTCGATACTAATGTTGATATTCTTGGCAGGTTTTCTGATCTTTCGAGAGCTTTGACAGTTTTATCATATGTGTTAAGATTTTCTCAAAGAACTCGTCGAAGAACTAGAGCTTCGTTTAAAGCGAGGTCTTGCTTAATTTCATCTGATGAAATTAAAGCTACGACAAGGCGCTTAATAATAGTTTGTCAGAAGAAGCATTACATTCGGGAATATTGGGCATTGGAATCCGGGAAAACAATAAATTCAAAAAGTGAAATCTTGCCCCTTAACCCCTACATCGACAAAGAGAACATGATTAGGACGGGTGGTCGCCTAGGTAAATCTCTGGATCTTTCCTTTAATGAACGCCATCCAATCATTCTTCCGTATAACTGCAGCTTGTCTCGTCTCATAGTCCAGTTCGTCCACAAAGTGTCACTGCACGGTGAGAATCAGCTAATGTTGCGTTTGCTTCGAACGCAATATTGGATACCTCGAGTCCAAAATATGATCAGGTCAACCATTCACAGCTGCAAGTTCTGCACGATCTACCGAAAACGCTCACAGTCTCAGCTTATGGGTATACTTCCTACAGAACGAACCACACTCTCACGTGCATTTACTAATACGGGGGTTGACTTCACTGGTCCATTCAATAGAAAGAACTACAATGGACGAGGTTGTCGAGTATCCAAGGGCTACGTCTGCCTGTTTGCGTGTTTTGCAACGAAGGCAATCCATTTGGAAGCCACCTCCGATTTAAGCACACAATCATTTCTGGCAGCATTTGCAAGATTTGTAGGAAGACGAGGCTGCCCGATGAACATGTATTCCGATAATGGAACGAACTTCGTCGGGGCCTCTCGAACATTAAAAACAAAAATAAAAGCTTTTATATCTGATGTTGCAATAGCACCTTGTCAAAATATACCCAACAAACGCTTACGTGGCATTTTATCTCCGCCGCAGCACCCTATATGGGTGGACTGTGGGAGGCGGGAGTTAAAAGTTTTAAAAGCCACTTTACAAAAATCGCTTCCAACCACAAATATACGTTTGAAGAGTTTACGACCTTACTTTGCACAGTTGAGTCCTGTCTCAACTCTCGACCACTAAGTCCCTCATCAAATGAACCGACGGACTTGAAACCATTGACACCAGGTCATTTCTTACTGGGCGGACACCTTCTTGCTCAGCCTGAAGTAGACGCTGACGAAAGCCATTAGTGAAATTAGTCTTATTACCCGCAATTGATGAACAGGAGGAGGAGCAACGACCTTCTGACGAAACCGATTCCCCTCTTGCAACACCTACATCGATCGTAAAACCCAACGCGGATTCCACTTCGTAATTCCCATCGCAAATTTGCAATTTAAAATTAAAATTTAGGATTAAGAGAAATATTTAAACCGGAAGTGGTTCGTTTGAATAAGGGTTGTATTAGTGAAATAACACCACCACTTTGAAGTGATTCAGAAACACCTATTTTATACACACTTGTGTTTAAAGTATTTTCTAAGCTCAAATTAGCGCAAATAGTGAAAAGGCATTAGAAAAGTGAAACACCAACATGGATCGACAATAAGTTGTATAATGCGAGTCATTCGCGATTATACATGTATAAATAAGAAATATATGTGCTGTGCCACACCCCTTTCCCAATACCGCAAAATTTTCCACCCTTGGATCATACACTAATATAAAGAATTTTATTTTTAAGTGTTTTACACTGCCACCATTAATACAAAGGCAAATGAGGTAATATGAAATAAAGCCTTTTAATTTTAATTAACGAAAGCCAACAACAGTTCCTCAATAATCAACAAATAAACATTGGAAACTTAATCAATTTTCTAGCATAAATGTTTGCCGAGAATATAATAACCAAAAAATCAAAAAAAAAAAAAAGTAGACTGGTTATTGTTGCAACTATACAATAAAAAGGAGCTACATCAATGCAAGCGTTTGACTTATCCCAGAAACTCTTGATGTCGGCAAAGTTGGCGCAAAACAGAAGACTCGCACCGCTCCACGGTGGACATGATGGAATGGATATCTGAACCCGCCAATAAGAGAAGATAAATGCAGCTCCCAGAACAAACCTGCTGTCAACAACCAAATCCATGCATCGCTCTTGAGTGCAGAGCCAAGCCTCAAATTTGGAGGTGCCTTATTTTACGATTTAGCAGTAAAATTGAATCTTACCTCTTATGCGCGCGCTGCCTCAAGTGTGTCCCGCTATTGTGTATGCGCCGCCTGACTTGTGCGCCGCTTATTCGACGCGCTGCCTCAGTTGTGTGCCGCCAATGTGTAGGCGCCGCCTGTCTTGTGCGCCGCCGGACTGGTGCACCGCCTTACTTGTGCGCCGCTTCACTTGTGCGCTGCTCACTTGTGCGCCGTTTTTTCGACGCGCTGCCTCGGTTGAGTGCCGCCGCTGTGTATGCGCCGCCTGACTTGTGTGCCGCCCCACTTGTGCGCCGCTTATTCGACGCGCTGCCTCAGGTGCGTGCCGCCAGAGTGCATGCGCCGCCTCAATTGTGCGCCGCTTCTTCTACGCGCCGCTTCTTCTACGCGCCGCCTCTTCGAAGAGCCGCTGTGTGTATGTGGACTCAGCGCGCCGCCGCGTGTGCGCCCAACAGCCATGTATCGCTCTTGAGTTGCAGAGGCCAGCTGCAAAATTTGAGTTGCCTTAATTTACGATTTGGCAGAAAAATTTAATCTTACCTCTTATGAGCGCGCTGCCTCAAGTGCGTCCCGCTAGTGTGTATGCGCCGCCTGACTTGTGCGCCGCATCTTCTACGCGCGTGTGCGCCGTATCGTGTACGTTCCACCCATGGTGTGCGGAGGTTGCGCGGCTGGGCACCGGACGGACGTGAAAACTCTTTGTGTCGGCGACCGCGCGTGCTCCCATTCGACATCCACGCGGATACAAAGACCGCAGCGGGCGCTTGCCTTGTCCGTACAGGCAGCTCCGCGACGTTTGGAGTTATAATCTTTTGTCTTTGCCGATGGATCATAACTGGGGAAGGCGCCGCCTTGTTTCCTCAAACGCTATTTCTAAAAATATACATATGAACTTTAATTAAATTTGTTACAGAACTTACCTCTGCGACGACTGTGGGCGTAACAACGCCAAAACCAAACCAGCCCAGCATCGGTCCAGCTTGAAGATACATAGATATGTATCTGCCCACATATCGCTGCAACGAAATTCTCCAGGGAATCCAACGTAGCCGATGACCTTTTACCTGATCACGGCCGACCTTAAGATGCCTCAGCTACAAGTAAAAAAGAAATAAAAGGAAATAAATAAAATTAAAACAAATTTGCATATGAGCTGCAATTGACCATCATTGATACGTCAACAGAGATCGTAACAACAATTACGTTCTGGCCCTTTACAAAGGCGCCCTCTAACGTGTGTAAATCGAGTGCGCACACTCAATGAAGATTTTACCCGTGTTGCAAACACTCATTTAATTAATACTAGGAATTTTTTCCTCTTAGGGTGGGAGTCTTAGGTGTTAGAACACACCACAAACATTTTTTACGACATTGTGTTATTGTTCACCTAAAATACACTAGGTGATATAGGAATAACCCCAAGAAGGAAGTATAATATCTTAAGTTGCTTTAAATCAAAAGGATAAGATTTTCTCATGTCGATTCGATGTGAATATGAATATAATGTAACTTATAATTACTATTAATAAAATTGTAAATAATAGTCAGAAAATAACTCGTCTCGCTACCCAAACAGCTACATATGTATATGTATAGATTAAACAGAAATTATAAATATTTAAATAAACGACCTTTTAGAAAATGACTCGCTATTTGTTAAAATTGTGTCCCCGCGATCTTCTTTTATGTTTATTATATTTCGTTGCTAATTTATTTTTTCTCTCGGTTTTTGTGTATATGAAGTCACCTTCTTTGTTTGTAATTGAGTGTCTGTTTTTATTTTGATATTGCAGGAGTTTATCCTGTTTTTCTCTTAAAATATCCTTTATTTAGGGGTATTTCTCTCTGTTGAAAAACACTTCTTCAGGTTTGCCTGTGGTGGAATTAATCGTCCTGTTGTATTGTTTCACTGCCATAAATATTCCTTCTCCCGGTGCGTATGATTTTCCTGCGCTAAAGCTGTTGATAGCTCGATTAGTGTTCTATGTTTGCGTTCAACTTGAGCGTTCGGCGTTGAGTGGTGTATTGGTGTAACTGAGTGCTGTATGTAGTTTGTCGTATACCGGTCATCACTCCAACCAATAGCCTAAGAAAGGAGCGGTCAAGCCTAGTGAGAGCTTTAGAGCGCTTCACATCGACCACTAGCCAGATTTGTTTGGTGATATGACTGGTGGTGTCCGAGGCCCATTTGAAGTTTACCTTCTCCATAAACTCAGATCTAATTCTGTGTTTGTAGGATGTTAGAGGTATGCTCGCATCTAGGGCGGAGTAAATTGTGGATATTTCCATCCCTTTCCTTGCCTCCTTGTCAGCCAGACAGTTGCCGTGTATGTTTTCATGGCCAGGGACACAAACAACATGTACGGAGCACATTTCTGCTAGCCGGTTTAGAGTTCTTCTGCATTCAATGGCTACCTTGGAGGCTGTACCGCAAGAATATAAAGATTCAATAGCAGCCTGTCTGACGCAACATCTGACGACACCTGTAGGCACATCGTGGGAATCCACATATTCATTTTCGTAAATTACATTATAAAAACTTTCCTTATCCTATATCCTGAATTCATCAAATTAGTTAATCGATTTACGTTTATATAAATTTAATCTAATTTTAATCGAAACTAACATTATATTAATGCTATCATCATCCATTCATAAATAATTGTTAAATCATTCATTATCGAAGGCAAACTTGAAGTCTTAAGCCTAAAATTAGTTTGTAAGCCATTTCACTAAATAAAATTAATACCTTCCCTTATATCAACGGAGAAAACAATCTTCATTTCAACATGGTCCTTGCGAACCGAATTTGACAGCACCGGAACACAGCTAAATAAGCAAAACCGAAGTTTGCAACGCAGCAATCGAAAAAGGAATTTCGAAGAAATTGTATAGTTGGCAATACGGCGACGAATGCCTTTTTTCCTCACTCTGACACAATTTGAATGGCAGCAGCAGCATCATTTTATTCTCCGCGACAGTTAAAGTGCTAAAAAAGTTAAAGTGGTAAACAAAAAAAAAAAAAAAAAAAACATTAAATTCGCATACCGAGTGCAGTTCCTATAAGAAATCAACGCTATTACCCATTGCTGCCCACCGAGAGATATTAAGAACAACAAATCCAAAGACAGTGCTCATCAAGGGACGCCAGAGGAGCCCTACTCAAGTCTACGCACAGCTGGGGACAGACAAATCGTTAGAGACTCCCAAATCCGCAGTCAATTGTTATTGCTTTGTACGCTACGTGGCAACGTATTTAAAACAAAATTTCAAAAGATTAATAATAAATTTACTGATCAACAAAACCTTTTCTAATCATTGGAATACATGTGTATGAACATTTTGCTTGATTTTGCTTTGCGTTTTCAATAAGGTTTCCAACATTCTTTGTGCATTTTGAGTTATCACTGTACAAGTTCAAAATTTTTACATAGTCTCACCTAGTCCAATACCAACCCTATGGCAGAGTTTATCTTCGATTCCAACCGAATTATCAATTTTTGTTCTAATTTCGAGAGGGAAGATTCTGATGATCAGACGGATACCTTACTTGATCTCAAACTTCAAGATCTTAATGCCAGATGGGAAAAATATAAGAATTTTCTAATTTGTGTTTGTCTTGCGGACGATGAAACTGCTTCAAACCATTTTAAAGAAAAAGCAACCACGAAATTCGAGTTGTGTAATGATAGTGTAATATTAGTTAGGAGGATTATTTGTTGTATTATTAGCGCAACTCGCTTTATTTTGTAGGCCACCAGGCCGCTCTTATGAACAATAATATGCAAACGGTTAAGTTTGTAAATTACCATTGATTTTATTTTCAAATATGTTGTTCTTATATACTAATTTCCTCACAGAGGAAACTTATTACTAATTCTTAATTAACCAATGGGAAATCAACACGAAATAACAAATAATTTCTCACGCATTGATTTCACACGGTACTAAATAAAATATGATTAGGGTAAAATGCGCTTGGTGTTTTTGTAGTGTTTGTTTTATTTATTGGCCTTCAAATTGCCGAAATGCAATGACAGCAATTTGATGCCAGAATGTATTATGTATTTTTGCTAAGCGGTCAATCACCAAAATTACTTGTACTTGTTGTGTAATGAGCTCGCTGTTCTGCGCCCAGACATTTGGTTTTATGTGACACTTTGCGTGTGGTGCCTTGCGCGCGTGCAGTGTACATTATACGTGTGTATGTGTCAGTATGTTTCATTCTGTGCTATGTGCATTGTGTATGTTTGTATGTCTGTATGTTTGTTATATTGTGCGCAATGTGTATTGTGTGTGTGTATCAGTTATGTACATCCTACCCCTTTAGTTAAATGTACAATTGCTGTAGTTTCTTAAAAGTTAGGCAAATGTGCATATTATGTTACAATTTATGTATATTAATATATTATAGTTTACAATTAGTTATATGTTTCTAGCTTTAATTATATTGTTATTGTGTATTTTAACTAATTTATTTTCTATTTGTATAAAGCTATTGACGCCTTCTTGTCTAATGACTTTGTAAGGGCCTTTAAAAATTGTATCAAATTTTTTCTTATTTCCCACTTTAATATAAACTAAATCATTATTTTTGAAATTACTTATATTATTGTTTGTTTGTTTCTTAATTCTATCAATCTTATTTTGTATTAGAGATTGATGAGCCATATTATGAGCATGTATAAGTTTCAGTTTGAGCTCTGTCAGATAATCATCAATATTGTATAATTTGTTTTTAGATTTAAGTATTTCGCAGGATAGACTGCTGATTTTTTTAAACACTAGCTCATGTGGAGAATAATTTGTCGTACAGTTTGGCGTTGTGTTGTAGCAGTACACGTAATAGGGTAATAAGTCTTCCCAATTGTCTTCTTTTTGAAGTGCTCGTAGGTAATCATTTAATACTCTATGGTTTCGTTCTAATGCTCCTAATGTCTCATGGTGGAATGGTGCTGAAACCTTTTTGTCTATGTTTAATAGTTTACATATGTTGGTAAGTAATTAGTTTGTAAATTCTGTACCTTTGTCAGTTTTTATGGTTTTAAAACATCCATATTTTAATATGAATCCTTCAACAATTGTTCTTGCTACAGTAACTGCATCTTTACTTTCCATCAGAAATGCTGCTATATACTCTGTGAGTTCACATTGAAAAGTCAGAATGTATCTGTATCCGTTTGATGGACGTAAAGGGCCTACTGTGTCAACTGTAATTGTTTCAAATGAAGTTGTTGGAGTGTCTGTCATGGTCATTTTTTCTTTTGTGTATTTAGTTACTTTTATTTCATTGCATAATTTGCAGTTATTAATATAATTCTTTACCATGTTACGCATGTTTTTCCAAACATATCTTTGTTTTAATTTTTTAATGCATCTGGAGATTCCTATATGTCCTCCTAATTCCTCATCATGATATTTGCTTATTAGACGCTTCATTTCTTTAATATTCTTTATTTCTTTTGGCGGTGTATATACTATAATGGCTGTATTAGTTTTCAATTCCTTTTGTAGCTTATTCCATTTTTCTTTAAATTCTTACATGCTTATATACTGGAAAATTGTGTCTTCTCAGAGACTGCTAATTTAGCTATTTCCTGTTGTTCTACGAATAATCCTAGATTCCTCAGAATCAACGTCATAGTTGATAACGATTTATCGCTATATTCACCAATAATATTTTTCTTTTGTGCTACTATATTGGCCTTTTCATTATACATAATATTCTTTTTGAACTGAAATTGCAATTTCTTTATATGCGTGACGTCAGATAATGACGTTGCTTCCCAAATGTGAAGGTGATCAAGCTTCTCTTGAGTAGCAGCACTAGTTCTTTTTGCAAGTTTTTTTCTTGCTATGCCATTTATATCTTCATTTAGCTTTTTGCTTTCTTTGCCATTTAAGTTTTCATTTAGCTTTCCGCTTTCTATGCCATTTAATTTTTCATTTTCTAATTTTTTACTAACCGCTCTTGTAATTGTAAGCATATCATATGATGGTATCATTTTTCTTAATTCTTTTGATGTAATTTTTATTCTAGATAGTGCGTCTGCATTTGTATTCATCTTTCCTTGTTTGAAAATTATTTCAAAATCATAATCCATAAGATCTACTCGTATTCTTGTTAACTTTGATGACGGGTTTTTATGTGTGAATAAACTTACTAATGGTCTATGGTCAGTGTATATCATGAATTTTCTACCGAATAGGTAAGGTCTGAAATAATTTATTCCCCAATGAATGGCTAATAACTCCTTTTCTATTATTGGTTTGTTGACTTCATGTTTATTCAAAGATTTACTCGCATATGCTATAGGAGTGTCTTCTCCAGGCGTCCCTTGAGATAAAACTGCTCCTAAGGCATAGTTTGATGCATCAGTAGTCAAAATAAAAGGTTTGGAGAAATCGGGATATTTCAAAACAGGTGGTGTCATACTTCTTTGGATCAGTCGTGATATCTTCTGCTGTTATAAGGTGACCTAAATAAACTACTTCTGTTTTTAAGAAGTTACATTTGTCTGGACTTAGTTTTAAATCATATTGTGTCAGTCTTTCGAATACATTTATTAAATTTTCATTGTGTTCTTTTAGAGTTGAAACAAAAATTATTACGTCGTCTACATATAAAAATGCAGCTTCTTGGATTCCACTCAAAGCTATAGTCATCATGCGTTGAAAACTATTAGTCGCAATTTTTAAGCCAAAAGGTAGCCTTTTGAACTGATAATGTCCTTTATTAGTCGAAAAAGCTGTAAGCGGTCTGGATTGCTTATCTAAAGGTATTTGATGGAATGAACTGGTCATGTCAAATGTTGAAAAATATTTGGCTTTGCCTAATTTGTTTAACACATCTTCTAGTCTTGTTAATGGGAATTTATCATTTACAATTTTGTTGTTTAGTTGTCTGTAGTCAACTACTAATCTCCATTTAGTTTCATCATTTGTGCTTTTCTTTGGCACAATTAATAATGGTGAGTTATATGGACTGGTTGAATGTTCAACAATGTCCTCTTCAATTAATTTGTCAACTTGTTGGTTAATCTCTTCAACATGTGCATTTGGTAATCTGTAGTTTTTTATATAGACTGGAGTTTTGTCATGTACAGAAATATTCTGTGTATAAAAATTGTTTTTTGTTAAAATATCTCCTTTTAGATGAAATATTTCATTGTATTTGATACAAATATTTATTATGGATTCTTTTGCTTCTGGATCTAGGTTTTCAAAATTTATAGTATTTTTAATAAAATCTATTCGTTTTTTTGAATTAAATTTTGTGTCATATTTCAATATTGAAAAATTTTTTATTGGTTGTATGTGTAAAGGGATATCTTTAATTGTTATGTCACACTCATTTGTATTTATGAACTTTATATGTTTGTGACCTTTCTTTGGAATTATTGTGTTAGCTATAAATATGCCTGGTGTTATTTCACTAGCGCATACTAAACTGTCTTCATTTAAATCAACGTCTACTTCTTTTATAATTTCTGTTCGGGGTTGTAAATGAATACTTGGTAATGTGCTGAGTTTCATGAACATTGGCAAGATTATTTGTTGTTCTTCATACATAATTGTGATTTCGAAAGTTTCGTAATCTATTTTACAATTATATTTAGTCAAGAAATCTCTGCCTATAATTCCGTCTGTAGATATGTTAATATTATCAAAAATATAAAATGTATGTTCAATATTAAGTTCATTTATGTTATATTGTTGACAATTTGGTATTATACTGTTCTCGATTGATGATTTTTTTATAATAGAAATGTCTGCACCTGTGTCTATTGAAAATGCTATTGGTTTTCGTATTGTCTTTGATTTAAGTATAAGGTATCTTTTTGTGCTATACTATACGTATTTAATGTTTTATTGATGGCCCCAGCTTCTTTCATCCGGGGACGTCCTAGTTTTCCTGAGAATTTTGTCTTTGATTATTATTATTTGTTCTGTTCTGATCAGAATTTTGTGAACGTCGGTTGTCTCCGTTGTTATTAGAATAATTTCTACTATTATTATTACTATTTCTGTTGCTGTTATTATAACTTCTATTGTTATTGTTATTGTTATAATTCCTATTGCTGTTATTATAATTTCTGTTATTATTTGTATTATTAGAAACTCGATTGCGATGGTCATACCTTCTGTTTCCATTATTATTTCTTGTATTAAATGGTTGACGCGTGTTATTATTATAGTTATTATTGTTATTTCTTGTCCGATATATGTTCGAGTTGTTAGTTGGTACATCTGCTTCTTGAGCTGTTTGCAGTGCTTCAGAAAAAGTCTTTGGTCTAGCCGCGAAAACAATTGATTTTAATGGTTCATTTACACCATTTTTAAAAGCGTTTAATGCCAATTGGTCATTGAGCTTGATAATTATCGATTTAGATTCTGAGCCTTGCTGCGATATTTGAATTTCATTAAGTAAGGCTGTTATGCTCTCAATTTTCGATGCAAAATTTTGCAATGGAATGTTATTTTGCTTTATCACACTTAGCGTGTTTTGTAGCTTCAGCGGATTTTTATTTAATTTATATAGTTTTTCAAGAGTTTCTTTGAGCTGATCAATAGTGGTTGGCTCTGTTTCTGCTAAAAGTCTGTTTTTTACTTTTTGTGCAATTTTTCCTGCTAATATATATTTTAATAGCATATTCTTTTGTGCATCATTGAGTGTATTTGCATAAAACTCAATGGTGTCTAAAAATTTTGTAAGAAGATAATGTTCTCCTCCGAATTCGGGGATTATCTTTGAGGCAGTTGAAATATCAAAGCTTGCCATTTTGTCTTTAGAAGTGAATAAATTTTGGAAGTTATGTTTTGAAATAGCGGATATATTTCGTCAATTTGATGCTGTTTATTTTGCAATACAATGTCTGCCCAAATCTCTTGTATTTTACTTTTTGTATGTTCAATATACATATATATCTGAATATGTCCTAGTTGGATTCTTTTTAAAATTGGATAAAATGTTGTTTAATTTGTCCATGTACTTATTTTAAGCATGTAATAATATTTATTTTAAGCTGTTATATTAGCTACTGACTTAGAAATCTGCGTTTTCACATAGTTTTTATAATACATATTTAATCTATATAAACCGTATATTATTACAATATTTAATATTAGGTATATCAAATATGGTCTTCTTTTGTTATTACGCTGTCATTTATGTTGTTATTTATTACTTCTGTTGGTCCTTGCTGGTTCTGCTTTGGGCCGCACATTTTTTAAGTTGTTAACTTATACAAATGTTTATGCTTAAAGGATGATGATTTCGTTTAGTGAACTTACTACACAATCAGCTTTAACTACTTTAGCAAAGTATATTAATTTCCATTCAGATATCTTCCTATGTCCAATGATTGGGAAATTTCTATCCACATCTGCAAGCGATAGCAACTGACTAGCTTTCTCATCTCTAGTTAAAATGCTCTGTTTCTAACGAAATTTTAAACGTCTCTTATGCTTATTTCCTATGCGGAATCTTTATATAATTTTCATTTCAACTAGCGCACTACCGCAGTAAGTTTAGTTCTATATTTTCGAAATTTTCATTTCAGAATTCTTCTCTCTTTTTAACTTATTATGGTCCTACTCCTTTTCTACAGGAGTTTGGCAGGATCGCCATGTAATATTAGTTAGGAGGATTATTTGTTGTATTGTTAGCGCAACTCGCCTTATTTTGTAGGCCACCAGGCCGCTCTTATGAACAATAATATGCAAACGGTTAAGTTTGTAAATTACCATTGATTTTATTTTCAAATATGTTGTTCTTATATACTAATTTCCTCACAGAGGAAACTTATTACTAATTCTTAATTAACCAATGGGAAATCAACACGAAATAACAAATAGTTTCTCACGCATTGATTTTACACGGTACTAAATAAAATATGATTAGGGTAAAATGCGCTTGGTGTTTTTGTAGTGTTTGTTTTATTTATTGGCCTTAAAATTGCCGAAATGCAATGACAGCAATTTGATGTCAGAATGTATTATGTATTTTTGCTAAGCGGTCAATCACCAAAATTACTTGTACTTGTTGTGTAATGAGCTCGCTGTTCTGCGCCCAGACATTTGGTTTTATGTGACACTTTGCGTGTGGTGCCTTGCGCGCGTGCAGTGTACATTGTACGTGTGTGTGTGTCAGTATGTTTCATTCTGTGCTATGTGCATTGTGTATTTTTGTATGTCTGTATGTTTGTTATATTGTGCGCAATGTGTATTGTGTGTGTGTATCAGTTATGTATGTGCATACTACAATAGCTTCTACATATGTAAATCGGAAATACTCGATCAACTCAAGCTTTTCCAAAGCAATTTATCACAGCAAGAACTTAGATCTCAAAATTCTTCAACCCTTGTTGATAACTCCATTCCGTGCATTAAGGTTCCGCCTTGTGACACACAAATTTTCTACGGGAGTTATGAGGAGTGGCCATCGTTTCGCGATATGTTCACGGCCGTCTACCTCAACCATCCCAAGTTAACACCTGCACAAAAACTTTTCCATCTACGGAATAAAACTCGGGGAAAAGCGGGCGCCATAGTCAAGCATTATAGACTGTGTGATGAAAATTTTTCACTTGCGTGGGAAGCACTAAGAGCGCGCTTTGAAAATAAGAGAATTCTAATCGACAAGCAACTCAAATTGCTTTTCAATCTACCTCCAGCACGGTCCGAAAACAGCGAAGCAATCCACAAAGTTCAAAGCACGATAAATGATTCCCTCTCGTGCCTCAGATATCTAGGGGTTTCCGTGTCCGATTGGGATCCTGTGCTAATCTATTTGTGCTCATCCAATCTACCCGAAGAAACCCTCTCCTTATGGCAACATTCCCTAAAATCCCGGAAAGACCTACCAAATTGGTCGCAAATGGACGAATTTTTGACCAGTCGATACGAAGTTCGCCATTCTCTTCCGGAGAAACCTAAGATACATTCGTATCATTCCCAAGATACTACCTCATATCAATGCAGATTATGCACAAAGAACCATTCCATTTAGAAAACTGTCGGTCCCCGAAAGAACCAAATTCGTGGAGGAAAACGGCTACTGCTCGAATTGTCTAGCCTTTAATCATCTTCTTCCAAAATGCCAAAGTGCATTCCGATGCCTGCATTGTAAAAAATGCCATCATACAGTTCTGCATCATAACCAAACTAGCAAGCCTACATCCAAAGCACCAGCTAGTAAACCAAACCCCAAACCATCCAACAATGCAACCACCCTGTTGCACACCCAAAGTCAACCTAGACATACGATCTTTGATCTAACCGAAGGCAATTTCGAGGAATCACCTAGTTCCTCGGCTGGAAGTTCTTTATACATACAAGCAAACTTCTCAACACAGAATAAGAAGACGCTACTCCCAACGGCTCAAGTGCACATCGAGCATATGGGTACTTTCTTTACCTTACGCGCCTTGATCGACCAAGGTTCACAAAAATCATTCACATCTGAAAAAGTTCTAAACCGATTGCGACTCCCCACTTATCGAGAAAATTTCTCAGTTACTGGAATGGGCGGCAAGATCGTCGAGAATGCAACTCGAGTTTGCCAACTCACTCTTTATTCCAGGAGACATGATATTCGTATTGACACAAAAGCGATTGTCCTTCATAAACTTACGAGCTTTCTCCCATCTTTTAAAATCCAAAATTGTGATTTCTCCGAAATTAACGATCTCGACCTCGCAGATCCCAACTTCCATAGTCCCGGATCAATCGACTTAGTAATCGGTAGCGACCTCATACCCCAGATCCTTCTTCAAGGAATCAAACAACAAGTCCTTGGAAGCCTACTCGCACAAAATACGATATTCGGCTGGTATTTGAGCGGACCCTTAAAACCCGAATGTGCTTAGCTCCATTCTTTCGTTAGTGAAGACACCGAAGACAATCTCAATCTGCAACTAAAACGCTTTTGGGAACTAGAAGAGGTTACCGAATCCCATCCTCTCTCTGATGCAGCTGCATTTTGCGAAATATTCTATAAAGAAAGGACTTGCCGACAATCTGACGGGAGATATGTAGTCAGACTCCCACTCAAATGCAATTTTCCATCCACTCTGACTCTCGAGCAATCGCGCTCTCAAGCGATGAAACAGGCCATTCGAATGGAGCACATGCTCAATAAAAATCCAAACTTCAAAGAAGAGTATAATCATGTATTAGATGAATATCTAACTCTCGGTCATATGAAACCGATTTCTTCATATGAAATCAATTCAAATGGAAAATTCTTTTCATATTACCTATCTCATCGGTGCTAAAAGGGTAGTGAAGTGCAACACGATGGCTGATCTTCGGATGTGACGCCTCTCCACCTCTCACTATCAATCTCCTTCTTTTTCCTTCACGTCTGGTAGCACTGTTAACCTAAGCCTCGGCTGGGGAACTGATAAAGGAAGGTGAGAACACTCCCCATTTTGGCCTGACCTCTGCTTCGTCCTCGGACTACCCCCTCCTTTACTGTTTGTATTTAGTCGATATCGAGCTGGTGGTTGCGGTATTCTGTTACCTGAGTATGCAGGGGTGATACCCTGCAGAAATGGCTTTCAGGCTAATGCCGTGACTGCCCCCGTCCCGTTAAAACCCTGGCAGGCCTCGAAGTACGTTCCGATCTCGTCGACATTCAGTTGGTGGTTGTAGGTAACGGTTGAGGCGACCCTCCCGTTTTTGCGCTGGATCTGGCTCTGAGCACCCTACCTCATAAGGGGGGGTGCCAACCCTCGCATGGCCTCCCTGATCCCTTTCTTCATAGATAACCATGGGATCCCATAGCCACTGCAACATCGAGGGAGGATAGCGGCTTCGAGTGGGGACCCAAATAGAATGGAAAGGCCAACTAACACAAAACAAAAAAAACTTTCGTCTTCCCCTCCACGGGGCAAGACAGTGCCGGCGCATGCGCTAAAGGCACCTCTTCGCACAGCGAGCACCTCCGGGTCTGCTTTGGGGGCGACCCCAGGGCGTCCCGTGATCACGGGCGTTATGGTGGGGCCAAGCACCAGTAAAGCTGCAGGGATTGTGCTGGAAACGGCAGGTCGTCCTGTAGCCACTGGCGCGGAGCGCCCATCAAATGCCGGCACGGCTGCAAAGCCTGCACCCATGCGGACAAAGGTCTCACGACCTGGCCCAACTGGGGATGGGCGGATAGCAGCCGAGGTAAACCAGGGAAATGTCGCGATGGCAACTACGGGCAATTCCATCCACGGTCGGTCGGGCGGGCGGTCCACACACGCTGAAAAGCGGAGGGCTGCCAGAACGCTCAAAAAATATGAGGGGGTGCCGTTGGAAACGTTGCCCCAGAGTGCAAAGGATGCGGTGGATAGAGCGAAAGCCCTGGTACCCAACTACCAAATCACAACTGGGGCCTCGGTTGAAGGCAAGGCACCCCTCTCCAAAAGACAGAGATCGTTTGAGGAGCAGCAACCAGCTCCAAAGAAGAAATGTATCCGTCCCGGGGTGGCCAGACCCAGCTTTGCTGATGTCGCCAGGAACAGAATCCTGATAGGGGTTCTGGACCGCGGCAATGAGCTCGGGTCAATACCAAGGCACCAGTGGAGATGGGTGAAGGCGGCTCTGGCAAACGTCATCCTTGACGTGCTGCTGGAGAACCCTGGAGCCCCTCCCGCGTGCAGAGATGCCGGCTGGTTCCAGGGCCACATTAAGGTTGTGGCCTGCGACGACTCGAGGTCGGCGGCGCTGTACAAGGCCGCCGTCGCTAGGGTTGGGGATGTCTACCCTGGGGCTAGACTTGAGGTGGTTGACTGGAAGGATATTCCAGTCAGGCCCAGAGCGAGGGCGTGGGTGCCTGTCACACCATCGTCACCTGAAAACATTTTAAAGATGCTTCAGGTGATGAATCCGACATTGCCGACAGGTGATTGGAAGGTCCTAAAAGTAGAGGATCCGGAAGGGCCGTCAAGACAAGTGGTCCTGTCGCTGAACAGGGACTCTTTGGAGCTCCTGGAGAAAAGACAGGGCCGGGTCTACTACGGCCTAGATGAGGTGACTCTAAGAGTCTATCGCGGTGATGCGCAGCGCGCCTCCGGAGCAAGCACCTCAATGGATGTGGACATTGAGGAGCCTGAACCGGAGGCTGACTTCTCCGATGCGGAGAGCAGAGCCTCCTCGCAGTCGACCCTGGCATCCGCGATGCATAGGATGTATGGCGAGGAGGAGCTGCTTTACAGCGATGGGGAAGACAGCGCAAACGTCACTGTCGTTGCGGTGGAGGAGTCGGTGGAAACCTCTAATGAGGGTTCTACAAATAAATCTCCACCGCTCTAGGGCAGCATCCGCTGCTCTATTGAGTCGCCTGCTTGGCGACGACGTAGACATCGCACTTATCCAGGAGCCCTGGGTTAATAACTCGGGGGTCTGTGGTTTAGGTGCGGTGGGCTATAAGCTAAAGGTTGAGCGTGGTAAAGGTAAAATAAGAACCTGTGTAATGGCAAAGAAAGATTTAAACATTTTTCTTCTACCCTATTATAGTGATGGAGACATGACGACAACGCTGCTGGAGATTGGAGGGAAGTCTTTGCTGGTAGCCTCAGCATACATGGCGTACGAGGCTGAGGATCCCCCTCAAAGTCAACTCCGCATGCTAATGAGCGACCACGCGGCGAGCTTAGTTCTTATCGGTTGCGATGCTAACGCCCACCATGTGCAGTGGGGAAGCACCAACATAAACAATCGGGGTGAGTCTCTTTTCAACTATCTCCTAACTACTAACCTAGTAATTTGCAATAGGGGCGCAGAGCCCACATTTATTGTCAAAAACCGTAGGGAGGTCATAGACCTCACGCTATGTAGTGAAAATCTGCATGATATGGTAATGAACTGGAAGGTTCTCGACGAACACTCGTTTTCAGACCATAGGTATATTGAGACAATTCTAGATATGTCCATGGGTGCTCCAAAGGTTCGTAAGAACCTAAGGAACACAGACTGGACTCTTTACAGGGAAACTCTTGAGAATAACCTACCACGTCCGGTACCGGCAGAGCCCAGTACCGTTGGGAAATTGGAAGACATGGTAAACTGCTTTACCACGATCTGCTCGCGGGCACTGGCCAAAGCCTGTCCTGATCCCAAACCGTGGGGAAAACGAAGGCCCCACTGGTGGTCCCATGCGCTGGACTCTCTGCGGAGAGATTGCAGGAGACAGTTTAACAGGGCGAAAAGGCTGAGTCAGGAATCTGAATGGCAGACCTATAAACAAGTTCTGCGGTCCTACAAAAAAGCCCTGCGTGAAGCAAAAAGATCCTCATGGAGGGATTTTTGCACTAGCGTGGAGGGCGTTGGCGAAACCGCCAGACTACGAAAAATCTTGTCAGGTACAACAAACCCAATTGGGTCTCTACAGAGACAGGATGGTTCATGGACAGCGACGGGAAAAGAAACGGTGGAACTACTTCTCGACACACACTTTCCTGGTAGTTTACAGACAATGGAAGTAGATTGTTCCTCTTCGGGCGCAATGGTAAATCTCCCTATCTCAAAAGAAAGTATCACTTCGGCGATAAAAAGCTTTAAACCCTATAAGGCTGCCGGGCCAGATGGTATTATACCGGCTCAATTGGTTGCAACGATTGATACATCTACAAATTGGCTACTGAGTATGTTTAGAGCATGCTGAAAGCTAAACTACGTACCGACGGTATGGAGATCTGTTTCTGTGGTCTTCATACCCAAGGCTGGAAAAGCAACACATGCGAACCCTAAGGACTTTAGACCTATAAGTCTCTCATCCTTTGTTCTTAAAACTTTAGAAAGGCTTATAAATAACTTTCTCTCTCTTACAATTGACAAAAGACTATTGTCTAATAATCAGCACGCCTACCTTAAGGGAAAGTCCACGGACACTGCACTGCATTCCCTGGTGAGCTATATCGCAAGGGCCTTCAGTTACAAGGAATTTTGCCTTGTAGCTTTTCTTGACATTGAGGGTGCTTTTAACAACATTAGCCCTGAGGCCATAACACATGCCTTAGGAGGGCTCGGTGTAGAGAGCTCCCTGGTTGAATTTATAGAGCAAATGCTCTTGGGAAGAAAGATTACAGCAGAGGTCGGTGCAAACCGTGTTTCGAGACAGGTGTCTCGAGGTACGCCGCAGGGTGGTGTACTTTCACCTCTTCTATGGAATCTGACCGTTAACACTCTCCTGCAGGAGACGGAATGGGGTGCTGCCAGAGTTGTCGCATATGCAGATGACATCGCCATTGCATATATGGGCAAATTCCCTCAGACCCTGTGTGACTTGATGCAAGGGACACTCCGCGAAGTGAGCAACTGGTCCATGCGATGTGGTCTCAGAGTCAACTCAGAAAAAGTGGAGCTGGTGCTCTTCACTAGGAAATATAAAGTTCCGCATATAACTACGCCGGAACTTAATGGAATCCGTCTGAACACAAAGAGGGAGGCCAAGTTCCTTGGCGTAACATTGGACATGAAGCTTAGCTGGAGGAATAACATGATCCAGCGATACCAGAAGGCTTCTGTGGCCCTATACTCTTGTAAAAGGGCCATTGGGAAGAGATGGGGTCTGAATCCAAGCGTTTGCCGCTGGATTTACACAGCAGTGGTTAGGCCGATTCTCCTCTACGGAGCAATCGTTTGGTGGCCCGCACTAAGCAGAGCTGCTAATCTCAATCTACTTAGCAAGGTGCAGAGAGCGGGCATGATCTGCATTAGTGGAGCGTTGCGAACAACACCAAGCGACGCCTTGAATGTCTTCCTCGACCTTTTACCCTTAGACTTTGTGGGTCAGCAAATGGCGGCTCTTGCCGCGCTTCGGTTAAGGGAGACAGGTCAATGGGAGTCTAGCTTGCGTGGGCACTCAAGCATACTGAACAAATATAGAATGCTTCCAGGATACACAGACCGTTGTGTTGATACTGCGGTCCCGGACAGGAATTTCGCGATGGTAATCCCAGATAGGGATGCGTGGTCGAGAGATTTCTACACTCCACCTGGAAGTCTCACGATCTTCACAGATGGCTCGAAATTGAATGGCAGAGTGGGAGGAGGGGTCTACTCGCAGGACCTATCTCTGAACTGTTCTTTTCGGCTGCCGGATCACTGTAGTGTTTTTCAGGCTGAGGTTCTAGCCATAAAGGAGGCTATAGACCTGTTACAGACCGCTTTGAAAGGCAATGATATCTTTATATTTAGTGATAGCCAAGCGGCAATCAGAGCTGTGAGCGCAGCTATTATTAGATCAAAAAGTGTACTGGATTGCAGCCGATCTCTGCAGGAGATGGCCAAGCAGAACAGGCTCAACCTCATTTGGGTTCCTGGCCACAGGGACATCGAGGGTAACTGCATTGCGGATGAACTTGCGAGGGAAGGAACAACCAAGCAGATTCTTCCCAGTAAAGAACGCATTGGTATGCCCTTTGGCACTTGCAAGCTGCTCTTAAAAGAATCTACTTATGCTCGTGCGAGCGACAGATGGACACATATCACAACCTGTAGGATCTCAAGGCTGACTTGGCCTAGATGGGACCGAAAACGGTCGCGTAGTCTTTATACCTTAAAACGGGACGATATTTCCCAAGTAATTGGCGCTTTATCAGGGCACTGCCTCATAGGCAACCATGCTGGTCGTCTTGGAGTACCCTTCTTTAGATGCTGTAGAAGCTGCAAAAATTATGAGGAGGAAGAAACGGTCCTGCATCTTCTCTGTATCTGTCCAGCTCTAGCCAGAAGCAGGCTACGGTTTCTAGGGGCACCTGTTTTTAGGAACCTTGGAGAATTAGGTGAAATAGACCCAAGAATTCTAAATGGTTCAGCAAGAGGGAGTGAGCGTTAAGCTTGTGGTATCACAACGGGCCTCTACTTAATGGCCTAAGTGAGTCGCTGGATTAGCGGTGACAGCCACTCATACCTACCTACCTACCTACCTATCTCATCATGCTGTCGTGAAGCCAGACAGTAAATCGACCAAAGTGCGCGTGGTTTTTAACGCCTCAAAACCCACCGCATCTGGAACTACTCTGAATGATATACTGCATATCGGTCCTACCTTACAAACAGATCTCATGTTTGTGATTTTAAATTGGCGTTTATATAAGCACGTCTTCAACGGGGACATAGAAAAAATGTACCGTCAAATTCTTCTACACGAAGACGACCACCAATATCAGAGAATTCTCTTTCGGAGAAAAAACCAAACCAATCTCACAGATTTTGCTCTCAAGACGGTCACTTTCGGAGTAAATTGTGCTCCGTATCTCGCCATTCGGACCTTGCACCAATTAGCCGAAGATTTTAAGGATTCCCATCCACTTGCTCAACGAATCTTAACGAAAGAAACTTATGTCGACGACATACTATCAGGCGGGCATGATTTACCAGCGGGCGTGAAAGCTCAGTCACAGCTAATTCAATGTCTACTCTCAGCAGGCTTCCCGTTGAAAAAAATCACCGCTAATCATATAGAGCTTCTCAGTCATATTGCTGCTGAGAATTTGCTCGATTCAGAGTTCCTGAAGTTCGACTGCTCGAGTTCCACCAAAACCCTTGGTATTCGATGGAACGCTTTAAACGATTCCTTTTCATATACTATTGAGCCTTTAAAATCGACTTCGGGTGCTACGAAGAGACACATTTTATCTTCTATTTCCAAACTTTTTGACCCCGCAGGGTGGCTAGCGCCTATTCTCATTCAGGCAAAAATCTTAATGCAACAAATATGGCTAGAAGGTATGGAGTTGGACGAATGCGTTAAACCACTTTCGCTTCAAAAGTGGCAACAATTTCTCTCCGACTTGCCCAATATCGAAAATATTCAGATCCCTAGATGGACCGAATTCTCTCCACACCGAAAGATCCAAATCCATGGATTTTGTGATGCATCAGAAAAGGCATACTGTGCATCCATCTACATTCGATCCCAAACAGACGATACTGTTTCATCGCATCTCCTCTTCTCAAAAACTAAAGTAGCTCCGCTACAAACTGTAAGTCTTCCTCGCTTGAAACTTTGCGGAGCAGTACTTTTATCCAAATGCATCAAAAAAGTCATCCATCAACTTCCATTAGAGAATACAGAAACCTTTATTTGGTCCGACTCATCAATAGTCCTTTCGTGGCTAGAAAAACCTCTATGTACCTGGAAGGTATACGTGGCAAACCGCACATCGCAGATCATTACAAATGTTGGAAATCTCAAGTGGCGTCACGTATCCACGAACCACAATCCTGCAGACTTAGGTACCCGCGATTGTAGGCCACAAGAACTGCTAAACCAATCCCTTTGGTGGCACGGACCAGATTAGCTGCTGAAACCTGCCGATCAATGGCCAGTGTTGTTGCGTCAAAATGTTGCTGCACTCGAAGAACGAAAAGTTGAATCACTTCATACTTTGGAAAAGGAACCGGATATCTTAGACCGCTTCTCATCGTGGTCGAGGGCGTTACGAGTGATTTCGTACATGTATCGATTCTTTCATCGCATAAAACCAGTACAGTCCACTAAACCAATGAATTATGTATCTGTGGTTATCACTCAATCGGAGATTCACTGGGTCAAAAATCGCCTTATAAAACTAGCACAAGAAAGGCACTACCCTAATGAATATTCGAAACTTTCAAACACACAACCGATTTCCAAAAGGAGCTCTCTTCTGACGTTAAATCCCTTCATAGATTCGAACGAACTTCTCCGAGTAAACGGCCGTTTGACAAACTCATTTCTCACATATAATGAGAGGTATCCAATCATACTTCCAGAGTCTTCTCGATTCTGCTAATTATTTCTTAAAATTCTACATGAGCTATTAATGCATGCGGAACATCTACTCATGGTCAGAACTGCGAGGCAAGAATACTTCATCCCTCGTCTTAAATCGAAAGTCAAATCTTGCATACGCAATTGCAAAACATGTACTATTTTCAAACAAAGTACTCAATCTCAAATCATGGCAGCTCTACCGAACGTTCCAATTTCTCTCTACCCTTTACTTATACGGGGCTAGACTTTGCAGGTCCTTTCGATATTAAATCCTCACTTCTTCGAAAACCCCCTATGCTAAAAGGCTAAGTCTGTGTTTTCATATGCTTTGCCACTAAAGCAATTCATCTAGAACCCTGTTCGGACCTATCAACAAAAGCCTTTAGGCATCTTTCTCCCGCTTTGTTGGAAGACGAGGCCTCCCAAAAGGCATTTTTCCCGATAATGGGAAAAACTTTATCGGCGCCAGTCGAGCCTTCAAAAAGGATTTTCAAAACTTTCTCAAAGAAACTTCAGATGATCTCCGATCAAAATACTCCCTCCATGGGTTTGAATGGCACTTTTTGCCACCCCGCGCTCCTCATATGGGTGGTCTTTGGGAGGCGGCGGTAAAAAGTTTCAAACATCACTCCAAACGAATTGCTGGCAGCCACCATTTCACATTTGAAGAAGTTGCTACCCTCCTTGCTCGTATCGAAGCCGTGTTGAAATCTCGACCGCTTTCGCACATGTCCGACAATCCTCAAGAGCTGCTAGCTATAACACCTGGTCACTTCTTACGTGGTGCGCCATTGTTGGCCCCACCAGAGCCCAAAATTGATAATCTGTCGCTTCAGAATCGATGGGAAAAACTGAAAGTATTACATCATCAGTTCAGCCAACGCTGGAAAGATGAGTATTTGAAAGAACTGCATCAAAGACATAAATGGAAGTTCCCACAATCCAATTTTAAAGTAGTCGATTTCGTTGTTATCAGAAATGAGCTCGTGCCACCCAATGAATGGCGATTAGGCCGAGTAGAGAAGGTATGCCATGGAACAGACAGTATGGTTCGTGTCGCCGACGTAAAGACGGAAAACGGGGTATTTACAAGACCAATAGTAAAATTGTGCCCACTGCCCATTGAACCCGATCCTCTAGATCATCCTGTTCAAACGAATCCATTATAAGCCACTTCATCGCTATAAATACGTTTTACTTGAATCAAATCCATTTACAGATCATTTCAAAATCGACGAGACCCGGAGGTACACCAATGCGTACTGTGCTGGTGCTTTCATGTACTGCGCTTTTGCAAGCTGTTCCTAAATATGGATGGGGAGAGACGCAATAGAATTGTACGCACCGTTAAGTACTGCGTCAATTGCTTGGCCCGCACGCATGATGACGTCAAGGACTGCAGGTCTGTATATAGATGCAAGCATTGCCGACTATCGCATCATACGCTTCTTCACCGCTCATTGTCACCAAAAAGGAGAGAAGCAGCAACTCCGAGACCCCACACACGCAATCAGCACGAAGAAAGGCCGCAGAATTCAGAACGGACACCAAGACCGAGAGTACGCTTCGAACGGGAGCCGAAGTCGACATCCAACGTGCGCAAACGACCGGAGAGAGGTACCGGCAAACCAAAAAGGCCTGAGGCACGTTCTCAATTGGATGTATCCCATAAGGCGTTGGATCTGATCCAGACAACTCGTGCAAAGGGGGCGCGATGTTTAAGCTACTTAAACTGATTAGAAATGCAACCATGCGTTGCCTTCAGCATGATCTGCACCTTTGCGTGAACAGTGCGATCAGGCTACACTATTTTCGAATTTCCAGTTTTCCCCGGTTTTCGCATTACCTATAAATGCGGGAAGCGCACTTAACATTGCTTCTTCTTGCTTTTTACTACCAACCCGCAACATCTGACGACACCTGTAAGCACATCGTGGGAATCCACATATTCATTTTCGTATTCCTGAATTCATCAAATTAGCTAATCAATTTACGTTTATATAAATTTAATCTAATTTTAATCAAAACTAACATTATATTAATGCTATCATCATCCATTCATAAATAATTGTTAAATCATTCATTATCGAAGGCAAACTTGAAGTCTTAAGCCTAAAATTAGTTTGTAAGTCATTTCACTAAATAAAATTAATACCTTCCCTTAATATCAAAGGAGAAAACAATCTTCATTTCAACATAATGTTAGGCCTCGTTCGAAAGGAACGTAAGTTATAATGCTACGAGCTGCCTCATTTCATTGCATTTAACTCCGCATGAAAAACACTACATTGGTCCAGTAACCGAAAGCTGAAATTTAGATTGAATTCACTTGAGAGAATTCCGCTTCCTACTTGCTCGTTCAGTTTGGATCCATCTGTGAATACAGCCATAGACCCTGGGTCCAGGTCCATGGCTCCTATCCACTCGTTTCTCTCTGGAATTCTTGTGGAAAACTTATTTTCAAAACATAGTAAAGGAGTGGTGTAATCTAGTTTGCCTAGGTTATCCTGCAGAGTTTCAAGGACATATGCATGCCGGATCTTCTATCCCTTCACGGCTGAATCGCATTTTGCCCGACTGCACTACAGCTTGCCAGAAATTTTCCATAGACGTCCACGGAAGTTTTAACATTCCTGACACAATCCTGAGACAATACCGCGCCAATGGCGAAGTCGGAGGCGTCCGTCGTTAGGTTGAAGGCCTTTTCGAAATTGGGAAAGGTCTGGACCTCTGAGGTTGTCAACACTTCTTTGAGGTCCTCAAATGCCTTTAGGGCTTCCTTGGTTAAAGTAATTGCCACTTTCTTAGATTGAGTGTCCTTTACCTGTGCATGCTCTCCTCTTGTAAGATTGGTAAGTGGTTTGGCGATTTTTGCATAATCGCGAATAAACTTCCTGTAATAGGAGGTTAATCCTAAGAAACTTTTGAGCTCCTTTAAATTTGACGGTGGTAGCATATTTTTTATTGAGTTAATTTGTTGGGGGTCTGGGAGAACCCCCTCAGAAGTTACAATGTATCCAAGGAACTCAACGCTTTGTTTTTAAAACTGCGTTTTTTGCAGATTAACCTTAAGAGTCCAAGAAAAAAAAACCGTACCAAAGTTTATGAAAAACCAAACAAACAAATGCAAACATCGAAACAATTTTACTAACAACCATTTCGATACATTGCTCAAAGTGTTGCGAAGAAATTGAACTTGATGAATTAATTGAATTTTATTTTAATTATCATTATCGTTATTTCATTAAAAAAAATTTAAGACAACAAAATTTTTTCGGACACACACCCCAAGAAAAAAAAAAACCGTACCAAAGTTTATGAAAAACCAAACAAACACCCTAGTATTGACTCAAATAAATGCAAACATCGAAACAATTTTACTAACAACCATTTCGATACATTGCTCAAAGTGTTGCGAAGAAATTGAAATTGATGAATTAATTGAATTTTATTTTAATTATCATTATCGGTATTTCATTAAAAAAAATTTAAGACAACATTTTTTCGGACACACACCCCAAGAAAAAAAAAACCGTACCAAAGTTTATGAAAAACCAAACAAACACCCTAGTATTGACTCAAATAAATGCAAACATCGAAACAATTTTACTAACAACCATTTCGATACATTGCTCAAAGTGTTGCGAAGAAATTGAAATTGATGAATTAATTGAATTTTATTTTAATTATCATTATCGTTATTTCATTAAAAAAAATTTAAGACAACATTTTTTCGGACACACACCCCAAGAAAAAAAAACCGTACCAAAGTTTATGAAAAACCAAACAAACACCCTAGTATTGACTCAAAGAAATGCAAACATCGAAACAATTTTACTAACAACCATTTCGATACATTGCTCAAAGTGTTGCGAAGAAATTGAAATTGATGAATTAATTGAATTTTATTTTAATTATCATTATCGTTATTTCATTAAAAAAAATTTAAGACAACATTTTTTCGGACACACACCCCAAGAAATAGGTATATAATACGAAGTCGAATTGTGCCTTTTCTTCATATTAAACGAACCTCGTGAATTACGTTATTTGTAATTTTTAAATACCAGACTAGTCCTCAATTAAAACTTACGATATGTTTTATTTTTTATTTTTTTATTATATGTGAAAGTTAGTCAAAGAGTGCGGACGTGTTTTTAGTTCGCTCCGTATACATTAAATATTGTGCTTATTAAACAGAATAAATAATAAATAAAAAAAAAATAAAAATAAACAAACCAAATGAAAAAAGAAGGCGATGAGTCAAACTGATACCCGTGATCAGAGACAACGCGAGCTTTCAGTTCAACGTAACAACGCATATTTTTCGATTCGGTCGCAGAGTGACAGCGAAAGCGGAAAGTCCATCCCACTGACTACCCTCAAACCCCCTCAAAATCCAAGATCGCTGACTTGTTCACCGAACTTACCAACGACTACTCCTATTGCTTGGAGTGAAGAATGCGCTTCACCTGTGCCGTGCCATATTTCATGTTCAACGGTTACATCAAACTCGGTGAGCAGTTACATATATCCAAATAAATCTACAACAACAACAAGTACAGTGGCCTCTCTCACCACCGCAATTGGGTCTACAACAACAACAACCACACTGGTACCTTCCGTCTGCAAGCGGTGTCAACGGCTTTGCCTGTTATTGCCGATCAAGCACAAATTAGCTTGAGTGTCAACAAATGCAAAGCGAAAGAACTGTTGGAAAACAAAGCAGCTAAAAAAGTGTCGATACAGACTGTAATGGATCGCTATATTACAGTTAAACGAAAACTTAGTCCGCAAAAACCAACGGGTACTAAGCCAAAAATAACCCGCGTAAGCTCAAATCAGCAAGTCAGTACGAATAGATTTGCACTGCTAAGTGAAAATATTCCAAAAACCAAAATTCTGAAGGTGCTACAAAAGTCACTAATGCCAAACCTCCGCCAATATACATAAGAGAAGAGAATTCAAGCGCCCTTGTTAAAAAATTCAGTCAGCTTATCGGTAATAATAACTTTCATATTATCCCACTATCTAAGGGAAATATTCGTGAAATCAAAGTGCAAAGATACTCTGAACAGAATTTTCGCACAGTGTCCAAACACTTGAATGACACACACACAAAGTTCTATACATACCAGCTTAAAAGTGCAAAAGGCTTACAAATTGTAATTAAAGGTATCGAGCCAAGTGTTGAAGCTGTGGAAAATTTTCAAGCGCTTAAAGAACAGGGCTTTAACCCAAAAGTTGTAGTAAATATTTTTAATAGAAACAAAATTCCGCAGCCCATGTTTAAAGTTGAGCTTGAGCCTGAAAACAAACCACTGGGGAAAAACGCTGTGCATCCAATTTATAAACGTCAATACCTGTTGCATCGTAAAATAACTGTGGAAGAACCACACAAGAGAAATGGCCCTGTACAATGCACTAACTGCCAGGAGTATGGTCACACCAGGTCTTACTGCACTCTTCGCTCAGTGTGCGTAGCTTGTGGAGAGCTACACGACTCAGCCACCTGCACATCAAACAAAGAAGACCCAAATGCAAAAAAGTGTGGTAACTGCGGTGGGAACCACACAGCAAACTATAGGGGTTGTCCAGTCTATAAGGAGTTGAAAAACCGGATCAACCAACGTGTGGCCTCTGAACGTACTGATAACGTATTGAATACCTTTGTACCCTCCCAGCGTTTTCTTTGCCAAACAAACCATGCCGCCAATGGCTTTATCAAACACCGTCAATGGTGTCTCATTTGCAAGTGCCGTAAAGTCAGGCCTAGTAAATCCTGCACATACAATAACTGCACCTCAAGTTGCGCCACAAGAACGGGAGCCCCACGCCCAATACGGTAGTCAATCCAATATCGAAGCCATGATAGCATCGATGCAACAAAGCATGATGAATTTCATAACTTACATGCAAAACACAATGCAAGATCTCATGCGAAATCAAAACACCCTGCTCAAACTGCTTGCTACTCAACAAAAAAAATAATGACCTCAACTAAAATAGCCCTCTGGAATGCAAACGGCATTCCTCGCCACAAACTAGAGCTGTCAAAATTCCTTAACGACAAGGAAATTGATGTTATGCTCCTTGCTAAAACACACCTAACTAACAAATATAATTTCAATATTTCGGGATATACTTTTTACTGCACGAATCATCCAGATGGAAAGGCGCATGGCGGAACTGGTATTTTAGTCCGAAATCGCATTAAACACCATCCCTCGATTGGAATTGCCAAGAATTATCTGCAAGCAACATCAATATGCCTACAAACAAAGCAAGGAGATATTACACTGTCCGCGGTTTATTGCCCCCCACGTTTTACGATAACAGAAAAACAATTGATGGATTTCTTCAGTTTGCTGGGAGAGCGCTTCATTGCTGCAGGCGATTATAATGCGAAGCATCCTCACTGGGGCTCACGCTTGTCCAACCCTAAAGGCAAGCAATTATATAACGCGTTTATATGTAAAAGAAACAAACTTGATTACGCTTTTCCTGGAAAGCCCACATATTGGTCTTCAGATCCGCAAAAGCTGCCAGATTTGATTGACTTCGCGGTGACAAGAAAAATTCCTCGTAGTCTTATTAGTACAGAATCAAGTGCAGACCTCTCTTCAGACCACTCACCTGTACTCTTCACTTTGTGGCACCAGCCGCACGAAAAAGAGTCACTCTACATGCTCACGACAAAAGCTACAAACTGGTTGAAGTATAAAAAAATATATCAGTGCGCATATAGAACTCCACCCAAGTTTAGATACACCTGACGACATTGAAAACTCCGTAGCAACTTTTGAATCTACAATCAGAGCTGCCGCTAGCATTTCCACTCCAAAGCAAAGTTATATGGGAAACAAAAAACATTATCCGACCAATAGAAAAATTGAAATGCTGCTATTAGAAAAGCGACGCTTACGACGGATATGGCAGACTCATAGGTCACCTGCTTCTAAACAACTGCTGAAGGCGGCTACATATGCGCTAACGAGAGCCCTCAAGAGCGAGGAACAGCACGCACAGTACCGGTACATTCAAAAGCTTTCTCCAACTAGCACAAAGTACCCGCTGTGGAAAGCACATAAAAACTTAAGTGGCCCAATGGAGACTGAAATGCCAGTACGGGACAAGAATGGTAATTGGGCTCGGAGTGACGCGGAAAAAGCAAACACCTTTGCTGCTCATCTACAAAATGTTTTCAGACCAAACTCAGCAACCAATGGGTTTGCACTACCACCCGTACCCAAAGTGTCGGAATCTGAGCCACTGAATTTTGCACCTGAAGAAATTTCAATAGTAATTAAGAAACAATTGAAACCAAATAAGGCCCTTGGGCACGACTTGATTACTCCAAAAATGATTATTGAGCTACTAAATTGTGCTGTACTTTGCATCTGTATGTTATTTAATGCAATTACTAAACATTGCTATTTCCCTCAACAATGGAAAAAGTCAACTATTGTAATGATACCAAAGCCCGGAAAAGACAAAACACAACCATCCTCCTATAGACCTATCAGCCTGCTACCGTACATATCGAAATTATTCGAAAGACTTCTTATGCTGCGCATTTACCCACATCTTCAAGCCCACAGAATAATACCATCCCACCAATTTGGCTTCAGGGAGAAACATGGTACGATCGAACAAGTAAATCGCATTACATCTGAAATCCGTACATCGTTTGAAAGGAGGGAATATTGTGCTGCAATATTTCTTGACGTGGCCCAGGCTTTTGATCGAGTATGGCTAGACGGTCTAATGTATAAAGTACAAATGTTACTCCCTCAGAGCACCCACAGACTACTTAAGTCCTATCTGTATGATCGAAAGTTCACAGTTCGATGTAACACTGCCATCACTGAAGCTCATCTAATAGAAGCTGGAGTACCACAAGGCAGTGTTCTCGGCCCGATGCTCTACGTCTTATACACCTCGGATATTCCAACAAACGGCCGCCTGACAATGTCCACTTTTGCCGACGACACTGCGATAATCAGCCGCTCCAAGTGTCCCCTGCAAGCATCTGCGCTCTTAGGTAATCATATGGAAGCTGTGGCCAATTGGCTCGCAAACTGGCGTATAAAGGTTAACGAACAAAAATCTAAGCAAGTAACATTTACACTAAATAAGAAAAATTGTCCGCCCTTGACTTTGAACAACGTTCAAATACCACAAAGCAATAATGTCACATACCTAGGGGTCCACCTGGATAGGCGACTTACTTGGCGCAACCACATAGAGGCTAAACGGACTCATCTTAAGTTGAAGACCAGTTCTCTACACTGGCTTATTAACTCTTGCTCACCCCTGAGACTGGAGTATAAAGTGACTATATACAACGTGGTTCTAAAACCCATTTGGACCTTTGTATGTGAGTTATGGGGCAACGCGAGCAGCAGCAACATCGAAATCCTTCATCGTGCGCCATCTAAAATCCTTCGAACAATAACCGGAGCACCATGGTATATCCGAAACGAGAATTAGTATCATTTTATATTAAGGAATTATATCCTTCGATACCCCTTTCAGATACAATTGACATAGTATGAAAGACTTTACTTGAAAAAATTAAAGACAAAATTAAAACCACACAGATAACAAACCCTCTAAGGACTAAGCTCAGCCAAAACTACCTTAAATTAAACAACAAAATATACAGTCAAACAAACAGACTGGGAATGGGAAACCCAACTTCGGCCATCCTTATGCAGGTTTTCATGCAATGCCTATAACAGAAGTACATGAAACTTGGGGTAACATGTTATCGAGAATGACAATGAGGAAGAAATATTAGAATATTTAAACAAACAACATGGAAACATAAAATATACGATGGAAAAAGAAATCGATGGAAAAATTAACTATCTGGATCTAGCAATCAAGATAGATAAAATTTTCAAAGAGTTCAGCTACGAAATATATAGGAAACCAACGGCAACGGACACCATCATTCACAATACCTCAAACCATCCTCAACAGCATAAAATGGCCGCACTGAGACATTTAACCCTACGATTCATAACCGGGTACCCGTGTACCTTTTTTGAATTTAAAGTGCTGCTGTGCCTATAATTTTTGAGATATGGACATAAAACTCCGAATCATCAGAGATTTTGGCTAAACTAAGATTTAAATACCAAAAAATTCAAAATATTTTCAATATTTTCTTTAAAAAATGATTTTAAATGTTTTACCCCCATAAACACACAACCGGGTCCCCGGGTACCCTAATGCAATTCCTATGTAAATGCCTGACATGTAAATGAAAAAACGTTTTTTTGTGTTGTTTTTATTGGAAATAAATGTCTTTTTTATTTATTTTATCATATTTTATATATATTATATTATAATTCATCCGAATCACTATCGTTGTTATTGTGGCAATTGTAGCATTTAGTAATTGTTATGGCGTGCTCATCGCATATCGGCGTGCTACATATGCTGCAATTTTTTCTAGTTTTTCTTATGCGCTTATTTGGAAGAAGGTTGCACATGTAGCACACGCCCGTATGTGCTTTTCTGCCCCTTTGTCGTGCTGACGGAGATGTTGACGGACCTGCAGCACAAAGCACACGCTCCAACGGCCTTCCAATGATGCTTTCAATTGCATTTTTTGTTGAAAATTGGCGCACGCTTTGCACATTTGAAATTCTATTTTCTATAACAGGAATGCACAGGCTTTCTGCCAGTTGACGCAGGAAATTCTTCCTGCGCGTCGTGGTGTATCGTGCAGTTGGATTATTTCCATAATATATGATGTGTGATGCAAATGCGCTCACATCAATGATGTTATAGAAAAATGCCATCGGCCATCTTCTTGTTTGTCGCTGGGTCGTGTATTCTTGGAGCGTTTCGTCCATAACGTCCACCCCACCTTTTGTTTGGTTGTAAAAATTTATAATTTCTGGTTTCCCATTCTCGTCAATTTGTGCATCATCATGCATACTAGAAAGAAGGATGACCGAGTTGGACTTCCGCTGCTTATATGAGAGCAGTGTTACGTTGTCGTGGAAGCTAAATAAACATGAACCAACGTCTTTTTTTTTGTCTTCTTTCATCTCCGCAGGGATGTAAGCTTTGTTGCGGCGGAGTGTACCCACAATGCTGAGCTTTTCTACTTTTAGTTGCCTAGCCAACGGCAGCGTCGTAAAAAAATTATCCATTGTGATATTTCGTCCGCTACCGTAGTATGGCCCAACTAAATCTCTCACCACTCTTTCGCCAACACCAACTTCACGACCAGTTTCTTGTTTGCCAGTATATATTTGGCCATGAAGTGGATATGAGCAAATCGAAAAATCTGTTTATTCCCATGGTGGCGCGGAATATTGGGTGAGCCTGTGACGTCCACAAATCTCTTGTGTTTTCGTCATTAGAATGATTTGTGCCAGCCATCAAAATCATTCCAATGAACGCATAAATTTCGTTGATTGTCGTGTCTTTCCACTTCAACTGACGTCTATTGGGATTCGCTTCATTGTATGCATTATATGTGGCATGCGCTTTTCTATTTGTGTTGCGCACTATTACATCCACCATTTCCACTGTGAGGTATGATTTGAAACACTGCAAAGGCGTCATATTTTCAGTAATCCGCGCTGGACCACAGCGGTCTCTGAATATATTGTGGCTTTTCACTTGTTGGCAACTACGTGGTGTTCGCTGCCATTGTGTGCCGTCACGTGCAGTCATGTAGTCTGCTGGGTTTGTTGTTGGTGCATCTTCTTGCATATCATCAACTTCACTTTCGTCATCAAAGAAAATTTCCTCTGGTGCGTCAATAGCAGCTGCAATTTCGTTTGCGTTGTCAACATTCAAATCTTCATTCTCTGATTCCGAAACTTCGCCAGTATAGGACACATTTCCTTCATTTTGGCCTTCCACAGGGTCCACTTCAAGGTCCTCATCTTGAGTCACTTCCTCAAATAAACGTTGAATATATGTGCTTCTTGCTTCATCACTCAAATTCCAGTATTCCCTTGTAGACAAATATCGGTCGTTGCGGCTCATTTTTCACCAACTTCACTGTTCAAATATTCAACACAGAATGACGAAGCATATGAAATATTTCAATTTTACGACACAAATGAACATCTGCTATCTAATTCAAAAGCAATTAAGCAAGTAGGTACCGAAAATAAGCAAACTAAGCAAATAAACAACCCTTACATAAAACCAGTTTCTGCCTACTTGTGTCGCTTTAGGTACTTATATACGAACAGAAACCAGTTTTTTTTCCAAATATCAAATTTGTACAGTTGAGAACGCAAAATATAATCAACAACAAAAATATTTCCAGGAAAATATTATTTTATTTCAATAAACGCAAAACAACCTACTTCGGGTACCCGGGTACCTGGTTATGAAATTAAAGGAGTTTTGCTGGTTATGAATCGTAGGGTTAACTAATAGACTGAAAAAACACTTTATTCAAAGGAAGGATACATGAAGGAACTAAGAACAATATACAATATAGCTGAGATTAAAGAATACAAAGGGAATGTTGTGGATAAAATCCGACAAAATAAATACTGACAGAGAAAAAACGACGAAGAGAAAGACGAAAGAAAATGGGCAGTACTAACTTATACTGGGACAGACAAATACAAATTGGCAAACTTAAAAAAAAAAACGGAACATCCAGACAGCATTTAAAACAAGTAATAACCTAGGAAAAATGCTTCGAACCAGCATGAATACCGAAGACCCATTTAACAAACAAGGCGTATACAAGCTGACCTTCCAATGCCATTACAGCTACATAGGACAGAACTTCGCTAACCACATGTTCAGCAATAAATGTCCACCAGCAAATATTAAGAAGACAACCAAACTACTTCATGTGCAACAGAAGGGACGCCGCTGTACTCAATTCCTACTCTTACGTCCACGTTCGTGCACCCTGGGCAACGTGAGCAACCCATGTGCGAGATACGGTAACCAACCCGTGTGGAGCCTTGGGTCACGGCTAATAGAGAAGAAGCTTTAGTGGAGCCACTCCGACATATTCGGTTTAAGGGTCCACTAACGTCCGCAGCGCCATTTCACCAGGAGGTGCGGCTGCAAGCGGGCGTCTGTCTTGGATCAAGCGGCTCGCTATATAAACGAACTTAAAATTTTCACCCCCAGCAATGGGTTGTGCGCATGGCTTGGACCCCGTCACGTAATAAACCACTTCCAATGAAAACGAAGACAAAGCCTCGGATGAGACCCCCCTTTGATGACGACCACGGCAAACGTATTAAGGACAATGATTTGAGGGCATGCACCTGGAATGTCCGGGTCCTTAATTGGGAAGGTGCCTATGCCCGGCTGGTTGATGTCCTCAGCAGAGCGAAGGCTCACATCGCCGCCATTCAAGAGATCCGATGGACGGTGCAAGGGAAAAAATCTATAGGCCCTTGCGACATCTTCTACAGCTGCCATGTAAAGGAGCGCAAGTTTGGTGTCGGATTTGTGGTGGGAGAGAGACTGCGCCGTAAAGTACTGTCGTTCACTCCGGTGGATGAACGTCTCGCCACAATCCGCATCAAGGGGAGATTCTTCAATATCTCCCTGATTTGCGCCCACGCCCCGACGGAATAGAAGGACGATGGGACCAAAGATCGCTTCTACGATCTCCTTGGCCACACGTATGAGCGGTGCCCCCACCACGATATAAAAGTCGTGCTTGGTGATTTCAATGCCAAGGTGGGCAAGGAGGGCAACTTTGGTTCCACAGTCGGAAAATTCAGTCTCCACGACGAAACGTCTGATAACGGATTGAGACTGATCGACTTCGCCGGGGCCCGAAACATGGTAGTCTGCAGTACCAGGTTCCAGCATAGGAGAATACATCAGGCTACGTGGCTGTCTCCAGATGGTAAGACACGAAACCAAATCGACCATGTTGTGATAGACGGAAGGCACGCTTCCAGTGTCCTAGATGTGAGCACGATCCGAGGAGCCAACATCGACTCGGATCATTTTCTTGTGGCAGCTAAGATCCGCACGCGCCTCTGTAGAGCAAAAAGCGCACGCAAATGGATACAAGAAAAGCTCGACGTCGGAAAGCTGCAGTCGCAACAGACAGCCACCCACTTCGCCCCTCGACTTGCACGCCTGCTCTCTGAGAGCAATAATCAACCGAACGATATTTCCGAGCAGTGGAACTATGTTTCTCGCTGTCTACATACCGCCGCTGATGAATCCATCGAATATCAGTGAGCCCGAAAGAACAACTGATATGACGACGAATGTCGCGCCGCTACGGAACGTAAAGACGCTGCATACAGGGCCACACTGCGATCGAGCGCAACGCGAGCTGTGCGGGAGCATTATCGCGAGTTGAAGATGGAAGCAAGACGCTTTTTTCGTGAGAAATCCAACGCGTGATGTTGAAATGATATCCATCTTCTCCTCGCCAAAACAGAATCGGATACTGCAATCCGTCGTATGAGCGATGACTTTCGGATACTCGCTGAACGTTACCATTTCTACGATGAAGAATTATGTCGCGCGATTTGAATTCTTCGCCAACTATCACCATCGCCAATTTATTGATTGTTGGTGCATTGAACTGTCTTTCGTGTTGGGCAGCGGGTCTTTTGTCTGCTCGAGTTACAACTGCGTAGTCATCGGCTGTCATTCGTTGAATGACGGTTTTAAACCACTGAACTAATTCTTTGTGTTGATCGAAAAGGGCTTGCAACGCAGCCACGATTTCTCGTCTAGTGCCTTAATTGTAATGGCATCGCTGTTCAATTTGTTCATTACTGTTGGCCATGAAATAAATTTGAAGAAACTTGTGATCTGCGTCCGGCAATGGTAGAAGCGATCCGACACGATGATAAATTTGCCCTTGGACTCTGAATGTTGGCATGTAATGAAAAATGTAGGTCGCTATACACTGTAGTAGTTGATTTATCTATTTTCAGTTCACTTTATACAATGTATTTATATACATACGTGCCCTTAGATAAATGTTTGGAATTTGAATCAAATCGGCCTGGAAATTCGGATTTTACAAATCCGGCCACCTATCGAGTCTATTTTCACACAATATATTTATGATTAGGTGTTTAATAAATGTTTCAAATTTTAATTAAATCGGTCTGTAAGTAGGGATTTTAGAAATATCTCGACTACAGCGCCACCTATCGACATTAGTTTTGTTCTATAACACTCCCAGTGATTATATGCACCTACCGTAAAAATTTCATTAAAATCGGTTGCGTGCATTTGACGCCTATAAAGGACATACAGACAAGCAATCATTTTTATATATCTGTCGTGTATTTGTGTATTTGTAAAGATAGTCTGTGACACAATTCCGTCTCTATTTTCGTCGTGAATTGGTATAACTTGATTGCGAAAAGAGTTTAAGGTTGTGTAACGACAGCCTTGACTTGACAGATACTTTCGGCAACTCTGCAACAAAAGTATCTCAATAATGTATTTCTAAATGTTTCGTTACATAATGAGGAAGATAATCCGCGTATAGGTAGATACGAATGTCGGTGTGGGCGAGCATGTCCGTGTGTGAATGCATATGAGTGTGTGGGTGAAAGTTTGAGTGAAAGCGGCAAAGATTTCAAGTTCTGAAATCATACCAAAAGTTGGCTTCTAATAATGGGAACGTGTTTGTAAAATACCGCGTTAGAAGTGAAACCTATGTAGGTATGTGAAAAACCAGTAATAATATTCATTTAGCCTGTGCTTTTTTATTTTTTGAAAACGGAAGCAGAAAAGAAAACCGCTGTGAATCCTGCTATAAGGTAAGTTAAATATGTACTTATACATATAAGAAAGTGCTTTTTTTAAAGAAAAAAATTGTGATTATTCAAAATAAGGTAAAATCAAACGAATTAAAATTTAAATTTAATAAGCTAATTTAAATTAAATCAGAATTATAATAAAAATTTAAAGAAATCTAAATAATCTGAAATTAAAATTAAAAATATAAATAATATAAATATAAAATACAACAATAATAATACTAATTTAAATGAATATCCAATAAAGGTAAGTAATATAAATTAAAAATGTGTGTTTGTGCGTGTATAAGCTTGTATGTTCCCTACAAGAATTAAGTGATAGAAACTAATACATAGAATATTTTTCTCACAAAAACATTTACATTTATTTCAAAAAATTTTACTTGTCAATTCAAACGAGAACGCTTAAATAAAAAAAACGAAAAGCCGTGAAATTTGTGAAACCATATTTTTTAAATTAAAATTTTTTTTCAAAATATAATATACAAAGGGTCATATAAAAAGATAAGTAAAAAATTAAAAGAAGACATTTCCAAAATTGTCTTTATAAAGAAAAAAGGACATTTGAGTCCAATGTAAAAAATTATACAAGATTGCTAGAAGTGGAATGCGCGGGTAGTGAAAGTCAAGAAAATTCTAGTGCGTTTGTGAAAAATATTCCTCTAATATCCTCAATTGAACCCGTACCTGACGCTTTACGAGCTGCAGTAGACATTAGAAGCGATATTGGTGATTTTTGGCTACTGATAGTTTTTATACAGATTCAGAGCCCGAAGCGTCAACTTCTTTTGGTTTTAGTTTTCCTGCGGAAAATTTTGACGAAATTAAAAAGTGTGAGGAAATTAAATCATGGGCTGTTATGAACAATATTTCACAAAACGCTTTAGGAGATTTATTGAAAACGCTGCGTAAAATAGGAGTCGAGGATCTTCCCCTGTCTGCGAAAACGCTATTTAATACTACTAAAGAAAAAATTAACATTTCGGAAATTTTGGATGGAGAGTTTGTATATTTAGGGGATCAAAATTTTTTTCTTTCGAGTAATTTTAATTATTTAGATGGTCAAAGTGAAGTTTCTATCGATGTAGGTATTGATGGACTAAAACTTTACAAAAGTTCAAATAGGGTTTTATGGCCTATCCTGGGTTCCATTGTAGGCTTTCCTAGTGTCAATCCCTTCATGATCGTGTGTTTCTCATAAATATTTGTATATCGGATTTTTGCGCAGGAGTAAAGTTACTTCGTGAAAATGGCTTAAAAGTGGGATTTAAACCAAGCTTGCTACGATTTGATGTACGTCTGTTTGTTTGTGATTCCCCAGCTAGAGCTTTTGTAACAGGAGTAATATCGCACAATGGCAAGAACGGCTGCCCCAAGTGTTCTCAAGAGGGTGTGTATAAAAACAATAGGATTGGTTTTAAAAATAAATCGGCTCTCAAAGGACAGATATAAGTTTTAAACTTCGGTTAAACCCCTCTCATCACCTGGAATATTTTAAATCACAAAAAAATATTTTAGAAGAATCAGGGTTTCGAATGGTATCGCAGTTTCCCCTTGATAGTATGCACTTAGTCGACTTAGGGATTACTAAGAAATTACTTAAACTTCTTATTAAAAAATCAAATCACAATATTATAAACAAAAAGCTAGACTTTATATCTAAGTATGTACCATCAGAGTTTGTCCGCGCAACCAGATGTTTAAAAGAAATGCATAATTGGAAGTCGACTGAGTATAGACAGGTTTTGTTATATACCGGGATATTTATTTTTCAAGATTGTATCAGTAGTGATCAATATTATCATTTTTTATTGCTGCATTGTGCTATTCGACTTATGTCTAATGAAAAATCGCATATAATTCAGGCCGATGTTTCCCAACAAATGTTAGAAGATTTCGTCAATATTTTTGGAATATTATATGGGGATGAGTTTATTAGTTTTAATGTCCGTGGATTCCTTCATTTAGAAGGCTGTGTTAAACAATTTGGACCCTTAGACTCATTTTCAGCATACAGATTCGAAAATTTCATGCAATATATAAAAAAACTTGTAAGTAAACCCAATAAAATCCTTCAGCAAATATACCTACGACTTCATGAACAGCAGGGCCTTCAATTAAATACAGAGACCAAATCAAAATGTAACTTAAATACCGATAAAGTGAAGGACCGTTTTAGTAAATCGACAGGACCTATGAAGGCAATCAGTATTAAAAAATCCGAAGGACATAACCAAATTGTATGTAAAATTAAAAAAAAAAACTGAAAATTACTTTAATGAACCTGTGGAATCATTTAGTGGTCTTGGTATAGTTCTCGCTATTGATTTAGGTGACGAAATAGTAACAGTTTCAATTAAAGACATAGATTTTAAATACTTTTGCATTCCTATCGAGGAGAAGTTCCTACTTATACCCATTTTGCATACCCTTCTTCACGAATTTTCTCACTAATCAGTAAATCTTAACATTCCACTTTCATTTAAAATTGAAAAATATTTAAATTAAAATATTTTAACATATAGTAAAAATGTAAATAAATAATTAAATAAACAATAAATTAAAATGAAAACAGAAATAACCATAAATAAAATATAACATATAAAATATTTATAAACATATAAATTGTATGCATTCCATAATATATTTAATTAATAATATATATACATTTATTTATTGCAATATAAAAATGAGTTCTCCAAGCAACATATTTGAGACTCAAGACGAAAGTAGTAAGTTAGCAGAGCTACAGCTTTTAAAACTTAAATTTATTTAAAATACGAATATTCCTTTAGTGAAAAATTCAGTTATTGAGATGCGGCAATATTCTATTGGAAGTGCAAAAGTGCAACAAAATACGGGTAACTGCTATTTTAAGCCTTTGAATGAACCCTATTGGATCTGAAATTACCTTTTTTGAATTTAAGATATTCTAGAAGCGCTCAAAGAGCTTATATCAGGACAGAAAGAAATACGTGACAGGCTGGAAAAAATTGAGGAAAAAGTAAGTTTATTATTCTATGACCAAAAATTTTGTTATAAAAAAAATTTGTTCTTACCACGACTACATTTTTTCAACTTTTTCAGCAAACCATCATTTTACAAAACCAACGGACGTTGAGTGAAGGGCAATCTTCTATGGTTCATAACCAAAGTGTGACGTGCGAAAAAATAAACGCGATAGAACTTAAGGTAAGTGTTTTATAACCTTATGACAGTCCATTTTATATTTAATTTATTAATTCTGCTAAGTATTTATAAAAATTAACTTTCCTTATTTTCAGATTGTTGAAAAGAGTGAAATGCTGGCACAAAACAAGGCAATAAGGGAATGCAAAGTTGTATTAAAAAAAGTAGAGGAATCAGTATGCCGCATGACTGGTGAGATACCGGACAACGTGCTGGACAACATCGCGAGCACATTGCCGCTCCAGTCTAAGGTTGCAGTCACTGAAGTGGAGGAGAAACTACGATGCCCGGAGTATGCCCAAACAATGGTAATCAAATCAAACGTTTTTCTAGAACATCCCTTGTTGGAATTTAATTTTCTATCTTATATTTTTTTAAAAGACGACATTTCTTCACAAAATTAACGGGGAATCTGAAGATGTCACAAGCGTAATGCGAAATATTTTTTCTGATGATGTAATTAAAGAGTACAATTGGGACGGAAGGTGGGACAAAAAGGCTCTTTTCAAGTTGACACTTATCGATTTCATTTTTCGAAGTATGTGCAACTGTTAACTTCATACCGTTTCAACTTTTAATAACGTCTTTTTTTTATTTAATTTAGACGTATTTAAAAAGCAAGGAGCGAGAAACTTCGAGCTTTGCGTTAAATAATCAATTTTGCTGAGCCATCACAGAGTAAAGTAACGCATTTATTTGCGCAACAAAAATAATAGCAAATAATGTAAAATAAAATATTATAAATTCGTTGAATAACAAAAAAAAAAATAAAAGAATTTGTTTATTTATTAACATATATACTTACATGTGCATGGTTTTTAAATCACATGTGATAGTCACAGTTGTTTAGTTTTCACATCACATGTGATAGTCACACTTGCTTAGTTTTCACATCACATGTGATAGTCACAGTTGCTTAGTTTTCACATCACATGTGATAGTCACAATTGCTTAGTTTTCACATCACATACATATGATAGTCACAATTGCATAGTTTAGAAGTCATGCATGATAGTCATGATTGACAAATATTTACATCATTGCAGATTACAGACTACTATTCGAGCGAGTAGTAAGACTATATGCTGGCATTGTTAGCATAACATATATGTTGAAAGAGGATGCATAATCACATGCTCACAAGAGTTTCTAGCAATTTTTACATTTTGGCCTTAATAATGTGATAGAAACTTGCACCGAGGCAAGGACAGACATTATTATCAACATTGAGTTTCATGTGACTAGTCAAATGACTGTCATCGTTCTTGCAGGGAAGTACTTCGAATGGTTATGGTTATTTCTGTTTTCATTTTAATTTATTGTTTATTTAATTATTTATTTACATTTTTACGATATGTTAAAATATTTTAATTTAAATATTTTTCAATTTTAAATGAAAGTGGAATGTTAAGATTTACTGATTAGTGAGAAAATTCGTGAAGAAGGGTATGCAAAATGGGTATAAGTAGGAACTTCTCCTCGATAGGAATGCAAAAGTATTTAAAATCTATGTCTTTAATTGAAACTGTTACTATTTCGTCACCTAAATCAATAGCGAGAACTATACCAAGACCACTAAATGATTCCACAGGTTCATTAAAGTAATTTTCAGTTTTTTTTTTTAATTTTACATACAATTTGGTTATGTCCTTCGGATTTTTTAATACTGATTGCCTTCATAGGTCCTGTCGATTTACTAAAACGGTCCTTCACTTTATCGGTATTTAAGTTACATTTTGATTTGGTCTCTGTATTTAATTGAAGGCCCTGCTGTTCATGAAGTCGTAGGTATATTTGCTGAAGGATTTTATTGGGTTTACTTACAAATTTTTTTATATATTGCATGAAATTTTCGAATCTGTATGCTGAAAATGAGTCTAAGGGTCCAAATTGTTTAACACAGCCTTCTAAATGAAGGAATCCACGTACATTAAAACTAATAAACTCATCCCCATATAATATTCCAAAAATATTGACGAAATCTTCTAACATTTGTTGGGAAACAGCGGCCTCAATTATATGCGATTTTTCATTAGACATAAGTCGAATAGCACAATGCAGCAATAAAAAATGATAATATTGATCACTACTGATACAATCTTGAAAAATAAATATCCCGGTATATAACAAAACCTGTCTATACTCAGTCGACTTCCAATTATGCATTTCTTTTAAACATCTGGTTGCGCGGACAAACTCTGGTGGTACATACTTAGATATAAAGTCTAGCTTTTTGTTTATAATATTGTGATTTGATTTTTTAATAAGAAGTTTAAGTAATTTCTTAGTAATCCCTAAGTCGACTAAGTGCATACTATCAAGGGGAAACTGCGATACCATTCGAAACCCTGATTCTTCTAAAATATTTTTTTGTGATTTAAAATATTCCAGGTGATGAGAGGGGTTTAACCGAAGTTTAAAACTTATATCTGTCCTTTGAGAGCCGATTTTTTTTTAAAACCAATCCTATTGTTTTTGTACACACCCTCTTGAGAACACTTGGGGCAGCCGTTCTTGCCATTGTGCGATATTACTCCTGTTACAAAAGCTCTAGCTGGGGAATCACAAACAAACAGACGTACATCAAATCGTAGCAAGCTTGGTTTAAATCCCACTTTTAAGCCATTTTCACGAAGTAACTTTACTCCTGCGCAAAAATCCGATATACAAATATTTATGAGAAACACACGATCATGAAGGGATTGACACTAGGAAAGCCTACAATGGAACCCAGGATAGGCCATAAAACCCTATTTGAACTTTTGTAAAGTTTTAGTCCATCAATACCTACATCGATAGAAACTTCACTTTGACCGTCTAAATAATTAAAATTACTCGAAAGAAAAAAATTTTGATCCCCTAAATATACAAACTCTCCATCCAAAATTTCCGAAATGTTAATTTTTTCTTTAGTAGTATTAAATAGCGTTTTCGCAGACAGGGGAAGATCCTCGACTCCTATTTTACGCAGCGTTTTCAATAAATCTCCTAAAGCGTTTTGTGAAATATTGTTCATAACAGCCCATGATTTAATTTCCTCACACTTTTTAATTTCGTCAAAATTTTCCGCAGGAAAACTAAAACCAAAAGAAGTTGACGCTTCGGGCTCTGAATCTGTATAAAAACTATCAGTAGCCAAAAATCACCAATATCGCTTCTAATGTCTACTGCAGCTGGTAAAGCTTCAGGTACGGGTTCAATTGAGGATATTAGAGGAATATTTTTCACAAACGCACTAGAATTTTCTTGACTTTCACTACCCGCGCATTCCACTTCTAGCAATCTTTTATAATTTTTTACATTGGACACAAATGCCCTTTTTTCTTTATAAAGACAATTTTGGAAATGTCTTCTTTTAATTTTTTACTTATCTTTTTATATGACCCTTTGTATATTATATTTTGAAAAAAAATTTTAATTTAAAAAATATGGTTTCACAAATTTCACGGCTTTTCGTTTTTTTTTATTTAAGCGTTCTCGTTTGAATTGACAAGTAAAAATTTTTGAAATAAATGTAAATGTGTTTGTGAGAAAAATATTCTATGTATTAGTTTCTATCACTTAATTCTTGTAGGGTTATGGATCTACCTTTGGTGTATGTAGATATGTACTCGTACATATACATATGTATGTATGCCCCATATTCTCGTGCATGTATGCATAGGCGTATATGCATATCTGCATACACACACATTCAAATATATATACAAAAATAATAAAATGGTTTTTCTAATTACCAGGTTTTTGGTGGCAGGTCCTAGTAAGGAGGCCAAAACTCGAAATTTCGGAGCTACGCCCTTTTGGAGGAGAAGCGTTGGGAATAGTAGAATTTTCGGAACGTACATCACGGTCAACAGCGCACCGGAACAGCGGCGCGCCTAGCCGCCAACGACACGACAGCAGCAGCATAGCAGCGGGACAGAATTTAATCTAAGCTATTTACATTGAATTTAATTTTTTATTTTTTTTTATTTAATTAATTGCCGCAATTTTTTTTATATAATTTAGTCTTAATATTGTAGGTTGCTCATTTAATTGTGCAACACGTGGCTTGAATCTTCTCTTTTCCTTTACTGTTCACATTTTCTTCTCTCATTTAAGTTTTTTTGTTTTCTTGCCTTTTGTAATTTTTATAATTATACTTTCTTGCAATCGATGTATATTTATCTGTAGGGATGAAGGCTTAGACGTTTAATATTTGGTGTGGGTGCTGCGCTTGCGCAACTGATGGGAAATGGGAGTGACTACGTGACTACATGACTGACTTTCAACAGATGAACGGTTGACCAACGGACTTAGTCAGGCTAAGGAGGCACCACTAAGATACTGGAGTCAGAGTGATGCCCAAGGTTTCGCGTTACGATGAAGTGGGTAGGAGACTCCACCTAACTGGACAGATTCTGCATCTTCTTCTCTATCTTCTCTCTCGCTTCCATTATTTCCTCTATCATTTTCACATAGGCATGCAAGAAATTGTTTTTTGTTAATGTAACTGGAAGGCAAAAGTGCATGTGATAAGCCCCTCCCCCCCCCAACCGACGAGCTAGGCCAGGGCCCGCTAGCATGGCTACAGGCCACTTCGCCCAAGTACAAAACATGGTTACATAACAAATGGCGCCCAGCTTAATAGCCAAATATTCTTTTAATTCCCATTTTTATAACCGAGCGTACTTGTACACAAGGGTGTTATAACTTTGTTCGCATAACGGTTGTCTGTAACAGCAAGAAATAATCGAGATAGATATAGACATATATATATTAAAATGATCAAAATGAAAAGCGGAATCGATTTAGCCCTGACTGTATGTCCGTCCGTCCGTCCGTCCGTCTGACCGTGGTTACAATAACTTGAGTAAAAATTTAGATATCTCAATGAAATGCGGTACATAGATTGCTCTTTAAACAGGGTATAGAAAATGGTCAAGGTCGGTCAATAACCACGCCCACCTCCCATATAACGGAAATTTTGGAAAATGCAAAAATTTCATTTTTCGGTATCTACTAAAACAAATTTAGTGAAATTCGGTATTTGGAGCGATTTTGAGCTTATAAATTAAGTATTTAAGAAGTTTTGAAAAATGGGTGTTGCCACGCCCGCTTGGAAAAAAATTCTGTATCTCAATAACGGTGTAATGTATCGTCACAAAATTTGGTGGACATATTTTCCTTGATATCGCTATTATTACCGTAGAAAATTTTTTAAAGCGGATCATTACCACGCCCACCTCCCATATAACGAAAGTTTTGGAAAATGCAAAAAATGCACGCCCACTTATACAAAAGCGTCTGTAGGTATCTCAATAACGATGTAAGGTATCAAAATTTAATGAACATATTGTCCTTGATATCACTAGCATCACCGTCAATAATTTTTGAAATCGGACCATAAGCACGCCCAACTTCCATATAACGGAAATTAAAAAAAAAAATGCAAAAAATTTAATAAAGTTTAATACTAGCAGCAATTTGAAACAAAGAAACGGGGTTTTTATGAATTTATGGGCACCGCATGTACAAAACTACAATGCGATGGTATATAAAAATCGGTTTCGCCCGAATTTAGCTTTTCTTACTTGCTTTTTACTAACATTTTTTTACTTATTGATTCTATCGCACTATTTCTATACTTTTATGTTTAATCTTTACTTTACCGACAGCGTTAGGTTTCATGGCGGCAGCATAGCTACCGACCAGTCGGAAGTGATACGTGCTACAATGAAAAGTTATTGGGGGAGGTACCTACTGCTGACAGCGTTCCTTTTATGGACTTTAGAGTTTGTTTAAGTGGTAGCTGAAAATAGTGGATACAATTTAATTGGGGGTAATAAATATATATCTGATGGATGTATGCACATTTTCATATATTACGATATACATACATATATACTTTGATTTATTTTATTTGTTGATGGCAGATGCTCAAGCTACCTAGCATTCATTCTAGCAACGGTGGCTAGTGAGGTAACAGGGGGTAAAAAAATAGGGGGATAAGAATTGCAACCATGGCTAAATATTAGTTATTGATCATCGAAGTGTACTCTTTATAGTAAATGGGGGTTAGTTAGACTTGACTTGACTGTACACCATCAGCTTCCTTTATAAAGAACTATGAAGTCATCGTACCAACCCGACAGGATTGGTACACAAGACCACACCATATACATCAGGCCATCAATATTTACACTGATGGCTCCAAACTCAACGGATAAGTCGGGGGAGGTGTATTTTCCCCTGAACTAACACTTGAAACATCGTTCAGACTCCCCAACCACTGTAGCGTGTACCAAGCAGAAGTGCTGGCCATCCAGGAGGCTACGCAGCACCTAATCAAAAACCCTAAAGAAAGTAAACAGGGCTTTATCTTTTCTGACAGCCAAGCTGCGCTAAAAGCGCTAGACTCCTGTATGGACAATACAAAGTATCTCACTGAATGCCGCAGGTCTCTAAACGAGACGGCTCAGCATTATAGAATTCAACTCATATGGCAAGGAAAGGTACGACCACCCCGATCCTTCCGAGGAGGAACAGGATAAGTATACCACTTGCCACTTTTCAACTACAAGTTAAGCACAACACCACAAAGGTGGCGAAGGAACGTTGGGGTACTCTCCCACACTGCGAAATCTGAAAACACACGTGGCCGTCCTACGATAAAAGGCGCACATCAACCCTTCTGGGGCTAAAAAGAAGCGAAGTCTCTACCTTAACAAGAACCCTCACAGGGCACTGTCTAATCGGTACTCATGCGAAAAGACTAGGAGTAAATGTTCCGGAGCACTGTCGCAGTTGCGACGCAGAAAAAGAGAACGTGGAACACCTACTTTGCCAATGTCCAGCTTTAAGTAGAAGAAGACTTCGCATGCTTGGCAGACCAACTCTACAAAGCCTCGCGGAGATAGCGATAATTAACCCAAAAGCACTGTCGAAATTTATCAAGTCAACAAAATGGTTTGAGCCCGATGTGCAGAAGAATTGAGGAGCGAACTCGCATATGGCAGTACAATGGGCCACGCTAGGCCTAAGTGCAAGGGAGGGTTCTCTTCCCAGCCATTCTAACCTAACCTAGACTTGACTTGACATAGGACTAATTACTAGCGAACTCAACACTCCCATGATGACCTCAGCAAGGCAGCATCCAATGAACACCAAAGATCTATATATGTATATATATTGTTTCATCAAACATTTTTCTTTTTTAAAACCCTCTTGAAGGACAAAAAGAACCCTAAGTGGTGGAATCCGGAGATTTCATCCTTCAGAAAGGATAGCAGGAGACTATTCAATCAAGCCAAGAGAACAGGCCTATGGCAATCGTACAAAGATGCAGAAGAAGGCACAACGAGAGTAATGGCAAAATTTCTGCAATAATATAGAAGAGAACTCCGAAGCCAATAGGCTGAGAAAGGTTCTTTCGAAAAATGCTCCAAGCATGAGCTCTATTCAGAAACCATACGGGACTGGACATCCACGTGTAGTGAAATGTTGAAGCTACTAATGTCCACACACTTTCCCGGGTGTTCTGACGAGCCTAACATCCCACGTGACCACATACTTATTTTAATTTATTTTTTTCAAAAGTCAAACAGACTACAAGTTCTTACTGACTAAAACGATAACTTAGAGTTCTTATGACTAAAACTTAGAATTAAAGTGCAGAAAGCAGGAAAACAAAATAGAATTCAATAATTTAGAAAACAGACTCTTTGGCAAAGAAAAATCAAGCAGGGTAGAATTCGAAATCTCGTTAAGTTCTCGAAGTGAACGCGCTAATGGGGCATTTCTTGCATAATTCGTGGCAAGGGTCTTGAGGTAAGATGGAAAGTTAAAACGAAGTGTTCTCGCATGAATAAGAAATTGAATAGAGAGCAGTAATGGCTGGCAATCGATTTCGCCACTTATCAATCCACGCACGAAAGTCAAAGAAAGAATAGTCCTTCTGCATTCTAGGGTCTTAAGATCAATCAGGAGGATTTGGGAATTGTAGGAAGGGACGGTAGTGGAAAAATTAAGGGAAGATTAAGCATCCAAATAATTGCAGCATATTCAAGTTTTGGATGAAAAAAGACGTGTAGAGTAATTTCAGAGCGTATGGATCAGTAAAGTTAGAACTATTTCGACGTACAAAACACATCGCAGCATATGATTTTGATATGATTGAATTTATGTGGTTATTAAATAAAAAAGAGGCATCGAAAATTACCCCAAGGTCTTTGGTCACGTCAACAGACTGAAGGGGAGTACCAGAGACACTATATGACGTTCGAACAATGTTTCGTATTTTCGAGAACGTAACATGATAGCATTTGTTGATATTGAGATGGAGGTGAGACCGACAACACCATAAGTATAGGCTATTCATTTTATTTTGAACCCGAGAAGCATCTTCAGGGGTCTTAATCGAAGAGAAGACTTTTAGGTCGTCCGCGTAAAGTAGGAATCTCGAAAACGAAAAGCAGCTGCCCATATCATTTATAAAAAGAACGAAGAGCAAAGGTCCTTGGATACTTCACTGAGGTACACAAGATAATGCAATAAAGGGAGTAGAGGTTACCCTTCGATCGAGACCACGCGGCACCTATTACTTAAATAGGATTTTAGCCACTCAAGAAATATAGAGTGAAAACCAAACATAGCTAGCTTGCGCAATAAAACGCAATCGGATACTTTGTCGAAGGCTTTGGAGAACTCGGTATATATATAATCAACCTGGAGCCCACAAGAAAATGTGTCAATGCAGTATTCACTAAAAACCGCTAAGTTAGTTAACGTGGACCGACCGGCGACGAATCAATGCTGGTGAGTAAAAACTAAACTCTTAACAGCAAAATACATTTTTTACTTAACTATACACTCGAAAAGTTTTGAAATTGTAGACAGCTTGGATATTAGTATATTGGCCTCTTCAAATGCACTCCGCCCGGGACATAGTGAGTTCTGATAAGGTGGAATGGGCAATAATGCCCTTCCAACCCTACAAATCTGCAGGACTATACGGAATCTTTGCCGCGCAGTTACTGGCCAGGGACATTTTATGTCCTCTGCTCACCAAAATCAATACTGCCGGCCTTACATACACCCACATCCCACATGAATGGACAAAGGCAATAGTGGTTTTTCTACCAAAAGGAGGCAGGGCCTGCCATGCGAAACCGAAAGATTTCAGGCTTAAAGCCTTACCCCTTTCCTCCTCAAAACTCTTGAGAGTCTCATAGATAAATATATTCGACGGAATATAAGAAATGAGAGCCTCTCCCCAAACTAGCATGCATACCTCAAAGGCAAATCTGTGAAAACTGCCCTCCACGACATCGTTTCAACGACCGAAACAGGGTTGGCCATTAAGGAATACCAGCTAGGGACTTTTCTCGATATTGAGGGAGCCTTCAACAATGTCTACCCCAAAGCTGTTATTGACTCCTTTAATAGGGTGGGGGAACGGCAGGGACTCGTGCATTTTGTCGAGCTTATTCTCAAAAAACGATAAATTTTCTCAACACTGGGGGACGAATCAAAATCCAAACAAGTAGCCAGAGGCACGCCGCAAGGAGGCGTTCTCTCCCCCCTATTGTGAAATCTAACAGTAAATAGCTTACTATTGAGTCTTAAGAGTACTGGTTGCCAAGTAATCGTACACGCGGACGACATGTAATCTAACAGTAAATAGCTTACTATTGAGTGGTGCTCTTCAGGAGGAAATACAAAATTCTTTCCTTCAAACTAATAATTGTTAATGGGGTAATATTAACTTTTGCAACCGAGGTCAAATACCTAGGGTCATTCTAGATAAAAAACTTGACCGGAAGCGGAGTATTGAAGACCGCTCTAGGAAAGCCATCAATGCCCTCTATGCGTATAAGACGGCCGTGGGGAAGAAATGGGGAATAAAGCCACACATCGAACACTGGATATGCATAGCTGTGGTAAGACCCATTACACAGTGTTACAAAATGGAAAAAATTTAATGAACTTTTAAAGTGACATATTGGAAATTGTTCACCTGGTCGAATATAACTCAAAACGGTTTTTGGAAAATTTGTAACACCCTTAAAATCTTGCTTTACCGTTAAAAACCCGTTCTTCGGAAGTGTACGCGCTAATCTTTTCATTACTTGGCCATTTCTTTACCGATTTTCAATATGAAATATGTTTTGGAAAGGTAAGGATTATACCTTTAAATTGAGATATAAAGATCTATTTTTTGAGCTAGCGTGTTGTAAAACTAATAAACTCATCCCCATATAATATTCCAAAAATATTGACGAAATCTTCTAACATTTGTTGGGAACCATCGGCCTCAATTATATGCGATTTTTCATTAGACATAAGTCGAATAGCACAATGCAGCAATAAAAAATGATAATATTGATCACTACTGATACAATCTTGAAAAATAAATATCCCGGTATATAACAAAACCTGTCTATACTCAGTCGACTTCCAATTATGCATTTCTTTTAAACATCTGGTTGCGCGGACAAACTCTGATGGTACATACTTAGATATAAAGTCTAGCTTTTTGTTTATAATATTGTGATTTGATTTTTTAATAAGAAGTTTAAGTAATTTCTTAGTAACCCCTAAGTCGACTAAGTGCATACTATCAAGGGGAAACTGCGATACCATTCCAAACCCTGATTCTTCTAAAATATGTTTTTGTGATTTAAAATATTCCAGGTGATGAGAGGGGTTTAACCGAAGTTTAAAACTTATATCTGTCCTTTGAGAGCCGATTTTTTTTTAAAACCAATCCTATTGTTTTTGTACACACCCTCTTGAGAACACTTGGGGCAGCCGTTCTTGCCATTGTGCGATATTACTCCTGTTACAAAAGCTCTAGCTGGGGAATCACAAACAAACAGACGTACATCAAATCGTAGCAAGCTTGGTTTAAATCCCACTTTTAAGCCATTTTCACGAAGTAACTTTACTTCTGCGCAAAAATCCGATATACAAATATTTATGAGAAACACACGATCATGAAGGGATTGACACTAGGAAAGCCTACAATGGAACCCAGGATAGGCCATAAAACCCTATTTGAACTTTTGTAAAGTTTTAGTCCATCAATACCTACATCGATAGAAACTTCACTTTGACCGTCTAAATAATTAAAATTACTCGAAAGAAAAAAATTTTGATCGCCTAAATATACAAACTCTCCATCCAAAATTTCCGAAATGTTAATTTTTTCTTTAGTAGTATTAAATAGCGTTTTCGCAGACAGGGGAAGATCCTCGACTCCTATTTTACGCAGCGTTTTCAATAAATCTCCTAAAGCGTTTTGTGAAATATTGTTCATAACAGCCCATGATTTAATTTCCTCACACTTTTTAATTTCGTCAAAATTTTCCGCAGGAAAACTAAAACCAAAAGAAGTTGACGCTTCGGGCTCTGAATCTGTATAAAAACTATCAGTAGCCAAAAAATCACCAATATCGCTACTAATGTCTACTGCAGCTGGTAAAGTTTCAGGTACGGGTTCAATTTAGGATATTAGAGGAATATTTTTCACAAACGCACTAGAATTTTCTTGACTTTCACTACCCGCGCATTCCACTTCTAGCAATCTTTTATAATTTTTTACATTGGACTCAAATGTCCTTTTTTCTTTATAAAGACAATTTTTGAAATGTCTTCTTTTAATTTTTTACTTATCTTTTTATATGACCCTTTGTATATTATATTTTGAAAAAATTTTAATTTAAAAAAAATGGTTTCACAAATTTCACGGCTTTTCGTTTTTTTTTATTTAAGCGTTCTCGTTTGAATTGACAAGTAAAAATTTTTGAAATAAATGTAAATGGGTTTGTGAGAAAAATATTCTATGTATTAATTTCTATCACTTAATTCTTGTAGGGTTATGGATCTACCTTTGGTGTATGTAGATATGTACTCGTACATATACATATGTATGTATGCCCCATATTCTCGTGCATGTATGCATAGGCGTATATGCATATCTGCATACACACACATTCAAATATATATACAAAAATAATAAAATTTCGGAGCTACGCCCTTTTGGAGGAGAAGCGTTGGGAATAGTAGAATTTTCGGAACGTACATCACGGTCAACAGCGCACCGGAACAGCGGCGCGCCTAGCCGCCAACGACACGACAGCAGCAGCATAGCAGCGGGACAGAATTTAATCTAAGCTATTTACATTTTTTTAATTCTTAGAATATATTTAACTTTTTTTTAATAAGTTTCTTACATCCGCCAGATACCTTGAATTTAATTTTTTATTTTTTTTTTATTTAATTAATTGCCGCAATTTTTTTTATATAATTTAGTCTTAATATTGTAGGTTGCTCATTTAATTGTGCAACACGTGGCTTGAATCTTTTCTTTTCCTTTACTGTTCACATTTTCTTCTCTCATTTAGGTTTTTTTGTTTTCTTGCCTTTTGTAATTTTTATAATTATACTTTCTTGCAATCGATGTATATTTATCTGTAGGGATGACGTTTAATATTTGGTGTGGGTGCTGCGCTTGCGCAACTGATGGGAAATGGGAGTGACTACGTGACTACATGACTGACTTTCAACAGATGAACGGTTGACCAACGGACTTAGTCAGGCTAAGATACTGGAGTCAGAGTGATGTCCAAGGTTTCGCGTTACGATGAAGTGGGTAGGAGACTCCACCTAACTGGACAGATTCTGCATCTTCTTCTCTATCTTCTCTCTCGCTTCCATTATTTCCTCTATCATTTTCACATAGGCATGCAAGAAATTGTTTTTTGTTAATGTAACTGGAAGGCAAGTGCATGTGATAAAAATTGAGATATCTCAATGAAATGCGGTACGTAGATTGCTCTTTAAACAGGGTATAGAAAATGGTCAAGGTCGGTCAATAACCACGCCCACCTCCCATATAACGGAAATTTTGGAAAATGCAAAAACTTCATTTTTCGGTATCTACTAAAACAAATTTAGTGAAATTCGGTATTTGGAGCGATTTTCAGCTTATAAATTAAGTATTTAAGAAGTTTTGAAAAATGGGTGTTGCCACGCCCGCTTGGAAAAAAATTCTGTATCTCAATGACGGTGTAATGTATCGTCACAAAATTTGGTGGACATATTTTCCTTGATATCGCTATTATTACCGTAGAAAATTTTTTAAAGCGGATCATTACCACGCCCACCTCCCATATAACAAAAGTTTTGGAAAATGCAAAAAATGCACGCCCACTTATACAAAACCGTCTGTAGGTATCTCAATAACGATGTAAGGTATCAAAATTTAATGAAATTATGGGCACCGCATATACAAAACTACATCGCGATGGTATATAAAAATCGGTTTCGCCCGAATTTAGCTTTTCTTACTTGCTTTTTACTAACATTTTTTTACTTATTGATTCTATCGCACTATTTCTATACTTTTATGTTTCATCTTTACTTTACCGACAGCGTTAGGTTTCATGGCGGCAGCATAGCTACCGACCAGTCGGAAGTGATACGTGCTACAATGAAAAGTTATTGGGGGAGGTACCTACTGCTGACAGCGTTCCTTTTATGGACTTTAGAGTTTGTTTAAGTGGTAGCTGAAAATAGTGGATACAATTTAATTGGGGGTAATGAATATATATCCGATGGATGTATGCACATTTTCATATATTACGATATACATACATATATACTTTGATTTATTTTATTTGTTGATGGCAGATGCTCAAGCTACCTAGCATTCATTCTAGCAACGGTGGCTAGTGAGGTAACAGGGGGTAAAAAAATAGGGGGCTAAGAATTGCAACCATGTCTAAATATTAGTTATTGATCATCGAAGTGTACTCTTTATAGTAAATGGGGGTTAGTTAGACTTGACTTGACTGTACACCATCAGCTTCCTTTATAAAGAACTATGAAGTCATCGTACCAACCCGACAGGATTGGTAGACAAGACCACACCATATACATAAGGAGATCAATATTTACACTGATGGCTCCAAACTCAACGGATAAGTCGGGGGAGGTGTATTTTCCCCTGAACTAAAACTTGAAACATCGTTCAGACTCCCCAACCACTGTAGCGTGTACCAAGTGGAAGTGCTGGCCATCCAGGAGGCTACGCAGCACCTAATCAAAACCCCTAAAGAAAGTAAACAGGTCTTTATCTTTTCTGACAGCCAAGCTGCGCTAAAAGCGCTAGACTCCTGTATGGACAATACAAAGTCTCTCACTGAATGCCGCAGGTCTCTAAACGAGATGGATCAGCATTATAGAATTCAACTCATATGGCAAGGAAAGGTACGACCACCCCGATCCTTCCGAGGAGGAACAGGATAAGTATACCACTTGCCACTTTTAAACTACAAGTTAAGCACAACACCACGTGGCGAAGGAACGTTGGGGTACTCTCCCACACTGCGAAATCTGCAAACACACGTGGCCGTCCTACGATAAAAGGCGCACATCAACCCTTCTGGGGCTAAAAAGAAGCGAAGTCTCTACCTTAACAAGAACCCTCACAGGGCACTGTCTAATCGGTACTCATGCGAAAAGACTAGGAGTAAATGTTCCGGAGCACTGTCGCAGTTGCGACGCAGAAAAAGAGAACGTGGAACACCTACTTTGCCAATGTCCAGCTTTAAGTAGAAGAAGACTTCGCATGCTTGGCAGACCAACTCTACAAAGCCTCGCGGAGATAGCGATAATTAACCCAAAAGCACTGTCGAAATTTATCAAGTCAACAAAATGGTTTGAGCCCGATGTGCAGAAGAATTGAGGAGCGAACTCGCATATGGCAGTACAATGGGCCACGCTAGGCCTAAGTGCAAGGGAGGGTTCTCTTCCCAGCCATTCTAACCTAACCTAGACTTGACTTGACATAGGACTAATTACTAGCGAACTCAACACTCCCATGATGACCTCAGCAAGGCAGCATCCAATGAACACCAAAGATCTATATATGTATATATATTGTTTTATCAAACATTTTTCTTTTTTAAAACCCTCTTGAAGGACAAAAAGAACCCTAAGTGGTGGAATCCGGAGATTTCATCCTTTAGAAAGGATAGCAGGAGACTATTCAATCAAGCCAAGAGGACAGGCCTATGGCAATCGTACAAAGATGCAGAAGAAGGCACAACGAGAGTAATGGCAAAATTTCTGCAATAATATAGAAAAGAACTCCGAAGCCAATAGGCTGAGAAAGGTTCTTTCGAAAAATGCTCCAAGCATGAGCTCTATTCAGAAACCATACGGGACTGGACATCCACGTGTAGTGAAATGTTGAAGCTACTAATGTCTACACACTTTCCCGGGTGTTCTGACGAGCCTAACATCCCACGTGACCACATACTTATTTTAATTTATTTATTTCAAAAGTCAAACAGACTACAAGTTCTTACTGACTAAAACGATAACTTAGAGTTCTTATGACTAAAACTTAGAATTAAAGTGCAGAAAGCAGGAAAACAAAATAGAATTCAATAATTTAGAAAACAGACTCTTTGGCAAAGAAAAATCAAGCAGGGTAGAATTCGAAATCTCGTTAAGTTCTCGAAGTGAACGCGCTAATGGGGCATTTCTTGCATAATTCGTGGCAAGGGTCTTGAGGTAAGATGGAAAGTTAAAACGAAGTGTTCTCGCATGAATAAGAAATTGAATAGAGAGCAGTAATGGCTGGCAATCGATTTCGCCACTTATCAATCCACGCACGAAAGTCAAAGAAAGAATAGTCCTTCTGCATTCTAGGGTCTTAAGATCAATCAGGAGGATTTGGGAATTGTAGGAAGGGACGGTAGTGGAAAAATTAAGGGAAGATTAAGCATCCAAATAATTGCAGCATATTCAAGTTTTGGATGAAAAAAGACGTGTAGAGTAATTTCAGAGCGTATGGATCAGTAAAGTTAGAACTATTTCGACGTACAAAACACATCGCAGCATATGATTTTGATATGATTGAATTTATGTGGTTATTAAATAAAAAAGAGGCATCGAAAATTACCCCAAGGTCTTTGGTCACGTCAACAGACTGAAGGGGAGTACCAGAGACACTATATGACGTTCGAACAATGTTTCGTATTTTCGAGAACGTAACATGATAGCATTTGTTGATATTGAGATGGAGGTGAGACCGACAACGCCATAAGTATAGGCTATTCATTTTATTTTGAACCCGAGAAGCATCTTCAGGGGTCTTAATCGAAGAGAAGACTTTTAGGTCGTCCGCGTAAAGTAGGAATCTCGAAAACGAAAAGCAGCTGCCCATATCATTTATAAAAAGAACGAAGAGCAAAGGTCCTAGGATACTTCACTGAGGTACACAAGATGATGCAATAAATGGAGTAGAGGTTACCCCTTCGATCGAGACCACGCGGCACCTATTACTTAAATAGGATTTTAGCCACTCAAGAAATATAGAGTGAAAACCAAACATAGCTAGCTTGCGCAATAAAACGCAATCGGATACTTTGTCGAAGGCTTTGGAGAACTCGGTATATATACAATCAACCTGGAGCCCACAAGAAAATGTGTCAATGCAGTATTCACTAAAAACCGCTAAGTTAGTTAACGTGGACCGACCGGCGACGAATCAATGCTGGTGAGGAAAAACTAAACTCTTAACAGCAAAATACATTTTTTACTTAACTATACACTCGAAAAGTTTTGAAATTGTAGACAGCTTGGATATTGGTATATTCGTCTCTTCAAATGCACTCCGCCCGGGACATAGTGAGTTCTGATAAGGTGGAATGGGCAATAATGCCCTTTCAACCCTACAAATCTGCAGGACTATACGGAATCTTTGCCGCGCAGTTACCGGCCAGGGACATTTTATGTCCTCTGCTCACCAAAATCAATACTGCCGGCCTTACATACACCCACATCCCACATGAATGGACAAAGGCAATAGTGGTTTTTCTACCAAAAGGAGGCAGGGCCTGCCATGCGAAACCGAAAGATTTCAGGCTTAAAGCCTTACCCCTTTCCTCCTCAAAACACTTGAGAGTCTCATAGATAAACACATTCGACGGAATATAAGAAATGAGAGCCTCTCCCTGCCCTCCACGACATCGTTTCAACGACCGAAAAAGGGTTGGCCATTAAGGAATACCAGCTAGGGACTTTTCTCGATATTGAGGGAGCCTTCAACAATGTCTACCCCAAAGCTGTTATTGACTCCTTTAATAGGGTGGGGGAACGGCAGGGACTCGTGCATTTTGTCGAGCTTATTCTCAAAAAACGATAAATTTTCTCAACACTGGGGGACGAATCAAAATCCAAACAAGTAGCCAGAGGCACGCCGCAAGGAGGCGTTCTCTCCCCCCTATTGTGAAATCTAACAGTAAATAGCTTACTATTGAGTCTTAAGAGTACTGGTTGCCAAGTAATCGTACACGCGGACGACGTGTAATCTAACAGTAAATAGCTTACTATTGAGTCTTAAGAGTACTGGTTGCCAAGTTATCGTACACGCGGACGACGTAGCGATCATAGCAACAGGTAAATATTCACAAGTTCTAAGTGATTTGCTGCAAAATGCTCTTAACATTGTTACCACCTGGTCTGCGGAGTGTGGACTCAACATTAACCCTTCGATGACCGAGGTGGTGCTCTTCAGGAGGAAATACAAAATTCTTTCCTTCAAACTAATAATTGTTAATGGGGTCATATTAACTTTTGCAACCGAGGTCAAATACCTAGGGTCATTCTAGATAAAAAACTTGACCGGAAGCGGAATATTGAAGACCGCTCTAGGAAAGCCATCAATGCCCTCTATGCGTGTAAGACGGCCGTGGGGAAGAAATGGGGAATAAAGCCACATGTGGAGCGCCAGGGCTCCGCTGACACTCACTGCTGTTGTTGGTGCTGCTGCTGCTGCTGCTACTGCCGGTGTTGGGTGACGCTGTGGAGCGCCAGGGCTCCGCTGACACTCACTGCTGTTGTTGGTGCTACTGACGCACTCCGGTGCTTCCGTATGCAATTTAATAAAATGGTACTTCGGCCAGTTGCCGGTAAATTAAAAATATATTTAAATAGTTGCCGGTAAATTAAAGTGGTCCGAACTGTTTTAGAGTGCGCAAAAAAGTGGCGTTCTTTTTATTTTTCACTTAGATCCTAAACTTAGCTGTAATTACAAACTAGTACTAAAAGTAATAGATCTTAGATGTAGGGTTGTATTTTATAAGCTTAGTACTAAATTAAATATCTTATTAGGTAGGGTTGCAACTTGTAATTTGTTGCCATTACATCACCCTCCTTTGAAAAAGAAGGATGTAGCAAGGTGATCAGTCTTGCTATATCCTTCTGCACATATGTAATTAATAGAAAATAATAAACTTAAAATTAACAATAATTTTAGTCTTATAAGTTAAGTTTTTAAAAGATATTTTAAAATTAGGTAATTATTCTAATTTTAATAGCCATAATATTATATATAAATGTATGTAGATGTTTATATTGTATGATTAAGTGTATTTTGGAATAATATAGGCTTAAATTTAAAAGATGAAGTTTATTCAGTTTTACATTACCATTCTTAGGGTAAGTGTAAATTTAAATTTATATTTTGAATATATTTTTTTTCATACATATTTTAATTTTCATTGTATTTTGATTTTAATATAATTAAAGTTTTTGTAGCCAATTTTTATATAAGACTTATAATAAATTTTGAATTTTCTTTGTGTTTTGTACAGGTGTGGTTTAATTTTGTTTGTTTTAACATATATATTAATAGTAAAGTATAGCATTAGCCATATCTATAAAATTTTTTCAATTCATTTTGTGTATACGGTTTTTGTGTACTGTCTTTTCTTTCTTTTTCTCTTTATCAAAAATTGTTACGTTTACACCGTCAATTTTTGTTATAACGTACGGGCCTTGGTATATGTTTGCATGTTTATCTCGTGGTTCTTTTTGAATTAAAACCAAATCATTTATGTTAACTGATAAAGGACGCGCGGTTTTATCATATAGATTTTTATTTCGCGTTTTATGTTTGTTAATAAGTTCTTTTGCGAGTATGTGTGATTTTTGCATTCTATATTTTACTTCCTTTGCATAATTTTCAACGTTATATATTGGATCGATTTTTTCTTTTTGTAATTCATTTGGCAAAATGACTTTTCTTCCAAATACTAATTCGAATGGAGTAAATTTGTAATCAAAAACTGTGTTTGTTGTTGTGTTATGCAGAAATGTAAAATATTTTAGATATACGTCCCAATCGGAATATGTTTCTTCTAAGTATGCACGCAAATATTCGTTAAATACCCTATGGTTCCGTTCAATTGTACCAACGGTTTCATGATGGTATGCGGTTGAAAAATTATGTTCGATTTTTAAAATTTTCGTTAATTCTTGAAAAATATCGTTTTTGAATTCTGTACCTAAATCGGATTTAATAGAATTCATGGTACCATATGTTAACACGAAACTCTCAAAAATGGCAGATGCAATTGTTTTAGCACTTTTGTCTGGAATAGCAATTGTTACTAAATATTTAGTTAAGTCGCATATAATGGTAAGTGCGAACTTATTACCATTATTCGACTCAGGTAAGGGTCCTATTGTATCAATAACTACAATGTCGAATGGTTTGCAAGGTGTTGGTGTAAGAACAAGATTTTCTTTAGTTTTAGGCTTAACTTTGTTTAATAAACATTTTTCGCAACTTTTTACAAATTTAGCAATGTCACGAGTCATGTTTTTCCAATAGTATTTTGTACGTATTTTTGCATAAAGTTTTTTGTTTCCGCAATGTCCTCCTGCAAGCGGGTCAGTATGGTAAATTGTCATTAGTTTTTGTTTCTGATCGTCGTTGTCTACAGTCTCTACTGGATCTGTTAGTATAATTTGTAATTTCTTTAAAATTTTGTTTCCGCTGTTTTTTAATTCTGATATAGAAAAATATTTGAAAAATATATCGTTTTTTGGCCATTCAAAATGTTTAATGTTGCGATTGCCGGCTTCGTTTTCGAGCCTCGAAAGTAAGTCATCTAAATTCGTTATTTGCGTATTGTTGTTAAAATTGTTTACGTTACACCTAGTACTGTTGTTATTGTACCTAGTATTGTTGCCATTGTTGTTTGACCTGTAATTATTGCCGTTGTCGTTGTATCTATGGTTGTTGCCGTTATTGTTGTACCTAAAGTTGTTGTTATTATTGTTGTACCTAAAATTGTTTGCGTTATTGTTGTACCTAAAGTTGTTTGCGTTATAGCTGTACCTAAAGTTGTTTGCGTTATTGTTGTACCCAAAGTTGTTGCCATTATTGTTATATCTATTAAAATTTTGAAAATTACTTCGAAAATTATTTGCTCTGTTATTGTTTAATTGGAACGCTAATACTTGTCTCTCTTTTGCTTGGTTATTTTGTTCTACGATCATTTTTGCTACTACGTCCTTTGAATCATTGAAGGTTGTTGATGCTAAAATTGACTTAACTAAGTCAGAACGCGTATTTAATCTGCATACATTTATAGTTTGTTCAACTGCCATTTCTTGGGCTTTAGCTTGTGTCATACCTTCAGTGATTAAAGAACGTCGCAGTGCATCGGATATCTCCTCGACACGTTTGGCAAATTCTGTATAATTGTTGTTTACAATGGTCAAAGTTGCAATTTTTCCAGCTACAACTTTTGAGTTGTCCGGTTTTATTCTACTACGTAACGCGTCTTTAATCTGAACAATGGAACTAATATCAGTTGGAATTGCCTCGCGTGCCTTGCCTTCAAGCTTTGATTTTAGAAATGCTATAAATGTACTTTGTAGGTTTTCTTCTGAGAGATCTTCAATTAAATTAATTTTATCTATAAATGATTCAAGTGCTAGCGGATCACCGTTGTAATTTTCCCTAATGATTGATGCACAAAGGCTAATAAAAGATTTTTTCTGTTCCGGAGTTGCCATTTTTGTATCGTCAGTACTCAAAGTTAAATTTATATTTGCTAATGATTCGAATCCTAAAAGGTCTTCACTGATTGAAAAATCTGGCTGGCCTGTGTCAGTATCTGACATTTGATGAAGCTTTAAAATCTAATAAAAATCAATTTATTTATCTGAACGTTGAATTGTTGCTAAGTGCTATTGTATCGTATTGCAAATTTTTAGTTTAACTAACACTGTACGGCAGAATTTATGAAAAAAAAATAATTTTGAAATTTCGACTTAATGTGAAATATTTATTTGAAAAATGTTATAAAGTTCAACGTAGGCATAGTACGACAATGCACAGATCAAAAATTGTATTAAGGTTGCAAATTAATTATTTGTATCTTCGAAAAAAAAATTTGTTTTAAAGTCTGACTCACGACTAACACTGGAAGGCACCACCGAAAAGTTTTTGTTGAGAAAATATTTTTAAATTATTGCAAAAATTAGTATTTGAAGAAATATTATTAAGTGTTTTCACACTACTGTATGCAAAGCTGAAATTCCGATGAAAAAACAGTAACACAAATGTATATAGGTAATTAAGCATGTATTGGGTTGGCTATGTAGGTAATATAAACGTTTGATTAGATGAAAAGTACAGTAAGCAAAAATACAAAAACGGTAAGAATACCTGTATGTATGTAGTATATAATGTAAACGTATATAGTAAAAAGTACAGTAGTTGAAAAACTAAAAAGTTACGGTATATAATCCAAATTGTACAGTTGTACGCAAAAGTGAAAAGGTATTGGCATATATGTATGAATATAATATAAAAGTATTTTTCCAAAAGTACAGTAGTTTAAAAAGTTAACAGTTACGTTATATAATGCAAATTGTACAGTAGTACGCGAAAGTGAAAAAATTTAATTTTAATACAAAATATGTACATGTGTCGTTATATAATTTTCCGCACACTGTGCGCCATACCCAACGCTGCAAAAACCGCTACTCGTTGCTTCTTGACCGCTGCGTTGTCCTCTATTGGTGTTGTTGGCAAAAATGGCCGTTATGTGGCATGACTTTGGCTAGCTTAATTCTGCTGCTGCTAACAAGTGCAGAACTGTACGTAAGGTTTTTTTGTTGTTCAAAATTTGGTTTTCGATTTGGTTTCTTGTTTAAAAATGTGGTTTACGTTTTTCCTTTAGATTTTGTTTATTTAAAAATGTGGTTTTCGTTTTTCCTTTAGATTTTGTTTATTTAAAAATGTGGTTTTCGTTTTTCCTTTAGATTTTGTTTATTTAAAAATGTGGTTTTCGTTTTTCCTTTTCGGTTTTCATAAAAAATTGGTTTTCTTTTTTCCTTTTTGTATTTAATGTTCAAACGTTTAATTTCTATTACATTTTAGTAATTTTGGATCAAAATAATTTTTTGAATTTAGTAATTCATTGAAATTAAAAATTTCAGGTTTTTAATTTTTTTTTCTTAACTTTAAAAAGGCATCAAATTTTAGTTCAGTTGTTTTTTGAATTGCTAATTAAAAATCAAAAATTTTAGTTCATTTCATTGGTTTTCTTTATTTTTTGATTTTAGAAATTTTTTTTTTTTTTTTTTTTTTTTTACATTGGTTTTTAAACTTGTCTTCTTTTTGTTTAAATTTAATTAATTAACATTTTTTTTTTTGTAAATTTTTTTTGTAATATTTATATGTATGTATGTACATACATATGTATATTTGGAAAAAAAATAATTTTTTTCGTTGAAACATTGTAAAAAGATATTTACACTTTTTAATTTAAGTTCATTTTTTTTTAAATATTTAGAAAAAAAAATTTTTCGTTTAAATTTGGTAAAAAGCTATTTACACTTTTTAATTTAAGTTCATTGTTAAATATTTAAATTTGGTAAAAAGGTATTTACACTTTTTAATTTAAGTTCATTTTTATATATTTTGAAAAATTTTGAAAAAAAAAATTTTTTTTTTTTTTTTTTTTTTTAATTTAAATTTTAGTTCACTGCAACATTTTTAATTTAATTTAATTTTTTTTTTTTTTTTTTGTTTTTTTTTTTAATTTTTTTCGCTTTAATTTAAACTTTAAATTTTTTCATTTTCGTCGTTTCTTTTATATGGCGTGGCTTCATTTGCCCGGGGGCCATTTTGTAAGCCGCTGTCACGGTCGCCATGTGGAGCGCCAGGGCTTCGCTGACACTCACTGCTGTTGTTGGTGCTGCTGCTGCTGCTGCTACTGCCGGTGTTGGGTGACGCTGTGGAGCGCCAGGGCTCCGCTGACACTCACTGCTGTTGTTGGTGCTACTGACGCACTCCGGTGCTTCCGTATGCAATTTAATAAAATGGTACTTCGGCCAGTTGCCGGTAAATTAAAAATATATTTAAATAGTTGCCGGTAAATTAAAGTGGTCCGAACTGTTTTAGAGTGCGCAAAAAAGTGGCGTTCTTTTTATTTTTCACTTAGATCCTAAACTTAGCTGTAATTACAAACTAGTACTAAAAGTAATAGATCTTAGATGTAGGGTTGTATTTTATAAGCTTAGTACTAAATTAAATATCTTATTAGGTAGGGTTGCAACTTGTAATTTGTTGCCATTACATCACCCTCCTTTGAAAAAGAAGGATGTAGCAAGGTGATCAGTCTTGCTATATCCTTCTGCACATATGTAATTAATAGAAAATAATAAACTTAAAATTAACAATAATTTTAGTCTTATAAGTTAAGTTTTTAAAAGATATTTTAAAATTAGGTAATTATTCTAATTTTAATAGCCATAATATTATATATAAATGTATGTAGATGTTTATATTGTATGATTAAGTGTATTTTGGAATAATATAGGCTTAAATTTAAAAGATGAAGTTTATTCAGTTTTACATTACCATTCTTAGGGTAAGTGTAAATTTAAATTTATATTTTGAATATATTTTTTTTCATACATATTTTAATTTTCATTGTATTTTGATTTTAATATAATTAAAGTTTTTGTAGCCAATTTTTATATAAGACTTATAATAAATTTTGAATTTTCTTTGTGTTTTGTACAGGTGTGGTTTAATTTTGTTTGTTTTAACATATATATTAATAGTAAAGTATAGCATTAGCCATATCTATAAAATTTTTTCAATTCATTTTGTGTATACGGTTTTTGTGTACTGTCTTTTCTTTCTTTTTCTCTTTATCAAAAATTGTTACGTTTACACCGTCAATTTTTGTTATAACGTACGGGCCTTGGTATATGTTTGCATGTTTATCTCGTGGTTCTTTTTGAATTAAAACCAAATCATTTATGTTAACTGATAAAGGACGCGCGGTTTTATCATATAGATTTTTATTTCGCGTTTTATGTTTGTTAATAAGTTCTTTTGCGAGTATGTGTGATTTTTGCATTCTATATTTTACTTCCTTTGCATAATTTTCAACGTTATATATTGGATCGATTTTTTCTTTTTGTAATTCATTTGGCAAAATGACTTTTCTTCCAAATACTAATTCGAATGGAGTAAATTTGTAATCAAAAACTGTGTTTGTTGTTGTGTTATGCAGAAATGTAAAATATTTTAGATATACGTCCCAATCGGAATATGTTTCTTCTAAGTATGCACGCAAATATTCGTTAAATACCCTATGGTTCCGTTCAATTGTACCAACGGTTTCATGATGGTATGCGGTTGAAAAATTATGTTCGATTTTTAAAATTTTCGTTAATTCTTGAAAAATATCGTTTTTGAATTCTGTACCTAAATCGGATTTAATAGAATTCATGGTACCATATGTTAACACGAAACTCTCAAAAATGGCAGATGCAATTGTTTTAGCACTTTTGTCTGGAATAGCAATTGTTACTAAATATTTAGTTAAGTCGCATATAATGGTAAGTGCGAACTTATTACCATTATTCGACTCAGGTAAGGGTCCTATTGTATCAATAACTACAATGTCGAATGGTTTGCAAGGTGTTGGTGTAAGAACAAGATTTTCTTTAGTTTTAGGCTTAACTTTGTTTAATAAACATTTTTCGCAACTTTTTACAAATTTAGCAATGTCACGAGTCATGTTTTTCCAATAGTATTTTGTACGTATTTTTGCATAAAGTTTTTTGTTTCCGCAATGTCCTCCTGCAAGCGGGTCAGTATGGTAAATTGTCATTAGTTTTTGTTTCTGATCGTCGTTGTCTACAGTCTCTACTGGATCTGTTAGTATAATTTGTAATTTCTTTAAAATTTTGTTTCCGCTGTTTTTTAATTCTGATATAGAAAAATATTTGAAAAATATATCGTTTTTTGGCCATTCAAAATGTTTAATGTTGCGATTGCCGGCTTCGTTTTCGAGCCTCGAAAGTAAGTCATCTAAATTCGTTATTTGCGTATTGTTGTTAAAATTGTTTACGTTACACCTAGTACTGTTGTTATTGTACCTAGTATTGTTGCCATTGTTGTTTGACCTGTAATTATTGCCGTTGTCGTTGTATCTATGGTTGTTGCCGTTATTGTTGTACCTAAAGTTGTTGTTATTATTGTTGTACCTAAAATTGTTTGCGTTATTGTTGTACCTAAAGTTGTTTGCGTTATTGCTGTACCTAAAGTTGTTTGCGTTATTGTTGTACCCAAAGTTGTTGCCATTATTGTTATATCTATTAAAATTTTGAAAATTACTTCGAAAATTATTTGCTCTGTTATTGTTTAATTGGAACGCTAATACTTGTCTCTCTTTTGCTTGGTTATTTTGTTCTACGATCATTTTTGCTACTACGTCCTTTGAATCATTGAAGGTTGTTGATGCTAAAATTGACTTAACTAAGTCAGAACGCGTATTTAATCTGCATACATTTATAGTTTGTTCAACTGCCATTTCTTGGGCTTTAGCTTGTGTCATACCTTCAGTGATTAAAGAACGTCGCAGTGCATCGGATATCTCCTCGACACGTTTGGCAAATTCTGTATAATTGTTGTTTACAATGGTCAAAGTTGCAATTTTTCCAGCTACAACTTTTGAGTTGTCCGGTTTTATTCTACTACGTAACGCGTCTTTAATCTGAACAATGGAACTAATATCAGTTGGAATTGCCTCGCGTGCCTTGCCTTCAAGCTTTGATTTTAGAAATGCTATAAATGTACTTTGTAGGTTTTCTTCTGAGAGATCTTCAATTAAATTAATTTTATCTATAAATGATTCAAGTGCTAGCGGATCACCGTTGTAATTTTCCCTAATGATTGATGCACAAAGGCTAATAAAAGATTTTTTCTGTTCCGGAGTTGCCATTTTTGTATCGTCAGTACTCAAAGTTAAATTTATATTTGCTAATGATTCGAATCCTAAAAGGTCTTCACTGATTGAAAAATCTGGCTGGCCTGTGTCAGTATCTGACATTTGATGAAGCTTTAAAATCTAATAAAAATCAATTTATTTATCTGAACGTTGAATTGTTGCTAAGTGCTATTGTATCGTATTGCAAATTTTTAGTTTAACTAACACTGTACGGCAGAATTTATGAAAAAAAAATAATTTTGAAATTTCGACTTAATGTGAAATATTTATTTGAAAAATGTTATAAAGTTCAACGTAGGCATAGTACGACAATGCACAGATCAAAAATTGTATTAAGGTTGCAAATTAATTATTTGTATCTTCGAAAAAAAAATTTGTTTTAAAGTCTGACTCACGACTAACACTGGAAGGCACCACCGAAAAGTTTTTGTTGAGAAAATATTTTTAAATTATTGCAAAAATTAGTATTTGAAGAAATATTATTAAGTGTTTTCACACTACTGTATGCAAAGCTGAAATTCCGATGAAAAAACAGTAACACAAATGTATATAGGTAATTAAGCATGTATTGGGTTGGCTATGTAGGTAATATAAACGTTTGATTAGATGAAAAGTACAGTAAGCAAAAATACAAAAACGGTAAGAATACCTGTATGTATGTAGTATATAATGTAAACGTATATAGTAAAAAGTACAGTAGTTGAAAAACTAAAAAGTTACGGTATATAATCCAAATTGTACAGTTGTACGCAAAAGTGAAAAGGTATTGGCATATATGTATGAATATAATATAAAAGTATTTTTCCAAAAGTACAGTAGTTTAAAAAGTTAACAGTTACGTTATATAATGCAAATTGTACAGTAGTACGCGAAAGTGAAAAAATTTAATTTTAATACAAAATATGTACATGTGTCGTTATATAATTTTCCGCACACTGTGCGCCATACCCAACGCTGCAAAAACCGCTACTCGTTGCTTCTTGACCGCTGCGTTGTCCTCTATTGGTGTTGTTGGCAAAAATGGCCGTTATGTGGCATGACTTTGGCTAGCTTAATTCTGCTGCTGCTAACAAGTGCAGAACTGTACGTAAGGTTTTTTTGTTGTTCAAAATTTGGTTTTCGATTTGGTTTCTTGTTTAAAAATGTGGTTTACGTTTTTCCTTTAGATTTTGTTTATTTAAAAATGTGGTTTTCGTTTTTCCTTTAGATTTTGTTTATTTAAAAATGTGGTTTTCGTTTTTCCTTTTCGGTTTTCATAAAAAATTGGTTTTCTTTTTTCCTTTTTGTATTTAATGTTCAAACGTTTAATTTCTATTACATTTTAGTAATTTTGGATCAAAATAATTTTTTGAATTTAGTAATTCATTGAAATTAAAAATTTCAGGTTTTTAATTTTTTTTTCTTAACTTTAAAAAGGCATCAAATTTTAGTTCAGTTGTTTTTTGAATTGCTAATTAAAAATCAAAAATTTTAGTTCATTTCATTGGTTTTCTTTATTTTTTGATTTTAGAAATTTTTTTTTTTTTTTTTTTTTTTTTTTTACATTGGTTTTTAAACTTGTCTTCTTTTTGTTTAAATTTAATTAATTAACATTTTTTTTTTTGTAAATTTTTTTTGTAATATTTATGTATATGTATGTATGTACATACATATATTTGGAAAAAACATAATTTTTTTCGTTGAAACATTGTAAAAAGATATTTACACTTTTTAATTTAAGTTCATTTTTTTTTAAATATTTAGAAAAAAAAATTTTTCGTTTAAATTTGGTAAAAAGCTATTTACACTTTTTAATTTAAGTTCATTGTTAAATATTTAAATTTGGTAAAAAGGTATTTACACTTTTTAATTTAAGTTCATTTTTATATATTTTGAAAAATTTTGAAAAAAAAAATTTTTTTTTTTTTTTTTTTTTTTTAATTTAAATTTTAGTTCACTGCAACATTTTTAATTTAATTTAATTTTTTTTTTTTTTTTTTGTTTTTTTTTTTTTAATTTTTTTCGCTTTAATTTAAACTTTAAATTTTTTCATTTTCGTCGTTTCTTTTATATGGCGTGGCTTCATTTGCCCGGGGGCCATTTTGTAAGCCGCTGTCACGGTCGCCATGTGGAGCGCCAGGGCTCCGCTGACACTCACTGCTGTTGTTGGTGCTGCTGCTGCTGCTGCTACTGCCGGTGTTGGGTGACGCTGTGGAGCGCCAGGGCTCCGCTGACACTCACTGCTGTTGTTGGTGCTACTGACGCACTCCGGTGCTTCCGTATGCAATTTAATAAAATGGTACTTCGGCCAGTTGCCGGTAAATTAAAAATATATTTAAATAGTTGCCGGTAAATTAAAGTGGTCCGAACTGTTTTAGAGTGCGCAAAAAAGTGGCGTTCTTTTTATTTTTCACTTAGATCCTAAACTTAGCTGTAATTACAAACTAGTACTAAAAGTAATAGATCTTAGATGTAGGGTTGTATTTTATAAGCTTAGTACTAAATTAAATATCTTATTAGGTAGGGTTGCAACTTGTAATTTGTTGCCATTACACACACATCGAACACTGGATATGCATAGCTGTGGTAAGACCCATTACACAGTGTTACAAAATGGAAAAAATTGAATGAACTTTTAAAGTGACATATTGGAAATTGTTCACCTGGTCGAATATAACTCAAAACGGTTTTTGGAAAATTTGTAACACCCTCAAAATCTTGCTTTACCGTTAAAAAACCGTTCTTTGGAAGTGTACGCGCTAATCTTTTCATTACTTGGCCATTTCTTTACCGATTTTCAATATGAAATATGTTTTGGAAAGGTAAGGATTATACCTTTAAATTGAGATATAAAGATCTATATTTGAGCTAGCGTGTTGTAAAACTAATAAACTCATCCCCATATAATATTCCAAAAATATTGACGAAATCTTCTAACATTTGTTGGGAAACATCAGCCTCAATTATATGAGATTTTTCATTAGACATAAGTCGAATAGCACAATGCAGCAATAAAAAATGATAATATTGATCACTACTGATACAATCTTGAAAAATAAATATCCCGGTATATAACAAAACCTGTCTATACTCAGTCGACTTCCAATTATGCATTTCTTTTAAACATCTGGTTGCGCGGACAAACTCTGATGGTACATACTTAGATATAAAGTCTAGCTTTTTGTTTATAATATTGTGATTTGATTTTTTAATAAGAAGTTTAAGTAATTTCTTAGTAACCCCTAAGTCGACTAAGTGCATACTATCAAGGGGAAACTGCGATACCATTCCAAACCCTGATTCTTCTAAAATATTTTTTTGTGATTTAAAATATTCCAGGTGATGAGAGGGGTTTAACCGAAGTTTAAAACTTATATCTGTCCTTTGAGAGCCGATTTTTTTTTTTAAACCAATCCTATTGTTTTTGTACACACCCTCTTGAGAACACTTGGGGCAGCCGTTCTTGCCATTGTGCGATATTACTCCTGTTACAAAAGCTCTAGCTGGGGAATCACAAACAAACAGACGTACATCAAATCGTAGCAAGCTTGGTTTAAATCCCACTTTTAAGCCATTTTCACGAAGTAACTTTACTTCTGCGCAAAAATCCGATATACAAATATTTATGAGAAACACACGATCATGAAGGGATTGACACTAGGAAAGCCTACAATGGAACCCAGGATAGGCCCTAAAACCCTATTTGAACTTTTGTAAAGTTTTAGTCCATCAATACCTACATCGATAGAAACTTCTCTTTGACCGTCTAAATAATTAAAATTACTCGAAAGAAAAAAATTTTGATCGCCTAAATATACAAACTCTCCATCCAAAATTTCCGAAATGTTAATTTTTTCTTTAGTAGTATTAAATAGCGTTTTCGCAGACAGGGGAAGATCCTCGACTCCTATTTTACGCAGCGTTTTCAATAAATCTCCTAAAGCGTTTTGTGAAATATTGTTCATAACAGCCCATGATTTAATTTCCTCACACTTTTTAATTTCGTCAAAATTTTCCGCAGGAAAACTAAAACCAAAAGAAGTTGACGCTTCGGGCTCTGAATCTGTATAAAAACTATCAGTAGCCAAAAAATCACCAATATCGCTACTAATGTCTACTGCAGCTGGTAAAGCTTCAGGTACGGGTTCAATTGAGGATATTAGAGGAATATTTTTCACAAACGCACTAGAATTTTCTTGACTTTCACTATCCGCGCATTCCACTTCTAGCAATTTATAATTTTTTACATTGGACTCAAATGTCCTTTTTTCTTTATAAAGACAATTTTTGAAAAGTCTTCTTTTAATTTTTTACTTATCTTTTTATATGACCCTTTGTATATTATATGTTGAAAAAAATTTAATTTAAAAAAAATGGTTTCACAAATTTCACGGCTTTTCGTTTTTTTTTATTTAAGCGTTCTCGTTTGAATTGACAAGTAAAAATTTTTGAAATAAATGTAAATGTGTTTGTGAGAAAAATATTCTATGTATTAGTTTCTATCACTTAATTCTTGTAGGGTTATGGATCTACCTTTGGTGTATGTAGATATGTACTCGTACATATACATATGTATGTATGCCCCATATTCTCGTGCATGTATGCATAGGCGTATATGCATATCTGCATACACACACATTCAAATATATATACAAAAATAATAAAATGGTTTTTCTAATTACCAGGTTTTTGGTGGCAGGTCCTAGTAAGGAGGCCAAAACTCGAAATTTCGGAGCTACGCCCTTTTGGAGGAGAAGCGTTGGGAATAGTAGAATTTTTGGAACGTACATAACGGTCAACAGCGCACTGGAACAGCGGCGCGCCTAGCCGCCAACGACACGACAGCAGCAGCATAGCAGCGGGACAGAATTTAATCTAAGCTATTTACATTTTTTTTATTCTTAGAATATATTTAACTTTTTTTTAATAAGTTTCTTACATCCGCCAGATACCTTGAATTTAATTTTTTATTTTTTTTTTATTTAATTAATTGCCGCAATTTTTTTTATATAATTTAGTCTTAATATTGTAGGTTGCTCATTTAATTGTGCAACACGTGGCTTGAATCTTTTCTTTTCCTTTACTGTTCACATTTTCTTCTCTCATTTAAGTTTTTTTGTTTTCTTGCCTTTTGTAATTTTTATAATTATACTTTCTTGCAATCGATGTATATTTATCTGTAGGGATGAAGGCTTAGACGTTTAATATTTGGTGTGGGTGCTGCGCTTGCGCAACTGATGGGAAATGGGAGTGACTACGTGACTACATGACTGACTTTCAACAGATGAACGGTTGACCAACGGACTTAGTCAGGCTAAGGAGGCACCACTAAGATACTGGAGTCAGAGTGATGCCCAAGGTTTCGCGTTACGATGAAGTGGGTAGGAGACTCCACCTAACTGGACAGATTCTGCATCTTCTTCTCTATTTTCTCTCTCGCTTCCATTATTTCCTCTATCATTTTCACATAGGCATGCAAGAAATTGTTTTTTGTTAATGTAACTGGAAGGCAAAAGTGCATGTGATAAGCGCCTCCCCCCCCCCAACCGACGAGCTAGGCCAGGGCCCGCTAGCATGGCTACAGGCCACTTCGCCCAAGTACAAAACATGGTTACATAACAAATGGCGCCCAGCTTAATAGCCAAATATTCTTTTAATTCCCATTTTTATAACCGAGCGTACTTGTACACAAGGGTGTTATAACTTTGTTCGCATAACGGTTGTCTGTAACAGCAAGAAATAATCGAGATAGATATAGACATATATATATTAAAATGATCAAAATGAAAAGCGGAATCGATTTAGCCCTGGCTGTATGTCCGTCCGTCCGTCCGTCCGTCTGACCGTGGTTACAATAACTTGAGTAAAAATTGAGATATCTCAATGAAATGCGGTACATAGATTGCTCTTTAAACAGGGTATAGAAAATGGTCAAGGTCGGTCAATAACCACGCCCACCTCCCATATAACGAAAATTTTGGAAAATGCAAAAACTTCATTTTTCGGTATCTACTAAAACAAATTTAGTGAAATTCGGTATTTGGAGCGATTTTGAGCTTATAAATTAAGTATTTAAGAAGTTTTGAAAAATGGGTGTTGCCACGCCCGCTTGGAAAAAAATTCTGTATCTCAATAACGGTGTAATGTATCGTCACAAAATTTGGTGGACATATTTTCCTTGATATCGCTATTATTACCGTAGAAAATTTTTTAAAGCGGATCATTACCACGCCCACCTCCCATATAATGAAAGTTTTGGAAAATGCAAAAAATGCACGCCCACTTATACAAAAGCGTCTGTAGGTATCTCAATAACGATGTAAGGTATCAAAATTTAATGAACATATTGTCCTTGATATCACTAGCATCACCGTCAATAATTTTTGAAATCGGACCATAAGCACGCCCAACTTCCATATAACGGAAATTAAAAAAAAAATGGAAAAAATTTAATAAAGTTTAATACTAGCAGCAATTTGAAACAAAGAAACGGGGTTTTTATGAAATTATGGGCACCGCATGTACAAAACTACATCGCGATGGTATATAAAAATCGGTTTCGCCCGAATTTAGCTTTTCTTACTTGCTTTTTACTAACATTTTTTTACTTATTGATTCTATCGCACTATTTCTATATTTTTATGTTTCATCTTTACTTTACCGACAGCGTTAGGTTTCATGGCGGCAGCATAGCTACCGACCAGTCGGAAGTGATACGTGCTACAATGAAAAGTTATTGGGGGAGGTACCTACTGCTGACAGCGTTCCTTTTATGGACTTTAGAGTTTGTTTAAGTGGTAGCTGAAAATAGTGGATACAATTTAATTGGGGGTAATGAATATATATCTGATGGATGTATGCACATTTTCATATATTACGATATACATACATATATACTTTGATTTATTTTATTTGTTGATGGCAGATGCTCAAGCTACCTAGCATTCATTCTAGCAACGGTGGCTAGTGAGGTAACAGGGGGTAAAAAAATAGGGGGATAAGAATTGCAACCATGTCTAAATATTAGTTATTGATCATCGAAGTGTACTCTTTATAGTAAATGGGGGTTAGTTAGACTTGACTTGACTGTACACCATCAGCTTCCTTTATAAAGAACTATGAAGTCATCGTACCAACCCGACAGGATTGGTACACAAGACCACACCATATACATAAGGCCATCAATATTTACACTGATGGCTCCAAACTCAACGGATAAGTCGGGGGAGGTGTATTTTCCCCTGAACTAAAACTTGAAACATCGTTCAGACTCCCCAACCACTGTAGCGTGTACCAAGCGGAAGTGCTGGCCATCCAGGAGGCTACGCAGCACCTAATCAAAACCCCTAAAGAAAGTAAACAGGTCTTTATCTTTTCTGACAGCCAAGCTGCGCTAAAAGCGCTAGACTCCTGTATGGACAATACAAAGTCTCTCACTGAATGCCGCAGGTCTCTAAACGAGATGGATCAGCATTATAGAATTCAACTCATATGGCAAGGAAAGGTACGACCACCCCGATCCTTCCGAGGAGGAACAGGATAAGTATACCACTTGCCACTTTTAAACTCCAAGTTAAGCACAACACCACAAAGGTGGCGAAGGAACGTTGGGGTACTCTCCCACACTGCGAAATCTGCAAACACACGTGGCCGTCCTACGATAAAAGGCGCACATCAACCCTTCTGGGGCTAAAAAGAAGCGAAGTCTCTACCTTAACAAGAACCCTCACAGGGCACTGTCTAATCGGTACTCATGCGAAAAGACTAGGAGTAAATGTTCCGGAGCACTGTCGCAGTTGCGACGCAGAAAAAGAGAACGTGGAACACCTACTTTGCCAATGTCCAGCTTTAAGTAGAAGAAGACTTCGCATGCTTGGCAGACCAACTCTACAAAGCCTCGCGGAGATAGCGATAATTAACCCAAAAGCACTGTCGAAATTTATCAAGTCAACAAAATGGTTTGAGCCCGATGTGCAGAAGAATTGAGGAGCGAACTCGCATATGGCAGTACAATGGGCCACGCTAGGCCTAAGTGCAAGGGAGGGTTCTCTTCCCAGCCATTCTAACCTAACCTAGACTTGACTTGACATAGGACTAATTACTAGCGAACTCAACACTCCCATGATGACCTCAGCAAGGCAGCATCCAATGAACACCAAAGATCTATATATGTATATATATTGTTTTATCAAACATTTTTCTTTTTTAAACCCCTCTTGAAGGACAAAAAGAACCCTAAGTGGTGGAATCCGGAGATTTCATCCTTTAGAAAGGATAGCAGGAGACTATTCAATCAAGCCAAGAGGACAGGCCTATGGCAATCGTACAAAGATGCAGAAGAAGGCACAACGAGAGTAATGGCAAAATTTCTGCAATAATATAGAAAAGAACTTCGAAGCCAATAGGCTGAGAAAGGTTCTTTCGAAAAATGCTCCAAGCATGAGCTCTATTCAGAAACCATACGGGACTGGACATCCACGTGTAGTGAAATGTTGAAGCTACTAATGTCTACACACTTTCCCGGGTGTTCTGACGAGCCTAACATCCCACGTGACCACATACTTATTTTAATTTATTTATTTCAAAAGTCAAACAGACTACAAGTTCTTACTGACTAAAACGATAACTTAGAGTTCTTATGAGTAAAACTTAGAATTAAAGTGCAGAAAGCAGGAAAACAAAATAGAATTCAATAATTTAGAAAACAGACTCTTTGGCAAAGAAAAATCAAGCAGGGTAGAATTCGAAATCTCGTTAAGTTCTCGAAGTGAACGCGCTAATGGGGCATTTCTTGCATAATTCGTGGCAAGGGTCTTGAGGTAAGATGGAAAGTTAAAACGAAGTGTTCTCGCATGAATAAGAAATTGAATAGAGAGCAGTAATGGCTGGCAATCGATTTCGCCACTTATCAATCCATGCACGAAAGTCAAAGAAAGAATAGTCCTTCTGCATTCTAGGGTCTTAAGATCAATCAGGAGGATTTGGGAATTGTAGGAAGGGACGGTAGTGGAAAAATTAAGGGAAGATTAAGCATCCAAATAATTGCAGCATATTCAAGTTTTGGATGAAAAAAGACGTGTAGAGTAATTTCAGAGCGTATGGATCAGTAAAGTTAGAACTATTTCGACGTACAAAACACATCGCAGCATATGATTTTGATATGATTGAATTTATGTGGTTATTAAATAAAAAAGAGGCATCGAAAATTACCCCAAGGTCTTTGGTCACGTCAACAGACTGAAGGGGAGTACCAGAGACACTATATGACGTTCGAACAATGTTTCGTATTTTCGAGAACGTAACATGATAGCATTTGTTGATATTGAGATGGAGGTGAGACCGACAACACCATAAGTATAGGCTATTCATTTTATTTTGAACCCGAGAAGCATCTTCAGGGGTCTTAATCGAAGAGAAGACTTTTAGGTCGTCCGCGTAAAGTAGGAATCTCGAAAACGAAAAGCACCTGCCCATATCATTTATAAAAAGAACGAAGAGCAAAGGTCCTAGGATACTTCACTGAGGTACACAAGATGATGCAATAAATGGAGTAGAGGTTACCCCTTCGATCGAGACCACGCGGCACCTATTACTTAAATAGGATTTTAGCCACTCAAGAAATATAGAGTGAAAACCAAACATAGCTAGCTTGCGCAATAAAACGCAATCGGATACTTTGTCGAAGGCTTTGGAGAACTCGGTATATATACAATCAACCTGGAGCCCACAAGAAAATGTGTCAATGCAGTATTCACTAAAAACCGCTAAGTTAGTTAACGTGGACCGACCGGCGACGAATCAATGCTGGTGAGGAAAAACTAAACTCTTAACAGCAAAATACATTTTTTACTTAACTATACACTCGAAAAGTTTTGAAATTGTAGACAGCTTGGATATTGGTATATTGGTCTCTTCAAATGCACTCCGCCCGGGACATAGTGAGTTCTGATAAGGTGGAATGGGCAATAATGCCCTTTCAACCCTACAAATCTGCAGGACTATACGGAATCTTTGCCGCGCAGTTACCGGCCAGGGACATTTTATGTCCTCTGCTCACCAAAATCAATACTGCCGGCCTTACATACACCCACATCCCACATGAATGGACAAAGGCAATAGTGGTTTTTCTACCAAAAGGAGGCAGGGCCTGCCATGCGAAACCGAAAGATTTCAGGCTTAAAGCCTTACCCCCTTCCTCCTCAAAACTCTTGAGAGTCTCATAGATAAATATATTCGACGGAATATAAGAAATGAGAGCCTCTCCCCAAACTAGCATGCATACCTCAAAGGCAAATCTGTGAAAACTGCCCTCCACGACATCGTTTCAACGACCGAAAAAGGGTTGGCCATTAAGGAATACCAACTAGGGACTTTTCTCGATATTGAGGGAGCCTTCAACAATGTCTACCCCAAAGCTGTTATTGACTCCTTTAATAGGGTGGGGGAACGGCAGGGACTCGTGCATTTTGTCGAGCTTATTCTCAAAAAACGATAAATTTTCTCAACACTGGGGGACGAATCAAAATCCAAACAAGTAGCCAGAGGCACGCCGCAAGGAGGCGTTCTCTCCCCCCTATTGTGAAATCTAACAGTAAATAGCTTACTATTGAGTCTTAAGAGTACTGGTTGCCAAGTAATCGTACACGCGGACGACGTGTAATCTAACAGTAAATAGCTTACTATTGAGTCTTAAGAGTACTGGTTGCCAAGTTATCGTACACGCGGACGACGTAGCGATCATAGCAACAGGTAAATATTCACAAGTTCTAAGTGATTTGCTGCAAAATGCTCTTAACATTGTTACCACCTGGTCTGCGGAGTGTGGACTCAACATTAACCCTTCGATGACCGAGGTGGTGCTCTTCAGGAGGAAATACAAAATTCTTTCCTTCAAACTAATAATTGTTAATGGGGTCATATTAACTTTTGCAACCGAGGTCAAATACCTAGGGTCATTCTAGATAAAAAACTTGACCGGAAGCGGAATATTGAAGACCGCTCTAGGAAAGCCATCAATGCCCTCTATGCGTGTAAGACGGCCGTGGGGAAGAAATGGGGAATAAAGCCACACATCGAACACTGGATATGCATAGCTGTGGTAAGACCCATTACACAGTGTTACAAAATGGAAAAAATTGAATGAACTTTTAAAGTGACATATTGGAAATTGTTCACCTGGTCGAATATAACTCAAAACGGTTTTTGGAAAATTTGTAACACCCTCAAAATCTTGCTTTACCGTTAAAAAACCGTTCTTCGGAAGTGTACGCGCTAATCTTTTCATTACTTGGCCATTTCTTTACCGATTTTCAATATGAAATATGTTTTGGAAAGGTAAGGATTATACCCTTAAATTGAGATATAAAGATCTAGCTAGCGTGTTGTAAGTTTTAATCGGGTAAAGTTTTTTTTTTTTAATTTTTCTACTTTGACCGCATTTCATTGCGTTATTTTACTAGAAACATAGCAAGTATGAGGAATTATTTTAAACACATTCATTTCCAAAAATTTTGAGTGGTCATCTAATAAATTTACGCCGTCAATTCAACCTTGCGACCGCTTCGCAATTATATTGTGTAATAAGTGTGGTAAAATGTGTGATAGGCGCAACAAATTTTGTTACGCCTGCGGTCTATTTGTTGATAAGAAATATCGGTTCGATTTAAGAACAAATAAAGCTGTGGTTGAAGCGTTCAACCTCTTTTTCAGTTGCTCATACGTGGAAAGCGCTTGGTATGAACCCGAATATATTTCTTCGATGTGCTGTACAACATTAAAACAATGGAAACCCGGTAAATGCGATGACCAGCGTATGCCGTTTGTGACTCCTATGGCTTGGCATTATCAAATATATCACAAGCCGGAGGATTGCTACTTTTGCCAAACAAAAATCACTGGTCACCACTATAAAAGTCGCCACCTCATAGAATATGCCAATGTGTTGACTGTATCGAAACCGATTCCAAGAGGAAAACAAGATCAGCGAACTAAAGACAAAAATCCAGCTACATTTCCTGATTCAAGCCACAAATCTTCTAATGAGGTAAATGACGAACCGTACCTTCCAACCAAAGCAATAGAAACGGAACGTCATTTCGTGTCAAATCACGATTATTGTGATCTTGTGCGGGATATGGATCTGTCTATAAGACAGACAGAGATTCTGGCCTCCAGATTAAAGCAGTGGAATATAGTAGACAGTAACTTTAAAGTAACGCCTGCACGAGACAGAGACCTATCTTCGTTCGAACACATTTTCAAAGCTGATGACACCAATAACAAACTAGTTTATTGCGTTGATGTGGATGAATTGTTTGCTGCACTCGATCACGTGCACTGTCCACAAGATTGGCGATTATTTCTAGACGGTTCTTGCAAAAGTAAGTATTTAATGTGTTATGAGTGTGAGAGAACTAAATTTGAATACAATTTATCAATTCATTTTCAATTGACTAACATCGTAGGTCTGAAAGCAGTATTACTGCACAACAGAAATGAATTGCCATCAGTTCCAGTGGCATACGCTACTTATATGAAAGAGACTTAAATACAATAAATTTCGCTGGCAGATTGTCTCGGACCTTAAAGTCCTGACAATTCTACTTGGAATGCAAGGTGGCTACACTAAATATCCTTGTTACTTTTGTGAATGGGACAGTCGTGCCAAAAATCATTACAAGTGTAACATATGGCCACCGAGAAAGTTTCAAATTGGCAAAAATAATGTTCTCAATATTGCATTAGTTAAGCCTGATGATATAATTTTGCCGCCATTGCATTTAAAATTGGGGTACATGAAACAGTTTGTTAAACGACTCGAAAAAAACAGCGAGGCTTTTCTACACCTGAAACTTGTATTCCCCAAGTTGAGTGACGCCAAGATTAAAGAAGGTACTTATAAAAATTTCCCAACAAGAATTCTTCAAAAAGAATTCATCCTAATTTATTTTTACATTTTGATCATGAATTACAGGCGTTTTCGTTGGACCGCAGATTCGTAAGATTATGACTGATGATGACTTCATAAAAAAATTGAACCCAGTAGAGAAAAGAGCATGGCTGAGTTTCATTTCTTTGTGCCAAAACTTTCTTGGAAGCACGAGAAGTTCAAATTACGTTGATGTGGTCCATGAATTTTTGGAAGCTTATGGAGAAATGGGATGCAACATGTCTATAAAAATTCACTTTTTGCATTCTCATTTGGAATTTTTTCCGGATAATCTTGGTCAATTCAGCGACGAACAAGGTGAAAGATTTCACCAAGAAATCTCCAACATTGAAAAACGGTTTACAGGAAAGAACCAAGTTAGGATGATAGCTAATTACTGCTGGTCACTCAAACGTGAAACGGATGACTCGTCTTATAAACGCAGAAGATCAAGCAAACATTTTTAGCTTTAAAGTTATTTAGCATTTTAATGATTAATTTTTTTTTATTTTCAGTCACAATAAAAATTTGAAGTTGAAAGATAATCAAAATGTATGAATTTTTAAATATGGTCATCATCTAAAATAATTTAAATAGTAATAACTCTGTCCATTTCCAACCGATTTTCGATTGAAATAGCTTAATCGACGCAGTACTAAATTCACTTTAATAATATTGTCTTTGATAGGTACCTCTCTGAATTAAGACTATCGTAAAATCGTAGTCAAAGTTTCAAAATTAATTTTTTTTTATTAAGTTACGAATTTTTCTCTGTAGCTTCGTCAGTTCTCGTTTGATTTTGATGAGTTATACGCCATTAAAATTGTGATTTGTCACCTTTCAAAATATATAAACAACTTTTGAATCTGATGAAAATTCTCAAAGATATTGATGATTGACTAGCGAATGACCTCAAAAACAGTTTTTTGTCCCTAAAATGAGATTTTGGGGGTGTTTCGCAAATTTCAAGTATACAGTTTTTCTTAGTTTTATAAGGCCTAACGCCTAGGCTAGGTCTCTTTCAAATTTCAAAAATTAGAAAATTACACAGTGTTATTTTCTACGGAGCCGCCGTATGGTGGCCGGTTTTGAGCAAGACCCTACCCAGAGCAAAGGAAGAGCGGGTACAGAGGACAGCCTCGGTGCTTATTACGGGAGTACTGCCCACTACACCCACCAAATCTCTGGAAATAATTTAAATTTTTCACTAGTGGACCTCTATGGGAAATTCCTGGCAAGCTGTAGTGCAGTCAGGCAAAATGCAATCCAGCCGTGGAGAGAGAGCAGACCCGGACACGCAAATGTCCTCGAGATTCTGCCGGGTAACCTAAGTAAACTAGACTACACCACCCCTCTTCTATGTTTGGGAAAGAAGTTTTCCACAAGAATCCCAGAAAGGAACGAGTTGATAGGAGCCATGACGTAACAATATACTCAGACAGCCAGGCTGCTATTAAATCTTTATTTTTCTTGCGGTATAACCTCCAAGGTAGTCATTGAATGCAGAAGAACTCTAAACCAGCTAGCAGAAATGTGCTCCGTGCATGTTGTAAAGACATTCCTGGAAAATGCCTTGCAGACGAGCTGGCAAGGAAAGGGACGGAATTACAGTTAATTAACTCGGACCTAGATGCGGGCATACCTCCAACATCCCACAAACACAGGCTTATGCCGAAGGTAAATTTTAGGTGGGCCTCGGACACCACCTGTCATGTCACCAGACAAATCTGGCCAGTGGTCGATATGAAGCGCTCTAAAGCTCTCACTATGCTTGACCGCTCCTCTCTTAGGCTAGTGGTTGGAGTGATAACCGGGCACCACCTTATGGGCACCCATGGAAAGAGACTGGGGTAACCAACAAATAATTTCTGCCGCAGTTGCCGCAATGAGAAGGAGGTAGAGAGCATTGAACACTACCTCTGCCACTGCCCAGGCCTGGCCAAGACGCGCAACCGTTCTTTCAAAAATTATTTCGTGGACTGTTTGGCCGACTTAAATTCGCAAGCATTATTGACTTCTTATCCTACATTAAACGTACAGGGTGGCTCAATTTTTAAGGGAGTGAATACAAATGGCTAACGTCAGTGGTGTCACAACGGGCAGTATTAGCCTAAGTGTGCCGCCGTGATCATGCATGGTGGCAGCCACTCTAACCTAACCTAACCTTTTTATTATACCATTACTATCAGCATAGGTAAACTCTTATTAATAAGTAATATTGAAGATAATAAAACAAACAACATAAATATATTATATATGAATTTTTATATATAAATTTTTGAAATATTTTTTTAGGCGCGTATATAAAAACACACCTTCTTGTTTATACATAATAGATATATAACTTTTATCACAATGTTACCTGTTTATCCTTATGTTATTTTCATTACTTATTATTATTTTTCTTTTTATTATTTTTATCTTATTTTTTATTTACGTATTTCATATTATTATTATTTTTATTAAATTTTTTTGTTGATCTTTGGATTTTTGAATTTTTGTAGGACCTTAAATTTTTTTTGGGGTTTTTTTTGTAATTAAATTTTTGATATCATTCTGAACTTGATTAGGAGCGGAAGATTTCATGATTCCGTGTGAATGTCTGAAGCTAATCAAGAAGAAGGGGTTATGACCATTTAGGGTGGAAAGGCCGTTCACCCGTAGTGTCACACGGTATATTCAAAACTTCGAAGCTAGTACAATACTGAACCAAATCGATACGGGGGTTCAGCGACCAGTAGATTATTTACCCACCGACTATTTTAATAATTGCGCGGCCCAAATCTATAGTTCTATTAAAGGAGAAATCTATCGCGAAGGTAGTGAGTCCATTCCAAATCGATCCGAAGATCGTTTTAGTTTCTCTTAAAAGCTTGATAGGATTCTACAGATGTCACAGGCTAATCAAACTGAGGCTGGGAGGAGTGTTGACCCTGTATAGAGTGAGCGACGTGCAGATGTGGAAGCTGAAAGTTCTGTGGCTACAGGTGGTGGCTGACCAACACTGGGGGAGTGTCGACCCTGTGAAGAGTGAGCGACGTGCAGATGTGGAAGCTGAAATTTCCGTGGCTACAGGTGGTGGATTGCCTAACAATGATGTGAACGTCGAGCAATTGAACCGGTTGATGGCGATGATGGCGCAACGATCTGATGACTCAGTGTAAAAATGAGGTCAGAAACATGAGAGCGTATGTGACTTACCTCAGGCCTAGGGGCCGAAATAGAAACGTCCGCCGGTCAGGGATTAGGTCACCGCTCCACTCATGCATTAACACCAGATCACAGGGGTCAAGTTAATGAAGTAGGAAGACGAACAGAAGATAGTAGTGAGGAACGTATAGGTGATGAAGGACGCATGCCACCCAGATGGAAGAAGATGGACTTGGAAAGGTGGCATATAAAGTTTGATGACACAGATAAAGGGATCACGATTGAGAGTTTTTTATTCAGGATTGAGAAGATGAGAGAACAGCACGAAATCTCCCACCACCAGCTGTTTAAAGATTTTCATTGTCCGGTGACGGGATCCGCGTTGAAGTTGTACTGGCAGGTGTTAGAAGATCATGCCGATGATTCATATTTCGAAATAGGAATTATAGAAATATACTAAAGATAAGAGAAAAATGTAAGATGAATAAAAGAATTTATAAGAAGATAATATCTACGATTGTAACATTGAAAGGCGACAATAGATTTTTTGCGCAAACAAAAATAGGAGGAAAAGAAGCATTGAAGCTACAACTCTAATGTCATTTATGTTCAGTTTGGTTTGTCATTTCATCATGAACAGGTTGACAAAAGAACAAGCCTTGCAAATCGTGCAAATTTATTTCGAAAATAATGGTTCAGTTCGCGAAGTTTACCGTGAGCTCCGTCCATTTTATGGTCGACATAATCGTCCATCAGAGCAATTAATTCGGTTAACCATGGATCGTTTTCGCACTACGTTTACTCTATGTGATAATACGCATCCGCAGAGACGTCGAACAGTGCGCACCGAAGAAACCATTGCCGCTGTAGAGCAAAGTGTTGAAGAGGACCCGAATGAATCGATTCGCCACCGTGGACAGCAATTGGAGCTTTGTCCATCAACTTTATGGAAGATTTTGCGCAAAGATATTGGCTTGCGACCTTACAAGATCCAGCTTGTGCAAGAATTAAAGCCGCGAGACCATGCAATGCGTCGTGATTTTGGTGTATGGGCCGAAAATGAGATTGATCTCGATGCTGATTTTCATCGCAAAATTTTGTTCAGTGATAAGGCTCATTTTTGGTTGAATGGCTACGTCAACAAGCAAAATTGCCGCATTTGGAGTGAAGAGAATCCACATGAGACCCTTGAAACGCCAATACATCCACAAAAACTGACTGTTTGGTGTGCTCTATGGGCTGGTGGAGTCATTGGGCCATACTTCTTCCGCAATAATGCTGGAGAGGCAGTTACCGTTAATGGAGACCGGTATAGAGCCATGATAACCGACTATTTTGTTCCCGAATTGGATGGCATGAATGTGGATGAGTTGTGGTTCCAACAAGACGGCGCTACATGCCACACAGCGCACGTCACAATCGATTTATTGAAGGAAACATTCGCTGAGCGCATAATTTCGCGGAATGGACCTGTCAATTGGCCACCAAGATCGTGTGATTTGACACCATTGGATTATTTTCTTTGGGGATATGTGAAGTCGCTCGTCTACACCAACAAACCAGAAACGTTAGGGGAATTGGAAGCCAACATTCGTGGCGTTATTGCCGACATACGGTCCCATATGCTCGAAAAAGTGGTTGAAAATTGGACCTGTAGAATTGGCTTTATTCGAGCCAGCCGCGGCGGCCACATGCCCGAAATCATATTTAAACATTAATTAAAATTATCCTTCCAATAAAGCCAAATTGATGGACCTTAAAACGATTTTCTTGTGTTTTATTTCAATTCGAAGTTCTATACCCCTAAAAAAAACACCCGTTACTACTCTTGACGCACGCAAGGTTAATGAGATGACCGTTAAAACCCCTATCCTCTACCCAATATCGATGGAATAATTATTCGGCTGCAATACACCAGATACATATCAGCCATAGACTTAAAGTACGCTTTCTGGCAAATTCCCCTAGAGGAAATATCAAGAGAGAAGACTGCTTTTCCAGTGCCAAGGAGACCCTTTTACCAATTTACGGTAATGCCATTAGGGCTCTGCAATGCAGCGCAGAGAATTCGCCGACTGATGGAAAAAGTTATACCTGCTTCGTTACTGTGTTTGTCAACCCTGATGATTTGTTAGTGTGTTCTGAAGATTTTCTGCCTCATTTATGTTTGTTAGAAAATATCGCTCGGTGCAAAGTTAACGATAAATTTGGAGAAGAGCAAGTTATGCTTCAAAGAGGTTCAAAATCTTGGATACGGTGTGGGTAATGGCTGTATTCGGGCTGATGCCAGCAAGGTAGCAGCTGTGGGAGACTTTCCCGAGACGAAAACCCCTAAATAGTTGCGACGGTTCCTGGACATGGCGGCCTGGTACTGACGCTTCAATCAAGATTACGCGACCATAGAAGCACCACTGCACGACTGCCTCACCAAAGATAAAATAAAAAAATTTAATTTGACTCACGCTGCCAAGAGTCTTTTGAGGTACTGAAACAAAGGTTAAGTCGGAGTGGGCGGGGTATTGTTTCAACTGGACGATGAAAACAATGAACGACCCATACATGTCAGCGAAACTTAACAAATCTCAAAGGAACTACAGTTTTACAGAGCTCGAATGCTATACTGACGTTTTGAGTGTAAAGAGATTCCATATGCTTACCATTTACGGTCATAACAGATCAGGCAAGATTAAGTGGAAGTGAACCACGCATTATCTGTGTGATAGACTTGCGAGGTGAAGCCTTAAATTGCAGGGTTTCGATTTCATTATCGAACATCGCAAAGGCTCTCAAAATATTGTACCTGACACCCTTTCCCGAATGAATATGGAAGAGTTAAAGTCCAGTGATAGAGTAGTTGATGTTTGCTTAGAATCGCCATATTTTGAGTCTGACGAATACATAGAACTTAGGAAAGCAGTGACAACAGTGTAGCTCATTCTGCCATCCGTATGTCGCCGTATCAAGCCACTTTCGGTGTGCCTATGACACAACACGCTGCGTATGATTTATAACAAAAGCTGAGCTTGTGAAACTGAAAATTGTAGCGACAAACTGCAACTGATAAGAAATAAAATCAAGAAAGAGCTGAGGTTGGCACATGAATGAAAAAAAAGTATACGACACGTGGAGTAGAGACGTTAAATTCCAAATCAGACAAGTGGTTTACCGCCGAAACTTTAATCAAAGTTCTAGAATTAATAACTATATCTTGAAATTGGCACCGAAGAAAATTAAGTGCGTAGTCCCGAAAGCAATAGGAAATTATATGTACCAACTCGGGGATTCTAGTGGAAAAAATCGGGGCATTCCACGCTAAGGACATATTAGCAAAATAAGATGTTTAATGTTTCGTAGCTCTATATTTGATGTTCAATGTTTAGACTTGAGAGCCGTACTTCGTTGACTACATGTTTATTGACCTTTGTATATCTTTCTGTTTATTTATTTCCTATCTATTCATTGATTCCTGACTATTTTTGTGATTATTTGACTAATTATTTATGTTCTTTATTTATTTTTGCAATGATTTATTTACTTTCACTTGACAAGTTATACCTATATTAATATGTAATCATTTATTTATTTATTTTATTTATAAACTGATAATATGCTGTTATATTTTTTTGATTACTCATTTGCAAGTCAGAATATTTTATCCTTGTCGTATTGTATATTAAATTAGAATAGGTATTAAGTAGAAGCATATCTTGTTACATGTATCCCCAAACTGCACCAAATAGCGATAACGAACGAATACTGAGAGACTGGAACCTGGGTCGAGGCCACACATTGGGCGAAGAAAGTATATACACTCGACACATGAAAAGGCTGTGTGGCCACAAGTCAACGCAAATGTAGTTGGTCTCGGGGTCAGTTGTGTTGATAAGGAAAATTTTAAAGAAAAGATTAGGATTAGAAATTTGTATTATAATGTAACTTAACGAGTCCACAGAGGTGGGCTCGAAAAAATTAAAGTTGGGGGCCGCCCCGCGGCCCTGGATATTCCTGTGAAAATAAAACGATCTAAATTGGTTAGTGATTTGTATATTTACCATTCCAGCTCTCTCGGAAGAATGCCAGCCAAAATATTCTTAAAGCTAACACTTAGTATCTAATTGACATGAATTAAATAAATAATTCCTGACGCTGCGCTTCCCACGAATTGCATTTTGCATTTCGCCTAAATATCAATTACGTTGCAGGTCGATTACCTGCATTGGCTATGTGCGTGTTTGGGGAAGTGCGGCATCAGCACTTTTACAGTAGTTTGTGTGCTGGCCCCCTTGTTAACTACCCCCCCCCTTCAAACATCTGCGTCCCGCAGATGAGTCAATTTTTAAGGAAGATCCTTGGTGTGGGTCGTTGGCTGGTCCTGATGTGCTGCTTCGTTTAATCTAGGAGAGTTGATTGTAGTCGTAAGTTTCTTCCAAAGTATATAGCATATGGCTGCCAGGACTGTCAGGGCAACAGCGTCACAAATTAAGGAGAAGTGAAAATTATTGCCAAGCTGCTTTAGATGGTGAATATTCTCTATACTGAGCTCGTGGATGTAGTCCAAATTTAATTTCAACCCATCGCTTGTAACGTTGACCAGAGCGGGTGGCAAAGCTTGGACTGCGCGTACTGATCTGCTGGTGAACGTTTGATTTCCCAAAAGTGATTGTTTCGTTATTTAGTAAAATTTAGTAAATTAGTAAAATTCCATTGAGGTGCGTGGAGTAGTTTCCCCCTCGCAGTTCTCCTTGAAAGTTTGTTGCAAATACTGTTGCGTCTGCGATCATCTCGACGCTTCTGCGGTTGTCCGGTTCAAAGTGGCATTTGGCATCGCCGCCTTTTACTAATCTAGCTAAGCATCCGTCTTCAGGAAGTTTCGTTAATGCTTTTGGTGAGCAGATTGTTATATTGCTGATCGAAGGACAATCTTCGGTCAGTCCGAACGTTTCTCTTTCGTTTATCAGCATCTTGTTGTAATTAAGGTCGACGTGTTGTCCTCTTATAACAGCGGCCCGCGTTATTAAAAGCCTGTAACCCTCTGATTTCACTTTTGGCATTAAGAGAACGTACAGAAGGGTACTGCCGTTTGAATATATGGAAGCCGATCCGTACTCTATAGCTTCAATGGTATTTTGATATGGTAGCGAATCTTCCTCTGTAATAAGCTTTTGGATTTCATCTCGGTCGAGTAGGTTTGTATTTATGACGCCAGATTTTGCCATTTGGCAGGCTTGTATGACTTCTGAGACTTGTTCTTTCAGGATAAGAACCTTGCCCAAGTCCAGAAGCTCCAGATTTTCTTCTTCAATATTTTTGCTTACAGCGTTGATATGTAGCATCATTTCATTCGCTCTCTCGATCGCCTCTCGGGTAACGTTGAAGAGCTTTTCGTTGACGCGGTACTGGTGATTGTTATTTACTATAACGTCGTTCGTGCTTCGAAGGATATAATCCCAATCTGCTGCATCTGGGGACCCGGCGATCCACTTCCATGCCGAACCAATCCAGTCAATGGAACGGGTTTTTCTCGACCTACTAAATTTGAAGCTCGTCGAGTCGCAGCTTTGTTTTGTTTAGGTGGAATTGCAGTACAGTACGCACAGCTTTGCTTTGGATATCGTGCTGTGCTGCCTCGATCAATTTCCCCAAAAGCCACGTTGAAGTAGTTAAGGTCGACTACATGGACTAGACTAAAATGTCCGTTCAGGATCCAACCACGCCCATGTTCAATGGTGACCAGTGGGGAGTCGTAGTTGTAAATGTTGAGGCCGCAAACGCCAGATATTAAAAGTAAGCTGTCTTACCATCGAGATTGAAAAATAAGTAAAAATAACAAATTTTTTTTTTTTAATGTATAAGCATTTTTTGCCGCCTATCTCGCTAGCTTCATTTCTAATATTATAAAAAAAACAAAATTTTGTGCAGGGACGGTGAGAAGAAAAAAAGGAAAACATTTTACAAAAACAAAGTATGAGATGATTATATATAATTATTTTCTTAAATTAATTCACATTTTTTCTTTGTTTGTTTTTTAAACATATCAAAAATTAGTTACTAGTATTTATTACAACAAAATCAAAAAAATGGAAAAGGATGATTAAAAAAATGTTTTTTTGTTTTTTTTTTTTGTTTTTTTTTTTTACAATATATTAATTTGTTGGACTCTTGGGTTAGAGCTATATTCTTGTATTATACTATCCTACCGTCCCCAGTTCTCTTAAACTAGTGATTAGAAAATTCAGAGGATCCGAGAATATAAATTTTTTGTATAGTTTTACATTTCAGATATTTAGTTATAATTCAAAATCCTAGGGTCCTGTGGTAAATTCTGCCAAAGTTGGGCTATTCGTGCCTTCTTTAAAATTTTTTTTTTTTTTTCTTGATGAGCAATTTTTTGCCTCTTTTTGTAAGCGCTATTTGGTCTCGCTTTTATGATTTGTAATGGGCCAATTTTGCCTCTTTAATTTAATGCTTTTTGTGTCGTCTGTGCTATAGTAATTTTTACTCTTGGATATATTCTCTTTTTTTTTTGTTTGGTGCCTTTCCCTAAATGCCGTTGATAAATTAATTAAAATTTTGAGTTTCTGTTCTTTGTACCTTGTTTATTGGTTTTTTTTTTTTTTTTATTATTAGTTGTTTTATTTTGATATTGTTTTAATTTGTGCCTTATGAATCTTCCTGCCATTGTTTGTGACTAAAGTCACTCTATTATTTTTACCAACAATTTCTTTTTTATAAAGTGCCTTCTGCTTTGCCTTTATTTGTTTATCCCTAACAAAAACCGCGTCTCCTGGCTTAAAATTTTGTGGTCTTTTCCGATTCTTATTCAATCGGAGATTCCTTAGCTCCTGATTCTTCCTAATTTGTTCCCTGATCTCTTTGTGAACTCTCTCTTTGAAGTTGGTCAATCCCTGGTAGTTTATTCTTTCGGTCCTATTGAAAAAAATGTCGCTGGGTTTCTGTTTCGTTACAGAATGAATTGTTGTGTTGTAACGATCAACTGCGATATACACTAATTCCTTTGGTCTGACGTTTTTTAGCTCTTTCCGAAGGCATCTATAGATCTCAATGATGGTAGAATGCAGTTTTTCAACCTGACCGTTTACCTCACTTCTTTGAACCGGAGTCTGATACAGTTCAATTCCTAGGCCTCTTATATAATTGCACACTAGAGGCGTCATGAATCCCCTCTCGTTGTCTGTTACTATTATTTTAGGAGTTGTGAAATAGTGTATTAATTTCGCTAGCTTGGCGCGAAGAGTTAGAGAAGCTCGGTTTTTAATGTGGAAAAGCTTGGCAAATTTAGAAAATTTGTCTATGCAGGATAAAAATTTTTCCCCTTGAATTTCGAAGATGTCAACATGTACTATTTCAGATGGGTATTTCGGCACAGGAGTGTCTTTTATCGGCGGTACCGCAGGATGTCTATCATATTTGTTTGCGAGGCAAATTTCACAAATGGAAGTAAATTTCCTTATTCTGCTCGCCATTTTAGGAAAATAGTACCTTTCCAGTATTTATTCCTTGTTTTCCCTCGAGTTCCTATGAGCCCGCCTATGTTCATCTTCTATTATCTTACAAATTCTATCTTCGTTGGCTACATCTTCGACCACTCTCTGTGTTATCCTGATTTTATACAAAAGAAAATGTTCTAGGTATACTTCTTGTAGAAGCTGCAAATGATTTTCTGAAATTTTTATAGCGTTTATAAGTGATGGATTCAGACGTTCTTTCAAGGTTGCGGTCAAGTTGGATTTTTTAATGATAGGTAAACTGACATAGTAACGGGTGAAACCGGAATGAGGATTTTCAACACAAATCATTGCGTTTCCTTCCGTAAAAATTATTTGGTTTCGAAAAACATTTAACGGACTTTCTACATGTGGAATGAGGTCTGACGCATCCTGATCTGTACTGTGAACTGTCCCTTCTTCGCTTCTAGCTTCTGCTGGTAAATTGTTTGGTTCTAAAGGTTCTGTTACATGGTTTGCCTGGCATGGATTTCTGGAGAGAGCATCTGCCACGACATTTGATTTACCGGGAGTGTAAATCAATTCGTGGTTATACTCTTCAATTCTAGCCTTCCACCTCTTCAACTTTGCGTTGTAGTTTCTACTTCCCAACGCAAACGTGAGAGGTTGGTGGTCAGTGAAAATCCTAATTTTTTTCGCCCCATAGAGATAAGATCTCAAATTATCTAGAGCCCAAACTATTGCCAACATTTCCTTCTCGTTCGTGGCGTAGTTTTCCTCTGTTTTATTTAAGGATCTTGAAATATAGGCAATGGGCCGATCTTTTCCTGGCTCTCCTTGTGATAGCACGCCACCAATGGCATAGTTAGAAGCGTCAGTCGTGAGGTTAAAAGATTTTGTGAAATCAGGAAAAGCGAGAATATCGGAGGAAATAAGCAGTTTTTCAAATTATTGAAAGCTTGAAGGGATTCAGAGTTTAGATTTATGCGTACCTTCCTCGATTGGTTGGCCTTGACTTGCGCGTCTTCGCCCCGTGTGAGATTAGTTAAAGGTTTCGCAACCTTCGCGTAATCTCTGATGAATTTCCGGTTTCTTCAGTTCTTTGAGTGTTTCTGGGGCCGAAAGGATCTCTATAGCCTGCACCTTTGAAGAATCTGGTTTTATTCCGTCAGATGTGATTACATATCCCAGAAATTCTACTTCCGTCCGCATGAATTTCGTTTTTTCCAAATTCACCTTTAAGTTAGCCTCCGCAAGCCTAGCAAATATTATATCCATATTTTTTAAATGTTCGTCAGTATCTTTCCCAAAGACAATAATGTCATCGATATAAACGTAGCATATTCGCCCAATATACTCTTTAAGGACATCATCTATCATACGTTGGAATATAGCCGGCGCATTCTTCAACCCAAAAGGCAGTCTCAAAAATTCATACTTCCCATTCATGGTTGAAAAAGCGGTTTTAGGCATATCTGCCTCCTTCATTGCAATTTGATGAAAGCCAGATGTAAGGTCAATTGTTGTAAAATATTTAGCGTTTCCTAGACTAGCAAGTGTCGCATTAATATCCGGAATAGGATAAGCGTCTGACACGGTAACCGCGTTCAAACGTTTGAAATCTACAACCATCCTGTACTGCTTTTCACCGGAGGGTTTAGGCTTCTTCGGGACTACCCAAATGGGAGAATTATACGGGCTTTTCGATGGCCGTATGATGCCCTCTTCGAGCAGTTCGCTAATTTGTTTTTCTACTTCTTCCCTCATGTTTGCGGGATAAGGATAGCTTTTTGTACATATAAGCTCATCCGTAGTTGTCTTTATTTCAGCACGAACTGAAGTTTTGATGTTTGATTTAATATTAAGTGGTCCGAATAAATTGGAATACTTTTCTACCAGAGACTTCACAACTGGAACTATTGCCATAGGGATTTCAGATAACTAAGAAAAATTAATGCTCCCAACGGGTTTGTTTCTCAACGGAATTTTGATATTTGGTTCGATTGTGAGAATATGATTTTTTCTATCTATCACTGCACCGAGTGCCTTAAGCGTATCGTCCCCTATAATTCCATCAAAAGTTTGGAGTCCTGATAATAGATAAAATGTTGTTCTGGTGTCGTTTCCTACTTTGTGGAAAAATTTTCCACAAATTTTTCTGTTTATTGTAATTGGTCCTGCTACTGTCTGTACCGAGAATGGTGGATCGACTGATGTGAAATCAGTTGCTAGACTAGGTTTAATAAAGTTTTTGTTTGCCCCTGTGTCTATAAGAAATTTTAAGACATTACTGCCGTTGGTTAGGCACGTCAGGTAGGGTATGCTTGAAAAAGAAGCACTGTTTCTCATATGAAATAGGCTGGTGGACCGGTCAATAAAAAATTTACTTGCTGTTCATCGTTGTATGTGGGTTCACAATGGTTAGAGGAGTTATATGCTTGTTCAGGACTACAGGTTTCGATGTTATATAGTTTCTGTTGTTTTGGGAAGCCACCTTTTGACGATGTAGGCCCTCTTTTAAACGCGTTTGTGCTTGATGGTCTGTTCATGTAGTTGACATTTCTTGTTTGCGCACTGCCATCAACTTCCATTTTCTCAACGGGGTTAGGACCCGTTGGCCTAGTTGGTGGTAATGGAGTCAGGCCTTGGTTTGGCTGAGGCCTATTATAAGGGTTCCTCTGATATCCCGGATTCGAATTCCTGTTCACCCAGTTATAACTCGAGCGTTCACGTGGCGGTAGAGGTGGTCTCTGCATTAGGTTATTCGTGGGTACAACGATCCTATTGGCTGAGTGTGAATGCACCATCGTATTCCGTAAAGTTAAATTCTGAATGTCCAGGCAAGCTGAGTAAGCTTCTGGCAAAGTTTTGGGTTTTTGCACGATGAGCATTCTAGATAACTCAGGGCTCAACCCACGTATGAACACATCTAGCGCCCTGTTGCGGTAAGTCTCTACAAGAACGGAAACTGTTTCCTGTGAGTAATCGTCGCACTTTACTTTGTTGACTATTAGCGACAGTTGGTGGTTTACCGTCGCATAGAATTCGTCCAGCTTAGAAGCTCCTTGAGTAAGTTGGTTCAACTGATGCTCGAGCGTTCGAATGTCCCTCTTATCCGCGTAGTGAAGCGATAAGACTCGCTTGATCTCTGCCCAATCGCTCTCAAAAACATTGTACGCCACCAACGCCGCATCAGCTCCACCCCGGATATTTTGCCTGACATGCTGCAGGATGGCGCGATATAGGGCTTCTCTTTGACCACTTCGTAGTCAGCGAGTATGCCCTTGACGTTATGAACCCACGATATGTACTGGGAGGGGCTACCCTCAAATATTTGCAGCTCTTTTACGCAGTCGGGGAGTCTGCCAATGTCCTTTAGATCCTGTTCCGATAGGGGTGTTCGCACCGCTACCGGCACCCCTTGCGGCCTTAGGCTAGCCTGCTCTACACTACCTAACCGCCCATCAATTGTAGTCAGATTTTGGTCAATAATTACATTACTTGACTCAATCCTCCCTAGCCTAGCATCTAGAGATGCACCATTGCTCTCAATCGCACCAAGTCGTCCCTCAAGTATCCTTATCTGCTCGAGAAGAGCATTAATACCCCCATTGAGTTTATTGACTTTGGAAGTTAAGGCGTCCATTTCACGAAAATTGAAAAATTTATTATTTTAATCAACAGTTTCTTATACGTAACAGTTTCAAGGCACGGGATTGGCACTACTTTTTTTTTTTTTTTTTTTTACTTTACAGCACAGTACGATATTGATAATAAAATCAATTGTTTTCTAGTTTGGCACACAGTGGCTCTTTATAAAATTTTAGGTATGCGTTTTCTGTTCCTTTTTTTTGTTTAATATGTTTGTTGTTGTTGATCAGAGTTAATGGTCTTTTCTTACACTTTGACAGTTTCCTGCAAAAGAACAAGAAAATAACCGTAAATTGATTTGTGAAACTTTTACCGTGTTCTGATGGAAACGGCGACATGTACCCAGTTGGCGTTTCACATTCATTAGTCTTTAAATAAGGTAAGTTGGGCCATGGAAGGGCTGTGTTATCCTTTTTAGTCGTCAACAATCAGATTGAAGGCAACCTTCTAAGGCACAGCTGGCTTCACAGTACAATTTTGGACCGATCGCCATCTCCAGTGTGTTCTAATGTGTACGCTGGAAGTGCCATCGTAGTTAAGGAGCTGCTATCGTATTTTTATGTGAACGACAGCGTGCGCCCAAAACTGTTATTGGCTATGGCATGATCGCAAAATATGTTAACCCATTGGCTTTTGTGGTGGTGAAATCCGGCCTAGGAGTTTAGGAACTCGGATTCACCTAGCCAATTAGATTGCGAAAGGATGTCCAGTGCCATGACTGTGGATGTGCCAAAGGTTTTTGCTTTATATTTTTTTTTTTTTTTTTTTTTTTTTTTAATAAAATTTACATGCTTATATCGAAGATTTCACTTTTTATCTCATTATATACCTGAGGGTCTTTGGGGTCACAGGATAATTTCAAGTAATGTTATTCCTGTATCAGCCCGCAAGGGTTGACAGGAGAGGACGTAGTAATTTATGGTCTAAGCCTGAGGTTCCTCGGGGTCACAGGACATAGCCGTGTTAGTTTAACTGGCCATATGTGCCTTAATTATTTAAATTTGATTGACCTCTTCTAGGAAGAGAAGCTTTTTAACTCTGGAGTGCCCCGTGGAGATCGCAGAGCTAAACTAATATTATAAACAGCAGGGTTCTAGTGAACCGTGGTTTCAAAATAGTTTTTTATGCGGATGTACAAGCCATTATTTATAACTTCATATTTTAATTTATTCTTCTTTTCTTTTTTTTTTCTCACACTTTGTCATAACCACTTTATCACTTAGCACTTTCGAACACTTTCTACAATCACTCGGGAAGGACTCCCACAATTAAGGGGATCCATCCCGGAGGAGCTCTACAGCTAAGTAGGCTCCTCATAAGGACCCACATTTCAGTGCGTCCCTGCTCGGGCGCCACTTAACGAGTCAACAAAGGTGGGCTCGAAAAAATTAAAGTTGGGGGCCGCCCCGCGGCCCCAGGATATTCCTGTGAAAATAAAACGATCTAAATTGGTTAGTGATTTGCATATTTACCATTCCAGCTCTCTCGGAAGAATGCCAGCCAAAATATTCTTAAAGCTAACACTTAGTATCTAAATGACATGAATTAAATAAATAATTGCTGACGCTGCGCTGCCCACGAATTGCATTTTGCATTTCGCCTAAATATCAATTACGTTGCAGGTCGATTACCTGCATTGGCTATGCGCGTGTTTGGGGAAGTGCGGCATCAGCACTTTTACAGTAGTTTGTGTGCTGGCCCCCTTGTTAACTTGTATGTATATGTATTTTAATCTCTTAGGAAATTAAACATAAACTGAACAATAGGGAACTTACGTTTGGATTTGGCGAAAACGCTGTGTCAGCTCCTGGTCCTCTGATAGCAAAAAAAGAATGCCGTTTCTTGGACAAAAGCCCAACCCACCTTTTTCTCTAACTCGCTAGTTTTCAAAGGAAAAAACAGTTGGTTGGAAAACTCGAATAAGATCCGTTATGTGCTAAAAATCTTACAACCGCGTTGGAACAAATGACAGGGTGACATGTATTGTCAAGTATATAGAAAATTAGGCTGTTAGCCTAAACATACCGGTCCATTTGCTGCGGCAAAAGGTCATTTCAAAAAACCCGCGTTAGCGTACACAAGTTTTGCCTGAAACATAAGCAAAAACATTGCATGTTATTACGTGAAATTTTAATAGTTTAATCAATTGGTACGCTTAATATTCTTAAACTAAGTCCATGTCATGCTCGACACTTATGGCGCAGATCGCTAGTTCAACATCTGGAGAGAGCTGGCTCGTCCTGTGTGGTGGTTTCCTAAACTATTTGGAAGATATAATATTGGGAAGTCAGCTAAAATGTAAGGCTGTTAGTTTAAGTAAAATTTGCACATGTTTATTTGTCATTTTATTTAGTGTATTTATATTTTGTTTTGATTGATTGTTGAGAGTGGTTTCTGACCCTCCGACTATTGTTAGACGGCACCGGATATTACTAGCCCAAAGATTATTCCTTGCATTAGCAGGCCGCACAGATATGATTGCGGCGTGCTGCTTTGCATCACTTGGGCGTAAATATCTGCCCCCAATGTCAACCGACCGGGTGATGGTTTAAAGAACTGTGGGTCAGCTAGCTTAATGAATTGGAATGAAGCTGCAACTTTGGGGTCGATCTGACTGGCAGGAGTCATGCAGACGTGACTCTTTACCACTACCGCCTGCGTTGTGACACGTTCCCATGCTTTCCACGGAGAACGACTGAATATTTGTTGTTTCTTCCCATGCCCATACGTTCTAAATGTAAGTCCCTCATGAGATCTCAGTCGACGATCGTGTGTGTGCGAACAGGGGTCGATGATGGCGCGGACTAAATGTAGGCGCCCACCAGCTTCAATCCTCACTATTGCCGTGGGCGCAAGTGGTTCGAATGCCCTCATAATTGGTGCTGCTGTAGTATCGTGTGTTATTCGGCCCGCTCTGAACCCCGATGGCAGTTTGCGAAGCACCGCGATTTAACGCTGTGGAGAGTGGCGTAGATAAGGAGCAGAGCTTGTCGAAACGATTAGGGGCGGTCGGCAAAGACGTGTTCTTGAGCCACCCTTTTTTTGATTTCTGTGTTGAGCCGGTCGGGAAGGACGTGATCCGGAGCCTTGCGCAAAAAGAAAAGTCCACTGAGCAGGCGGTCTGTAAGAACGCGTTACCGAGCCGCGATGCTTGGAAGGTCGGAGAGGACCTGCCACCGAGCCGTGCCCACGTCTTTCGTGCTGGAGGAGCGGTCCGAAAGGACGAGTTTCCGAGCCGTCACTCTTCGCGGCAGTAGACCTTTGGACGTCGATTTCACTTTCAACCAATTCCGCTTCTTCTACTTGTTCGGCCCAGGATTTAGTCCGTTCCTTTACGTGAATTGACAGTTCACCATCCGAGACTTCGCCTTCCTCTAACATCTGCAGGTCTGCTCTATCTGGTTGTCTTTTGTCGCCCTCCGCTCCCAGATGTAGAGATGTATGATGCTTCTCGCGGCATCGCTGGCATAGGACTTTACTGCTACAAATTTGAAACCTATGGAATGGCGATAAGCAGTTAGGGCAATACCAGTGAAATCATACGGCCCGTGGCCTTGGTTTTTGCTGCACAGTTGGCAGGAAATCAAAACAGAAACGCTTTAAGTTCAGTCTTTAAAGTTCGTGAGGCTCCTACGAAATTAGTACCGTTGTCGGAGTATATGTTTTTGGACACCCCCGACGTGCTATAAATCTCGACAATGCTGCCAGGAAAGTGGGTGTACTCAAATCATTTGTTGCTTCCAAATGAATCGCTTTGATCGCGAAGCAAACGAACAAACAGACATAACCCTTTGTGACGACACAACTTCTGCCTCTATAGTTTTTGATGTCGAAGCGTCCTGCGAAGTCAACACCTGTGTTGGTGAACGCTCTTGAGAACGTAGTGCGTTCGGATGGGAGTGAGGCCATAATTTGGTTTGAACTCGCCTTTTGTGTTTTGTACACACCGTACAGTTGTGGCTCTTATTATTATTTTTACCCGTGGTATCCAGAATTGCGTTCGAATCAGACGCAACATTAGCTGATTTTCTCTGTGCAGGGAAATCTCAGGAATAAATGCGGTAACAAGTCGCGAGATGACAATTGTATGGAAGCAGGATTGGATGCCGCTCATTGTAACTGAGATATTGCGATGCACCAAGGCGTCCTCCTGCTCTCAATATTCTGCTGGAATCGATTAAGGGATTCAAGGCAAGAATATCACTTTTGGGGTTTATCGTTTGCCCAGAGCTTAAGCTTGAAAATTCAGTAGGGAAGTGTTGTTACTGGCAAAGTGTGATCACTCGCCGTGTCGTAACTTTGATTTCCTCTACAGAAATCGATCTAGACGTCGCGGTAAATTTAATTTTTCTGGTGGGATGCGTACTTTGCAAGAATCGCAATACATACGAAGCTTTGCGAATGTTAGAAAATCTATGGAGTATATCTGAAACCTCCACAGTGATTGTTGCGTGAACTTGTACGCGTATTTTCATCGGTTCGAAAAACTAACTCCTGCGAAGGCCATTCAGATTTGCCGTCTTGAAGCCAAGAAGGGCCCTGCCACCACAACGAATTTTCTACCAAGTCCGAGGCTGTTACCCCACGACTACCTAAATCTGCGGTATTTGAGGACGAATCAACGTGGTACCAATGGTGCTGTCCAACCCTTTCAATTATTTTTGTCACTCTGTGTGAAACAAATGTCGACCAGGAGCAAGGAGGTTTCCTGAGCCACGCTAGTACGATCGTGGAATCAGTCCACAGATAGTAGCTCAAAGATCGGAGATCCAAATTGTGTATGACCGATTCCACGATCTCTGCTTAACGCACTGCGCCGCATAAATCCAGACAGGCAAGCGATATGGTTTTAACTGGTGCCACTCTTGTTTTCTCCAGTAACAAGTTTACAAAGATGCCGGTCTCTTTTTCAACGCGCATATAGATGGCCGCCGCATACGCCTTCTCCGACGCATCGCAAAATCCATGGATTTCAACCTTTTCCGTAGGTGAAAAATTAACCCATCGAGGTATTTTCATTTTGTCTATAGACGAATATGTGTTCGAAAACGCGTTCCATCGATTTAATGTTGTTGTGGAAACTTAGTCATCCCAATCGGTCCCTTCTAACCAAATATTTTGCATTAAAATCTTCGCAGTGATTATTATTGGCGCTAACCATCCTAATGGATCAAAAAGTTTCGCAATGGCTGACAAAATCTTGCGCTTTGTCACAATTTTAATATGATCTAGCCCTTTCGCAGTGAAATAAAACTGATCTGCACATGCATTCCATCGAGTACCGAGAGTTTTAATACTGCTTTTGTCTTCAAAATCTAGAAAGTCATGGCTTAGCAGATGAGATGGAGGGATACCGCTCAAGACTTGTCTGGAATTAGCGGTCCACTTTCTGAGTGGGAAACCGGCTGAACCGAAAGCGTGGGAAATCTGATTTCTGGTTTGAATTGTGGATGCCATGTCGTGTCCTCCATCGTCGACATACATATGTCGCTGAAGAATGCGAGCAGCGATAGGATGTGACTCCTGAATATCATCTACCAATTGGAGGAGCGTCCTTATAGCAAGGTAAGGAACGCAATTTACTCCGAAGGTCACAGTATTTAATTGAAACTGATGTATTGATTCGCTAGGTGTGTCGCGGAACAAGACTATTTGAAATTGCCTCTGTTGAGGATGAATTAAGATCTGACGATACGTTTTTTCAACATCGCTAGTGAAAACATATTGAAAAAGTTTCCAACGAAGGTTAAGAATCGTCAGATCGCTTTGAAGTCTTGGGCCGGGGTAAATCACGTCACTTAAGCTGACACCGTTATCGGACGGACAGGATGCGTTTAACACGACCCGAACTTTTGTATAAGTACTTCCGGGTTTACTAACCGCATGATGTGGTAAGTAAAAGTACTCGCTCGGAACTTCTGTACGAGAAGGCCTAACCTCAGTCATGTGCCCTAATTGCTTGTTTTCTCCAAGCACTCTGGGATACTCCTCTCGTAAAGAGGAGTTTTTTGCTAGCCTACCTTCACCGCAAAAAAAATTAAGAAAACGCGGTTCTTCTGGAACACCCTAGCGAAATTTCTTGCGGAAAGTCAAGACGAAAAGGGAGAGAGACCATGTATCTACCCCCCCTCTAATCGCGCAGTGGTATTTTTGAATACCTTTTTGCAGAAATCCTCCTCAGTTGTGTGAGTTCTACTCCGTAGAATGTCCTCCAGTTCCCAGAATGCACTGTGCTGTTTATTCAATGCGACTTCATTGAAAAAGGAGACGCACGAAGTGGTTGACTTCTCCTCATTAGTCCGTCCAGTCAGGACCCAGCCGAATATTGTTTCCTGAGCTAGCAATGAGCCCAAGGTGTAATTACGCAAGCCATTTAGTGTAATTTGAGGATAGACGTCTCCTCTGAGAACAACTTTGACTGGTTCGTTGGCGAAGAACCGCTTATCCGCCAAAATCAGGTCTGGAAACACTTGGCGTATCGCTGGAATTATTTCGCACGTGGAAAGATTCCCCGTCAGGTGGGGTATAACTAACGCCATCGTTGACACTGTAGTTGTTGAATTGATGAGTGAACCGATCCTGATGGAGCACGCTTGGTTTGCCTTTGCCGAAACAGAATTGCTGATACCGGAAACTGTTGCATTCACCCGTTTGACCGGGAGGCCGATAAGACGTCTAAGCTGGTCAGTAATAAAGAAGCATTCGGATCCTGAATCAATCAATGCTCTTGCCGAAAAGGTGGAACCGCTGTATAATATATTAGTTTGAGCAGTCCCCAGCAGAATTCCTTTGTTCTAATTCGCGAAACATGACTGAACTTGACTTTGAGGGTCATATGCGGGTTCCGTGCTATTAGTATCAGAAGTGATCCGTTTTGAATTGGTATGCGACCAGTTTGGATATACATGACGACTAGTGCTGAAAGTGACCAAATTTGCACTAGTATGGGAGCCATTTGGATAGTCACTAGTACCAGAATTGGTCCGACTGGAACTGGTATGGGCCAGTTTGAATTTCCAACATTTTTTGTTGGAACTTGCTGAACTGAATTCAAATGAAGGATTGAATGATGTCGCGAGTGACGATTTTCGGAGCTGAATTTAGAAGATTGTGGCCGTAAAGTACTAGGCCCTCTAATATCGAAGACAGTTTCCAAAGTCTGAAATCGACTTGTCAGAAATCTGTCCAAATCCCCCCATTTTGGGATTTCGGTTTTAACCTGCACGGATTGTTCCCACATCGACAGCGTAGTCTCAGGTAATTTTGTAGAGCACAGGTAAGTACGTAGTTATCGCGTCCCAGTTCGATATGTCAATATTTTGAATCTGGAGTGCGGATATGCAGTTATTTATTTCGCGCTGGAGTTCACTTCCAGATTCACTTCCTACCGGGGACAGGCTGAAAAGGATCTTCAATTGGCTATTTACTAAAATCCTCTTGTTCTCATAACGGTTTGTGAGATTTTTACACGCTGTAGAAAAACCTTCATTCGTAAGTGGACACTTACGAACGATCTCTTTCGCTTCACCCTGAGTTTTTTTAATAAGGTGGAATAGCTTCTTTACTGGACTGAGCCGTTTATTTAGAATATAGATGGCCGTGAACATGTCACGAACTGTTGGCCATGACATGTAATCTCCTTTAAAACACTCGGTATCACAAGGCGGCAGCCGAATATTGTGATCCGTATTCAAATGTTCCCCAGATTTTTCTTTTTCCCTTTTTTCTACGAATTTTGAGGATAGATCACCGATCACTTCCATGCACTTTAAATAAGCAGAATAGGCTTGCTTGTTTTTTGTTCTTTGCTGAAGCAGCTTTTTTGCTAATGCCTGCGGCATCGGTACCTAAGAATTCTAAATAGCCTCGCTTTACCCTAGCCCACAACTCTTTTACCTCATCTTTTTGAATATCCACAACGGTTTGGTTTTGTTCCGTTGAAGCAAACTCACGAAAATCGGTTTCGAATTCGATGAGTGAATCCGCCAGCTGTTGAAAACTCGCCATTTATTGAATATATTAGTTGAAATTGTTTAATAGAAGGAAAAACACCGAAACTTGAACGAAGAGAATTGATGAATAGTGGAAATGTTGTACATAGTACCAAAAGTTATTGTAAAACTACCAAAAAAACTTAAAATAATTCGAGAAAATAACACAAAACTAATCGTTAAATTTGTGAAAGAGAAAAGCACCGTCAAAGAATAACTCCTTCCAATACACCACCCAATAATTACAACAAAAATACTGAAAATTTTGAAATAATATGTACAATGTAATTTTATTTTTATAAGTTCTTATTCCTATTTATTAATTGTGTATTTCGTTTGTATATTATTTGTACTTTAGGAATTTTTCGGATTTAATCAATTGCTCGCCACCCAACACAGCCGTTCTAAATTCGCCGCACTTGGCGATCTTCTGGTTTGATTTGATCGTCCGTTTTATAAGCGATAATTCTTAATTTTGTGCACTATTATCGCACGTTAAATCGCTATCACTATCACTTTTAATATTATTATATTTCGGAAATATTACGGAAGGTGATTTTGTGTAAGATAACTCAATTAAAATCTAAATGTGTATATGTATGTTTGCAGTTATATTCTTCCAGAAGGTAGTTGAGAAGTGCCCAATTCAACACAAAGCACGCAACTCGGAATCTAGATTAATAATTTACGTTAAAAATTATCCTGATAGCTGTTTTAAAATTTTGCGAACATCTCATGAGAAAGGAAAATTAAATTTGAGGTTATGACCAACAATTAAACACCCGCGCGGCCAGAAGGTACCAGTTGCAGCTTGGTTCCCGCTCGAATAAACCGCTAGCAACTCATTGCCGTGAAAAAGCCACTGATAAGCAGGGCGGCGCAAGTGTTGGAAAGTCCCCGAAAAGCAGGGCAGTGTACGAAAATAGCCTGTAAAAGCAATTTGCAGACGTGTGCAAGTGAGTGAAAGTCCCTCCAAAACCTGGGCAGTTCAAAAATAAATCACCAGCGGACAGTTAAGAAAGTGCAACCAGGCACCAAAAGCTGCTCGTCATCATAAAGGCAAACAAAACATCGGCCCAACGTGCAGCAAGGCCATAAACAAGGACCCATCTGAACAATAGTTCCCGAGCAACCCACAATAAATAGACTCCTACGCATATCAAAAAAAGAAAAAAAAAACGGAGATAACAGGTAAGCCGTTGAAATTCTCCACGTTTTATTTGTTAACAAAGCCGGTCAGGACTTTCTGGTCAGCGTACGGCTTAACAAAAATAGAGCCTTCAGCGGTGTATAAAGGCATATACATACGTAGTTGCACAGTCGAGCGCGATACGCGAAAATAACCCGGGGTCAATTTAGACGTAAATATCGTCTGAAAAGGGTTATAATTTTTTTTTCCTCTATTCGGGAGAAAAGTTGTCTACATTAGGTTAGCATCAATTATTCCAGTAGAGAAACGCTGGTCCAAGATGGCGAAACCAAATGAATTTTCTCGTACTTGTGAGGCTTTATTAGAATTTGAGGAGCAATATAGTCTCACATCAGTGGAAAACCATTCGGTATTCTCGATCGAAAAACAGAAGGAGGAGCTAAAAGCTTAAGGAGACTTTTGAAGCATACTCGCGAAGTGTGTCTGAACACGAAGCAGGAAAGGCCGCTTTGAGCTTAGGCAAATGTAGATATCAGGATTGCTATTCCGCATATAATGCATGTGCATCACTGATGGGCGAAACTAACCACAATTTGACCTTTGCTCAACAGAGCTCATCAACAATTATTCCGACACACCGTGACTGCGAACCAGTCCAACGTTCAAGCATTAATCTCCCACCTTGTGACACGGAGATCTTTTTTGGGGATAATATGTCATGGCGATCTTTTCGAGATCTCTTCACGGCCATTTATATAAACAATTCTCGATTAAGTCCGGTTGAAAGACTATATCACCTTAATCAGAAAACTAGAGGAGAAGCCAAAGATATAGTTAAAAAATCTCCATTGACCAATGACGGGTTTGCAATTGCGTGGCAAAACCTCTCTGACCGGTATGAAAACAAAAGGGTAATGGTGAATAGCCAACTGAAGATATTGTTTAATTTACACACTGTAACTTGCGAGCGTGGACACGATATACAAAATCTTCAGCGGTCGGTCTATAACTGCATTTCCGTGCTGCAAATGTACAATATTGATATAGAGAACTGGGACGCCGTCTTCGTATTTCTGGTATCGAGTAAATTGCCAGATACTACGTTGGCTTTATGGGAACAGGGAATCGTGCATAAATCCGAGATCCCAAAGTGGGAAGATTTAGATAGTTTCCTTTCCAGTAGGTTCCAAACCATAGAAACGGTTAGCGATATTCAGAGTGCTCGAGTGCAAATGGCAGGACATAGTAGGACACCGGCAGTGACATTTGGACGAAGGGTGGCTACTCATCACAGTCACATCTCGCAACCATTGTGTAGGTTATGTCCTGATCAGTCGCACTCGCTTAAATCAAAGTTTTTAGCAATGAGAGTAGATGATCGCTGCAAAATAGTGAGAAAATATAACCTGTGTTTGAACAGGAGACAATCACGGGACCACAACTAGGAATGTTACCATAGGAAATGAAGCCTCGAATACACCAGCTTCCGGCAACATTAATGCACTTTTCGGAGCTAGTTCCAAAGGCGTTATTTTGGGAACAGCAATGGTACAAATAAATCATTTAGGGGTGAACTATCCGGCAAGAGCTCTTCTTGACTCCGGGTCGGAAGGCACATTTATCTCAGAGCGGCTGCAGAAACGAATTACCCTTCCTACTCGGCCTGTCGAGACGAGTATATGCGGGATAATTGCAACTATATCTGCCAAAGTGAGAAAGGCAGCACGATTCGTATTAGGCTCCCCTGTTGATTCCCAAGTCAGAATTGAGGCAAGAGGCCTAATTCTACCCCAACTTACAGGAAACCTCCCCCAGCTGTCAGTAAAGGTAGCGGATCTTGTTTCTCCTCCCCCAATGGAATTAGCCGATGTCAATTTCTACAAGAGCCAACATGTGGAGATGATCATTGGTGCCGATTTGTATCCAGGTATCATGCGCGGTCATATAAAGAAAGATGTACTGGGCTCTCTTCTGGCACAGGAGACTGTGTTTAGCTGGGTACTTTCAGGGCCTCTTTCTCAGTCTGTGGCAAAATCCTCCGAGGCGTGTTTGTCCCCTTTTACTGAATTAACAGACTCCCAGCTAACAAGGTTTTGGGAACTTGAGCAGGTTCCGAGCAAAAAACGGGTAACTCCAGAGGAAGCTTTTTGTAGCATTGCCATTCCGACAGAAATTTCCTGATGATCTCAGTCTGGGACATTCTAGGACCTGTGCAGCCTATCAGTTTGTACGCAACGAATCGGCGATGTTGAAGAAACCTGAGCTGAAAGCAGAATATCATCGAGTACTAAAAGAATACGTAACTTTAGGTCATAAGAAGCCAATAAATAAGGCCACATCTCCACCCCCATCAGCAACCTATTACTTGCCCCACCACGCTGTGCTTAAGCCGGACAGCAGAACTACCAAAGTGCGAGTGGTCTTCAACGCGTCTAATCCATCTTCAAATGGAGTGAGCTTGAATGATGCACTCTACCCTGGTCCAGTTCTTCAGGCAGATCTTATAGCTTTATTGCTGAAATGGCGATTTTTTAAGTACGTCTTCAATGCGGACATCGAGAAAATGTATCGACAAATTCTGCTGCAGCCTGAAGACACACAATATCACAGGATTCTTTTTCGAGAATCTCAAAATGAAGAACTGGTGGATTATGAACTTCAAGCTGTCACGTTCGGGGTTAACTGCGCACCATATCTAGCGATACGAACTCTTCTTCAACTAGCGCAAGAAGTCAATCAGCAGTTTCCACTGGCAGCCAGAGTTTTAAAACTTCATACGTACGTAGACGATGTACTAGCAGGAGCCCACGACCAAAAGACGGCCATTCGAATGCGCGATGAACTCCTAATGGTATTACAGGGAGCTGGATTTCCCCTCCGAAAATGGACATCAAATTCCAGGGAAATCCTGGCCGCCTTGCCTAAAAACCACCTTTTGAAGGAAGACTTTCTGGAGATCGACGACTTGAGTGAAGCGAGAATGTTAGGTATTCGATGGAATGCTGCGCATGACATGTTTTATTTCAGCGTAAAAACAATGCCATCACATCCAAACTACACCAAACGAGAAGTCCTATCTTGTGTCGCAAAGTTGTTTGATCCTGCGGGTTGGCTAGGTCCTATTGTCGTTCAAGCAAAAATTCTAATGCAGGATATATGGCTAGCCAAAATTGACTGGGATGATCATCTACCACCAACCCTCTCTCAGCGTTGGGAAAGGTTTTTAAGGGATTATGTGTTCATCCCAGATATTAAAATTCCGAGGTGGATAAACTTCACGCCTTGGGATGAAATCGAGTTCCACGGGTTTTGTGATGCTTCAGAGAAAGCATATGCGGCGGCTCTTTATGTTAGGGTGCGAGAAAAATCAACGGACAACGTCCCCTTTGTAAATTTACTCGTAGGCAAGACGAAGGTAGCACCCGTGAAAACTATATCCTTACCTCGCCTGGAGTTATGCGGAGCCCTTCTCTTAGCAGAGCTTATTAACGCTTTACTTCCACAGTTTGACGTTGCTCAGCCAGTACTATACAAATGGACTGATTCCACCATCGTTCTCTCGTGGTTAAGGAAACCTCCCTGCTCCTGGACAACCTTTGTGGCGAACAGAGTCGCCAGAATCGAGGAACTGGTTGGAGTAAATGGATGGAATCACGTAGACTCCACAGATAATCCAGCAGATCTTGGAAGCCGAGGGGTCTCACCCCAGGAATTAGCAAAGAGCACATTGTGGTGGCAAGATCAACACTGGCTCAAAGCAAAACCATCGGAATGGCCCCTAAAAACTCTTGAAATACTAAAAAAGACGGAATTAGAACAGAAGGTGATCCGAATACATACAACGTGTATATTAGAAAAACCGGACATCTTAGAAAGATTCTCCAGTTTCTCGCGAAGCCTGTGAGTCATGGCATGGATTTTCAGATTTTATAGCAAAATCCATCCGGTGCACAAGATGACTCGACGATATACCTCTTCTCAAACTACTTCTGAACAAATTCGGCAGGTAAAAACACGCCTTGTTCTTCTGACACAAAAGCAGTACTATTGCAACGAGAATGAGGCACTCTCGTCGTCCAATACGATAGATGCTAAGAGCGCCATCAAGGCTCTCAATCCATTTCTCGACAGGAATGGGATCATGAGGGTTGGAGGCAGACTCGTGCGAGCAGAGATGCCTTTTAATTTTGGATAGTACGGATGAAGAATTTAATTAAAAGTATAATCCACAATTGTAAAGTTTGTCTCATTTACAGAAAAAATACACGAGAACAGCTGATGGGAGCCCTGCCCCCTGAACGAGTAGAAATATCCCGACCTTTTACTAATACCGGCGTGGATTTTACTGGGCAATTTGAAATCAAAAACTATACCGGCAGAGCTTGTCTCATCACAAAAGGTATGTCTGTGTCTTTGTCTGTTTTGCGACGAAGGCAATACATCTGGAGGCCACTAGTGACCTTTCGACTACCACCTTTCTCGCTGCATTTTCAAGGTTTGTATCGAGACACGGATGTCCGAGAAGCATATACTCGGACAACGGGACACATTTCGTGGGAGCTAGCAAGGCATTGAGACAAGACTTCCGAAAATTCGTCACAGAAATGGCATGTCGGGCTACCCAAACATACGCTCATCAAGAACTCGACTGGCACTTCATACCTCCAGGTGCTCCGCATATGGGAGGATTGTGGGAAGGAAGTGTAAAAAGCTATAAAACACACTTCCGAAAGGTAGCAAATACCATGCGTTTTACGATGGAGGAGTTTGCAACGTTGCTTGCCCAAATAGATGCTTGTCTGAACTCGAGACCAATCAGCCCGATTTCAGATAAGCCCGAGTCTTTAGGACCCCTCACACCAGGGCATTTTTTGGTAGGCAGTCCACTACTTTCGGTTGTGGAGCCGGAGATCAGGGGAAACACGATGTCAATTGTCAACCGATGGCAAAAAATATAGGCAATTCATCAAGGATTCTGTCGGCGATGGAAAGAGCAATCGCCGATGATGATATCCAGCAGGACGGAGCGACGGTGCGACGTGAACAACCGGTGCCCAGACTATCTCCGTACACGAGTCCTGTTAGCTGATACCGGTGCCAGGTTCCACCTTCTGTGAAGGCTATAAATGCGGCAACTGTGGGAAAAACGGCTTCTTCTTTTTCTAGTTCGATCTTCGGTGAACAGCGACATCAGCGCGAATTGTTTCTTTAAACAGATATTTGTGAGTGGAAGTTTTGTGAGAGGTAATAGGAGAGTTTCGGCGTCTCAAGGATCGGCTCCCCCGTGATCCCCGTTGTCGAAATTCAAGAGGAATTTTGATTCTTTTAATTCCCCCGCTCGAACAAATAAGGTAAAATGAAACGTACTATAGTTCAATTAAAATTAAAATTAAATAAGCTAATTTAAATTAAATCAGAATTATAATAAAAATTTAAATAAATCTAAATAATCTGAAATTAAAATTAAAAATATAAATAATATAAATTACAAATAGTAGAATTTCCGGAACGTACAAATTTCTATTGGAGGTTAACGACCTGGCGAATCAGAAAAAAGGAGAGAAATACCAAAAAAAATCACTTAAGATCAAGGAGAGGATAGCAACGGAGCGGGAGAATTTTTGACAGCTACGGTTCGAGAGCAAGGCAGCAAACATTAGCGCACAGCAACCGCCGCCGCCAACGACGCCACGGACAACAGCGGACCGGAACATCGGAGCGCATATCCAACGCCGCCGACAGTAGCAGCATAGCAGCGGGACACCATTTAGTCTAAGCTAGTTACATTTTTTTTTATTCTTATAATATATTTACCTTTCTTATTAAGTTTCTTACATCCGCCAAATACCTTGAATTTAACTAATTTTTTTTTTAATGTAATTAATTGCCGCAATTTTTTTTATACAATTTAGTCTTGATATTGTAGGTTGATCATTTAATTTAGCAACACGTGGCTTGATTCCTTTCTTTTCGTTTACTGTTCACATTTTCTTTTCTCATTTAAGTATTTTTGTTTTCTTCCTTTTTGCCATTTTTATAATTATAGTTTCTTGCTATTGCTTTTTTTGCTTTTATATTTTGTTTTTTTTTTTTACCCTGCTAACACATATTCAATGGTTTACTTCGCAGTCTTTAGAGTTCAGTTTGCCACTGATTTTTTTGTATTTTTTTTTAGTTTTTTATTAATAGCACTTCGTACAGTTATTAAAGCTAGGATTTAAGTATGTTTATTTATAATAATTACACGACTTTTCAGCCGATAAAGCAGGCAATTTAGGTAGCTGGGTGTGTATATATGTTTATTTTATATTTGTTTTGTTGTCGCAAACGATTCTCACAGGCTCTCAAATGCTTGCTGGTACCAACATCACTGGAGTGACATGCATATACATATATATATTTTCGAGGGTTAAATATACCAACATAGATGCACCCTGGGATTCTAAAGGAGGGTGTAAAGTGTAATCCAACTTCCTCGGGTTGTCGGGCAGAGTTTCTCGGACCTTTGCGTGCTCGTAGTCAAGATTTTTCCACGGAAAGATCGCATTTAGCCTAACAGCACTGCAGGCCGCCAGAAATATGCCGTAGAGATCCACCGGTGGAAGATTTAACATTATCTCCAGAGATTTGGTGGTAGTAGACAGCAGTGCTCCCGTGGTGAGCATTAAGGCTGCCCTCTGTACCCGTTCTAGCGTGGCTCTGGTAACAGTCCTGCTCAATGCCGGCCACCATACGACGACCCCGTAGAAGAGAATGGGTCTTATCACAGCAGTGTACATCCAGTGTACAATGTGTGGCTTTATTCCCCACTTCTTCCCCACTGGCATATAGAGCAACAATGGCTTTCTTGGAGCGGTCTTCAATGTTCCGCCTCCAGTCGAATTTTTTATCTAATATAATTCCGAGATATTCGACCTCGATTGAAAGACTAAGTACAATTCCATTTACAGATGGTAGTTTGAAGTCGGGAATTTTATATTTCCTCCACCAGATCCTGCTGTACCCGCACCGTACGGAGTGATTTGATAACAGCCTCAGGATAGATATTGTTGAAGGCCTCGATATCTTAAATGATCCCCAATCCTTTCCCGATCGTTGAGACGATGTCATGGAGAGCGGTCTCCGCGGATTTGCCTTTTGAGAACGCATGCTGGTTCGAGAAGAGTTTGTCTTTCCTTATATTTCGCCGAATATGCTCATCTATGACCCTCTCAAGAGTTTTGATAAGGAATGAGGTGAGGCTTATAGACCTGAAATCCTTGGGTTTCGCGTGAGCAGTTCTGCCTCCCTTCGGTAGAAAGACGACTTTCGAATTCGTCCACACATGAGGACTGTGGGTGACGGTAAGGCATGCTGTAAAAATCTGTGTAAGCAGGGGACAGAGAAGGTCCTTCCCTACTTGCAATTGTGCGGGAAAAATTCCATCTGGTCCTGGAGACTTGTAAGGTTCGAAGGACATTACTGCCCATTCCACCTTGTCGTGGCTCACTATATTCCCTGTGGTATTCCCTAGGAGCGAGATGGTTTGGAGACCTGGCGTGATGTTGGAGTCATCAGAGCACCCAGGAAAGTGAGTGGTCTTTGGTAACTCCAGCATTTCGTCGGTTGTAGATGTCCATTTTCCGTTTGATTTTTGGAGAGAATTTGCGAAAGACCCGTTCTATTGGCTTGGTTAAAGAGTCGCCTGCTGGGGTTTCTTTTTACCCTTCGGTAGGGTCTTAGGGCAGGAGACTCTGAAAGTAGAATTACAGGCGTTTGTTACAAGATCTACCGTTTTACCTTTTTTTGACGGTGAGTCCAGCTCACCGATAGAAACGACCTTCATGTTTGAGGGACTCGCTTCATCAGGTGTTTGCGATAGGCCTAGCCTATCGTAATAAACGTGTCTGGAAAAAGAGGCTGATAGGAGGTTCTTATATTTCTGCCAATCCGTTCGCCTCTTATTCCTATGCGCTGCTAGAGTAGTAGGATTGAGATTTATCTTAATTGTTATGTAGAGGTGGTCGGAAAAGGAGTGCTCTTTGGACACTTGCCAGTCGCTTATCAGGTCTGACATGCTGCCTGATGCGATGGTGATGTCCAGCACTTCTGACAGAGGCCATGAAGGTGGGATCGTTCCCCCCGTTGCATATATATAGATTATTTGCTAATATAAAATCAAGTAAACACTCACCTCGAGGATTGGTATCGCTTGAGCCCCATATATCATGGTGCGAGTTCGAGTCAGCTCCAATTATGACCGGGAGTCTTTCCTTGTCGGCCACTTTCCTTCAGTCTTTCTGGAGGGAGAGATTGGCTGTCGTGTGGCATGTAGCTCGCCAGGAGCCAGACGGTGCTCTCTTTCAGCTGGACGCTTACGCTGACGTCGCTGTATTGAGAGAGGAGAATATAACAAAATACTTTTTATGAGAATACATGCTCTGATTCTACCTGCTACTGGGGCTGTTACCGTTTGGTAGGCATTAGAGTTCAGTCCGCAAACCCGGATTCTGACGATCCACGGCTCTTGGACGAGAATGATGGCCCCAGCCCTTTCGCTGAGTCGAAGAAGGAGGGCAGCCGAGGCTGCGTTGGAATGGTGCAGATTAATTTGCAGAATCTGCACCATCTCTAGAGTCGCCGATGTCCTCTAGCTCTTTCCTTGGGTGGCGGCCCTGACTGTGTTGTCAAGGTCCGCCTCCTCAGATTCCGTAGATAGAAGCTGGTCCTCACCAACAGACGTTACCTATCGGCTGTATACAGACCCAACGTATGCAGGTGTTGAGCACGTGTCGTTCTCAGCATCTAGCGCGATGTCTGATACCCCCGATGGCATGTCCTCAGTTGCGCTCAGGGTGCTCGTTGTTTTATTTGGCTCTGGCTCAGGGGTCTTGGGGACGCTCCAGGCGTCTCCCGGTTTCATCAGTAAGCGTGGTCGCAGAAGTGGGTGCGCTCGAGGCATTGCCCGGCTGCTCCGTCTGTCTGACTCCCTCCGTCTTCTTGGGGTCCTTAAAGCCGTAGCTTATTACCCCACCATAGTCCGCGAGCACTGAGATAGAAGCATCGTTGATGACAAGGTCAACGTAACGTTGCTTCTCCTTGGTCTCGAAAACACGGACTATCTGTCTGACTCCCTCCGTCTTCTTGTGGTCCTTAATGGTGATGGAGTAAAAGCCGTAGCTTATTACCCCACCACAGTCCGCGAGCACTGAGATAGAAGCATCGTTGATGACAAGGTCAACGTAACGTTGCTTCTCCTTGGTCTCGAAAACTCGGACTATCCTCCAATCACTGGTGGGTAGACCTCCGTTGCCAAGGCGGATGAGCTCGAGGATCTCCTGCGGTTGAGTTGGTTCCGCTGGGATCCAAGCCCAGTCTCGAGGCCAATTAGGGATCTCGTCCCTGTGGACAGCCACAGCTGTACCACCGAGGAGATAACCTCCTTGTACAGCCGTACTGCGCACTCGTCCGCGACCAACTTTATTTGTCATGATACCAGTCGGCGTGACGGACGACTGGTGCAGGGCCGGGATACTTCAGGAGTATGCCCTTCTAGACCCTGCAGAGACCCATCAAGACGGACTTCCAATTTTCGGTGCTGATATTCATATCGGGATGGCTCTTGTCATGCACAGGCATCGTTAGGTGCACTTTTGCAGCCTCGCTAAATGGCTTAGCTGATACGGCTATCGACCGCCGTTTTGGGAGGAGGAAGTCCTGTGCCGCTACGGTCCACTCGGGGTACCGTGCTGAGGTCGCTGTCTCCTAGAGGCACGGTCCTTTCTCTGGTCCGTGCAAGTGGGAGGTTAACCCTTCCCGCCGTTCCCTGAGGGGCGCTTTTCGCTGGCGTCCAGGAGCGTTCTTGGCCCACTCGAGAGAGGCTTTCTGTGCCTCCGTCAGTTACGCGTACGGCATAGCCTCCAGCCGTTTGACGACCTTCGGGGCTGCCCTTTGTTCGCGCTGGGCCCTGGGGTGAAGTTTAATGGCTTTGCCAGTGTTTTGCGCAGTGGTGGTTGGTTTATTGTCCGGGAGAGGCCTTGGTGAGCCGGGGGGATTTATCGTCCTCAGCTTTTCCACCAAAAGCGACTTTCCCTCAAGAGGCTTATTACTTCCGGCTTTTCCGGAGGATGGCTTACCCTCAAGGGGTGGGGCCATACCTCCAGTCCATGCGGAGGATCGAAGCTGAGTAACGGGCCGTACAGGCCTTTCGGCACCTTCGATGCGGTTACCGAGATAGGATTGGACGTTTCTTCGCCGTGTCCGTTGGCGGCACTACCCGTGCAGTGTTCCGAGGCTTGGTGCCCCATACCGCAGCAAGTCGACCGTTACTCCCGGAGGCGAACCGGTGTGCGGGAGGCGCCGTTAGTATACAGTCGGCAAACCATCCACGGGTACGGTGATGCATGACACCCTGGATTAGGGGAAGGGTAGTTTCTACACCCTCCGGGTCTAGATCCGTAGTGTTCAGTAGAAACAGGGTCACCTCTGGAAGGGTACGATGCCTCATCGTGCACTACGGTCTTGGTGTGCGATTGGGTAGGTGTCTAGGATAACCTGGGCACTATATTGCGCTTCATCCACACCCTGCCATCGGTCGACCCCTAAATAATACACCTGATTATAAAATTTTGTTTTCAGCACGAAATCAAATAGCTTCGAAAAAGAGCTTTGCTTTACGATGGGCCTGTAATTGCATAAATTATTGCTATCGCCTGATTTGTGAATAGGAACAATTGAACACAGTTTCCAAGTATCCAAAAAATAGTGTTATCTATACACTTGTTAAAAAGTTAGGCTATTGGGATTGATATCAAAGAAGAGTGTAGTTTTAAAAAATGGTTCAAGACCCGCATGATTCAAACTATTTTTAAGGTTAGCGAATGCGAATCTGAAGATATAGTAAAACCCTCAATGATGTCCAGTGGCAAAGGATCAATTGTGTGATTTTTATTTGAGTTATAATTGTCAAAAATTTGCGATAAGATTGCAAGAATCAACCGGATTGACCGATGTATTATTTCCATAGATAAAACTAGTTGGATAACCGTTTGTTTTGCTCTTTGAACTCCAAGCTCCAAAAAACTATTGGGGTTGGATCTTAATTTTATTCTACATTTAACAACGTATGTATTATTCATAGATAAAACAAGTTGCGCTTGGAGTCCATGTAATACATCCATAATATTATAATTGGAATAGTCACTCACAAATGGACTTCTTGCACTGCGTTTCAAATAGGAGTATATACAATTTCAATTCCACTAGGAGCGCGTTATGATGGAGTGTTTTATTTGATATCGAAGCTAAGCACTTCTCACAAGGCGCATTCAACTCGGCAGAAGTAAATACTAAATCTAAGATTTTATTCGCCTCAATTACGACAAAGTTAATTTGATAAGCCATGCGATAATATTGTACTAATAAAAAGCAGGTCAATGTCAGACTTTATATTTGATGGTAACAAAAGATTATAATCATTTACCCAAGTAATTTTGCTGAGATTAAAATCACAAAGCCAAAGTTCTTCATCGGTGTAATTAACACTATCACTTATATCTACCATATACATATAAATGCGGCCACTGTGGGAAAAACGGCTTCTTCTTTTTCTAGTTCGATCTTCGGTGAACAGCGACATCAGCGCGAATTGTTTCTTTAAACAGATATTTGTGAGTGGAAGTTTTGTGAGAGGTAATAGCAGAGTTTCGGCGTCTCAATAATCGGCTCCCCCGTGTACCCGTTGTCGAAATTCAAGAGGAATTTTGATTATTTTCATTCCCCGGCTCGAACAAATAAGGGAAAATGAAACGTACTATAGTTCAATTAAAATTAAAATTAAATAGGCTAATTTAAATTAAATCAGAATTATAATAAGAATTTAAATAAATCTAAATAATCTGAAGTTAAAATTAAAAATATAAATAATATAAATTATAAATAGTAGAATTTCCGGAACGTACAAATTTCTATTGGAGGTTAACGACCTGGCGAATCAGAAAGAAGGAGAGAAATACCAAAAAAAATCACTTAAGATCAAGGAGAGGATAGCAATGGAGCGGGAGAATTTTTGACAGCTACGGATCGAGAGCAAGGCAGCAAACATTAGCGCACAGCAGCCGCCGCCGCCAACGACGCCACGGACAACAGCAGACCGGAACATCGGAGCGCATAGCCAACGCCGCCGACAATAGCAGCATAGCAGCGGGGCAGAATTTAGTCTAAGTTAGTTACATTTTTTTTTATTCTTATAATATATTTACCTTTCTTATTAAGTTTCTTACATCCGCCAAATACCTTGAATTTAACTAATTTTTTTTTTAATGTAATTAATTGCCGCAATTTTTTTTTTATAATTTAGTCTTAATATTGTAGGTTGATCATTTAATTTAGCAGCACGTGGCTTGATTCCTTTCTTTTCGTTTACTGTTCACATTTTCTTATCTCATTTAAGTATTTTTGTTTTCTTCCTTTTTGCCATTTTTATAATTATAGTTTCTTGCTATTGCTTTTTTGCTTTTATATTTTTTTTTTTTTTTTTACCCTGCTAACACATATTCAATGGTTTACTTCGCAGTCTTTAGTGTTCAGTTTGTCACTGATTTTTTTTTTATTTTTTTTAGTTTTTTATTAATAGCACTTCGTACAGTTATTAAAGCTAGGATTTAAGTATATTTATTTATAATAATTACTCGACTTTTCAGCCGATAGAGCAGGCAATTTAGGTAGCTGGGTGTGTATATATGTTTATTTTATATTTGTTTTGTGGTCGCAAACGATTCTCACAGGCTCTCAAATGTTTGCTGGTACCAACATCACTGGAGTGACATGCATATACATATATATATTTTCGAGGGTTAAATATACCAACATAGATGCACCCTGGGATTCTAAAGGAGGGTGTAAAGTGTAATCCAACTTCCTCGGGTTGTCGGGCAGAGTTTCTAGGACCTTTGCGTGCCCGTACTCAAGATTTCTCCACGGAAAGATCGAATTTAGCCTAGCAGCACTGCAGGCCGCCAGAAATATGCCGTAGAGATCCACCGGTGGAAGATTTAACATTATCTCCAGAGATTTGGTGGTAGTAGAGAGAAGTGCTCACGTGGTAAGCATTAAGGCTGCCCTCTGTACCCGTTCTAGCTTGGCTCTGGTAAGAGTCCTGCTCAATACCGGCCACCATACGACGACCCCGTAGAAGAGAATGGGTCTTATCACAGCTGTGTACATCCAGTGTACAATGTGTGGCTTTATTCCCCACTGGTATATAGAGCAACAATGGCGTTCTTGGAGCGATCTTCAATGTTTCGCCTCCAGTCGAGTTTTTTATCTAATATAATTCCGAGATATTCGACCTCGGTTGAAAGACTAAGTACAATTCCGTTTACAGATGGTAGTTTTAAGTCGGGAATTTTATATTTCCTCCACCAGATCCTGCTGTACCCGCACCGTACGGAGTGATTTGATAACAGCCTCGGGATAGACATTGTTGAAGGCCTCGATATCTCAAATGATCCCCAGCGTGAACTCCTTTATGGCCAATCCTTTCCAGATCGTTGAGACGATGTCATGGAGAGCGGTCTCCGCGGATTTGCCTTTTGAGAACGCATGCTGGTTCGAGAAGAGTTTGTCTTTCCTTATATTTCGCCGAATATGCTCATCTATGAGCCTCTCAAGAGTTTTGATAAGGAATGAGGTGAGGCTTATAGGCCTGAAATCCTTGGGTTTCGCGTGAGCAGTTCTGCCTCCCTTCGGTAGAAAGACGACTTTCGAATTCGTCCACACATGAGGACTGTGGGTGACGGTAAGGCATGCTGTAAAAATCTGTGTAAGCAGGGGACAGGGAAGGTCTTTCCCTACTTGCAATTGTGCGGGAAAAATTCCATCTGGTCCTGGAGACTTGTAAGGTTCGAAGGACATTACTGCCCATTCCACCTTGTCGTGACTCACTATATTCCCTGCGTTATTCCCTAGGAGCGAGATGGTTTGGAGACCTGGCGTGATGTTGGAGTCATCAGAGCACCCAGGAAAGTGAGTGGTCTTTGGTAACTCCAGCATTTCGTCGGTTGTAGATGTCCATTTTCCGTTTGATTTTTGGAGAGAATTTGCGAAAGACCCGTTCTATTGGCTTGGTTAAAGAGTCGCCTGCTGGGGTTTCTTTTTACCCTTCGGTAGGGTCTTAGGGCAGGAGACTCTGAATGTAGAATTACAGGCGTTTGTTACAAGATCTACCGTTTTATCTTTTTTTGACGGTGAGTCCAGCTCACCGATAGAAACGACCTTCGTGTTTGAGGGACTCGCTTCATCAGGTGTTTGCGATAGGCCTAGCCTATCGTGATAAACGTGTCTGGAAAAAGAGGCTGATAGGAGGTTCTTATATTTCTGCCAATCCGTTCGCCTCTTATTCCTATACGCTGCTAGAGTAGTAGGATTGAGATTGATCTTAATTGTTATGTAGAGGTGGTCGGAAAAGGAGTGCTCTTTGAACACTTGCCAGTCGCTTATCAGGTCTGACATGCTGCCTGATGCGATGGTGATGTCCGGCACTTCTCTTCTGACAGAGGCCATGAAGGTGGGATCGTTCCCCCGGTTGCATAAATATAGATTATTTGCTAATATAAAATCAAGTAAACACTCACCCCGAGGATTGGTATCGCTTGAGCCCCATATATCATGGTGCGAGTTCGAGTCAGCTCCAATTATGACCGGGAGTCTTTCCTTGTCGGCCATTTTCCTTCAGTCTTTCTGGAGGGAGAGATTGGCTGTCGTGTGGCATGTAGCTCGCCAGGAGCCAGACGGTGCTCTCTTTCAGCTGGACGCTTACGCTGACGTCGCTTTATTGAGAGAGGAGAATATAACAAAATACTTTTTATAAGAATACATGCTCTGATTCTACCTGCTACTGGGGCTGTTACCGTTTGGTAGGCATTAGAGTTCAGTCCGCAAACCCGGATTCTGACGATCCACGGCTCTTGGACGAGAATGATGGCCCCAGCCCATTCGCTGAGTCGAAGAAGGAGGGCAGCCGAGGCTGCGTTGGAATGGTGCAGATTAATTTGCAGAATCTGCACCATCTCTAGAGTCGCCAATGTCCTCTAACTCTTTCCTTGGGTGGCGGCCCTGACTGTGTTGTCAAGGTCCGCCTCCTCAGATTCCGTAGATAGAAGCTGGTCCTCACCAACAGACGTTACCTATCGGCTGTATACAGACCCAACGTATGCAAGTGTTGAGCCCGTGTCGTTCTCAGCATCCAGCGCGATGTCTGAAACCCCCGATGGGATGTCCTCAGTTGCGCTCAGGGTGCTCGTTGTTTTATTTGGCTCTGGCTCAGGGGTCTTGGGGACGCTCCAGGCGTCTCCCGGTTTCATCAGTAAGCGTGGTCGCAGAAGTGGGTGCGCTCGAGGCATTGCCCGGCTGCTCCGTCTGTCTGACTCCCTCCGTCTTCTTGTGGTCCTTAATGGTGATGGAGTAAAAGCCGTAGCTTATTACCCCACCACAGTCCGCGAGCACTGAGATAGAAGCATCGTTGATGACAAGGTCAACGTAACGTTGCTTCTCCTTGGTCTCGAAAACTCGGACTATCCTCCAATCACTGGTGGGTAGATCTCCGTTGCCAAGGCGGATGAGCTCGAGGATCTCCTGCGGTTGAGTTGGTTCCGCTGGGATCCAAGCCCAGTCTCGAGGCCAATTAGGGATCTCGTCCCTGTGGACAGCCACAGCTGTACCACCGAGGAGATTGCCTCCTTGTACAGCCGTACTGCGCACTCGTCCGCGACCAACTTTATTTGTCATGATACCAGCCGGCGTGACGGACGACTGGTGCAGGGCCGGGATACTTCAGGAGTATGCCCTTCTAGACCCTGCAGAGACCCATCAAGACGGACTTCCAATTTTCGGTGCTGATATTCATGTCATGCACAGGCATCGTTAGGTGCACTTTTGCAGCCTCGCTAAATGGCTTAGCTGATACGGCTATCGACCGCCGTTTTGGGGGGATGAAGTCCTGTGCCGCTACGGTCCACTCGGGGTACCGTGCTGAGGTCGCTGTCTCCTAGAGGCACGGTCCTTTCTCTGGTCCGTGCAAGTGGGAGGTTAACCCTTCCCGCCGTTCCCTGAGGGGCGCTTTTCGCTGGCGTCCAGGAGCGTTCTTGGCCCACTCGAGAGAGGCTTTCTGTGCCTCCGTCAGTTACGCGTACGGCATAGCCTCCAGCCGTTTGATGACCTTCGGGGCTGCCCTTTGGTCGCGCTGGGCCCTGGGGTGAGGTTTAATGGCTTTGCCAGTGTTTTGCGCAGTGGTGGTTGGTTTAATGTCCGAGAGAGGCCTTGGTGAGCCGGGGGGATTTATCGTCCTCAGCTTTTCCACCGAAAGCGACTTTCCCTCAAGAGGCTTATTACTTCCGGCTTTTCCGGAGGATGGCTTACCCTCAAGGGGTGGGGACATATCTCCAGTCCATGCGGAGTATCGAAGCTGAGTAACGGGCTGTACAGGCCTTTCGGCACCTTCGATGCGGTTACCGAGATAGGATTGGACGTTTCTTCGCCGTGTCCGTCGGCGGCACTACCCGTGCAGTGTTCCGAGGCTTGGTGCCCCATACCGCAGCAAGTCGACCGTTCCTCCCGGAGGCGGACCGGTGTACGGGAGGCGCCGTTAGTATACAGTCGGCAAACCATCCACGGGTACGGTGATGCATGACACCCTGGATTAGGGGAAGGGTAGTTTCTACACCCTCCGGGTCTAGATCCGTAGTGTTCAGTAGAAACAGGGTCACCTCTGGAAGGGTACGATGCCTCATCGTGCACTACGGTCTTGGTGTGCGATTGGGTAGGTGTCTAGGATAACCTGGGCACTATATTGCGCCTCATCCACACCCTGCCATCGGTCGACCCCTAAATAATACACCTGATTATAAAATTTTGTTTTCAGCACGAAATCAAATAGCTTCGAAAAAGAGCTTTGCTTTACGATGGGCCTGTAATTGCATAAATTATTGCTATCGCCTGATTTGTGAATAGGAACAATTGAACACAGTTTCCAAGTATCCAAAAAATAGTGTTATCTATACACTTGTTTAAAAGTTAGGCTATTGGGATTGATATCAAAGAAGAGTGTAGTTTTAAAAAATGGTACAAGACCCGCATGATTCAAACTATTTTTAAGTTAGCGAATGCGAATCTGAAGATATAGTAAAACCCTCAATGATGTCCGGTGGCAAAGGATCAATTGTGTGATTTTTATTTGAGTTATAATTGTCAAAAATTTGCGATAAGATTGCAAGAATCAACCGGATTGACCGATGTATTATTTCCATAGATAAAACTAGTTGGATAACCGTTTGTTTTGCTCTTTGAACTCCAAGCTCCAAAAAACTATTGGGGTTGGATCTTAATTTTATTCTACATTTAACAACGTATGTATTATTCATAGATAAAACACGTTGCGCTTGGAGTCCATGTAATACATCCATAATATTATAATTGGAATAGTCACTCACAAATGGACTTCTTGCACTGCGTTTCAAATAGGAGTATATACAATTTCAATTCCACTAGGAGCGCGTTATGATGGAGTGTTTTATTTGATATCGAAGCTAAGCACTTCTCACAAGGCGCATTCAACTCGGCAGAAGTAAATACTAAATCTAAGATTTTATTCGCCTCATTTACGACAAAGTTAATTTGATAAGCCATGCGATAATGTTGTACTAATAAAAAGCAGGTCAATGTCAGACTTTATATTTGATGGTAACAAAAGATTATAATCATTTACCCAAGTAATTTTGCTGGAAATTCAAGAGGAATTTTGATTATTTTCATTCCCCCGCTCGAACAAATAAGGGAAAATGAAACGTACTATAGTTCAATTAAAATTTAAATTAAATAAGCGAATTTAAATTAAATCAGAATTATAATAAAAATTTAAATAAATCTAAATAATCTGAAGTTAAAATTAAAAATTTAAATAATATAAATTATAAATAGTAGAATTTCCGGAACGTACACATTTCTATTGGAGGTTAACGACCTGGCGAATCAGAAAGAAGGAGAGAAATACCAAAAAAATCACTTAAGATCAAGGAGAGGATAGCAATGGAGCGGGAGAATTTTCGACAGCTACGGTTCGAGAGCAAGGCAGCAAACATTAGCGCACAGCAGCCGCCGCCGCCAACGACGGCACGGACAACAGCGGACCGGAACATCGCAGCGCATAGCCAACGCCGCCGACAGTAGCAGCATAGCAGCGGGACAGCATTTAGTCTAAGCTAGTTACATTTTTTTTTTATTCTTATAATATATTTACCTTTCTTATTAAGTTTCTTACATCCGCCAAATACCTTGAATTTAACTAATTTTTTTTTTGAATGTAATTAATTGCCGCAATTTTTTTTATACAATTTAGTCTTGATATTGTAGGTTGATCATTTAATTTAGCAACACGTGGCTTGATTCCTTTCTTTTCGTTTACTGTTCACATTTTCTTTTCTCATTTAAGTATTTTTGTTTTCTTCCTTTTTGCCATTTTTATAATTATAGTTTCTTGCTATTGCTTTTTTGCTTTTATATATTTTTTTTTTTTTTTTACCCTGCTAACACATATTCAATGGTTTACTTCGCAGTCTTTAGTGTTCAGTTTGCCACTGATTTTTTTGTATTTTTTTTTAGTTTTTTATTAATAGCACTTCGTACAGTTATTAAAGCTAGGATTTAAGTATATTTATTTATAATAATTACACGACTTTTCAGCCGATAAAGCAGGCAATTTAGGTAGCTGGGTGTGTATATATGTTTATTTTATATTTGTTTTGTTGTCGCAAACGGTTCTCACAGGCTCTCAAATGCTTGCTGGTACCAACATCACTGGAGTGACATGCATATACATATATATATTTTCGAGGGTTAAATATACCAACATAGATGCACCCTGGGATTCTAAAGGAGGGTGTAAAGTGTAATCCAACTTCTTCGGGTTGTCGGGCAGAGTTTCTAGGACCTTTGCGTGCTCGTAGTCAAGATTTTTCCACGGAAAGATCGCATTTAGCCTAACAGCACTGCAGGCCGCCAGAAATATGCTGTAGAGATCCACCGGTGGAAGATTTAACATTATCTCCAGAGATTTGGTGGTTGTAGAGAGCAGTGCTCCCGTGTAGAGCATTAAGGCTGCCCTCTGTACCCGTTCTAGCTTGGCTCTGGTAAGAGTCCTGCTCAATGCCGGCCACCATACGACGACCCCGTAGAAGAGAATGGGTCTTATCACAGCAGTGTACATCCAGTGTACAATGTGTGGCTTTATTCCCCACTTCTTCCCCACTGGCATATAGAGCAACAATGGCTTTCTTGGAGCGGTCTTCAATGTTCCGCCTCCAGTCGAATTTTTTATCTAATATTATTCCGAGATATTCGACCTCGGTTGAAAGACTAAGTACAATTCCATTTACAGATGGTAGTTTGAAGTCGGGAATTTTATATTTCCTCCACCAGATCCTGCTGTACCCGCACCGTACGGAGTGATTTGATAACAGCCTCGGGATAGACATTGTTGAAGGCCTCGATATCTTAAATGATCCCCAGCGTGAACTCCTTTATGGCCAATCCTTTCCCGATCGTTGAGACGATGTCATGGAGAGCGGTCTCCGCGGATTTGCCTTTTGAGAACGCATGCTAGTTCGAGAAGAGTTTGTCTTTCCTTATATTTCGCCGAATATGCTCATCTATGAGCCTCTCAAGAGTTTTGATAAGGAATGAGGTGAGGCTTATAGGCCTGAAATCCTTGGGTTTCGCGTGAGCAGTTCTGCCTCCCTTCGGTAGAAAGACGACTTTCGAATTCGTCCACACATGAGGACTATGGGTGACGGTAAGGCATGCTGTAAAAATCTGTGTAAGCAGGGGACAGAGAAAATCCTTCCCTACTTGCAATTGTGCGGGAAAAATTCCTTCTGGTCCTGGAGACTTGTAAGGTTCGAAGGACATTACTGCCCATTCCACCTTGTCGTGGCTCACTATATTCCCTGCGGTATTCCCTAGGAGCGAGATGGTTTGGAGACCTGGCGTGATGTTGGAGTCCTCAGAGCACCCAGGAAAGTGAGTGGTCTTTGGTAACTCCAGCATTTCGTCGGTTGTAGATGTCCATTTTCCGTTTGATTTTTGGAGAGAATTTGCGAAAGACCCGTTCTATTGGCTTGGTTAAAGAGTCGCCTGCTGGGGTTTCTTTTTACCCTTCGGTAGGGTCTTAGGGCAGGAGACTCTGAAAGTAGAATTACAGGCGTTTGTTACAAGATCTACCGTTTTATCTATTTTTGACGGTGAGTCCAGCTCACCGATAGAAACGACCTTCGTGTTTGAGGGACTCGCTTCATCAGGTGTTTGCGATAGGCCTAGCCTAGAGTAGTAGGATTGAGATTGATCTTAATTGTTATGTAGAGGTGGTCGGAAAATGAGTGCTCTTTGGACACTTGCCAGTCGCTTATCAGGTCTGACATGCTGCCTGATGCGATGGTGATGTCCAGCACTTCTCTTCTGACAGAGGCCATGAAGGTGGGATCGTTCCCCCGGTTGCATATATAAAGATTATTTGCTAATATAAAATCAAGTAAACACTCACCTCGAGGATTGGTATCGCTTGAGCCCCATATATCATGGTGCGAGTTCGAGTCAGCTCCAATTATGACCGGGAGTCTTTCCTTGTCGGCCACTTTCCTTCAGTCTTTCTGGAGGGAGAGATTGGCTGTCGTGTGGCATGTAGCTCGCCAGGAGCCAGACGGTGCTCTCTTTCAGCTGGACGCTTACGCTGACGTCGCTGTATTGAGAGAGGAGAATATAACAAAATACTTTTTATGAGAATACATGCTCTGATTCTACCTGCTACTGGGGCTGTTACCGTTTGGTAGGCATTAGAGTTCAGTCCGCAAACCCGGATTCTGACGATCCACGGCTCTTGGACGAGAATGATGGCCCCAGCCCTTTCGCTGAGTCGAAGAAGGAGGGCAGCCGAGGCTGCGTTGGAATGGTGCAGATTAATTTGCAGAATCTGCACCATCTCTAGAGTCGCCGATGTCCTCTAGCTCTTTCCTTGGGTGGCGGCCCTGACTGTGTTGTCAAGGTGCTCGTTCTTTTATTTTGCTCTGGCTCAGGGGTCTTGGGGACGCTCCAGGCGACTCCCGGTTTCATCAGTAAGCGTGGTCGCAGAAGTGGGTGCGCTCGAGGCATTGCCCGGCTGCTCCGTCTGTCTGACTCCCTCCTTCTTCTTGTGGTCCTTAATGGTGATGGAGTAAAAGCCGTAGCTTATTACCCCACCACAGTCCGCGAGCACTGAGATAGAAGCATCGTTGATGACAAGGTCAACGTAACGTTGCTTCTCCTTGGTCTCGAAAACTCGGACTATCCTCCAATCACTGGTGGGTAGATCTCCGGTGCCAAGGCGGATGAGCTCGAGGATCTCCTGCGGTTGAGTTGGTTCCGCTGGGATCCAAGCCCAGTCTCGAGGCCAATTAGGGATCTCGTCCCTGTGGACAGCCACAGCTGTACCACCGTGGAGATTGCCTCCTTGTACAGCCGTACTGCGCACTCGTCCGCGACCAACTTTATTTGTCATGATACCAGCCGGCGTGACGGACGACTGGTGCAGGGCCGGGATAGTTCAGGAGTATGCCCTTCTCGACCCTGCAGAGACCCATCAAGACGGACTTCCAATTTTCGGTGCTGATATTCATATCGGGATGGCTCTTGTCATGCACAGGCATCGTTAGGTGCACTTTTGCAGCCTCACTAAATGGCTTAGCTGATACGGCTATCGACCGCCGTTTTGGGGGGTCCTGTGCCTCTACGGTCCACTCGGGGTACCGTGCTGAGGTCGCTGTCTCCTAGAGGCACGGTCCTTTCTCTGGTCCGTGCAAGTGGGAGGTTAACCCTTCCCGCCGTTCCCTGAGGGGCGCTTTTCGCTGGCTGGAGAGGCTTTCTGTGCCTCCGTCAGTTACGCGTACGGCATAGCCTCCAGCCGTTTGATGACCTTCGGGGCTGCCCTTTGGTTGCGCTGGGCCCTGGGGTGAGGTTTAATGGCTTTGCCAGTGTTTTGCGCAGTGGTGGTTGGTTTAATGTCCGGGAGAGGCCTTGGTGAGCCGGGGGGATTTATCGTCCTCAGCTTTTCCACCGAAAGCGACTTTCCCTCAAGAGGCTTATTACTTCCGGCTTTTCCGGAGGATGGCTTACCCTCAAGGGGTGGGGCAATATCTCCAGTCCATGCGGAGTATCGAAGCTGAGAAACGGGCCGTACAGGCCTTTCGGCACCTTCGATGCGGTTACCGAGATAGGATTGGACGTTTCTTCGCCGTGTTCGTCGGCGGCACTACCCGTGCAGTGTTCCGAGGCTTGGTGCCCCATACCGCAGCAAGTCGACCGTTACTCCCGGCAAACCATCCACGGGTACGGTGATGCATGACACCCTGGATTAGGGGGAAGGGTAGTTTCTACACCCTCCGGGTCTAGATCCGTAGTGTTCAGTAGAAACAGGGTCACCTCTTGAAGGGTACGATGCCTCATCGTGCACTACGGTCTTGGTGTGCGATTGGGTAGGTGTCTAGGATAACCTGGGCACTATATTGCGCTTCATCCACACCCTGCCATCGGTCCACCCCTAAATAATACACCTGATTATAAAATTTTGTTTTCAGCACGAAATCAAATAGCCTCGAAAAAGAGCTTTGCTTTACGATGGGCCTGTAATTGCATAAATTATTGCTATCGCCTGATTTGTGAATAGGAACAATTGAACACAGTTTCCAAGTATCCAAAAAATAGTGTTATCTATACACTTGTTAAAAAGTTAGGCTATTGGGATTGATATCAAAGAAGAGTGTAGTTTTAAAAAATGGTACAAGACCCGCATGATTCAAACTATTTTTAAGGTTAGCGAATGTTAATTTGAAGATATAGTAAAACCCTCAATGGTGTCCAGTGGCAAAGGATAAATTGTGTGATTTTTATTTGAGTTATAATTGTCAAAAATTTGCGATAAGATTGCAAGAATCAACCGGATTGACCGATGTATTATTTCCATAGATAAAACTAGTTGGATAACCGTTTGTTTTGCTCTTTGAACTCCAAGCTTCAAAAAACTATTGTGGGTGGGATCTTAATTTTATTCTTCATTTAACAACGTATGTATTATTCATAGATAAAACAAGTTGCGCTTGGAGTCCATGTAATACATCCATAATTTTATAATTGGAATAGTCACTCACAAATGGACTTCTTGCACTGCGTTTCAAATAGGAGTATATACAATTTCAATTCCACTAGGAGCGCGTTATGATGGAGTGTTTTATTTGATATCGAAGCTAAGCACTTCTCACAAGGCGCATTCAACTCGGCAGAAGTAAATACTAAATCTAAGATTTTATTCGCCTCATTTACGACAAAGTTAATTTGATAAGCCATGCGATAATGTTGTACTAATAAAAAGCAGGTCAATGTCAGACTTTATATTTGATGGTAACAAAAGATTATAATCATTTACCCAAGTAATTTTGCTGGAAATTCAAGAGGAATTTTGATTATTTTCATTCCCCCGCTCGAAAAAATAAGGGAAAATGAAACGTACTATAGTTCAATTAAAATTAAAATTAAATAAGCGAATTTAAATTAAATCAGAATTATAATAAAAATTTAAATAAATCTAAATAATCTGAAGTTAAAATTAAAAATATAAATAATATAAATTATAAATAGTAGAATTTCCGGAACGTACACATTTCTATTGGAGGTTAACGACCTGGCGAATCAGAAAGAAGGAGAGAAATACCAAAAAAATCACTTAAGATCAAGGAGAGGATAGCAATGGAGCGGGAGAATTTTCGACAGCTACGGTTCGAGAGCAAGGCAGCAAACATTAGCGCACAGCAACCGCCGCCGCCAACGACGCCACGGACAACAGCGGACCGGAACATCGCAGCGCATAGCCAACGCCGCCGACAGTAGCAGCATAGCAGCGGGACAGCATTTAGTCTAAGCTAGTTACATTTTTTTTTTATTCTTATAATATATTTACCTTTCTTATTAAGTTTCTTACATCCGACAAATACCTTGAATTTAACTAATGTTTTTTGAATTACATTGCCGCAATTTTTTTTATACAATTTAGTCTTAATATTGTAGGTTGATCATTTAATTTAGCAACACGTGGCTTGATTCCTTTCTTTTCGTTTACTGTTCACATTTTCTTTTCTCATTTAAGTATTTTTGTTTTCTTCCTTTTTGCCATTTTTATAATTATAGTTTCTTGCTATTGCTTTTTTGCTTTTATATTTTGTTTTTTTTTTTTTTACCCTGCTAACACATATTCAATGGTTTACTTCGCAGTCTTTAGTGTTCAGTTTGCCACTGATTTTTTTGTATTTTTTTTTAGTTTTTTATTAATAGCACTTCGTACAGTTATTAAAGCTAGGATTTAAGTATATTTATTTATAATAATTACACGACTTTTCAGCCGATAAAGCAGGCAATTTAGGTAGCTGGGTGTGTATATATGTTTATTTTATATTTGTTTTGTTGTCGCAAACGATTCTCACAGGCTCTCAAATGCTTGCTGGTACCAACATCACTGGAGTGACATGCATATACATATATATATTTTCGAGGGTTAAATATACCAACATAGATGCACCCTGGGATTCTAAAGGAGGGTGTAAAGTGTAATCCAACTTCCTCGGGTTGTCGGGCAGAGTTTCTAGGACCTTTGCGTGCTCGTAGTCAAGATTTTTCCACGGAAAGATCGCATTTAGCCTAACAGCACTGCAGGCCGCCAGAAATATGCTGTAGAGATCCACCGGTGGAAGATTTAACATTATCTCCAGAGATTTGGTGGTTGTAGAGAGCAGTGCTCCCGTGTAGAGCATTAAGGCTGCCCTCTGTACCCGTTCTAGCTTGGCTCTGGTAAGAGTCCTGCTCAATGCCGGCCACCATACGACGACCCCGTAGAAGAGAATGGGTCTTATCACAGCAGTGTACATCCAGTGTACAATGTGTGGCTTTATTCCCCACTTCTTCCCCACTGGCATATAGAGCAACAATGGCTTTCTTGGAGCGGTCTTCAATGTTCCGCCTCCAGTCGAATTTTTTATCTAATATAATTCCGAGATATTCGACCTCGATTGAAAGACTAAGTACAATTCCATTTACAGATGGTAGTTTGAAGTCGGGAATTTTATATTTCCTCCACCAGATCCTGCTGTACCCGCACCGTACGGAGTGATTTGATAACAGCCTCGGGATAGACATTGTTGAAGGCCTCGATATCTTAAATGATCCCCAGCGTGAACTCCTTTATGGCCAATCCTTTCCCGATCGTTGAGACGATGTCATGGAGAGCGGTCTCCGCGGATTTGCCTTTTGAGAACGCATGCTGGTTCGAGAAGAGTTTGTCTTTCCTTATATTTCGCCGAATATGCTCATCTATGAGCCTCTCAAGAGTTTTGATAAGGAATGAGGTGAGGCTTATAGGCCTGAAATCCTTGGGTTTCGCGTGAGCAGTTCTGCCTCCCTTCGGTAGAAAGACGACTTTCGAATTCGTCCACACATGAGGACTGTGGGTGACGGTAAGGCATGCTGTAAAAATCTGTGTAAGCAGGGGACAGAGAAGGTCCTTCCCTACTTGCAATTGTGCGGGGAAAATTCCATCTGGTCCTGGAGACTTGTAAGGTTCGAAGGACATTACTGCCCATTCCACCTTGTCGTGGCTCACTATATTCCCTGTGGTATTCCCTAGGAGCGAGATGGTTTGGAGACCTGGCGTGATGTTGGAGTCATCAGAGCACCCAGGAAAGTGAGTGGTGTTTGGTAACTCCAGCATTTCGTCGGTTGTAGATGTCCATTTTCCGTTTGATTTTTGGAGAGAATTTGCGAAAGACCCGTTCTATTGGCTTGGTTAAAGAGTCGCCTGCTGGGGTTTCTTTTTACCCTTCGGTAGGGTCTTAGGGCAGGAGACTCTGAAAGTAGAATTACAGGCGTTTGTTACAAGATCTACCGTTTTATCTATTTTTGACGGTGAGTCCAGCTCACCGATAGAAACGACCTTCGTGTTTGAGGGACTCGCTTCATCAGGTGTTTGCGATAGGCCTAGCCTATCGTGATAAACGTGTCTGGAAAAAGAGGCTGATAGGAGGTTCTTATATTTCTGCCAATCCGTTCGCCTCTTATTCCTATACGCTGCTAGAGTAGTAGGATTGAGATTGATCTTAATTGTTATGTAGAGGTGGTCGGAAAAGGAGTGCTCTTTGGACACTTGCCAGTCGCTTATCAGGTCTGACATGCTGCCTGATGCGATGGTGATGTCCAGCACTTCTCTTCTGACAGAGGCCATGAAGGTGGGATCGTTCCCCCGGTTGCATATATATAGATTATTTGCTAATATAAAATCAAGTAAACACTCACCTCGAGGATTGGTATCGCTTGAGCCCCATATATCATGGTGCGAGTTCGAGTCAGCTCCAATTATGACCGGGAGTCTTTCCTTGTCGGCCACTTTCCTTCAGTCTTTCTGGAGGGAGAGATTGGCTGTCGTGTGGCATGTAGCTCGCCAGGAGCCAGACGGTGCTCTCTTTCAGCTAGACGCTTACGCTGACGTCGCTGTATTGAGAGAGGAGAATATAACAAAATACTTTTTATGAGAATACATGCTCTGATTCTACCTGCTACTGGGGCTGTTACCGTTTGGTAGGCATTAGAGTTCAGTCCGCAAACCCGGATTCTGACGATCCACGGCTCTTGGACGAGAATGATGGCCCCAGCCCTTTCGCTGAGTCGAAGAAGGAGGGCAGCCGAGGCTGCGTTGGAATGGTGCAGATTAATTTGCAGAATCTGCACCATCTCTAGAGTCGCCGATGTCCTCTAGCTCTTTCCTTGGGTGGCGGCCCTGACTGTGTTGTCAAGGTGCTCGCTGTTTTATTTTGCTCTGGCTCAGGGGTCTTGGGGACGCTCCAGGTGCCTCCCGGTTTCATGAGTAAGCGTGGTCGCAGAAGTGGGTGCGCTCGAGGCATTGCCCGGCTGCTCCGTCTGTCTGACTCCCTCCTTCTTCTTGTGGTCCTTAATGGTGATGGAGTAAAAGCCGTAGCTTATTACCCCACCACAGTCCGCGAGCACTGAGATAGAAGCATCGTTGATGACAAGGTCAACGTAACGTTGCTTCTCCTTGGTCTCGAAAACTCGGACTATCCTCCAATCACTGGTGGGTAGATCTCCGTTGCCAAGGCGGATGAGCTCGAGGATCTCCTGCGGTTGAGTTGGTTCCGCTGGGATCCAAGCCCAGTCTCGAGGCCAATTAGGGATCTCGTCCCTGTGGACAGCCACAGCTGTACCACCGTGGAGATTGCCTCCTTGTACAGCCGTACTGCGCACTCGTCCGCGACCAACTTTATTTGTCATGATACCAGCCGGCGTGACGGACGACTGGTGCAGGGCCGGGATAGTTCAGGAGTATGCCCTTCTCGACCCTGCAGAGACCCATCAAGACGGACTTCCAATTTTCGGTGCTGATATTCATATGGGGATGGCTCTTGTCATGCACAGGCATCGTTAGGTGCACTTTTGCAGCCTCGCTAAATGGCTTAGCTGATACGGCTATCGACCGCCGTTTTGGTGGGAGGAAGTCCTGTGCCGCTACGGTCCACTCGGGGTACCGTGCTGAGGTCGCTGTCTCCTAGAGGCACGGTCCTTTCTCTGGTCCGTGCAAGTGGGAGGTTAACCCTTCCCGCCGTTCCCTGAGGGGCGCTTTTCGCTGGCGTCCAGCGTTCTTGGCCCACTCGAGAGAGGCTTTCTGTGCCTCCGTCAGTTACGCGTACGGCATAGCCTCCAGCCGTTTGATGACCTTCGGGGCTGCCCTTTGGTCGCGCTGGGCCCTGGGGTGAGGTTTAATGGCTTTGCCAGTGTTTTGCGCAGTGGTGGTTGGTTTAATGTCCGGGTGAGGCCTTGGTGAGCCGGGGGGATTTATCGTCCTCAGCTTTTCCACCGAAAGCGACTTTCCCTCAAGAGGCTTATTACTTCCGGCTTTTCCGGAGGATGGCTTACCCTCAAGGGGTGGGGACATATCTCCAGTCCATGCGGAGTATCGAAGCTGAGTAACGGGCTGTACAGGCCTTTCGGCACCTTCGATGCGGTTACCGAGATAGGATTGGACGTTTCTTCGCCGTGTCCGTCGGCGGCACTACCCGTGCAGTGTTCCGAGGCTTGGTGCCCCATACCGCAGCAAGTCGACCGTTACTCCCGGCAAACCATCCACGGGTACGGTGATGCATGACACCCTGGATTAGGGGGAAGGGTAGTTTCTACACCCTCCGGGTCTAGATCCGTAGTGTTCAGTAGAAACAGGGTCACTTCTGGAAGGGTACGATGCCTCATAGTGCACTACGGTCTTGGTGTGCCATTGGGTAGGTGTCTAGGATAACCTGGGCACTATATTGCGTTTCATCCACACCCTGCCATCGGTCCACCCCTAAATAATACACCTGATTATAAAATTTTGTTTTCAGCACGAAATCAAATAGCCTCGAAAAAGAGCTTTGCTTTACGATGGGCCTGTAATTGCATAAATTATTGCTATTGCCTGATTTGTGAATAGGAACAATTGAACACAGTTTCCAAGTATCCAAAAAATAGTGTTATCTATACACTTGTTAAAAAGTTAGGCTATTGGGATTGATATCAAAGAAGAGTGTAGTTTTAAAAAATGGTACAAGACCCGCATGATTCAAACTATTTTTAAGGTTAGCGAATGCTAATTTGAAGATATAGTAAAACCCTCAATGATGTCCAGTGGCAAAGGATAAATTGTGTGATTTTTATTTGAGTTATAATTGTCAAAAATTTGCGATAAGATTGCAAGAATCAACCGGATTGACCGATGTATTATTTCCATAGATAAAACTAGTTGGATAACCGTTTGTTTTGCTCTTTGAACTCCAAGCTCCAAAAAACTATTGTGGGTTGGATCTTAATTTTATTCTACATTTAACAACGTATGTATTATTCATAGATAAAACAAGTTGCGCTTGGAGTCCATGTAATACATCCATAATATTATAATTGGAATAGTCACTCACAAATGGACTTCTTGCACTGCGTTTCAAATAGGAGTATATACAATTTCAATTCGACTAGGAGCGCGTTATGATGGAATGTTTTATTTGATATCGAAGCTAAGCACTTCTCACAAGGTGCATTCAACTCGGCAGAAGTAAATACTAAATCTAAGATTTTATTCGCCTCATTTACGACAAAGTTAATTTGGTAAGCCATGCGATAATATTGTACTAATAAAAAGCAGGTCAATGTCAGACTTTATATTTGATGGTAACAAAAGATTATAATCATTTACCCAAGTAATTTTGCTGAGATTAAAATCACAAAGCCAAAGTTCTTCATCGGTGTAATTAACACTATCACTTATATCTACCAAATTACGTAAATTCATTTTATATGCATCAATGTCACGGTACCGATAGATGTCGCTGTTGACCACTGGCTGACAGAACTCGTTACTTATATTCCTTCTGTGAAGGCTACATATAAATGCGGCCACTGTGGGAAAAACGGCTTCTTCTTTTTCTAGTTCGATCTTCGGTGAACAGCGACATCAGCGCGAATTGTTTCTTTCAACCAATATTTGTGAGTGGAAGTTTTGTGAGAGGTAATAGGAGAGTTTCGGCGTCTCAAGGATCGGCTCCCCCGTCATCCCCGTTGTCGAAATTCAAGAGGAATTTTGATTATTTTCATTCCCCCGCTCGAACAACTAAGGGAAAATGAAACGTACTATAGTTCAATTAAATTTAAAATTAAATAAGCGAATTTAAATTAAATCAGAATTATAATAAAAATTTAAATAAATCTAAATAATCTGAAATTAAAATTAAAAATATAAATAATATAAATTATAAATAGTAGAATTTCCGGAACGTACAAATTTCTATTGGAGGTTAACGACCTGGCGAATCAGAAAGAAGGAGAGAAATACAAAAAAAAATCACTTAAGATCAAGGAGAGGATAGCAATGGAGCGGGAGAATTTTCGACAGCTACGGGTCGAGAGCAAGGCAGCAAACATTAGCGCACAGCAGCCGCCGCCGCCAACGACGCCACGGACAACAGCGGACCGGAACATCGCAGCGCATAGCCAACGCCGCCGACAGTAGCAGCATAGCAGCGGGACAGCATTTAGTCTAAGCAAGTTACATTTTTTTTTTATTCTTATAATATATTTACCTTTCTTATTAAGTTTCTTACATCCGCCAAATACCTTGAATTTAACTAATTTTTTTTTTAATGTAATTAATTGCCGCAATTTTTTTTTATACAATTTAGTCTTAATATTGTAGGTTGATCATTTAATTTAGCAACACGTGGCTTGATTCCTTTCTTTTCGTTTACTTTTCACATTTTCTTTTCTCATTTAAGTATTTTTGTTTTCTTCCTTTTTGCCATTTTTATAATTATAGTTTCTTGCTATTGCTTTTTTGCTTTTATATTTTGTGTTTTTTTTTTAACCTGCTAACACATATTCAATGGTTTACTTCGCAGTCTTTAGTGTTCAGTTTGCCACTGATTTTTTTGTATTTTTTTTTTAGTTTTTTATTAATAGCACTTCGTACAGTTATTAAAGCTAGGATTTAAGTATATTTATTTATAATAATTACACGACTTTTCAGCCGATAAAGCAGGCAATTTAGGTAGCTGGGTGTGTATATATGTTTATTTTATATTTGTTTTGTTGTCGCAAACGATTCTCACAGGCTCTCAAATGTTTGCTGGTACCAACATCACTGGAGTGACATGCATATACATATATATATTTTCGAGGGTTAAATATACCAACATAGATGCACCCTGGGATTCTAAAGGAGGGTGTAAAGTGTAATCCAACTTCCTCGGGTTGTCGGGCAGAGTTTCTAGGACCTTTGCGTGCTCGTAGTCAAGATTTTTCCACGGAAAGATCGCATTTAGCCTAACAGCACTGCAGGCCGCCAGAAATATGCTGTAGAGATCCACCGGTGGAAGATTTAACATTATCTCCAGAGATTTGGTGGTTGTAGAGAGCAGTGCTCCCGTGTAGAGCATTAAGGCTGCCCTCTGTACCCGTTCTAGCTTGGCTCTGGTAAGAGTCCTGCTCAATGCCGGCCACCATACGACGACCCCGTAGAAGAGAATGGGTCTTATCACAGCAGTGTACATCCAGTGTACAATGTGTGGCTTTATTCCCCACTTCTTCCCCACTGGCATATAGAGCAACAATGGCTTTCTTGGAGCGGTCTTCAATGTTCCGCCTCCAGTCGAATTTTTTATCTAATATAATTCCGAGATATTCGACCTCGATTGAAAGACTAAGTACAATTCCATTTACAGATGGTAGTTTGAAGTCGGGAATTTTATATTTCCTCCACCAGATCCTGCTGTACCCGCACCGTACGGAGTGATTTGATAACAGCCTCGGGATAGACATTGTTGAAGGCCTCGATATCTTAAATGATCCCCAGCGTGAACTCCTTTATGGCCAATCCTTTCCCGATCGTTGAGACGATGTCATGGAGAGCGGTCTCCGCGGATTTGCCTTTTGAGAACGCATGCTGGTTCGAGAAGAGTTTGTCTTTCCTTATATTTCGCCGAATATGCTCATCTATGAGCCTCTCAAGAGTTTTGATAAGGAATGAGGTGAGGCTTATAGGCCTGAAATCCTTGGGTTTCGCGTGAGCAGTTCTGCCTCCCTTCGGTAGAAAGACGACTTTCGAATTCGTCCACACATGAGGACTGTGGGTGACGGTAAGGCATGCTGTAAAAATCTGTGTAAGCAGGGGACAGAGAAGGTCCTTCCCTACTTGCAATTGTGCGGGGAAAATTCCATCTGGTCCTGGAGACTTGTAAGGTTCGAAGGACATTACTGCCCATTCCACCTTGTCGTGGCTCACTATATTCCCTGTGGTATTCCCTAGGAGCGAGATGGTTTGGAGACCTGGCGTGATGTTGGAGTCATCAGAGCACCCAGGAAAGTGAGTGGTGTTTGGTAACTCCAGCATTTCGTCGGTTGTAGATGTCCATTTTCCGTTTGATTTTTGGAGAGAATTTGCGAAAGACCCGTTCTATTGGCTTGGTTAAAGAGTCGCCTGCTGGGGTTTCTTTTTACCCTTCGGTAGGGTCTTAGGGCAGGAGACTCTGAAAGTAGAATTACAGGCGTTTGTTACAAGATCTACCGTTTTATCTATTTTTGACGGTGAGTCCAGCTCACCGATAGAAACGACCTTCGTGTTTGAGGGACTCGCTTCATCAGGTGTTTGCGATAGGCCTAGCCTATCGTGATAAACGTGTCTGGAAAAAGAGGCTGATAGGAGGTTCTTATATTTCTGCCAATCCGTTCGCCTCTTATTCCTATACGCTGCTAGAGTAGTAGGATTGAGATTGATCTTAATTGTTATGTAGAGGTGGTCGGAAAAGGAGTGCTCTTTGGACACTTGCCAGTCGCTTATCAGGTCTGACATGCTGCCTGATGCGATGGTGATGTCCAGCACTTCTCTTCTGACAGAGGCCATGAAGGTGGGATCGTTCCCCCGGTTGCATATATATAGATTATTTGCTAATATAAAATCAAGTAAACACTCACCTCGAGGATTGGTATCGCTTGAGCCCCATATATCATGGTGCGAGTTCGAGTCAGCTCCAATTATGACCGGGAGTCTTTCCTTGTCGGCCACTTTCCTTCAGTCTTTCTGGAGGGAGAGATTGGCTGTCGTGTGGCATGTAGCTCGCCAGGAGCCAGACGGTGCTCTCTTTCAGCTAGACGCTTACGCTGACGTCGCTGTATTGAGAGAGGAGAATATAACAAAATACTTTTTATGAGAATACATGCTCTGATTCTACCTGCTACTGGGGCTGTTACCGTTTGGTAGGCATTAGAGTTCAGTCCGCAAACCCGGATTCTGACGATCCACGGCTCTTGGACGAGAATGATGGCCCCAGCCCTTTCGCTGAGTCGAAGAAGGAGGGCAGCCGAGGCTGCGTTGGAATGGTGCAGATTAATTTGCAGAATCTGCACCATCTCTAGAGTCGCCGATGTCCTCTAGCTCTTTCCTTGGGTGGCGGCCCTGACTGTGTTGTCAAGGTGCTCGCTGTTTTATTTTGCTCTGGCTCAGGGGTCTTGGGGACGCTCCAGGTGCCTCCCGGTTTCATGAGTAAGCGTGGTCGCAGAAGTGGGTGCGCTCGAGGCATTGCCCGGCTGCTCCGTCTGTCTGACTCCCTCCTTCTTCTTGTGGTCCTTAATGGTGATGGAGTAAAAGCCGTAGCTTATTACCCCACCACAGTCCGCGAGCACTGAGATAGAAGCGTCGTTGATGACAAGGTCAACGTAACGTTGCTTCTCCTTGGTCTCGAAAACTCGGACTATCCTCCAATCACTGGTGGGTAGATCTCCGTTGCCAAGGCGGATGAGCTCGAGGATCTCCTGCGGTTGAGTTGGTTCCGCTGGGATCCAAGCCCAGTCTCGAGGCCAATTAGGGATCTCGTCCCTGTGGACAGCCACAGCTGTACCACCGTGGAGATTGCCTCCTTGTACAGCCGTACTGCGCACTCGTCCGCGACCAACTTTATTTGTCATGATACCAGCCGGCGTGACGGACGACTGGTGCAGGGCCGGGATAGTTCAGGAGTATGCCCTTCTCGACCCTGCAGAGACCCATCAAGACGGACTTCCAATTTTCGGTGCTGATATTCATATCGGGATGGCTCTTGTCATGCACAGGCATCGTTAGGTGCACTTTTGCAGCCTCGCTAAATGGCTTAGCTGATACGGCTATCGACCGCCGTTTTGGGGGGAGGAAGTCCTGTGCCGCTACGGTCCACTCGGGGTACCGTGCTGAGGTCGCTGTCTCCTAGAGGCACGGTCCTTTCTCTGGTCCGTGCAAGTGGGAGGTTAACCCTTCCCGCCGTTCCCTGAGGGGCGCTTTTCGCTGGCGTCCAGCGTTCTTGGCCCACTCGAGAGAGGCTTTCTGTGCCTCCGTCAGTTACGCGTACGGCATAGCCTCCAGCCGTTTGATGACCTTCGGGGCTGCCCTTTGGTCGCGCTGGGCCCTGGGGTGAGGTTTAATGGCTTTGCCAGTGTTTTGCGCAGTGGTGGTTGGTTTAATGTCCGGGTGAGGCCTTGGTGAGCCGGGGGGATTTATCGTCCTCAGCTTTTCCACCGAAAGCGACTTTCCCTCAAGAGGCTTATTACTTCCGGCTTTTCCGGAGGATGGCTTACCCTCAAGGGGTGGGGCCATATCTCCAGTCCATGCGGAGTATCGAAGCTGAGTAACGGGCTGTACAGGCCTTTCGGCACCTTCGATGCGGTTACCGAGATAGGATTGGACGTTTCTTCGCCGTGTCCGTCGGCGGCACTACCCGTGCAGTGTTCCGAGGCTTGGTGCCCCATACCGCAGCAAGTCGACCGTTACTCCCGGCAAACCATCCACGGGTACGGTGATGCATGACACCCTGGATTAGGGGGAAGGGTAGTTTCTACACCCTCCGGGTCTAGATCCGTAGTGTTCAGTAGAAACAGGGTCACTTCTGGAAGGGTACGATGCCTCATAGTGCACTACGGTCTTGGTGTGCCATTGGGTAGGTGTCTAGGATAACCTGGGCACTATATTGCGTTTCATCCACACCCTGCCATCGGTCCACCCCTAAATAATACACCTGATTATAAAATTTTGTTTTCAGCACGAAATCAAATAGCCTCGAAAAAGAGCTTTGCTTTACGATGGGCCTGTAATTGCATAAATTATTGCTATTGCCTGATTTGTGAATAGGAACAATTGAACACAGTTTCCAAGTATCCAAAAAATAGTGTTATCTATACACTTGTTAAAAAGTTAGGCTATTGGGATTGATATCAAAGAAGAGTGTAGTTTTAAAAAATGGTACAAGACCCGCATGATTCAAACTATTTTTAAGGTTAGCGAATGCTAATTTGAAGATATAGTAAAACCCTCAATGATGTCCAGTGGCAAAGGATAAATTGTGTGATTTTTATTTGAGTTATAATTGTCAAAAATTTGCGATAAGATTGCAAGAATCAACCGGATTGACCGATGTATTATTTCCATAGATAAAACTAGTTGGATAACCGTTTGTTTTGCTCTTTGAACTCCAAGCTCCAAAAAACTATTGTGGGTTGGATCTTAATTTTATTCTACATTTAACAACGTATGTATTATTCATAGATAAAACAAGTTGCGCTTGGAGTCCATGTAATACATCCATAATATTATAATTGGAATAGTCACTCACAAATGGACTTCTTGCACTGCGTTTCAAATAGGAGTATATACAATTTCAATTCCACTAGGAGCGCGTTATGATGGAATGTTTTATTTGATATCGAAGCTAAGCACTTCTCACAAGGTGCATTCAACTCGGCAGAAGTAAATACTAAATCTAAGATTTTATTCGCCTCATTTACGACAAAGTTAATTTGGTAAGCCATGCGATAATATTGTACTAATAAAAAGAAGGTCAATGTCAGACTTTATATTTGATGGTAACAAAAGATTATAATCATTTACCCAAGTAATTTTGCTGAGATTAAAATCACAAAGCCAAAGTTCTTCATCGGTGTAATTAACACTATCACTTATATCTACCAAATTACGTAAATTCATTTTATATGCATCAATGTCACGGTACCGATAGATGTCGCTGTTGACCACTGGCTGACAGAACTCGTTACTTATATTCCTTCTGTGAAGGCTACATATAAATGCGGCCACTGTGGGAAAAACGGCTTCTTCTTTTTCTAGTTCGATCTTCGGTGAACAGCGACATCAGCGCGAATTGTTTCTTTCAACCAATATTTGTGAGTGGAAGTTTTGTGAGAGGTAATAGGAGAGTTTCGGCGTCTCAAGGATCGGCTCCCCCGTCATCCCCGTTGTCGAAATTCAAGAGGAATTTTGATTATTTTCATTCCCCCGCTCGAACAACTAAGGGAAAATGAAACGTACTATAGTTCAATTAAATTTAAAATTAAATAAGCGAATTTAAATTAAATCAGAATTATAATAAAAATTTAAATAAATCTAAATAATCTGAAGTTAAAATTAAAAATATAAATAATATAAATTATAAATAGTAGAATTTCCGGAACGTACAAATTTCTATTGGAGGTTAACGACCTGGCGAATCAGAAAGAAGGAGAGAAATACAAAAAAAAATCACTTAAGATCAAGGAGAGGATAGCAATGGAGCGGGAGAATTTTCGACAGCTACGGGTCGAGAGCAAGGCAGCAAACATTAGCGCACAGCAGCCGCCGCCGCCAACGACGCCACGGACAACAGCGGACCGGAACATCGCAGCGCATAGCCAACGCCGCCGACAGTAGCAGCATAGCAGCGGGACAGCATTTAGTCTAAGCAAGTTACATTTTTTTTTTATTCTTATAATATATTTACCTTTCTTATTAAGTTTCTTACATCCGCCAAATACCTTGAATTTAACTAATTTTTTTTTTAATGTAATTAATTGCCGCAATTTTTTTTTATACAATTTAGTCTTAATATTGTAGGTTGATCATTTAATTTAGCAACACGTGGCTTGATTCCTTTCTTTTCGTTTACTTTTCACATTTTCTTTTCTCATTTAAGTATTTTTGTTTTCTTCCTTTTTGCCATTTTTATAATTATAGTTTCTTGCTATTGCTTTTTTGCTTTTATATTTTGTGTTTTTTTTTACCCTGCTAACACATATTCAATGGTTTACTTCGCAGTCTTTAGTGTTCAGTTTGCCACTGATTTTTTTGTATTTTTTTTTAGTTTTTTATTAATAGCACTTCGTACAGTTATTAAAGCTAGGATTTAAGTATATTTATTTATAATAATTACACGACTTTTCAGCCGATAAAGCAGGCAATTTAGGTAGCTGGGTGTGTATATATGTTTATTTTATATTTGTTTTGTTGTCGCAAACGATTCTCACAGGCTCTCAAATGTTTGCTGGTACCAACATCACTGGAGTGACATGCATATACATATATATATTTTCGAGGGTTAAATATACCAACATAGATGCACCCTGGGATTCTAAAGGAGGGTGTAAAGTGTAATCCAACTTCCTCGGGTTGTCGGGCAGAGTTTCTATGACCTTTGCGTGCTCGTAGTCAAGATTTTTCCACGGAAAGATCGCATTTAGCCTTGCAGCACTGCAGGCCGCCAGAAATATGCTGTAGAGATCCACCGGTGGAAGATTTAACATTATCTCCAGAGATTTGGTGGTTGTAGAGAGCAGTGCTCCCGTGTAGAGCATTAAGGCTGCCCTCTGTACCCGTTCTAGCTTGGCTCTGGTAAGAGTCCTGCTCAATGCCGGCCACCATACGACGACCCCGTAGAAGAGAATGGGTCTTATCACAGCAGTGTACATCCAGTGTACAATGTGTGGCTTTAATCCCCACTTCTTCCCCACTGGCATATAGAGCAACAATGGCTTTCTTGGAGCGGTCTTCAATGTTCCGCCTCCAGTCGAATTTTTTATCTAATATAATTCCGAGATATTCGACCTCGGTTGAAAGACTAAGTACAATTCCATTTACAGATGGTAGTTTGAAGTCGGGAATTTTATATTTCCTCCACCAGATCCTGCTGTACCCGCACCATACGGAGTGATTTGATAACAGCCTCGGGATAGACATTGTTGAAGGCCTCGATATCTTAAATGATCCCCAGCGTGAACTCCTTTATGGCCAATCCTTTCCCGATCGTTGAGACGATGTCATGGAGAGCGGTCTCCGCGGATTTGCCTTTTGAGAACGCATGCTGGTTCGAGAAGAGTTTGTCTTTCCTTATATTTCGCCGAATATGCTCATCTATGAGCCTCTCAAGAGTTTTGATAAGGAATGAGGTGAGGCTTATAGGCCTGAAATCCTTGGGTTTCGCGTGAGCAGTTCTGCCTCCCTTCGGTAGAAAGACGACTTTCGAATTCGTCCACACATGAGGACTGTGGGTGACGGTAAGGCATGCTGTAAAAATCTGTGTAAGCAGGGGACAGAGAAGGTCCTTCCCTACTTGCAATTGTGCGGGAAAAATTCCATCTGGTCCTGGAGACTTGTAAGGTTCGAAGGACATTACTGCCCATTCCACCTTGTCGTGGCTCACTATATTCCCTGTGGTATTCCCTAGGAGCGAGATGGTTTGGAGACCTGGCGTGATGTTGGAGTCATCAGAGCACCCAGGAAAGTGAGTGGTCTTTGGTAACTCCAGCATTTCGTCGGTTGTAGATGTCCATTTTCCGTTTGATTTTTGGAGAGAATTTGCGAAAGACCCGTTCTATTGGCTTGGTTAAAGAGTCGCCTGCTGGGGTTTCTTTTTACCATTCGGTAGGGTCTTAGGGCAGGAGACTCTGAAAGTAGAATTACAGGCGTTTGTTGCAAGATCTACCGTTTTATCTATTTTTGACGGTGAGTCCAGCTCACCGATAGAAACGACCTTCGTGTTTGAGGGACTCGCTTCATCAGGTGTTTGCGATAGGCCTAGCCTTTCGTGATAAACGTGTCTGGAAAAAGAGGCTGATAGGAGGTTCTTATATTTCTGCCAATCTGTTCGCCTCTTATTCCTATACGCTGCTAGAGTAGTAGGATTGAGATTGATCTTAATTGTTATGTAGAGGTGGTCGGAAAAGGAGTGCTCTTTGGACACTTGCCAGTCGCTTATCAGGTCTGACATGCTGCCTGATGCGATGGTGATGTCCAGCACTTCTCTTCTGACAGAGGCCATGAAGGTGGGATCGTTCCCCCGGTTGCATATATATAGATTATTTGCTAATATAAAATCAAGTAAACACTCACCTCGAGGATTGGTATAGCTTGAGCCCAAATATCATGGTGCGAGTTCGAGTCAGCTCCAATTATGACCGGGAGTCTTTCCTTGTCGGCCACTTTCCTTCAGTCTTTCTGGAGGGAGAGATTGGCTGTCGTGTGGCATGTAGCTCGCCAGGAGCCAGACGGTGCTCTCTTTCAGCTAGACGCTTACGCTGACGTCGCTGTATTGAGAGAGGAGAATATAACAAAATACTTTTTATGAGAATACATGCTCTGATTCTACCTGCTACTGGGGCTGTTACCGTTTGGTAGGCATTAGAGTTCAGTCCGCAAACCCGGATTCTGACGATCCACGGCTCTTGGACGAGAATGATGGCCCCAGCCCTTTCGCTGAGTCGAAGAAGGAGGGCAGCCGAGGCTGCGTTGGAATGGTGCAGATTAATTTGCAGAATCTGCACCATCTCTAGAGTCGCCGATGTCCTCTAGCTCTTTCCTTGGGTGGCGGCCCTGACTGTGTTGTCAAGGTGCTCGCTGTTTTATTTTGCTCTGGCTCAGGGGTCTTGGGGACGCTCCAGGTGCCTCCCGGTTTCATGAGTAAGCGTGGTCGCAGAAGTGGGTGCGCTCGAGGCATTGCCCGGCTGCTCCGTCTGTCTGACTCCCTCCTTCTTCTTGTGGTCCTTAATGGTGATGGAGTAAAAGCCGTAGCTTATTACCCCACCACAGTCCGCGAGCACTGAGATAGAAGCATCGTTGATGACAAGGTCAACGTAACGTTGCTTCTCCTTGGTCTCGAAAACTCGGACTATCCTCCAATCACTGGTGGGTAGATCTCCGTTGCCAAGGCGGATGAGCTCGAGGATCTCCTGCGGTTGAGTTGGTTCCGCTGGGATCCAAGCCCAGTCTCGAGGCCAATTAGGGATCTCGTCCCTGTGGACAGCCACAGCTGTACCACCGTGGAGATTGCCTCCTTGTACAGCCGTACTGCGCACTCGTCCGCGACCAACTTTATTTGCCATGATACCAGCCGGCGTGACGGACGACTGGTGCAGGGCCGGGATAGTTCAGGAGTATGCCCTTCTCGACCCTGCAGAGACCCAGCAAGACGGACTTCCAATTTTCGGTGCTGATATTCATATCGGGATGGCTCTTGTCATGCACAGGCATCGTTAGGTGCACTTTTGCAGCCTCGCTAAATGGCTTAGCTGATACGGCTATCGACCGCCGTTTTGGTGGGAGGAAGTCCTGTGCCGCTACGGTCCACTCGGGGTACCGTGCTGAGGTCGCTGTCTCCTAGAGGCACGGTCCTTTCTCTGGTCCGTGCAAGTGGGAGGTTAACCCTTCCCGCCGTTCCCTGAGGGGCGCTTTTCGCTGGCGTCCAGCGTTCTTGGCCCACTCGAGAGAGGCTTTCTGTGCCTCCGTCAGTTACGCGTACGGCATAGCCTCCAGCCGTTTGATGACCTTCGGGGCTGCCCTTTGGTCGCGCTGGGCCCTGGGGTGAGGTTTAATGGCTTTGCCAGTGTTTTGCGCAGTGGTGGTTGGTTTAATGTCCGGGTGAGGCCTTGGTGAGCCGGGGGGATTTATCGTCCTCAGCTTTTCCACCGAAAGCGACTTTCCCTCAAGAGGCTTATTACTTCCGGCTTTTCCGGAGGATGGCTTACCCTCAAGGGGTGGGGCCATATCTCCAGTCCATGCGGAGTATCGAAGCTGAGTAACGGGCTGTACAGGCCTTTCGGCACCTTCGATGCGGTTACCGAGATAGGATTGGACGTTTCTTCGCCGTGTCCGTCGGCGGCACTACCCGTGCAGTGTTCCGAGGCTTGGTGCCCCATACCGCAGCAAGTCGACCGTTACTCCCGGCAAACCATCCACGGGTACGGTGATGCATGACACCCTGGATTAGGGGGAAGGGTAGTTTCTACACCCTCCGGGTCTAGATCCGTAGTGTTCAGTAGAAACAGGGTCACCTCTGGAAGGGTACGATGCCTCATCGTGCACTACGGTCTTGGTGTGCGATTGGGTAGGTGTCTAGGATAACGTGGGCACTATATTGCGCTTCATCCACACCCTGCCATCGGTCCACCCCTAAATAATACACCTGATTATAAAATTTTGTTTTCAGCACGAAATCAAATAGCCTCGAAAAAGAGCTTTGCTTTACGATGGGCCTGTAATTGCATAAATTATTGCTATCGCCTGATTTGTGAATAGGAACAATTGAACACAGTTTCCAAGTATCCAAAAAATAGTGTTATCTATACACTTGTTAAAAAGTTAGGCTATTGGGATTGATATCAAAGAAGAGTGTAGTTTTAAAAATGGTGCAAGACCCGCATGATTCAAACTATTTTTAAAGATAGCGAATGCTAATTTGAAGATATAGTAAAACCCTCAATGATGTCCAGGGGCAAAGGATCAATTGTGTGATTTTTATTTGAGTTATAATTGTCAAAAATTTGCGATAAGATTGCAAGAATCAACCGGATTGACCGATGTATTATTTCCATAGATAAAACTAGTTGGATAACCGTTTGTTTTGCTCTTTGAACTCCAAGCTCCAAAAAACTATTGTGGGTTGGATCTTAATTTTATTCTACATTTAACAACGTATGTATTATTCATAGATAAAACAAGTTGCGCTTGGAGTCCATGTAATACATCCATAATATTATAATTGGAATAGTCACTCACAAATGGACTTCTTGCACTGCGTTTCAAATAGGAGTATATACAATTTCAATTCCACTAGGAGCGCGTTATGATGGAGTGTTTTATTTGATATCGAAGCTAAGCACTTCTCACAAGGCGCATTCAACTCGGCAGAAGTAAATACTAAATCTAAGATTTTATTCGCCTCATTTACGACAAAGTTAATATGATAAGCCATGCGATAATATTGTACTAATAAAAAGCAGGTCAATGTCAGACTTTATATTTGGTGGTAACAAAAGATTATAATCATTTACCCAAGTAATTTTGCTGAGGTTAAAATCACAAAGCCAAAGTTCTTCATCGGTGTAATTAACACTATCACTTATATCTACCAAATTACGTAAATTCATTTTATATGCATCAATGTCACGGTACCGATAGATGTCGCTGTTGACCACTGGCTGACAGAACTCGTTACTTCTATTCCTTCTGTGAAGGCTACATATAAATGCGGCCACTGTGGGAAAAATGGCTTCTTCTTTTTCTAGTTCGATCTTCGGTGAACAGCGACATCAGCGCGAATTGTTTCTTTCAACCAATATTTGTGAGTGGAAGTTTTGTGAGAGGTAATAGGAGAGTTTCGGGGTCTCAAGGATCGGCTCCCCCGTCATCCCCGTTGTCGAAATTCAAGAGGAATTTTGATTATTTTTATTCCCCCGCTCGAACAAATAAGCGAAAATGAAACGTACTATAGTTCAATTAAATTTAAAATTAAATAAGCGAATTTAAATTAAATCAGAATTATAATAAAAATTTAAATAAATCTAAATAATCTGAAGTTAAAATTAAAAACATAAATAATATAAATTATAAATAGTAGAATTTCCGGAACGTACAAATTTCTATTGGAGGTTAACGACCTGGCGAATCAGAAAGAAGGAGAGAAATACCAAAAAAAATCACTTAAGATCAAGGAGAGGATAGCAATGGAGCGGGAGAATTTTCGACAGCTACGGGTCGAGAGCAAGGCAGCAAACATTAGCGCACAGCAGCCGCCGCCGCCAACGACGCCACAAACAACAGTGGACCGGAACATCGCTGCGCATAGCCAACGCCACCGACAGTAGCAGCATAGCAGCGGGACAGCATTTAGTCTAAGCAAGTTACATTTTTTTTATTCTTATAATATATTTACCTTTCTTATTAAGTTTCTTACATCCGCCAAATACCTTGAATTTAACTAATTTTTTTTTTAATGTAATTAATTGCCGCAATTTTTTTTATACAATTTAGTCTTAATATTGTAGGTTGATCATTTAATTTAGCAACACGTGGCTTGATTCCTTTCTTTTCGTTTACTGTTCACATTTTCTTTTCTCATTTAAGTATTTTTGTTTTCTTCCTTTTTGCCATTTTTATAATTATAGTTTCTTGCTATTGCTTTTTTTGCTTTTATATTTTGTTTTTTTTTTTTACCCTGCTAACACATATTCAATGGTTTACTTCGCAGTCTTTAGTGTTCAGTTTGCCACTGATTTTTTTGTATTTTTTTTTAGTTTTTTATTAATAGCACTTCGTACAGTTATTAAAGCTAGGATTTAAGTATATTTATTTATAATAATTACACGACTTTTCAGCCGATAAAGCAGGCAATTTAGGTAGCTGGGTGTGTATATATGTTTATTTTATATTTGTTTTGTTGTCGCAAACGATTCTCACAGGCTCTCAAATGCTTGCTGGTACCAACATCACTGGAGTGACATGCATATACATATATATATTTTCGAGGGTTAAATATACCAACATAGATGCACCCTGGGATTCTAAAGGTGGGTGTAAAGTGTAATCCAACTTCCTCGGGTTGTCGGGCAGAGTTTCTAGGACCTTTGCGTGCTCGTAGTCAAGATTTTTCCACGGAAAGATCGCATTTAGCCTTGCAGCACTGCAGGCCGCCAGAAATATGCTGTAGAGATCCACCGGTGGAAGATTTAACATTATCTCCAGAGATTTGGTGGTTGTAGAGAGCAGTGCTCCCGTGTAGAGCATTAAGGCTGCCCTCTGTACCCGTTCTAGCTTGGCTCTGGTAAGAGTCCTGCTCAATGCCGGCCTCCATACGACGACCCCGTAGAAGAGAATGGGTCTTATCACAGCAGTGTACATCCAGTGTACAATGTGTGGCTTTATTCCCCACTTCTTCCCCACTGGCATATAGAGCAACAATGGCTTTCTTGGAGCGGTCTTCAATGTTCCGCCTCCAGTCGAATTTTTTATCTAATATAATTCCGAGATATTCGACCTCGGTTGAAAGACTAAGTACAATTCCATTTACAGATGGTAGTTTGAAGTCGGGAATTTTATATTTCCTCCACCAGATCCTGCTGTACCCGCACCGTACGGAGTGATTTGATAACAGCCTCGGTATAGACATTGTTGAAGGCCTCGATATCTTAAATGATCCCCAGCGTGAACTTCTTTATGGCCAATCCTTTCCCGATCGTTGAGACGATGTCATGGAGAGCGGTCTCCGCGGATTTGCCTTTTGAGAACGCATGCTGGTTCGAGAAGTGTTTGTCTTTCCTTATATTTCGCCGAATATGCTCATCTATGAGCCTCTCAAGAGTTTTGATAAGGAATGAGGTGAGGCTTATAGGCCTGAAATCCTTGGGTTTCGCGTGAGCAGTTCTGCCTCCCTTCGGTAGAAAGACGACTTTCGAATTCGTCCACACATGAGGACTATGGGTGACGGTAAGGCATGCTGTAAAAATCTGTGTAAGCAGGGGACAGAGAAAATCCTTCCCTACTTGCAATTGTGCGGGAAAAATTCCTTCTGGTCCTGGAGACTTGTAAGGTTCGAAGGACATTACTGCCCATTCCACCTTGTCGTGGCTCACTATATTCCCTGCGGTATTCCCTAGGAGCGAGATGGTTTGGAGACCTGGCGTGATGTTGGAGTCCTCAGAGCACCCAGGAAAGTGAGTGGTCTTTGGTAACTCCAGCATTTCGTCGGTTGTAGATGTCCATTTTCCGTTTGATTTTTGGAAAGAATTTGCGAAAGACCCGTTCTATTGGCTTGGTTAAAGAGTCGCCTGCTGGGGTTTCTTTTTACCCTTCGGTAGGGTCTTAGGGCAGGAGACTCTGAAAGTAGAATTACAGGCGTTTGTTACAAGATCTACCGTTTTATCTATTTTTGACGGTGAGTCCAGCTCACCGATAGAAACGACCTTCGTGTTTGAGGGACTCGCTTCATCAGGTGTTTGCGATAGGCCTAGCCTATCGTGATAAACGTGTCTGGAAAAAGAGGCTGATAGGAGGTTCTTATATTTCTGCCAATCCGTTCGCCTCTTATTCCTATACGCTGCTAGAGTAGTAGGATTGAGATTGATCTTAATTGTCATGTAGAGGTGGTCGGAAAAGGAGTGCTCTTTGGACACTTGCCAGTCGCTTATCAGGTCTGACATGCTGCCTGATGCGATGGTGATGTCCAGCACTTCTCTTCTGACTGAGGCCATGAAGGTGGGATCGTTCCCCCGGTTGCATATATATAGATTATTTGCTAATATAAAAACAAGTAAACACTCACCTCGAGGATTGGTATCGCTTGAGCCCCATATATCATGGTGCGAGTTCGAGTCAGCTCCAATTATGACCGGGAGTCTTTCCTTGTCGGCCACTTTCCTTCAGTCTTTCTGGAGGGAGAGATTGGCTGTCGTGTGGCATGTAGCTCGCCAGGAGCCAGACGGTGCTCTCTTTCAGCTAGACGCTTACGCTGACGTCGCTGTATTGAGAGAGGAGAATATAACAAAATACTTTTTATGAGAATACATGCTCTGATTCTACCTGCTACTGGGGCTGTTACCGTTTGGTAGGCATTAGAGTTCAGTCCGCAAACCCGGATTCTGACGATCCACGGCTCTTGGACGAGAATGATGGCCCCAGCCCTTTCGCTGAGTCGAAGAAGGAGGGCAGCCGAGGCTGCGTTGGAATGGTGCAGATTAATTTGCAGAATCTGCACCATCTCTAGAGTCGCCGATGTCCTCTAGCTCTTTCCTTGGGTGGCGGCCCTGACTGTGTTGTCAAGGTGCTCGTTGTTTTATTTTGCTCTGGCTCAGGGGTCTTGGGGACGCTCCAGGTGCCTCCCGGTTTCATGAGTAAGCGTGGTCGCAGAAGTGGGTGCGCTCGAGGCATTGCCCGGCTGCTCCGTCTGTCTGACTCCCTCCTTCTTCTTGTGGTCCTTAATGGTGATGGAGTAAAAGCCGTAGCTTATTACCCCACCACAGTCCGCGAGCACTGAGATAGAAGCATCGTTGATGACAAGGTCAACGTAACGTTGCTTCTCCTTGGTCTCGAAAACTCGGACTATCCTCCAATCACTGGTGGGTAGATCTCCGTTGCCAAGGCGGATGAGCTCGAGGATCTCCTGCGGTTGAGTTGGTTCCGCTGGGATCCAAGCCCAGTCTCGAGGCCAATTAGGGATCTCGTCCCTGTGGACAGCCACAGCTGTACCACCGTGGAGATTGCCTCCTTGTACAGCCGTACTGCGCACTCGTCCGCGGCCAACTTTATTTGTCATGATACCAGCCGGCGTGACGGACGACTGGTGCAGGGCCGGGATAGTTCAGGAGTATGCCCTTCTAGACCCTGCAGAGACCCATCAAGACGGACTTCCAATTTTCGGTGCTGATATTCATATCGGGATGGCTCTTGTCATGCACAGGCATCGTTAGGTGCACTTTTGCAGCCTCGCTAAATGGCTTAGCTGATACGGCTATCGACCGCCGTTTTGGGGGGAGGAAGTCCTGTGCCGCTACGGTCCACTCGAGGTACTGTGCTGAGGTCGCTGTCTCCTAGAGGCACGGTCCTTTCTTTGGTCCGTGCAAGTGGGAGGTTAACCCTTCCCGCCGTTCCCTGAGGGGCGCTTTTCGCTGGCGTCCAGGAGCGTTCTTGGCCCACTCGAGAGAGGCTTTCTGTGCCTCCGTCAGTTACGCGTACGGCATAGCCTCCAGCCGTTTGATGACCTTCGGGGCTGCCCTTTGGTCGCGCTGGGCCCTGGGGTGAGGTTTAATGGCTTTGCCAGTGTTTTGCGCAGTGGTGGTTGGTTTAATGTCCGGGAGAGGCCTTGGTGAGCCGGGGGGATTTATCGTCCATGCGGAGGATCGAAGCTGAGTAACGGGCCGTACAGGCCTTTCGGCACCTTCGATGCGGTTACCGAGATAGGATTGGACGTTTCTTCGCCGTGTCCGTCGGCGGCACTACCCGTGCAGTGTTCCGAGGCTTTGTGCCCCATACCGCAGCAAGTCGACCGTTACTCCCGGAGGCGGACCGGTGTACGGGAGGCGCCGTTAGTATACAATCGGCAAACCATCCACGGGTACGGTGATGCATGACACCCTGGATTATGGGGAAGGGTAGTTTCTACACCCTCCGGGTCTAGATCCGTAGTGTTCAGTAGAAACAGGGTCACTTTTGGAAGGGTACGATGCCTCAGCGTGCACTACGGTCTTGGTGTGCGATTGGGTAGGTGTCTAGGATAACCTGGGCACTATATTGCGCTTCATCCACACCCTGCCATCGGTCCACCCCTAAATAATACACCTGATTATAAAATTTTGTTTTCAGCACGAAATCAAATAGCTTCGAAAAAGAGCTTTGCTTTACGATGGGCCTGTAATTGCATAAATTATTGCTATCGCCTGATTTGTGAATAGGAACAATTGAACACAGTTTCCAAGTATCCAAAAAATAGTGTTATCTATACACTTGTTAAAAAGTTAGGCTATTGGGATGGATATCAAAGAAGAGTGTAGTTTTAAAATATGGTACAAGACCCGCATGATTCAAACTATTTTTAAGGTTAGCGAATGCTAATCTGAAGATATAGTAAAACCCTCAGTGATGTCCAGTGGCAAAGGATCAATTGTGTGATTTTTATTTGAGTTATAATTGTCAAAAATTTGCGATAAGATTGCAAGAATCAACCGGATTGACCGATGTATTATTTCCATAGATAAAACTAGTTGGATAACCGTTTGTTTTGCTCTTTGAACTCCAAGCTCCAAAAAACTATTGGGGTTGGATCTTAATTTTATTCTACATTTAACAACGTATGTATTATTCATAGATAAAACAAGTTGCGCTTGGAGTCCATGTAATACATCCATAATATTATAATTGGAATAGTCACTCACAAATGGACTTCTTGCACTGCGTTTCAAATAGGAGTATATACAATTTCAATTCCACTAGGAGCGCGTTATAATGGAATGTTTTATTTGATATCGAAGCTAAGCACTTCTCACAAGGCGCATTCAACTCGGCAGAAGTAAATACTAAATCTAAGATTTTATTCGCCTCATTTACGACAAAGTTAATTTGGTAAGCCATGCGATAATATTGTACTAATAAAAAGCAGGTCATTGTCAGACTTTATATTTGATGGTAACAAAAGATTATAATCATTTACCCAAGTAATTTTGCTGAGATTAAAATCACAAAGCCAAAGTTCTTCATCGGTGTAATTAACACTATCACTTATATCTACCAAATTACGTAAATTCATTTTATACATATGCATCAATGTCACTATTTGGTGGTATGTGAGATACCAGTATAAATAATGATTTATCTTTTGTGAATTTAACTTTAACGCAAATTTGGTCTATTAAATTTTTTCTTAAATCTAATGTTGCGATACTACTACAGAGGTCAGATCTTATTGCAATTAGTACCCCGCCCCCTCTACCTAGCCCTAATGTGATGAGATAGCGATCAACGCGGAATACATTGTAGAAGTCGAAGAAAAAATATTATTTCACATATGGCTACAACATCATATTCGTGATATTTCGTCACGACGAAATTTCGTTGATTTAGTGCGCATGCCGCTCACATTTTTGAAATAAATGCTATAATTACGAATGTCTTTCTTGTCATCACTTAATTTAGATATTGGCTAATCATCATTGGTTTGGAATCGATTGCATGGTTTTTTGAAAAAGGCGAAATGGACGTACTCTTACGCCAGCTGGCCATAATTCCGCATCAAAGAGCTAATTATACAGTAGCGGGGAACGCTCTAAATTTCCTTTTTTTTATTTTCATCTTTTTTTTATTGATTTAAGGCAAGGGACAACTTTACTGTCGACTTGCATATACTTCGCCGCGTAATTTTCAATATCAATTGCGTCGGCAGATGGTTTAAACGAAGAGAGGTGCACCCCCCTTATTCGCACCAACACTTCCAAAAACACCGGTACGAATTTTCTTCTTGACATTATGATGAGGCGGCAAATCGTTAGTAGGTATAGCACTTTTAGCACCAGATACCGAAGCATTAATAAAGAGCAGCAGCGGCAGCGTATGAAGTTGGTCCAGCGATAGAGACAGCGCTGCTATCACCATGGAGAACAATGCTAGTGTCGGCAGTGTCATCACCTCTCGGTAGTGAAGAGTGGGAATTCGAATTAATACTCTTAGCTTTGACATGACTGTTAGCAGATGAGAGCGACGATTATAGCAACAAAGATCGCAGAGCGCTTTAAAACACGTCTGTCCACTTCCGCAGTCAAAACATAGACTATTCGCTATATTGGTCATTGTTTCAATTTCGTATTGAGCAATGCAAGCAAAAAGGGGTTTCGTTCTTCCAATTTTGTTCATCAGTTCAATTTTGCATTGAACATTCTGGTCCTTCTAGCCGGATCGCTCGTTCCGTCTAATATCGAAGCGAAATCAAACGCCCATACAAACTACGTCAGCTAAATATCACTCAACACCAATATGGCTTATGCTCGCACTCTCGAATCCAAAGTGCAGCTGCAACTGAATCGGTTTGAGTTACTAAAGACCGCGTCAGATTCCATTAAAAAGTGGAGAATTGAGCGGGAGCACGAGTCGATCTATGCGTTAAAGTTTGAGGTTATAAAAGATCATGAGTACCTAACCAACAACGCGTGTTCTACTATGTTCGAAATTTGCGACCAACAAAAGATATATTGGCTGCAATTGATTGCTGAAGTTACCGCCACTAATCCTCATGACGGTTCTGTCCTCGCTCATACCTCAATGGTTGCTTCCCCGCCGTTCACGAGAGCTCGACTATCCGAACTTGACCTCCCCACGTTTGAAAGCACTTTCCGAAATCTTTTAGTGATATGTATACTTCACTCGTCGGCTACAGCAATGTCCTCGACAATGTCACGAAGCTACAATACTTGAAGCGACGTTTTGACGGCACTTTCCAAAATCTTTTAGTGATATGTATACTTCACTCGTCGGCTCCAGAAATGTCCTCGACAATGTCACGAAGCTACAATACTTGAAGCGAAGCGTGTCTGGAGAAGCAGCACGGTTGTTAGCTACCTTTGCGATCACTGCTGAAAACTCCGCTCCAACATGAACAAATTAGTCGCAAAATACGAAAATAAATGTGTCCTGATTGAAATCTATCTCGAATCATTATTCACTATGAAAAGACTATCACTTGCGTCAACAAAAGGGCTGTATGGCTTATTGTCAACCGTCGCCGAAACACTTTCGGTCTTGAAATAACTCGATGCACCTGTCGATAATTGGAATCTCATGATTGTACATCTCGTAACTCGGTGCCTTGATACAAACACCTGTCAAGCCTAGGCGCTTGGCCAGGGGGCTGCTACCACAACCTTTAACCAAAAAACTCCCTGTGAACGAAAGGACATAATAAAATCAAAACAGTTATGCTTCAACTGTTTAGGCGCTCACCCTGTAAAGGAGTGTCAGTAAAAAGGAACGTGTCGTAAGTCTAAACAACGTCATAACACTTTATTCAACAGTTTCCTTCTCAGGTCCGAGCAATCAAGTGTCAACCACGCAACGGTGGATCCTAAAGAACCAAGCCCCTTGCAGGACCAACAAAGCGATTCGCAATCATTTAGTGGAGAGGACTCAGCAGTGGTTAATCGCGCTACAGAAGGTACATGTCAACGATCCGGGTTCAGAGATTTCGTTCATTAGCGAACGAGTTGTTCAACTTCTTCGTTTAACACGTTCAGCGGCTTCAGTAAGCCTGATCGGCGTGGGGGCGTCTCATGTCTCGACTACTCGCGGCATGCACCTACAGTTACGCACACGCGCACTGAAAACGGACATTATGTTGTTCGGATTCCCTTGAAAGCATCCTCGTCAGAGCTTGGAGATTCAAAGTCAACTGCAGCTCGAGTTCTTTTCTCTCTGAGACGGCGCAAATGCTGAATACGCAAGTATGTTTTTGGATTTTCCAAGTGAATATGAAAACTGTATTCATATGAGCAAAGTTCCTGATAGCTACGTACAGAGATCGCATATCTACTATTTTCCTCCGGTGTTCTCCGGCCATCCCGCACTACAATGGCTCAGCGCGAACAATGTGCGGGAAATCTCTAAACGGTATTGTGCACACAGGTGGAAAACTTCAGACCAAGCTCCCGGACGTTCTACTTTATTTTCGTCGCCATAACTACATAGCATCTGCCGATGTGAAGCAAATGTATCACCAAGTCTTGGTTCATCAAGACGATTAGAACTTGCAAAGAATTGTATGGTTGGAGATGGGAAATTAGTAGAGTATCATCTGCGCACCGTTCCTAGCTCTGCGAGATTTCCAGCAGCTTGTAACAGACGGTACCTGTGCTAACCACAGGTCGCTACGTTTATGATGAATTCGGAGGCGCTGACACCATCAAAGAGTGCATTGATTTAGTCAGTCAAACTATACAACTTTGCAATGCTGGTCAATTCAAGCTTCAAAAATGGAGCAGCAATCATTCAATGATTCTCGCAGACTTGGACTCTAGCCTCCTTTCGACTGAAGCCAACGTCAATTTCGGCTCAGCCAACACCATTCGAACCCTCGGCTTAAGCTGGAATCCAAACTCTGACAGTTTTTATTTGTACAATCATTTTACTGCTGTACAAAATATTACAAAACGCAGCATTTTATCGCGCTTCGCTCAATTGTTTGATCCTCTGGGACTTATTTCGCTAATTATCATCACTGCAAAAATTTTCATGTAAACTTGAGTGGGATCTGCCACTTCCCAAACACTTGAAAAAATCTTGGCTCTGGTTTGAATCGGGTCTTTAGGAACTGAGCACTGTTAAAATCCCGCGCTATCTCGGCCTTACTCAACGTACCACGGGTTCGCGGGTTCTCCGATACATCATTGTTTGCCATGAGTGAGTTTTGTTCAAACAAAAACTAAACTAACTCCAATTTCCAGAGGTTCTATTCCTCGTCTTGAACTCGCGGCCGCAGTGTTGCTTACGCCGCTAACCTATTATCCCACCGCCGTATTAAAACTGAAGTCCGCACCAGTGTGGCTCTGGACTGACACATCCGTAACACTAACGCGGCTGACGAATCATACATCCAAGTGTAAGGACTTTGTCGCAAACCGAGTCAGTTTTGTCCAAGAAAAATTAATCTATGCATAATGGAAGTTTGTTCCTTATAAAGATAACCCAGCTGACTGCACCTCACGTGGCATGACTCCTCGGCAACTGCACTCTCACCACATTTAGTGGCACAGTCCAACATGGCTTTGATTAGACAGCACCTTTAGGCCAAAGACCATAGGTTATTCGTCCTAGATATACTACATACTAAAGTAGTCAACTCTGAACCTGCGTTACTGAACCATTATTCAGATTTATCTTAATTACTGCGCATAACTTCATGGTGTTTCCGGTTCGCTTACAACGCTCGTCGAAGTTAAAATAGTAATGGTGAGAAATGGTTGTCAGTGGCTGAAATGCAAGACTCATTGTTATTTTGGATTAAATTCGTTCAGCACGTTTCCTTCAAGGAAGAATTGAGCGCTCTATCCGGTAAGATTCTGATGGGTTTCTTCGGATTGGTGGACAGCGCTCCGCTCAGCGCAATCATACGACGCAAAACATCCATATATTTTGCCGCGTCACTTAAACCTATATAAGCTGATTATTAGAGACACTCATCATCGCACACTTCATGAAGGTACTAGCTCGACTTTAGCCTTACTTCGACAACGGTTCTCGATTATTGGTGGACGTGCATTGGTACGGTCATCAATCCTACGACGTGTCGCATGTGCCCGATTTCAACTCCCGCCTTCAAGAGTTACAAGTACTCGTTTATTTCAGCACGCTGGAGTAGACTACGCCGGCCTCTTTATTTTGAAGGAACGCCGTAGTCGCTCTCGTACGACATACAAATCATACGTCGCGCTATTTATATGTTCTGCGACATCATACATATATCTAGAGTTAGTAACCGACTATACACCTGAAGCCTTCATCGCAGCCTATAAACGATTCACTGGAATTTACGGTTTATGCAAAACCATCAACAGCGATCAAGGAACAAACTTTGTTGGTGCCGACAAATAGCTCGGGCAACTTTTTTCATCAGCTTCAAATGAGATGACCCGCCTAAGTCACTTACTCTCAAAGGATGGAACACAATGGCGCTTCAACCCACCATCTGCTCCAAACTTCTGAGGGCATTAGGAAGCCGGGGTGGAATCAATGAAGCATCACCTCAAACGTGTTATGAAGACTACTTGTTTACATATAAAGAGTTTACTACGACATTTTGACAGATTCAAGCTGTTCTCAACTCTCGACCTCTATGCAGACTCACTGATGATCCAGATAATATGGATTACCTTACACCGGGTCAATTCTTTGTCGGAGGACCCATAGCGACGTTACCCGAGCCTAATGTGACTAACTTGTCGAAAACTCCTCTCTCGCGTTGGCAATTAACAATTCTGAGGAAAATGGCGTAAGAAGTATTTGCAACAACTACAAGCTCGCTACAAGTGGCAACAACCAACATCATCTATTAAAATTGGCGCAATAGTTTTCATAATCGACGAAAGATAAACTCCATCAAAATTTCCTCTGGGTACAGTCGTCAAACTACATCCTGGTTATGATAGTTTAATCAGAGTCGTTACCATTAAGACAGCAACAACTACTCTGGTGCGTCCAGTTAGTAAGCTGTGTCTACTCCCAACCCTCAAAGTCTGCGGATCACGAAGATGATATACCAGCGGCTCAACTATCACGAGGTATGCCTTTGAGAAGGCAAAAATGGTCCGAACGCACTCCAGTGTTTGCAGAAAGCGGCATGCCGAAGTTCTGTTCCAATTGGATATGAAAAGCAAGATCCGACCTTTCCCTCTCTTTTAGAACACAATGTTCCATTTCTGAGTAAGTTCATACATAAGTACATACGTATGTATGTTTCCCAAATCGCGTTATCGCAAAATTTGTATAAATTAGAAAATATAAAAATACAAAATGTAAACAAAGATTGTATTGTAAACAAAGTCTTTTTTTTAAATAAAAGTTTGTTTTGTAAACAAGTTTGTCTTGTTATGGACCACATATATGAAAAAACTTCAATCAGCTTATAACATTATACTACCTGTTGATTGTACCATGAGTACATCTTTGTTATTTTGTCGCGATCTGGTAACCAGAAAATCAGACCACATATTTTGACATTCTCTCATTTTCTTTCATTCGTTGAAAAAATCATCAAACCGTATAACAAATTAAGGAATCTTCACTTGATGGTGTTGGCTTAAGGATCATCATATTGTAATAATAATAATATAGTTTTATACTAGTCGTCATCTTTGGTAAGCGACTAGCAAAAGAACGTCCCACTCGCTTATAATAAACTCTCTTATATTTTGAATACACTTTACAACACTAGTCTGTCAAAATTAATGGTCGTTTGTAAAATTTGCTAGCAAAACAAAACAAAATGAGTAATTCTTATAAGAGGCGATTGTACTTACGTCTGCTCTATCTTTTTTTTTTTTACTTATTTTGATGTTTAGCGAAAATTTCCAAATTTACCTTGATTATTCACAATAGCACTAGGGGTGGTAATGGCGCAATTTTTCATGCGTTGATTCATTGGTGCAACCGCACTGTAATGCGTTAATACATTAAGTTAACTCACTCGCCCCCATGATACATATGTATCGAGTAGCAGTATTGTAACACATCGTGGATTGGTGCGTTAAATGCATGGTTGAAAGATAGGGTTACGACAATTCGCGAGGGTGAAAACATAAACGAGGAACAGCTGATAGCTGTGACGTAATCCGTACTAATCGTGGTTTGTTTACATTTTTATATTCAATTGTGTTTGATTCTAGGTTCAACAAAAGTTGTAAAATATCGATATTAAGTGTACAAAATAAATAAAAGTTGTTAAATACATGTAATTCGATGCATTTTATTTATTGTAAAAACAAAAAAAGTTGTTCCGCTGCAAAATGAAGTGAATACAGGCTATCTGAAAATGTGCATAGAATCAAGGCACTTCACGTCTTGCAGGCCTTTAACAAAAGTTTTAAAATATCGATATTAAGTGTATTAAATAAATAAATGTTGTTAAATACATGTAATTCTATGCATTTTATTTATTGTAAAAAGAAAAAAAGCAGTGTACAATAAATACTAAGTATGTATTAATACTATGTGGTTATTTGCGTGAATTTTCTCTTACGACTATACGCATTGTCAAAAATCTTTTTATTTAAAGTCCGTATTTTAAAATACCTCTTTTTAAATCAGTCTTAAGTTTTTGTATTTGAACAGTCGTAAAAATAACGCGCAATTTTGTTTCCATATTTTTCTGCTCGAATGCTATTTTTCGCATACGCTGTTCGAGATCACACATTTCTTTGGATCGGTTTTTGTCTGCCTCCCGCAAAGCAAAGTTTTCTTTATATAGCAACTCACTGCAAACAACTTTGAGTTAGTTTATTTCGATTTGCGGATTATTAATGCAATCGTACTTCCTTATTTTGTTCCAGTAGGTTTATTTGCCCTAGCTGGTTAACGGATGATTCACGCAAGCAAATGTTTTCCAACTTTAGATCCTCACTGTAGAAATTAATTATAAGTATTTATTTTGATGTACAAACGAACTTTATTTCACTTACATTTCTTGTTTTAGTTGCTTTATGGTATCTTGAGTTGACGACACTGGAACCTCGTATTCCTCTTCAATATTTGCCATTGAATGACACTCATTTGGCGATATATTTTCCATATGCCAGCAAGTCAACAACCAAACGCAAACGAAAATCGAAATGTAAGCAAACTTTGGTTGGTACGGATACCGTCACAGCAATCAGCTGTATGGGGAATCGAGTGGATTCGCTTCGTGATTGGGCTGCCAATTAGCTTTTGGAGAGCAAATCATGTGCCCTGGAAACGTACTATTACAAATTTTGGAGGTGTTTTTTCTTGTTTGTTTAAATTGGAGCAATTTTGTCTCTGTTTGCCGTTAATGTTTGCTATCTACGTATATTCGTAATCAAAGGTTATTTCACATAATTGTGTTCTGTACTTCTCCACAGGAAATACATATTTTAAGGAAAATCTCAAAAACTATTTTTTTTAATTGCTTGAATGGGGAAGAATATCAACACGCACTAAAAATTATTGTTGGGCTCTTAACGCAGTATTGTGCCATATTGCAGCGAAATGACGTATCCGATCATTTTATTTTTTGTTCTTGTTGCAGTATCCGACTTTCCTATCATTCTTGGTATTGCGCTATAAACACAATGTATCGCTCTCATAACTCACCTTGAGTATCAACTAAAGCTCTGCATGAATGCAAAACAATGGCTTCATGAATCACTCATACAAATTGTAGCTTCGAAATCATTCAAATTATTGCCAATGAATTGCAGACTCAAACTCAATGTGGGCGTTTGGTGCTTAACAGGATGGTACGTATGAATTCTATCCTCAGCAAAAACCGGTTACCACAACGTTCATGTACTTTGGTTTGAATGAACATTGTAGAAAATGTGCGTGGAATGAATGGAACTTGTGCGCAGAGGAAGTTGAATTATGTTTGAGATTAGTAATAAATATTATTGTGCAGTGGGTCAATCGAATGATTGAACTGCAAAATAGTTGAAAAGTGAGTGTGACGTGCACCAGCTGTAGACAATAGAATTACGCAGTTAATGTATTTTTTAAATACATATGTACATATTTACATATTACTTGTGTTAAAATTAAAAGTAATAAATTATATAATTATATGTATGTATGTATGTAGCTCAAATATTTCAGTACATATATATTTAATCACATATACAAAATAAAACATGAGCTAAAAAAATTGTCCTCCTTAGTGATAGTATTATGTATATAAGTACATATGTATATGCATACATACATTTGTACATAAGTTAACTTAGGGTAAGTTAATACCACCCAAGCTGCCTGACACATGACTCGCCGCCATACATCAAACACTTCAGACCGACATATTAGAACCACCCACGAAGACATCATAAACTAAAAACCGAAACCAACCACTTCTACAAGATGTCGTAAATTACAATAGACCCGCATTCCAGAAGATCGAATAACGCATTCATATTCCGTTATTCGATCACTAATCATAAACTGGCTACACTAAGTTGACCCACATCAAAACATTTAATGGTCAACTTAATAAAAGTCAATACTGCACATGTTGCCCGAAATATGATCACCCATCATAAATTCGGCCGCATTAATAAACGCATAGCAAGACGACAATGCTAAGTGGCACACAGCTATGTGGAACGGAAATCGGCAAACAACTGACTCGGCCGAACCGCACTTGTAAAACCAAGTGCAATTATAAACATGACCCGCTCAACAAACAAACATGTGGGCCACAGTCGGAGTCAGCACAAGTGTGACCGAAATTAATGTTGTAAACATTAATTGTACAACCACACATGGGAGCCACCCGCTAAATTCAACGTCAGCATGCAGTCGCAGCGAAGCAGCATGAATTTACCACGCAGCAGATTACAGACGCTACGCAGCAAAATGCAGTTGCAGCGCAGGCATAGCTAAGTATAAATATTAAGATTATTGTAACTTAGCTTTAGATTAAATTATCATATTAATAAACGCGGTCGTGCTGCCCCTCTCAGCCCCGCAATAAAAAATAAAATACTTGTTTTATTTAACTGGCGCCCGAGCAAAAGTCTCGAGCCACGCGAATCAATAGTCCTGAAAACGTCAAGTAAGGACTCGCGCGCGCCCGAGTGAAGTGTGTTACGCGAAATCAATCCTGAAAACTAACAAGTAAGGATACGCAGTGCCGACTTTAAAAATAAAAAACTCTCGCTAAAAGGAAACCTGAAAACAAAAAAGTAAGGTAACGCGAAATTAAAACGAAAACAGCCTGAAAACCAAAAAGTAAGGCAACGCGAAATTAAAAGTGTCAAATTAACAGTGTGTGCCGAAAATATTAAGTAAGGACTCCACGACGCGACAGGAACGCGAATATAGAAATTCGCGATTATAGTGAAAAGGCCCCGCAGTAGCCAAGGCAAACCGGTGGTGTCGTGTACCAGCCTAAGCTATAAAAACCAAAAAACTATAAGAACAAAAAACTATAAAAACTAAAAAAGAAAAAGTGCTATAGTAAAAAATTGAAAGTGCAGTCAAAAATAAGTACTTAAAAAAGTACTATAATCATCTCTAAATCAACACCAGCAATTATATCAACGACATCAACTGCAGCAAGGACCCTTAAATAAGATCAACTGAACTACCTTCAACGGCCACAGCTACGATAACATTCCCAGCAGCAGCCAGCGGTAGCAAGCAAGCAGCAGTAGTAGAGTAAGAAAGTAGAACTTAGCATATTAAGCACACATACTTTTTATAACAATATTGTCAAAAAAAAAAAAAAAAAAACCCTACTACTAACCTTACAAATGGACGCGTTACCAGTCGACTTCGACTACGACGGACTGGATAAAATTATAGAACAGGTAGACATAGATAGGGAACAAAACGACAGAAACCCTCCATAGTTACAGGTATTAGTAACGAAGAAAAAGCTAGGGCTATGCAATGGGTATTCGATTGTATAGGAGAAATTAAAATAGCAACACATCTCGACTACGACAATAGTGAAAACATTGCTTCGATCGATGGAGAAATTGCATCTCAACAATTGAAACAAAAAAAAAAAGTTTTAAAAATATAAAAATAAAAATAAATTTTTAATTTAAAAATAAATTAAAAACGCATTAGCCTATTCTTTATTTTCCTGAGTAGATATTTGAAATTTTTCTATTTTTTCAGCAAATTATTGTCAAAATGTCGAATCCCAATAATTTGATAAGAGCTCCAACTCTCCCGCAGAATCCTCCTGCTCCACAAGTTGCAGGAAATTCCCAATTAAGTATGCAAGACCTTACTGCGCTTATTTCAGAAATAGCAGCTAATGTTCTAAGGCAACAAGGACCACAAGTAGTTCAAACAATTCTAAACCCTAACTCCAGTCTAGCGTCAGCAGTTGACCAACAAATAGACGAAGGAAGTAGGGGAAATTTAAATGATTTAGACAGAATACCCGATGTGGTAAAATTTCTTAAGGAATTCTCTGGGCGGCCAGGAGAATTCAACTCCTGGAAGAAAAGTGTAGACCACATTCTCAATATGTACGAGCCATTAAAAGGCTCCCCAAAATATTATGGGATTTTAAGTGTGATTAGGAAAAAGATTACCGGACAAGCCGACACAGCTCTGGAATCCTATAACACACCGCTTGATTGGCCAGCCATAACAAAATGCTTGTCAATGCACTATGCCGATAGGCGCGACTTATCTACCTTGGAATACCAAATGACAACGTTGGTAGCAATACGATTTCTGATTTTTATCAACAGGTGTACAAACACCTCTCGCTAATTTTGAATAAATTAGGTTGCGAAGGGACGAGCAATGAGACTTTACGCATGTTAACGCAATCTTATAGAAGCAAAGCGTTGGACACATTTATAAGGGGATTAAATGGAGATCTACCGAGATTATTGGGTATGAAAGAGCCAGTCGATTTACCGCAAGCTCTTCACCTGTGCCAAAAATTGGACAACCAAAATTTTAGGACGAACCATGCCTATAACGTAGGGCAATCGTACCAAAGACCAAATAAAGGCAAAAACAATAAATACACTGCAGGACCACAAGACTTCTACCCGCAGTTAGCTTATAATCCGCGATCAAGTCAACAAGCATGGCAAAGCCGGCGCTCGCAAAATAATTTTGATGCGAACGCCAATGTACCAACAAGGCCACCGAAGCCTCAGCCAAAGCCAGAACCCATGGATGTCGATCAGACCATGCACTCACGTAGGGTAAACTACACGAATAGACCTACCCAAAAAAATTATTATCAAGGAAAAAGACCTCTGGAGGCTCCCCAACACAATAACAATAAGGCACAAAGGACTTTCCACATAGCGGAACAAAAGGAAAGCGAAAATACGGATGACTCAGCTAACATTAGTTGTTTAGTATGCTGAGCTCTTCACTACCATACTTTGAAGTTAAAGTGAAGGGCGGTCAAGCTTTAAAGTTTCTTGTAGACACAGGATCAAGTAAAAACTACGTTAAACCCGATTTGGTAAAGAAATGTATACCAAACGAAACTCCATTTTACGCTAAATCAATAGCGGGAGAAATTAAAATCAGTGAGCATACTTATGCAGAATTTTTTAATATTAAAGAAAAAATAAAATTATATTTAATGTCAGCATTAAAAGTGTTTGATGGCATATTAGGAAATGATACTCTTAGAAGTATGAAAGCGGTGATACATACAGCCGAAAGTTGTATGATATTAGGAAATGGCTGTAAAGTCCACCTAAAACAACTCCCCACGCAATGCGTTAATGCAATTAACGAAAACAATCTGTTATATAAACAGAAAAGCATCGTGGAGGAGATAACTACAAAGCATCCTAAGCTTTTTGCTGAGCCTAACGAAAAGCTCACATACACAACAAAAGTTGTTGGTCAAATTAGGACAACAACAGATACACCAGTGTACTCGAAATTTTACCCTTACCCGGTAGCATTAAAAACCGAGGTAGAAAAACAGGTAAAACAGCTTCTGGACGATGGCATAATACGACCATCCAGATCGCCATATAATTCTCCTGTATGGATTGTCCCAAAGAAAGCAGATGCCGCAGGAAATAAACAATACCCTATGGTTATTGATTACAGGAAATTGAACGCAGTTACAATTTCAGACAGGTATCCAATTCCTGAAATATCTGAGGTAATATCACAATTAGGTAAAAGTAATTACTTCTCAGTATTGGATTTAAAAAGTGGTTTTCATCAGATACCATTAAGGAAATCGGACATAGAAAAAACCGCATTTTCTATCAATAACGGTAAATATGAATTTACACGTTTGCCATTTGGCCTAAAAAATGCGCCATCAATTTTTCAAAGCGCACTAGACGATATATTAAGAGAACACATTGGCAAATGTTGCTATGTGTATATCGATGATATAATCATCTTTAGCAAAACCGAAAAGGATCATTGCAAAGATATTGGAAAAATATTTAAAACGCTAGAAGACGCCAACATGAAGGTTCAGTTGGATAAGTGCGATTTTTTTAAATCAGAAACCGAATTTTTAGGGTTTGTGATTACTCCGGTTGGCATAAGAACCAATCCAAAGAAAGTGGAAGCCATCGCAAGCTTTCCAGAACCCAAGAGCCTAAAGGAACTCCGAAGCTTCCTAGGACTATCAGGATATTATCGCAAATTTGTAAAAGATTATGCAAAAATTGCTAAACCGATGACTTCACTCTGAAGAGGGGAAGAAGGGAGAATATCAAAGAACAAATCCTCAAAAGTAAGGATAAATTTAAATTCTGAAGCAAAAGAATCCTTCAGGAAAATTAAGAATTCATTAATTTCCGAAGACATTATCCTTGCTTATCCAGATTTTAAAAAAAAATTTGAATTAGCAACGGACGCTTCAAACTTCGCTATAGGCGCAGTATTATCACAAAGTGATAGACCGATAGCTTTTATATCGAGGACATTAAGCAAAGCTGAAGAACATTATGCCGCTAATGAAAAAGAATTCTTAGCAATAATTTGGGCATTAAATACCTTCAGAAATTATTTATATGGTTCCAGGAAAGTAAAAATTACAACGGATCACCAACCTTTAACTTATGCCTTAAGCAATAAGAATAACAACAGTAAAATGAAAAGGTGGAAGTCAATTCTGGAGGAATATGACTATGAATTGGCTTATAAGCCCGGCAAAGCAAATGTTGTGGCCGATGCATTATCACGAATACCACCGCAAACAACACAGTTGAATACACTGTCTACAGCGACAAATTCAGACGAAAGCTCATCGCACAACTTAATATACAGTGTCGAACAGCCGATTAACGTGTTTAAAAATCAAATTTTTTTAAACAAGGACTTAGTATCTAACTATCAATTTCAAATAATATTTCCAACATATCACCGACATATAATAACAGAATTAAGTTATACCCATGAAATTTTACTGCAGATTTTAAAAAAATATTTAAACCCATCGGTAATAAACTGCATCAAAGCAGAAGAGGACATAATGGGAGTAATACAAGAATTGTACCCCATGCACTTTAGTAAATACAAAATACGATTTTCACAGATACAAGTAGAGGATATAATAGATATTCAACAACAGCAGGAAATCATAATTAGGGAACATAACAGAGCACATAGAAATTGTTAAGAAAATAAATTACAAATTTTGAGAAAATATTATTTTCCAGGAATGGCTAGCAAAATTAAGAAACTAATTAGAATTTGCCTTACATGCAAAGAAAATAAATATGACCGACATCCGGCGAAACCGAAAGTTCAGCCAACACCAATTCCTACATTTCCAGGTCAAATAGTTCATATTGATATACTTCACATGGGAAAGCAGTTAATTTTAACAGCAGTGGACAAATTTTCTAAATACGCGATTGCGAGAATTATCCGATCCAAGGCAGCCGAGGATATCAGGCAACCATTGAGAGACATTCTTTTCTCTCTCGTACCAGAAACTCTAGTAATGGACAATGAAAAATCGTTTAAATCCGAAACGATAAATTTCATGATAGAAAATGAATTCGGCATAGAAATTCACCGAACAGCTCCATATACAAGTTGTTCGAATGGGCAAGCGGAACGTTTTCACTCCACATTGCAGGAAATAATGAGATGCCTACGTTGCGAGAATACTCACCAATCTTTCCTAGAACTTTTAGAAAGATCGGTCAAAGAGTACAACCACTCCGTGCATTCAACTACAAGGGAAAAACCCATAGAATCATTTTTTGGTAGGAGAGTCAATAGCGACCCCATATTAATAGAAAAACATAGATTAGAAATTGCTAAAAAAATCAAGGATAAACAAGTTGTTGATCTAGCTTATCACAACAGAAATAGAATAGCATTAAAACAATACGAGCCAGGAAACGAAATTTTCGTTAAAATAAATAAGAGGTTAGGAAATAAACTGACACCTAGGTATAAAAAGGAAATTGTAGCACAAAATTACAACACTACAATAAAGACACAGTCAGGAAGAATAGTTCATAAAAATAATATTAAACAAAATTGAATATATTTTTTTTTTAGGCTTACAATGGCCAAAATAAAGATGAACTTAATAACCCAAACGCTATTGTTAGCATTTGCTACCATGGCCGCACAACAAATTGACATACAGGACTTAACCAACAATAATGGATACATACCTATCAAGACTGGAGAGCAGAAGACAATAAGTAATTTCAATAAAGTCCTACATTGCATTAACTTAACAAGTTATGACGAAACAATCTCGCTAATAGCAGATAACATTAAAGCTTTGACAGCGGTAAACATTGAAGACAGACAATTACACGGTAAACAAAAATTTTGTATTACTTAAAGCAAAAATAACCTACCTATACCCACATACTAAAACAAAACGAGGACTAGTTAATATTATAGGTAAAGGATTAAAATTTATAGCAGGTACCATGGACAGCGACGATGAACAACAGATAATTAGTACATTAGACTCAATACAAAATAATGCCCAACATGCAACAGATAATGTAAATAAATTAATTTACTCTAATAGGTTTCTTACTGACCAAATTGGTAACATTACCAACCATATAGATAAGCAACAGACTCTTATTCAGAATTACATAAATATATTTAGGAAAACGACCCAGAATAAAATTAAAACTATAGAGGACGAATTAGAATTCCTTAAACACATATATCAAATAAACAATGATATAACACTTTTGCAAAATCACATACATGTACAACGACATACAGGTAGCAGTAGTTTTTTATAATGACAATATTATTATAACCTTACTAATACCCCAATATTCCTCCAACATCCTATCCAAAATTATTTTTGAACCTATTCCCAACCAAAAAATTTATCATTAGTTTTAGATGAATATGACATACTTACGGATGAAAATAATAATTTGTATAAAAAAATTGTTAAGGACAACCTAGAAAAAAATTTAATCAAATTAGATAACAATTGTTTAATAAATATCATTAAATTTGAAGAAGCAAATTGTAATTTAGTACCATCAATAAAAACAGGAATTAAAGAAGTATTACCGGGAATATTAATATTCAAAAATTTTTATCTGAATATATCTCACAATTGTAACAAATTAGAAATTAAACAAACAGGAACTTTTTTAATAAAATTTGAAAATTGTAAAGTCATAGCTACAAACAAAACTTTTGAAAATATTAAAATCAAAATGTACGATTCATTTATATTACCAAATAAGATTACAAAAATCAAAGAAAATAAAAATATTACAGAAACAGAGCTAAAATTAGAAAAATTGTACTTAAAGCAAATTAGTCAACAAGAACACATTGAACTATTGTTTAAAAATAATAAAAGTGTTCATTTAATTAGTTTAAGTTCAGATTTATTAATTGTATTATCTATTTTTGTAGTAATTTTTATTTTGATATGTATTAATAAATATAAAAGGAAATTATATATATCGCCTGAACTGCACTCACATAATCAAAATACTGCAAAAACAACAGAAGGCCCATTTCTTCAATTATCTTCAATGGCATAACTCATCCACAGCAATAATACCGATTGAGGACAATCGATTTAAGAGGGGAAGAGTTAACTTAGGGTAAGTTAATACCACCCAGGCTGCCTGACACATGACTCGCCGCCATACATCAAACACTTCAGACCGACATATTAGAACCACCCACGAAGACATCATAAACTAAAAACCGAAACCAAACACTTCTACAAGATGTCGTAAATTACAATAGACCCGCATTCCAGAAGATCGAATAACGCATTCATATTCCGTTATTCGATCACTAATCATAAACTGGCTACACTAAGTTGACCCACATCAAAACATTTAATGGTCAACTTAATAAAAGTCAATACTGCACATGTTGCCCGAAATATGATCACCCATCATAAATTCGGCCGCATTAATAAACGCATAGCAAGACGACAATGCTAAGTGGCACACAGCTATGTGGAACGGAAATCGGCAAACAACTGACTCGGCCGAACCGCACTTGTAAAACCAAGTGCAATTATAAACATGACCCGCTCAACAAACAAACATGTGGGCCACAGTCGGAGTCAGCACAAGTGTGACCGAAATTAATGTTGTAAACATTAATTGTACAACCACACATGGGAGCCACCCGCTAAATTCAACGTCAGCATGCAGTCGCAGCGAAGCAGCATGAATTTACCACGCAGCAGATTACAGACGCTACGCAGCAAAATGCAGTTGCAGCGCAGGCATAGCTAAGTATAAATATTAAGATTATTGTAACTTAGCTTTAGATTAAATTCTCATATTAATAAACGCGGTCGTGCTGCCCCTCTCAGCCCCGCAATAAAAAATAAAATACTTGTTTTATTTAACTCATATGGGGTATGTATGTAGTATATGCCTGACAGTATAGGGATAAGGGCAACATAAGGTAGCTGGAAAACATATATATGTATATACAATGTATATTATATATATATATTATACATACTTAAACGGCTGACAGACGGGGGCACTTATGCAAATTAACGAGCTCATATATCTGCATAATATTTTATGCCTGACAGACGACACTTATCTGCATTTAGACATCAGCTGATTTGACAAACGAAATTAAGCTGAAAATGGAAAGAAGGGCAAAAATACGATTGGCAGCTATTTTATTGGCAAAAAATCATCTCGCATTTAAAAAAAAAGCTTAAAATGATTCTCTTGAAGTTGCTAAATAATATTAAAATAACCAATGCATTGGCAAGCATACTCCTTAGCAGCATGCCTCTGTCTTGTATGGTTACACTTCCCGCCGACGTTAGAGAAAGGCAGGTGTGGAAATTTGTGAGTATTTTTTTATTTGCTATGAAAGATATAAATAATGTATACACATGTTTGCTATTCCATGAAGGATCGCTATGGATGCTTTTGGGAACGAGACGTGCCTTCAATGGACGAAAATCGATTCAAAGAAAACTTTCGTGTCAGTAGAACTGCTTTTCGGAGAATTTGTGGACAGCAATATGAGGACATGTATTCCACTTCATAAAAGAGTGGCTATCTCATTGTTCTCTTTAGGATCTGCTGCGGAATATAGAACTGCTGCAAGTGTATTCGGAGATGGACGCAGTACTGTTGGTGAAATTGTTGTGTATTTTTGCCAAGCAGTTTGCTTACTGCATAAATTCCTATCCTACAAACCCACCAGAAATCTAAAAAAATCGCATTTTAATTTATAATAGGGTTTAGTTTTCTTAAATTAATTAAAAAACAAACCTTTGATAATTTTTGCAGCTCTTTTCTTTAATAACAAACACTTTTTGACAGCTTCTGTATACATTTTGCTAGTTCACAATAGTATTTATCTGTCAAAAGTGGCAGCATTGCCATATTGAAATCACAATATTCAGTACTTATGCACATAATTTTCGTGCATTTATACGACTGCTTATGCGCATTTGGAAGAGAATTATCCATGAGTTAATGCAGATCAAGGCTACTTATCTAGATAACCTTGCCCGTCTGTCAGCCCTTTTAGGCAAGATCTTGTAGCATGTATATGTAAAAAAAATGTTAAGAACAATGTACGAACTTGCAGCACTAACCACTACATTGTCACGCGAAAAATGTGTGGTGTTTCTGAATTTGAGCGGTATAGTTGAAAGCGGTCTTACGTAGATGTATGCATGTATGTATGCATGTGTATAGAAGAAATCAGTTGCGTGCACAGGATAAGAAAATGCAATAAGGTACATGTACGCACTTACATATTAATATGTACATATTTTTAGCATGTTGCCCGTTATGACGCGATGTATGTATGCATGTGTGTATATACATACATATATAGATCACGATGTAGCAAAAAAGTGTATTCTACAATTCTTGTACATATGATATGCATGTACATACATATGTATGTATGAATTTAGTCATATGAAGCGCCACTTCGTCAATCGTATTAGATAGCTTTTGTGCCCTTAATTGTCCTATTGCATGAATTTATTAATATAAGCATTTGATTATTTTTTTATTGATCACAATTCATAAATCTAGTCCACTGACTTTTTTAAAATTCACGCAAACAATGATTTTTGGTGGGTACATTTAATGGGTTTTACTAATAAACATGAAATGCGTTTTTTAAGAATTATTGACATTTTTACTTTTGTTTATTTAATATTCATTAATATTTAGTAAAAAAAAATAAAGTACATTTTATAAAAAAAAAACAATGCAAATCTGAGTTTTGAACAAACAACAAAGTGAAAATCTTGAAAGTTTAAAATTTAATTGTTTGCTTACCACCTCTAAATTATTTTAAACTCCACGTTAATAAAAATATAATGTTTAATAAAGAGGCACATGGATTTCGATTTTAAATAGAAATTATTAGAAACGTGCGTCACCATTAAAATTTATAAATTGTCAATACTGAGCCGCCTCCGTATGTATGTACATACATATTATGTTATTAAAATATATGTATGTTACTAAATAATGAATTTGAAGAAAAGCAGAAATAAATGTGTTTACATGGAATTGCATACATACATATGTATGTACTCGTACGGTGCTTTGCTTAGTATGTATGTACATACATATGTGAGCACATATGTACGTACATCCACATCAATATCATCGCAAAAATCTTCCTGAAAAAAATTGCTATTGCGTTTTCGCATATCACATTTTCGAGTTCATTTGAATTATGGTGAATTATTATGAATTTTAATGAATTATACAACGTTAAGCCGCTCGTGTCTCATTGTGCTCGCATTCATAGGTTCGGCGCCATGGCTTCGTTTTACTTATGAAACGAACGAATTGCGTCTTCGGCAATAGCAAAGCCACCAACTGCCGCACAACTTCGCCGCCTGCATTCATACGGACCATTTTAAATGGGAGCGGCTTCACGAGACCGAAAAACCGGTACGAGTAAGTTGTGCATTCATGAATGAATTAATTCATGCAGATGTTTAGTATCAACTCAATAACGCAGCGCTGCTTTGCGTTACACATCACTAAATAGCACCACCTTCTCACTTTCCAACACTTTCAATGAGGTCGGCTATTTTTTAAGCTAGTTTATTTCAACCCGCTTATTTCAACTCAACTTGCTTATTTTTGTTCTTGCTTTCCACGCTATGCGATAAGTTACCTAGCGTTCTTTTGCAAGTCGCTTATAAAAGATGACGGCCACTAAACTTCTAAATATCACAGGTAACCAAGCATTTTCATTTATTCGCTATATTGGTCATCGTTTCATTTTCGTATTGAGTTGTGCAATAAAAAAGGTATTTCGTTCATCAGTTCCATTTTACATTGAACAAAGATAAAAGATACTGGCTGATCGATTAAATTCTGCAGCTCGAACTATGTTCACCAGCATCAGGTTAAAGAAGTCGCACTGTAAAGAGTCATCCTGTCTGAAGCCGGCTAAGAAAAGTCCTTCTAAATTCTAGGACAGCTGGTAGTGTTCCTTAACGTCTTTTTACAAGCCGTATTAGTTTTGCAGGGTTTTATATATTGATATCGACGGTAAGTTTGGAAAGGCGTTCTGTCAGAGAGTAGAGTAAGCGCAAAATCATTATTATTATTAAGGTCAACATTTCAAAAAATTCTTAAAATCAACGTTTATCACTGAAATTTAATGTTGTTGGCATCAGATCGTTACCTAATCGCAACCCTGAATGCGCAGTGTCATTACTGGCACCATCGAGGTTCGGAATACGAGATCACATACAATTAGTCAAACATACAGCTGCCCTACATAAAACAAGGATCGGCATTACAAAATGAGTTACAGTCGAAACATCAACAGCAACGAGCGAACAACAATAGCATCGCTCGACGGCAACCAAACTGGCATTGGACAGGGTAGTGGAGCAATTGTTGGTATAAAAAATAATGTCATGAATTATAGACCTATAAAGAAATTGACAACTATTTTAAAGCTATTTGAGACCGTTGTTAAGGCAAAGCTGACTTTCGCAGTTCCTAGCCTCATAAGTCCGAGTCAACACGGCGTTGTTAGAGGAAGGTCCACGATATCTAACCTTGCAATTTTTTCTGAAGACTGTCTTGATAGCCTTTAGGCGGGCTTTCCACTAGATACTATCTACACAGACTTTGCGATGGCTTTTGATAGGGTTGACCATAACGACCCAATTAGCGGAGGACATTGCGGTGTCAAAAGACTGTATGCCAAAATTCGTACTAAAGATTTTTGGAAAAATATGACGCGAGACATAGCAAAATTCGTTAAAATCTGTGAAATATGTTTATCAAATAAAGTAAAACCAAAAATAAAAGAGAATCTTGTTTTAATGCCAACTCCTAGTAAACCGTTTGAAACAGTAATAATTGATACAATGAAGTTTTATCGGAATTGAATAAACTTTTAAATATGAATCACTATTTTTCGACAGCACACCATCACGAAACGGTGAGCACAATTGAACGAAACGATCGCGTCTTTAATGACTACCTACGTGCATATTTGGACGAATTATACTCTGACTGGGACACATATTTAAAATACTTCACTTTTTTGCATAATACTACAACAAATACCGTATTTAACAATAAGTTCACTCCATTTAAGTTGGTTTTCGGTAAAAAGGCTGTTTTACCTAACGCGTTACGAAAAGAAAAAATTATCCATTTTATAATGTAATAAGAGAGAATGATATGGTATTAGGTCAAAAAGAACCGCGTGGCAAACATATATTAAGGCCCGTTTGTGACAGACGTAGACGTTTGTGAAACGTAACAATTTTTGACAAAAGTAAGAGCAAATATGAAATAGTTTAAAAAAACCGCGCTCAAAAAGTCACCTTATAGCCACTCGCTATAATTAGTCACTTACTTGTAAAATTGCTAAAATAAACATTAAATTTGTGTGCGACTTCTAGGCGCTTCCGCCAAGTTATTTATCTGTGCTTCTTACATCCCTCCACAGAGCCCACAAACCATCTACAATGCACATATTGCCAACATTATCTCGATGGAGTCTAAAATTGGATGTCAACAGCTTTGTGTACTTGGATATTTTAGTTTAGGTGACTTATCGTCGTCTTACTTAGCCAATGACTGTTCTCTTTCCTTCTAATGTTAGTACTTCTACATAATCATATTTAATTGATAATTTCTTGATTATTGGACTAATTCAAGTAAACAGTTTTCTTAATAAGTGTAAGCGAATATTAGATATAATATTCTTATCAAATAATTTAAAGTTTCAGCTCATGGAATATAGTCTGCCGATTTCTAAGGCCAATATTCATCATACTCCATTAGTTTTAGATTTAGGATTTTATAAGTTTTTTCATTCCTCTCCAGCAACGGAATTATTTCGCACGTGGTAAGATTCCCCGTCAGTTGGAGTATAACTAACGCCATCGTTGACACTGCAGTTGTTGAATTGATGAGTGAACCGATCCTGATGGAGCACGCTTGGTTTGCCTTTGCCGAAACATAATTGCTGATACCGGAAACTGTTGCATTCACCTGTTTGACCGGGAGGCCGATAAGACGTCTAAGCTGGTCAGTAATAAAGGAGCATTCGGATCCTGAATCAATCAATGCTCTTGCCGAAAAGGTGGAACCGCTGTATAATATATTAGTTTGAGCAGTCCCCAGTAGAATTCCTTTGTTCTAATTCGCGAAACATGACTGAACTTGACTTTGAGGGTCATATGCGGGTTCCATGCTATTAGTATCAGAAGTGATCCGTTTTGAATTGGTATGCGACCAGTTTGGATATACATGACGACTAGTGCTGAAAGTGACCAAATTTGCACTAGTATGGGAGCCATTTGGATAGTCACTAGTACCAGAATTGGTCCGACTGGAACTGGTATGGACCAGTTTGAATTTCCAACATTTTTTGTTGGAACTTGCTGAACTGCATTCAAATGAAGCAGTGAATGATGTCGCGAGTGGCAAATTGAACAATTGAACGCGCTCGTGCACTTTGTGACACCATGTCCGGAGAACAAACAGTTGAGGCACAGGTGATTCCTTTTTGCATAAATGCTCCTTTCGGAATGAAGCATTTTTTGATATTGCGCACAGGACCGTATGCTGTGTGCATAGCTATTGCACAGCTTACAACTTTTCCTTGGTACATTCGCTTGAAAAGTTTTTAATTTTCTTTGACGATTTTCGGAGCTGAATTTAGAAGATTGTGGCCGTAAAGTACTAGGCCCTCTAATATCGAAGACAGTTTCCAAAGTCTGAAATCGACTTGTCAGAAATCTGTCCATATCCCCCCATTTTGGGATTTCGGTTTTAACCTGCACGGATTGTTCCCACATCGACAGCGTAGTCTCAGGTAATTTTGTAGAGCACAGGTAAGTACGTAGTTATCGCGTCCCAGTTCGATATGTCAATATTTTGAATCTGGAGTGCGGATATGCAATTATTTATTTCGCGCTGGAGTTCCTTAATCGCACTTCCAGATTTACTTCCTACCGGGGACAGGCTGAAAAGGATCTTCAATTGGCTATTTACTAAAATCCTCTTGTTCTCATAACGGTCTGTGAGATTTTTACACGCTGTAGAAAAACCTTCATTCGTAAGTGGCCACTTACGAACGACCTCTTTCGCTTCACCCTGAGTTTTTTTAATAAGGTGGAATAGCTTCTTTACTGGACTGAGCCGTTTATTTAGAATATAGATGGCCGTGAACATGTCACGAACTGTTGGCCATGACATGTAATCTCCTTTAAAACACTCGGTATCACAAGGCGGCAGCCGAATATTGTGATCCGTATTCAATTGTTCCCCAGATTTTTCTTTTTCCCTTTTTTCTACGAATTTTGAGGATAAATCACCGATCACTTCCATGCACCTTAAATAAGCAGAATAGGCTTGCTTGTTTTTTGTTCCTTGCTGAAGCAGTTTTTTTGCTAATGCCTGCGGCATCGGTACCTAAGAATTCCAAATAGGCTCGCTTTACCCTACCCCACAACTCTTTTACCTCATCTTTTTGAATATCCACAACGGTTTGGTTTTGTTCCGTTGAAGCGAACTCACGAAAATCGGGTTCAAATTCGATTAGTGAATCCGCCAGCTGTTGAAAACTCGCCATTTATTGAATATATTAGTTGAAATTGTTTAATAGAAGGAAAAACACCGAAACTTGAACGAAGAGAATTGATGAATAGGGGAAATGTTGTACATAGTACCAAAAGTTATTTTAAAACTACCAAAAAAACTTAAAATAATTCGAGAAAATAACACAAAACTAATCGTTAAATTTGTGAAAGAGAAAAGCACCGTCAAAGAATAACTCCTTCCAATACACCACCCAGTAATTACAACATAAATACTGAAAATTTTGAAATAATATGTACAATGTAATTTTATTTTTATAAGTTCTTATTCCTATTTATTATTTGTGTATTTTGTTTGTATATTATATGTACTTTAGGAATTTTTCGGATTTAATCAATTGCTCGCCACCCAACACAGGTACATGCAGCCGTTCTGAATCGTCCGTTTTATAAGCGATAATTCTTAATTTTGTGCACTATTATCGCACGTTAAATCGCTATCACTATCACTTTTTATATTATTATATTTCGGAAATATTGCGGAAGGTGATTTTGTGTAAGATAACTCAATTAAAATCTTAATGTGCATATGTATGTTTGCAATTATATTCTTCCAGAAGGTAGTTGAGAAGTGCCCAATTCAACACAAAGCACGCAACTCGGAATCTAGATTAATAATTTACGTTAAAAATTATCCTGATAGCTGTTTTAAAATTTTGCGAACATCTCATGAGAAAGGAAAATTAAATTTGAGGTTATGACCAACAATTAAACACCCGCGCGGCCAGAAGGTACCAGTTGCAACTTGGTTCCCGCTCGAATAAAGCGCTAGCAACTCATTGCCGTGAAAAAGCCACTGATAAGCAGGGCGGCGCAAGTGTTGGAAAGTCCCCGAAAAGCAGGGCAGTGTACGAAAATAGCCTAAGAAAGCAATGTGCAAGCCTGTGCAATTGTGTGAAAGTCTCTGAAAGGCAGGGCAGTGCAGTGAAACTCACTTGCAGTGAAAGCAAGTGTTTGAAAGTCCCTAAAACGCAGGACAGTCCAGTGAAAGTCACTTGCAGTGAAAGCCATTGATTAGCAGGGCTGCGCAAATGTCGGAAAGTCCCTGAGAAGCAGGGCAGTGCAGTGAAGCGCTAGTGGAAAGTCTTTACAAATAAGGGCAGTGAGCGCCGGCAGCAAGTGCCTCCCAAATAAAGCGCTAGCAACCACTTGCAGTGAAAGCCACTGATTAGCAGGGCTGCGAAGGTGTTGGAAAGTCCCTGAGAAGCAGGGCAGTGCAGTGAAAGTTCTAGTGGAAAGCCCCTACCAATAAGGGCAGTGTAATGGAAGAGCCTGTAAAAGCAATTTGCAGACGTGTGCAAGTGAGTGAAAGTCCCTGGAAAACCTGGGCAGTTCAAAAATAAATCACCAGCGGACAGTTAAGAAAGTGCAACCAGGCACCAAAAGCTGCTCGTCATCATAAAGGCAAACAAAAGATCGGTCCAACGTGCAGCAAGGCCATAAACAAGGACCCATCTGAACAATAGTTCCCGAGCAACCCACAATAAATAGACTCCTACGCATATCAAAAAAAGAAAAAAAAAAACGGAGATAACAGGTAAGCCGTTGAAATTCTCCACGTTTTATTTGTTAACAAAGCCGGTCAGCTTAACAGAGCTCATCAACAATTATTCCGACACACCGTGACTGCGAACCAGTCCAACGTTCAAGCATTAATCTCCCACCTTGTGACACGGAGATCTTTTTTGGGGATAATATGTCATGGTGATCTTTTCGAGACCTCTTCACGGCCATTTATATAAACAATTCTCGATTAAGTCCGGCTGCAAGACTATATCAACTAAATCAGAAAACTAGAGGAGAAGCCAAAGATATAGTTAAAAAATCTCCATTGACCAATGATGGGTTTGCAATTGCGTGGCAAAACCTCTCTGACCGGTATGAAAACAAAAGGGTAATGGTGAATAGCCAACTGAAGATATTGTTTAATTTACACACTGTAACTTGCGAGCGTGGACGCGATATACAAAATCTTCAGCGGTCGGTCAATAACTGCATTTCCGTGCTGCAAATGTACAATACTGATATAGAGAACTGGGACGCCGTCTTCGTATTTCTAGTATCGAGTAAATTGCCAGATACTACGTTGGCTTTATGGGAACAGGGAATCGTGCATAAATCCGAGATCCCAAAGTGGGAAGATTTAGATAGTTTCCTTTCCAGTGGGTTCCAAACCCTAGAAATGGTTAGCGATATTCAGAGTGCTCGAGTGCAAATGGCAGGACATAGTAGGACACCGGCAGTGACATTTGGACGAAGTGTGGCTACTCATCACAGTCACATCTCGCAACCATCGTGTAGGTTATGCCCTGATCAGTCGCACTCGCTTAAATCATGCCCAAAGTTTTTTGCAATGAGAGTAGATGATCGCTGCAAAATAGTGAGAAAATATAACCAGTGTTTGAACAGTCTAGCACACTCAAAGGCACCATTTCTTGCTACATCGAATTCCAACTGGAGACAATCACGGGACCACAACTAAGAATGTTACCATAGGAAATGAAGCCTCGAATACACCAGCTTCCGGCAACATTAATGCACTTTTCGGAGCTAGTTCCAAAGGCGTTATTTTAAGAACAGCAATGGTACAAATAAATCATACAGGGGTGAACTATCCGGCAAGAGCTCTTCTTGACTCCGGGTCGGAAGGCACATTATCTCAGAGCGGCTGCAGAAACGAATTAACCTTCCTACTCGGCCTGTCGAGACGAGTATATGCGGGATAATAGCAACTATACCTGCCAAAGTGAGAAAGGCAGCACGATTCGTATTAGGCTCCCCTGTTGATTCCCAAGTCAGAATTGAGGCAAGAGGCCTAATTCTACCCCAACTTACAGGAAACCTCCCCCAGCTGTCAGTAAAGGTAGCGGATCTTGTTTCTCCTCCCCCAATGGAATTAGCCGATGTCAATTTCTACAAGAGCCAACAGGTGGAGATGATCATTGGTGCCGATTTGTATCCAGGTATCATGCGCGGTCATATAAAGAAAGATGTACTGGGCTCTCTTCTGGCACAGGAGACTGTGTTTAGCTTGGTACTTTCAGGGCCTCTTTCTCAGTCTGTGGCAAAATCCTCAGAGGCGTGTTTGTCCCTTTTTACTGAATTGACAGACTCCCAGCTAACTAGGTTTTGGGAACTTGAGCAGGTTCCGAGCAAAAAATGGGTAACTCCAGAGGAAGCTTTTTGTAGCATTGCCATTCCGACAGAAATTTCCTGATGATCTCAGTCTGGGACATTCTAGGACCTGTGCAGCCCATCAGTTTGTACGCAACGAATCGGCGATGTTGAAGAAACCTGAGCTGAAAGCAGAATATCATCGAGTACTAAAAGAATACGTAACTTTAGGTCATAAGAATCCAATAAATAAGGCCACATCTCCACCCCCATCAGCAACCTATTACTTGCCCCACCACGCTGTGCTTAAGCCGGACAGCACAACTACCAAAGTGCGAGTGGTCTTCAACGCGTCAAATCCATCTTCAAATGGAGTGAGCTTGAATGATGCACTCTACCCTGGTCCTGTTCTTCAGGCAGATCTTATAGCTGTATTGCTGAAATGGCGATTTTTTAAGTACGTCTTCAATGCGGACATCGAGAAAATGTATCGACAAATTCTGCTGCAGCCTGAAGACACACAATATCACAGGATTCTTTTTCGAGAATCTCAAAATGAAGAACTGGTGGATTATGAACTTCAAACTGTCACGTTCGGGGTTAACTGCGCACCATATCTAGCGATACAACTCTTCTTCAACTAGCGCAAATAGTCAATCAGCAGTTTCCACTGGCAGCCAGAGTTTTAAAACACCATACTTACGTAGACGATGTACTAGCAGGAGCCCACGACCAAAACACAGCCATTCGAACGCGCGATGAACTCCTTATGGTATAACAGGGAGCTGGACTCCCCCTCCGAGAATGGACATCAAATTCCAGGGAGATCCCGGCCGCCTTGCCTAAGAGCCACCTTTTGAAGGAAGACTTTCTGGAGATCGACGATTTGAGTGAAGCGATAATGTTAGGTATTCGATGGAATGCTGCGTATGACTTGTTTTATTTCAGCGTAAAAACAATGCCATCACATCCAAACTACACTAAACAAGAAGTCCTATCTTGTGTCGCAAAGTTGTTTGATACTGCGGGTTGGCTAGGTCCGATTGTCGTTGAAGCAAAAATTCTAATGCAGGATATATGGCTAGCCAAGATTGACTGGGATGACCATCTACCACCAACCCTCTCTCAGCGTGTGTTCATCCCAGATATTAAAATTCCAAGGTGGGTAAACTTCACGCCTTGGGATGAAATCGAGTTCCACGGGTTTTGTGATGCTTCAGAGAAAGCATATGCGGCGGCTCTTTATGTTAGGGTGCGAGAAAAATTAACGGACAACGTCCCCTTTGTACATTTACTCGTAGGCAAGACGAAGATAGCACCCGTGAAAAGTATATCCTTACCTCGCCTGGAGTTATGCGGAGCCCTTCTCTTGGCAGAGCTTATCAACGCTTTACTTCCACAGTTTGACGTTGCTCAGCCAGTACTGTACAAATGGACTGATTCCACCATCGTTCTTTCGTGGTTAAGGAAAACTCCCTGTTCACCGACAACCTTTGTGGTGAACAGAGTCGCCAGAATCGAGGAACTGGTTGGAGTAAATGGATGGAATCACGTAGACTCCACAGATAATCCAGCAGATCTTGGAAGCCGAGGGGTCTCACCCCAGGAATTAGCAAAGAGCACATTGTGGTGGCAAGATCAACACTGGCTCAAAGCAAAACCATCGGAATGGCCCCTAAGAACTCTTGAAATACTAAAAAAGACGGAATTAGAACAGAAGGTGATCCGAATACATACAACGTGTATATTAGAAAAAAAGGACATCTTAGAAAGATTCTCCAGTTTCTCGCGAACCCTGCGAGTGATGGCATGGATTTTCAGATTTTATAGCAAAATCCATCCGGAGCACAAGATGACTCGACGATATACCTCTTCTTAGACTACTTCTGAAGAAATTCGGCAGGTAAAAACACGCCTTGTTCTTCTGACACAAAAGCAGTACTATTGCAACGAGTATGAGGCACTCTCGTTTCTCGACAGGAATGGGATCATGAGGGTTGGAGGCAGACTCGTGCGAGCAGAGCCTTTTAATTTTGGATAGTACGGATGAAGAATTTAATTAAAAGTATAATCCACAATTGTAAAGTTTGTCTCATTTACAAAAAAAATACACGAGAACAGCTGATGGGAGCCCTGTCCCCTGAACGAGTAGAAATATCCCGACCTTTTACTAATACCGGCGTGGATTTTACTGGGCAATTTGAGATCAAAAACTATACCGGCAGAGCTTGTCTCATCACAAAAGGTATGTCTGTGTCTTTGTCTGTTTTGCGACGAAGGCAATACATCTGGAGGCCACTAGTGACCTTTCGACTACCACCTTTCTCGATGCATTTTCAAGGTTTGTATCGAGACACGGATGTCCGAGAAGCATATACTCGGACAACGGGACAAATTTCGTGGGAGCTAGCAAGGCATTGAGACAAGACTTCCGAAAATTCGTCACGGAAATGGCATGTCGGGCTACCCAAACATACGCTCATCAAGAAATCGACTGGCACTTCATACCTCCAGGTGCTCCGCATATGGGAGGATTGTGGGAAGCAGGTGTAAAAAGCTATAAAACACACTTACGAAAGGTAGCAAATACCATGCGTTTTACGATGGAGGAGTTTGCAACGTTGCTTGCCCAAATAGAAGCTTGTCTGAACTCGAGACCAATCAGCCCGATTTCAGATAAGCCCGAGTCTCTAGGGCCCCTCACACCAGGGCATTTTTTGGTAGGCAGTCCACTACTTTCGGTTGTGGAGCCGGAGATCAGGGGAAACACGATGTCAATTGTCAACCGATGGCAAAAAATATAGGCAATTCATCAAGGATTCTGTCGGCGATGGAAAGAGCAATCGCCGATGATGATATCCAGCAGGACGGAGCGACGGTGCGACGTGAACAACCGGTGCCCAGACTACCTCCGTCGGGCATTCGGTCAGTTATCCACCGACCACGTAGTCCTACCATACGAAAACAACCAACTCCGCACCGACCGAAGGTACGCAGCACACAACGCACGCAGTACCGAGGTGTAAGAGACGCCCGAGAACGCATTAGTGGGCCAACCCCACATGGTCTGGGCTTATCTGTCCTAACTCCGATGGTCATGCTTATAATTATGGTAGGAGGAAGATACCAATCAGTACGAGCAATAATCGACCCAGGGCAACCTTACACGACTATGTCAAAGGCTTTAGTTAGACAACTACGCATCCTCCGTAGTAACGAGAGGTCACATTGCGCATTTACCGTAAAGGGCTGGCAGGAAAGGTTAGTAGTCCGCGCAAAAATAGTACACTACCTGAAAAAGATCACCCCCGAAAATACCGTCGATGTCCGCACTGTAAACGATTTTGACAACCTCCGGCTAACATACCCTAGCTTCTACCGATCGTGCACGGTGTCAATCATCCTAGGAGCGGATGTATACGGAGCGATTCTGCGCCCGGAGCTAATGCCTGTGACACCTACCCGTCCAGCAGCGCAGAATACTATCTTCGGTTGGATCATCTCTGGAGCCACTACTTATTAAAGATTTTGTCATAGGCTAAGAAATATTTAAAGTACAACTTATGAATGAATTTAATGAATTTAATTGCAGTGACGCTGCAAGGCGGGCGGCATGTTTAAGCATGCGGTCTAATACTAGGCTAAGCACGGTACCGATAGATGTCGCTGTTGACCATTGGCTGACAGAACTCGTTACATCTATTCCTTTGTACACGAGTCCTGTTAGCTGATAGCGGTGCCAGGTTCCACCTTCTGTGGAGGCTATAAATGCGGCAACTGTGGGAAAAACGGCTTCTTCTTTTTCTAGTTCGATCTTCGGTGAACAGCGACATCAGCGCGAATTGTTTCTTTAAACAGATATTTGTGAGTGGAAGTTTTGTGAGAGGTAATAGGAGAGTTTCGGCGTCTCAAGGATCGGCTCCCCCGTGATCCCCGTTGTCGAAATTCAAGAGGAATTTTGATTCTTTTAATTCCCCCGCTCGAACAAATAAGGTAAAATGAAACGTACTATAGTTCAATTAAAATTAAAATTAAATAAGCTAATTTAAATTAAATCAGAATTATAATAAAAATTTAAATAAATCTAAATAATCTGAAATTAAAATTAAAAATATAAATAATATAAATTACAAATAGTAGAATTTCCGGAACGTACAAATTCCTATTGGAGGTTAACAACCTGGCGAATCAGAAAAAAGGAGAGAAATACCAAAAAAAAAACTTAAGATCAAGGAGAGGATAGCAACGGAGCGGGAGAATTTTTGACAGCTACGGGTCGAGAGCAAGGCAGCACACATTAGCGCCAACGACGCCACGGACAACAGCGGACCGGAACATCGGAGCGCATAGCCAACGCCGCCGAGAGTAGCAGCATAGCAGCGGGACAGCATTTAGTCTAAGCTAGTTACATTTTTTTTTATTCTTATAATATATTTACCTTTCTTATTAAGTTTCTTACATCCGCCAAATACCTTGAATTTAACTAATTTTTCTTTTAATGTAATTAATGGCCGCAATTTTTTTTTAAGTAATTTAGTCTTAATATTGTAGGTTGATCATTTAATTTACCAACACGTGGCTTGCTTCCTTTCTTTTCGTTTACTGTTCACATTTTCTTTTCTCATTTAAGTATTTTTGTTTTCTTCCTTTTTGCCATTTTTATAATTATAGTTTCTTGCTATTGCTTTTTTTGCTTTTATATTTTTTTATTTTTTTTTACCCTGCTAACACATATTCAATGGTTTACTTCGCAGTCTTTAGTGTTCAGTTTGCCACTGATTTTTTTGTATTTTTTTTTAGTTTTTTATTAATAGCACTTCGTACAGTTATTAAAGCTAGGATTTAAGTATATTTATTTATAATAATTACACGACTTTTCAGCCGATAAAGCAGGCAATTTAGGTAGCTGGGTGTGTATATATGTTTATTTTATATTTGTTTTGTTGGCGCAAACGATTCTCACAGGCTCTCAAATGCTTGCTGGTACCAACATCACGGGAGTGACATGCATATACATATATATATTTTCGAGGGTTAAATATACCAACATAGATGCACCCTGGGATTCTAAAGGAGGGTGTAAAGTGTAATCCAACTTCCTCGGGTTGTCGGGCAGAGTTTCTAGGACCTTTGCGTGCCCGTAGTCAAGATTTCTCCACGGAAAGATCGCATTTAGCCTAGCAGCACTGCAGGCCGCCAGAAATATGCCGTAGAGATCCACCGGTGGAAGATTTAACATTATCTCCAGAGATTTGGTGGTTGTAGAGAGCAGTGCTCCCGTGGTGAGCATTAAGGCTGCCCTCTGTACCCGTTCTAGCTTGGCTCTGGTAAGAGTCCTGCTCAATGCCGGCCACCATACGACGACCCCGTAGAAGAGAATGGGTCTTATCACAGCTGTGTACATCCAGTGTACAATGTGTGGCTTTATTCCCCACTTCTTCCCCACTGGCATATAGAGACACAATGGCTTCTTGGAGCGGTCTTCAATGTTCCGCCTCCAGTCGAGTTTTTTATCTAATATAATTCCGAGATATTCGACCTCGGTTGAAAGACTAAGTACAATTCCGTTTACAGATGGTAGTTTTAAGTCGGGAATTTTATATTTCCTCCACCAGATCCTGCTGTACCCGCACCGTACGGAGTGATTTGATAACAGCCTCGGGATAGACATTGTTGAAGGCCTCGATATCTTAAATGATCCCCAGCGTGAACTGCTTTATGGACAATCCTTTTCCGATCGTTGAGACGATGTCATGGAGAGCGGTCTCCGCGGATTTGCCTTTTGAGAACGCATGCTGGTTCGAGAAGAGTTTGTCTTTCCTTATATTTCGCCGAATATGCTCATCTATGAGCCTCTCAAGAGTTTTGATAAGGAATGAGGTGAGGCTTATAGGCCTGAAATCCTTGGGTTTCGCGTGAGCAGTTCTGCCTCCCTTCGGTAGAAAGACGACTTTCGAATTCGTCCACACATGAGGACTGTGGGTGACGGTAAGGCATGCTGTAAAAATCTGTGTAAGCAGGGGACAGAGAAGGTCCTTCCCTACTTGCAATTGTGCGGGAAAAATTCCATCTGGTCCTGGAGACTTGTAAGGTTCGAAGGACATTACTGCCCATTCCACCTTGTCGTGGCTCACTATATTCCCTGTGGTATTCCCTAGGAGCGAGATGGTTTGGAGACCTGGCGTGATGTTGGAGTCATCAGAGCACCCAGGAAAGTGAGTGATCTCTGGTAACTCCAGCATTTCGTCGGTTGTAGATGTCCATTTTCCGTTGATTTTTGGAGAGAATTTGCGAAAGACCCGTTCTATTGGTTAAAGAGTCGCCTGCTGGGGTTTCTTTTTACCCTTCGGTAGGGTCTTAGGGCAGGAGACTCTGAAAGTAGAATTACAGGCGTTTGTTACAAGATCTACCGTTTTATCTATTTTTGACGGTGAGTCCAGCTCACCGATAGAAACGACCTTCGTGTTTGAGGGACTCGCTTCATCAGGTGTTTGCGATAGGCCTAGCCTATCGTGATAAACGTGTCTGGAAAAAGGGGCTGATAGGAGGTTCTTACATTTCTGCCAATCCGTTCGCCTCTTATTCCTATACGCTGCTAGAGTAGTAGGATTGAGATTGATCTTAATTGTTATGTAGAGGTGGTCGGAAAATGAGTGATCTTTGGACACTTGCCAGTCGCTTATAAGGTCTGACATGCTGCCTGTTACGATGGTGATGTCCAGCACTTCTCTTCTGACAGAGGCCATGAAGGTGGGATCATTCCCCCGGTTGCATATATATAGATTATTTGCTAATATAAAATCAAGTAAACACTCACCCCGAGTGCGAGTTCGAGTCAGCTCCAATTATGACCGGGAGGGAGAGATTGGCTGTCGTGTGGCATGTAGCTCGCCAGGAGCCAGACGGTGCGCTCTTTCACCTGGACTCTTACGCTGACGTCGCTGTATTGAGAGAGGAGAATATAACAAAATACTTTTTATAAGAATACATGCTCTGATTCTACCTGCTACTGGGGCTGTTACCGTTTGGTAGGCATTAGAGTTCAGTCCGCAAACCCGGATTCTGACGATCCACGGCTCTTGGACGAGAATGATGCCCCCAGCCCTTTCGCTGAGTCGAAGAAGGAGGGCAGCCGAGGCTGCCTTGGAATGGTGCAAATTAATTTGCAGAATCTGCACCATCTCTAGAGTTGCCGATGTCCATTGCCTCTACCTCTTCTCTTTGGGTGGCGGCCCTGACTGTGTTGTCAAGGTCGGCCTCCTCAGATTCCGAAGATAGAAGCTGGTCCTCACCGACAGACGTTACCTATCGGCTGTATACAGACCCAACGTATGCAGGTGTTGAGCCCATGTCGCTCTCAGCATCCAGCGCGATGTCTGATACCCTCGATGGCATGTCCTCAGTTGCGCTCAGGGTGCTCGTTGTTTTATTTGGCTCTGGCTCAGGGGTCTTGGGGACGCTCCAGGCGTCTCCCGGTTTCATCAGTAAGCGTGGTCGCAGAAGTGGGTGCGCTCGAGGCATTGCCCGGCTGCTCCGTCTGTCTGACGCCCTCCGTCTTCTTGTGGACCTTAATCGTGATGGAGTAAAAGCCGTAACTTATTACCCCACCACAGTCCGCGAGCACTGGGATAGAAGCATCGTAATGACAAGGTCAACGTAACGTTGCTTCTCCTTGGTCTCGAAAACTCGGACTATCCTCCAATCACTGGTGGGTAGATCTCCGTTGCCAAGGCGGATGAGCTCGAGGATCTCCTGCGGTTGAGTTGGTTCCGCTGGGATCCAAGCCCAGTCTCGAGGCCAATTAGGGATCTCGTCCCTGTGGACAGCCACAGCTGTCCCACCGCGGAGATTGCCTCCTTGTACAGCCGGACTGCGCACTCGTCCGCGACCAACTTTATTCGTCATGATACCAGCCGGCGTGACGGACGACTGGTGCAGGGCCAGGATACTTCAGGAGTATGCCATCGGTCGACCCCTAAATAAAACACCTGATTATAAAATTTTGTTTTCAGCACGAAATCTAATAGCTTCGAAAAAGAGCTTTGCTTTACCAAGTATCCAAAAAAATAGTGTTATCTATACACTTGTTAAAAACTTAGGCTATTGGGATTGATATCAAAGAAGAGTGTAGTTTAAAAAAATGGTACAAGACCCGCATGATTCAAACTTTTTTTAAGGTTAGCGAATGCGAATCTGAAGATATAGTAAAACCCTCAATGATGTCCAGTGGCAAAGGATCAATTGTGTGATTTTTATTTGAGTTATAATTGTCAAAAATTTGCGATAAGATTGCAAGAATCAACCGGATTGACCGATGTATTATTTCCATAGATAAAACTAGTTGGATAACCGTTTGTTTTGCTCTTTGAACTCCAAGCTCCAAAAAACTATTGTGGGTTGGATCTTAATTTTATTCTTCATTTAACAACGTATGTATTATTCATAGATAAAACAAGTTGCGCTTGGAGTCCATGTAATACATCCATAATTTTATAATTGGAATAGTCACTCACAAATGGACTTCTTGCACTGCGTTTCAAATAGGAGTATATACAATTTCAATTCCACTAGGAGCGCGTTATGATGGAGTGTTTTATTTGATATCGAAGCTAAGCACTTCTCACAAGGCGCATTCAACTCGGCAGAAGTAAATACTAAATCTATCTAGCACTATCACTTATGTCTACCAAATTACGTAAATTCATTTTATATGCATCAATGTTACTATTTGGTGGTATGTGAGATACCAGTATAAGTAATGATTTATCTTTTGTGAATTTAACTTTAACGCAAATTTGTTCTATTAAATTTTTTCTTAAATCTAATGTTACGATACTACTACAGAGGTCAGATCTTATTACAAATAATACCCCGCCCCCTCTACCTAGCCCTAATGTGATGAGATAGCGATCAACGCGGAATACATTGTAGAAGTCGAAGAAAAAATATTATTTCACATATGGCTACAACATCATATTCGTGATATTTCGTCACGACGAAATTTCGTTGATTTAGTGCGCATGCCGCTCACATTTTTGAAATAAATGCTATAATTACGAATGTCTTTCTTGTCATCACTTAATTTAGATATTGGCTAATCATCATTGGTTTGGAATCGATTGCATGGTTTTTTGAAAAAGGCGAAATGGACGTACTCTTACGCCAGCTGGCCATAATTCCGCATCAAAGAGCTAATTTTTATTGATTTAAGGCAAGAAACAACTTCACTGTCGACTTGCATATACTTCGCCGCGTAATTTTCAATATCAATTGCGTCGGCAGATGGTTTAAACGAAGAGAGGTGCACCCACCTTATTCGCACCAACACTTCCAAAAACACCGGTACGAATTTTCTTCTTGACATTATGATGAGGCGGCAAATCGTTAGTAGGTATAGCACTTTTAGCACCAGATACCGAAGCATTAATAAAGAGCAGCAGCGGCAGCGTATGAAGTTGGCCCAGCGATAGAGACAGCGCTGCTATCACCATGGAGAACAATGCTAGTGTCGGCAGTGTCATCATCTCGGTAGTGAAGAGTGGGAATTCGAATTAATACTCTTAGCTTTGATATGACTGTTAGCAGATGAGACCGACGATTATAGCAACAAAGATCGCAGAGCTCTTTAAAACACGTCTGTCCACTTCCGCAGTCAAAACATAGACTATTCGCTATATTGGTCATTGTTTCAATTTCGTATTGAGCAATGCAAGCATAAAGGGGTTTCGTTTTTCCCATTTTGTTCATCAGTTCAATTTTGAATTGAACATTCTGGTCCTTCTAGCCGGATCGCTCGTTCCGTCTAATACCGAAGCGAAATCAAACGCCCATACAAACTACGTCAGCTAAATATCAGTCAACACCAATATGGCTTATGCTCGCACTCTCGAATCCAAAGTGCAGCTGCAACTGAATCGGTTTGAGTTACTGAAGACCGCGTCAGATTCCATTAAAAAGTGGAGAATTGAGCGGGGGCACGAGTCTATCTATGCGTTAAAGTTTGAGGTTATAAAAGATCATGACTACCTAACCAACAACGCGTGTTCTACTATGCTCGAAATTTGCGACCAACAAAAGGTATATTGGCTGCAATTGCTTGCTGAAGTTACCGCCACTAATCCTCATGACGGTTCTGTCCTCGCTCATACCTCAATGGTTGCTGCCCCGCCGTTCACGAGAGCTCGACTACCCGAACTTGACCTCCCCACGTTTGACGGCACTTTCCGAAATCTTTTACTGATATGTATACTTCACTCGTCGGCTCCAGCAATGTCCTCGACAATGTCACAAAGCTACAATACTTGAAGCGAAGCGTGTCTGGAGAAGCAGCACGGTTGTTAGCTACCTTTGCGATCACTGCTGAAAACTTCGCTCCAGCATGAACAAATTAGTCGCAAAATACGAAAATAAATGTGTCCTGATTGAAACTCATCTCGAATCATTATTCACTATGAAAAGACTATCACTTGCGTCAACAAAAGGGCTGTATGGATTATTGTCAACCGTCGCCGAAACACTTTCGGTCTTGAAATAACTCGATGCACCTGCCGATAAATGGAATCTCATGATTGTACATCTCATAACTCGGTGCCTTGATACAAACGCCTGTCAAGCCAAGAGGACTCACCAGTGGTTAATCGCGCTACAGAAGGTACGTGTCAACGATCCGGGTTCAGAGCTTTGTCCAACTTCTTCGTTTAACACGTTCAGCGGCTTCAGTAAGCCTGGTCGGCGTGGGGGCGTCTCATGTCTCGACTACTCGCGGCATGCACGTACATTTACGCACACGCGCACTGAAAACGGACATTATGTTGTTCGGATTCCCTTGAAAGCATCCTCGTCAGAGCTTGGAGATTCAAGGTCAACTGCAGCTCGAGTTCTTTTCTCTCTGAGACGGCGCAAATGCTGAATACGCAAGTATGTATTCGGATTTTACAAGTGAATATGAAAACTGTATTCATATGAGCAAAGTTCCTGATAGCTACGTACAGAGATCGCCTATCTACTATTTTCCTCATCGCGGTGTTCTCCGGCCATCCAGCACTACAACAAAACTACTAGTAGTTTTCAATGGCTCAGCGCGAACAATGTGCGGGAAATCTCTAAACGGTATTGTGCACACAGGTGGAAAACTTCAGACCAAGCTCCCGGACGTTCTACTTTATTTTCGTCGCCATAACTACATAGTATCTGCCGATGTGAAGCAAATGTATCATCAAGTCTTGGTTCATCAACACGATTCGGACTTGCAAAGAATTGTATGGTTGGAGATGGGAAATTAGTCGAGTATCATCTGCGCACCGTTCCTAGCTCTTCGAGATTTCCAGCAGCTTGTAACAGACGGTACCTGTGCTCACCACAGGTCGCTACGTTTATGATGAATTCGGAGGCGCTGACACCATCAAAGAGTGCATTGATTTAGTCAGTCAAACTATACAACTTTGCAAACGACGCAAAACATCCATATATTTTGCCGCGTCACTTAAACCTATATAAGCTGATTATTAGAGACACTCATCATCGCACACTTCATGAAGGTACTAGCTCGACTTTAGCCTTACTTCGACAACGGTTCTCGATTATTGGTGGACGTGCATTGGTACGGTCATCAATCCTACGACGTGTCGCATGTGCCCGATTTCGAGCTGAACGACCGCCGCGACTTATGGGTCAACTCCCGCCTTCAAGAGTTACAAGTACTCGTTTATTTCAGCACGCTGGAGTAGACTACGCCGGCCTCTTTATTTTGAAGGAACGCCGTAGTCGCTCTCGTACGACATACAAATCATACGTCGCGCTATTTATGTGTTCTGCGACATCCTACATATATCTAGAGTTAGTAACCGACTATACACCTGAAGCCTTCATCGCAGCCTATAAACGATTCACTGGAATTTACGGTTTATGCAAAACCATCAACAGCGATCAAGGAACAAACTTTGTTGGTGCCGACAAATAGCTCGGGCAACTTTTTTCATCAGCTTCAAATGAGATGACCCGCCTAAGTCACTTACTCTCAAAGGATGGAACACAATGGCGCTTCAACCCACCATCTGCTCCAAACTTCTGAGGCCATTAGGAAGCCGGGGTGGAATCAATGAAGCATCACCTCAAACGTGTTATGAAGAGTACTTGTTTACATATAAAGAGTTTACTACGACATTTTGACAGATTCAAGCTGTTCTCAACTCTCGACCTCTATGCAGACTCACTGATGATCCAGATAATATGGATTACCTTACACCGGGTCAATTCTTTGTCGGAGGACCCATAGCGACGTTACCCGAGCCTTATGTGACTAACTTGTCGAAAACTCCTCTCTCGCGTTGGCAATTAACAATTCTGAGGAAAATGGCGTAAGAAGTATTTGCAACAACTACAAGCTCGCTACAAGTGGCAACAACCAACATCATCTATTAAAATTGGCGCAATAGTTTTCATAATCGACGAAAGATAAACTCCATCAAAATTGCCTCTGTGTACAGTCGTCAAACTACATCCTGGTTATGATAGTTTAATCAGAGTCGTTACCATTAAGACAGCAACAACTACTCTGGTGCGTCCAGTTAGTAAGCTGTGTCTACTCCCAACCCTCAAAGTCTGCGGATCACGAAGATGATATACCAGCGGCTCAACTATCACGAGGTATGCCTTTGAGAAGGCAAAAATGGTCCGAACGCACTCCAGTGTTTGCAGAAAGCGGCATGCCGAAGTTCTGTTCCAATTGGATATGAAAAGCAAGATCCGACCTTTCCCTCTCTTTTAGAACACAATGTTCCATTTCTGAGTAAGTTCATACATAAGTACATAAGTACAAATCGCGTTAACGCAAAATTTGTATAAATTAGAAAATATAAAAATACAAAATGTAAACAAAGATTGTATTGTAAACAAAGTCTTTTTTTTTAAATAAAAGTTTGTTTTGTAAACAAGTTAGTCTTGTTATGGACCACATATATGAAAAAACTTCAATCAGCTTATAACATTATACTACCTGTTGATTGTACCATGAGTACATCTTTGTTATTTTGTCGCGATATGGTAACCAGAAAATCAGACCACATATTTTGACATTCTCTCATTTTCTTTCATTCGTTGAAAAAATCATCAAACCGTATTACAAATTAAGGAATCTTCACTTGATGGTGTTGGCTTAAGGTTCATCATATTGTAATAATAATAATATAGTTTTATACTAGTCTTCATCTTTGGTAAGCGACTAGCAAAAGAACGTCCCACTCGCTTATAATAAACTCTCTTATATTTTGAATACACTTTACAACACTAGTCTGTCAAAATTAATGGTCGTTTGTAAAATTTGCTAGCAAAACAAAACAAAATGAGTAATTCTTATAAGAGGCGAATGTACTTACGTCTGCTCTATCTTTTTTTTTTTACTTATTTTGATGTTTAGCGAAAATTTCCAAATTTACCTTGATTATTCACAATAGCACTAGGGGTGGTAATGGCGCAAATTTTTCATGCGTTGATTCATTGGTGCAACCGCACTGTAATGCGTTAATACATTAAGTTAACTCACTTGCCCCCATGATACTTATGTATCGAGTAGCAGTATTGTAACACATCGTGGACTGGTGCGTTAAATGCAAGGTTGAAAGATATAAGGGTTACGACAATTCGCGAGGGTGAAAAAAATAAACGAGGAACAGCTGATAGCTGTGACGTAATCCGTACTAATCGTGGTTTGTTTACATTTTTATATTCAATTGTGTTTGATTCTAGGTTCAACAAAAGTTGTAAAATATCGATATTAAGTGTATAAAATAAATAAAAGTTGTTAAATACATTTAATTCGATGTATTTTATTTATTGTAAAAACAAAAAAAGTTGTTCCGCTGCAAAATGAAGTGAATGCAGGCTATCTGAAAATGTGCATAGAATCAAGGCATTTCACGTCTTGCAGGCCTTTAGCAAAAGTTGTAAAATATCGATATTAAGTGTATAAAATAAATAAATGTTGTTAAATACATGTAATTCTATGCATTTTATTTATTGTAAAAAGAAAAAAAGCAGTGTACAATAAATACTAAGTATGTATTAATACTATGTGGTTATTTGCGTGAATTTTCTCTTACGACTATACGCATTGTCAAAAATCTTTTTATTTAAAGTCCGTATTTTAAAATACCTCTTTTTAAATCAGTCTTAAGTTTTTGTATTTGAACAGTCGTAAAAATAACGCGCAATTTTGTTTCCATATTTTTCTGCTCGAATGCTATTTTTCGCATACGCTGTTCGAGATCACACATTTCTTTGGATCGGTTTTTGTCTGCCTCCCGCAAAGCAAAGTTTTCTTTATATAGCAACTCACTGCAAACAACTTTGAGTTAGTTTATTTCGATTTGCGGATTATTAATGCAATCGTACTTACTTATTTTGTTCCAGTAGGTTTATTTGCCCTAGCTGGTTAACGGATGATTCACGCAAGCAAATGTTTTCCAACTTTAGATCCTCACTGTAGAAATTAATTATAAGTATTTATTTTGATGTACAAACGAACTTTATTTCACTTACATTTCTTGTTTTAGTTGCTTTATGGTATCTTGAGTTGACGACACTGGAACCTCGTATTCGTCTTCAATATTTGCCATTGAATGACACTCATTTGGCGATATATTTTCCATATGCCAGCAAGTCAACAACCATATTTTTGTTGCTCCTCAATAATGCCCGACTACGCCTGGATGCATTTGAAGTCGAAGGCTAATCGTCGTTCACCGTCGGAACAGCTCCCAACTTTACAGCCTTGAATTTCGAAAATCCTGCAATGTCATTCTTATGAATGAATGTATACGTAAAGACCGATTTCCCATTTCAACTTGGAGGCTTCTTTCAAAGTCCTCAGGTAAAAAATTATCGCTGCAAATTCGTGCCACTTTCGTATTTACACTTCTCCCGCAAAATTTCAACCATTGCCTCAATAGATGTTCATCTTTTGGAAAAGAGTGAAATCCTATCCCTTTGTTCTTTTGAAAATTGTTGCAACTAGCAACTGCGCACTTCATTTTTAATAAATATTAACTATTATTCACACACGATTAAAAATAGTTTAACTCCGCATGAAACGCAAACGAAAATCGAAATGTAAGCAAACTTTGGTTGGTACGGATTACGTCACAGCAATCAGCTGTATGGGGAATCGATTGGATTCGCTTCGTGATTGGGCTGCCAATTACAATTGGGAGAGCAAATCATGTGTCGTGGAAACGTACTATTACAAATTTTGGAGGTGTTTTTTCTTGTTTGTTTAAATTGGAGCAATTTTGTCTCTGTTTGCCGTTAATGTTTGCTATCTATGTACATATATTCGTAATCAAAAGTTATTTCACATAATTGTGTTCTGTACTTCTCCACAGGAAATACATATTTTAAGGAAAATCTCAAAAACTATTTTTTTTAATTGCTTGAATGGGGAAGAATATCAACACGCACTAAAAACTATTGTTGGGCTCTTAACGCAGTATTGTGCCATATTGCAGCGAAATGACGTATCCGATCATTTTATTTTTTGTTCTTGTTGCAGTATCCGACTTTCCTATCATTCTTGGTATTGCGCTATAAACACAATGTATCGCTCTCAACGCATTTTACTGTCAACGTAATGTTTCGCTCTGAATGCTTTGTTGTGCTGTCAACGCTTTACTGCGCTACTGCGCTACTGAGTTCACAAGTTGGTGTATCAGCGCACATAACTCACCTTGAGTATCAACTAAAGCTCTGCATGAATGCAAAACAATGGCTTCATGAATCACTCATACAAATTTTAGCTTCGAATTCATTCAAATTATTGCCAATGAATTGCAGACTCAAACTCAATGTGGGCGTTTGGTGCTTAACAGGATGGTACGTATGAATTCTATCCTCAGCAAAAACCGGTTACCACAACGTTCATGTACTTTGGTTTGAATGAACATTGTAGAAAATGTGTGTGGAATGAATGGAACTTGTGCGCAGAGGAAGTTGAATTATGTTTGAGATTAGTAATAAATATTATTGTGCAGTGGGTCATTCGAATGATTGAAGTGCAAAAAGTTGAAAAGTGAATGTGACGTGCACCAGCTGTAGACAATAGAATTACGCAGTTAATGTATTTTTTAAATACATACATATTTACATATTACTTGTGTTAAAATTAAAAGTAATAAATTATATAATTATATGTATGTATGTATGTAGCTCAAATATTTCAGTACGTACATATTTAATCACATATACAAAATAAAACATGAGCTAAAAAAATTGTCCTCCTTAGTGATAGTATTATGTATATAACTACATATGTATGTATATGCATACATACATATGTATGTACATATGGGGTATGTATGTAGTATATGCCTGACAGTATAGGGATAAGGGCAACATAAGGTAGCTGGAAAACATATATATGTATATACAATGTATATTATATATATATATTATACATACTTAGGCAAGATCTTGTTGCATGTATATGTAAAAAAAATGTTAAGAACAATGTACGAATTTGCAGCACTAACCACTACATTGTCACGCGAAAAATGTGTGGTGTTTCTGAATTTGAGCGGTATAGTTGAAAGCGGTCTTACGTAGATGTATGCATGTATGTATGCATGTGTATAGAAGAAATCAGTTGCGTGCACAGGATAAGAAAATGCAATAAGGTACATGTACGCACTTACATATTAATATGTACATATTTTTAGCATGTTGCTCGTTATGACGCGATGCATGCATGTGTGTATATACATACATATATAGATCACGATGTAGCAAAAAAGAGTATTCTACAATTCTTGTACTTATGATATGCATGTACATACATATGTATGTATGAATTTAGTCATATGAAGCGCCACTTCGTCAATCGTATTAGATAGCTTTTGTGCCCTTAATTGTTTTATTGCATGAATTTATTAATATAAGCACTTGATTATTTTTTTATTGATCACAATTCATATATCTAGTCCACTGACTTTTTTCAAATTCACGCAAACAATGATTTTTGGTGGGTACATTTAATGGGTTTTACTAATAAACATGAAATGCGTTTTTTAAGAATTATTGACATTTTTACTTTTGTTTATTTAATATTCATTAATATTTAATAATAAAAAATAAAGTACATTTTATAAAAAAAAAACCATGCAAATCTGAGTTTTGAACAAACAACAAAGTGAAAATCTTGAAAGTTTAAAATTTAATTGTTTGCTTACCACCTCTAAATTATTTTAAACTCCACGTTAATAAAAATATAATGTTTAATAAAGAGGCACATGGATTTCGATTTTAAATAGAAATTATTAGAAACGTCCGTCACCATTAAAATTTGTAAATTGTCAATACTGAATACGGAGGTATGTATCTTCCTGAAAAAAATTGCTATTGCGTTTTCGCATATCACATTTTCGAGTTCATTTGAATTATGGTGAATTATTATGAATTTTCATAAGGTTCATAGGTTCGGCGCCATGGCTTCGTTTTACTTATGAAACGAACGAATTGCGTCTTCGGCAATAGCAAAGCCACCAACTGCCGCACAACTTCGCCGCCTGCATTCATACGGACCATTTTAAATGGGAGCGGCTTCACGAGACCGAAAAACCGGTACGAGTAAGTTGTGCATTCATGAATGAATTAATTCATGCAGATGTTTAGTATCAACTCAATAACGCAGCGCTGCTTTGCGTTACACATCACTAAATAACACCACCTTCTCACTTTCCAACACTTTCAATGAGGTCGGCTATTTTTTAAGCTAGTTTATTTCAACCCGCTTATTTCAACTCAACTTGCTTATTTTTGTTCTTGCTTTCCACGCTATGCGATAAGCTACCTAGCGTTCTTTTGCAAGTCGCTTATAAAAGATGACGGCCACTAAACTTCTAAATATCACAGGTAACCAAGCATTTTCATTTATTCGCTATATTGGTCATCGTTTCATTTTCGTATTGAGTTGTGCAATAAAAAAGGTATTTCGTTCATCAGTTCCATTTTACATTGAACAAAGATAAAAGATACTGGCTGATCGATTAAATTCTGCAGCTCGAACTATGTTCACCAGCATCAGGTTAAAGAAGTCGCACTGTAAAGAGTCATCCTGTCTGAAGCCGGCTAAGAAAAGTCCTTCTAAATTCTAGGACAGCTGGTAGTGTTCCTTAACGTCTTTTTACAAGCCGTATTAGTTTTGCAGGGTTTTATATATTGATATCGACGGTAAGTTTGGAAAGGCGTTCTGTCAGAGAGTAGAGTAAGCGCAAAATCATTATTATTATTAAGGTCAACATTTCAAAAAATTCTTAAAATCAACGTTTATCACTGAAATTTAATGTTGTTGGCATCAGATCGTTACCTAATCGCAACCCTGAATGCGCAGTGTCATTACTGGCACCATCGAGGTTCGGAATACGAGATCACATACAATTAGTCAAACATACAGCTGCCCTACATAAAACAAGGATCGGCATTACAAAATGAGTTACAGTCGAAACATCAACAGCAACGAGCGAACAACAATAGCATCGCTCGACGGCAACCAAACTGGCATTGGACAGGGTAGTGGAGCAATTGTTGGTATAAAAAATAATGTCATGAATTATAGACCTATAAAGAAATTGACAACTATTTTAAAGCTATTTGAGACCGTTGTTAAGGCAAAGCTGACTTTCGCAGTTCCTAGCCTCATAAGTCCGAGTCAACACGGCGTTGTTAGAGGAAGGTCCACGATATCTAACCTCGCAATTTTTTCTGAAGACTGTCTTGATAGCCTTTAGGCGGGCTTTCCACTAGATACTATCTACACAGACTTTGCGATGGCTTTTGATAGGGTTGACCATAACGACCCAATTAGCGGAGGACATTGCGGTGTCAAAAGACTGTATGCCAAAATTCGTACTAAAGATTTTTGGAAAAATATGACGCGAGACATAGCAAAATTCGTTAAAATCTGTGAAATATGTTTATCAAATAAAGTAAAACCAAAAATAAAAGAGAATCTTGTTTTAATGCCAACTCCTAGTAAACCGTTTGAAACAGTAATAATTGATACAATGAAATTTTATCGGAATTGAATAAACTTTTAAATATGAATCACTATTTTTCGACAGCACACCATCACGAAACGGTGAGCACAATTGAACGAAACGATCGCGTCTTTAATGACTACCTACGTGCATATTTGGACGAATTATACTCTGACTGGGACACATATTTAAAATACTTCACTTTTTTGCATAATACTACAACAAATACCGTATTTAACAATAAGTTCACTCCATTTAAGTTGGTTTTCGGTAAAAAGGCTGTTTTACCTAACGCGTTACGAAAAGAAAAAATTATCCATTTTATAATGTAATAAGAGAAAATGATATGGTATTAGGTCAAAAAGAACCGCGTGGCAAACATATATTAAGGCCCGTTTGTGACAGACGTAGACGTTTGTGAAACGTAACAATTTTTGACAAAAGTAAGAGCAAATATAAAATAGTTTAAAAAACCGCGCTCAAAAAGTCACCTTATAGCCACTCGCTATAATTAGTCACTTACTTGTAAAATTCCTTAAATAAACATTAAATTTGTTGACTTCTAGGTGCTTCCGCCAAGTTATTTATCTGTGCTTCTTACATCCCTCCACAGAGACTACAAACCATCTACAATGCACATATTGCCAACATTATCTCGATGGAGTCTAAAATTGGATGTCAACAGCTTTGTGTACTTGGAGATTTTAGTTTCCGTGACTTATCGTGGTCTTACTTAGCCAATGACTGTTCTCTTTCCTTCTAATGTCAGTACTTCTACAGAATCATATTTAATTGATAATTTCTTGATTATTGGACTAATTCAAGTAAACAGTTTTCTTAATAAGTGTAAGCGAATATTAGATTTAATATGCTTATCAAATAATTTAAAGTTTCAGCTCGTGAATCTGCCGATTTCTAAGGCCAATATTCATCATACTCCATTAGTTCTAGATTTAGCAACTGAGATCGTAAAATTCAATTTCACAAGTGTAATTTTGAACTTTTAAATGACTTGTTATTTGACATTAATTGGGATCGGCTTTTTGTTAACTTGGATTTATTGGGTTGCTTCGATATTTTTAAGTCAAAACTGAACAATGTGTGTAGGAAACATGAAACAAGCTCCCCTGGTATATTAGAAAGTTTAAACGTTTAAACAATCGATGCAAAAACTATACAAAAAATACAAAGATTCGAAAAACCCGGATCTATATAATGTTTATAAATGTAAGTTGGCTGAATTTAAGAGGCTCGATAAATTGATGTTTAACAGGTTCATATCGAATTTTGAAAGAAATATAAAAAAAATCCCAAAGCTTTCTGGGCTTATATTAAATCAAAAAAGTCGACTTCTAGCGTACCTTCCTCTGTTTTACAGAGATAAATATGCCAAATCTGCAGAAGATACGGCAAATCTTTTTTCAGAATTTTTCAGCGCTAACTTTGTAACTGATTCGGATACTGGCCTAAACTGTTCTGGTTTCTCAGACACTTCTTTATCCTTTGGAGTATTGTAACGGAGGATGATGCTCAAAAACGGATGCCAACTCTGAAGTTATCATCGCTTACCGACACTGATGGTTTATCACATATTCTCCTCAAAAATTGCTACTCACTCATAAAGCCATTAACCTTAATTTTTAATAAGTCGCTTTCTGCTGGACTGTTTCTACAGGATTGGAAAAAAGCTTATAATTCCAATTTTCGAAAGCGGAAATAAGAATGATGTCATGAATTACTGATATACTATTCCTTTAACGTTTCGGGATCTAAACTAAAAACATTAGATCGTATTAAAGACTTAGGGGTATATTTTGACTCTAAATTTACTTTTAGTAACCATATTGATTACATAATTCCGAAGGCGTATGTTATGTCAGCTTTCGTACGGCGTAATAGTACGCATTTTTCAGACCCTTATACTCTGAAAAAGTTGTATATTGTATTTGTTAGAGCGCGGTTAGATTATGCGGCGTTTATTTGGGGCCCTTCCAAGACATCGAAATTAATAGTATAGAGCGTATTCAAAATTTGTTTATAAAATTTGCATTGCGAACTCTTAATTTGTCTGCTTTTAGATCTAAAATCACTTCATGATCGAAGAACACTTTTGTCGTGCTCCTTTGTTTTAAACGTGGTAACAACGGATATCGATTGCATTGAGATTCTGGGAAGATTAACTTTTACTTTTTTAGCATTATTATCAACTTCAAAGTATTTCTGCGAGCGGTGCACAACTTTGTACGGTCCCTTATATGGCGCTGATAATGACGGCTTAACAGAGTCGTCGCGAATGAAGACATGGCCACAGGACTTGAGATCGCTTTGGATGAATGTCTTTTGATTTGTATGCCAACTTGTGTTGACAGGTCGTAGCTCTCGCATGATACGTCGTACCTCCTGTACCGTTTCCGTTTCGTTCGGCATTCTAGGTTGCTCGATGAAAAGGTCTAAAGGTAATCGCAATGACGTTCCATACACTAATTCTGCCGGTGTACAGCCGATGTCGTCTTTGTATGCTGAACGAAGACCAAGCAGAATGAGAGGCAAATAGGCCGTCCACTGCTCTACGTTATGGCATAGGATAGCAGACTTGAGCGTTTGATGCCATCGTTCTAGTAGCCCATTACATTGAGGATGATACGGAGTCGTTCTCAGGTGCGACACGCCAAGGCACTTAAGTAATTCCTGGAACACGGCGCTCTCGAACTGACGACCGAGATCTGACGTTATGTCGATGGGTACTCCGAAACGTGCTATCCAACCACTCAGCAACGCTTTGGCAATGACTACGGCAGTCATATTAGGAATAGGTATTGCATCTGGCCACCGCGTAAACTGATCGATTAGAGTTAGACAACACCGATTGCCCTCTGATAATGGGAATGGGCCAACTATGTCGATGTGCGAGTGCCCAAACCGTTTGGTGGGACAGGCTCTTCGCTGAAGCACGCTTTTGTTGTGCCGGATGACCTTGCTGCGTTGGCATTGAATGCAACAAAAGATCTGCTATCGCGTGAAATACCTGGCCATACAAATCGGTCTGCCATCATCTTTACGGTTGCGCGCATGCCGGGATGCGACAGATTATGCGTAGCCTGTAGGAAAGTTTCTCGAAATTTCGATGTAAAGAACGGGCGGAGGCGACCTGTGGACATGTCACAAATAACCCTTTTCAAACTGGAAGGTAAAATAAAAGATTTCAATTTAAGCGAGTGTCGAATGTTACCGTTTAAGTACGCTTGTAATTCTTCGTCGTTCTCCTGATCCTCGGCGAGGATTTCGTAATTAATAGAGACGGCCGTGATCGATTGAATCCGCGACAATAAGTCGGCAGTTACATTATCTCTACCTTTAACATGCCGGATATCAGTTGTAATTTGCGATATGAAATCTAGCTGCCTGACATGACGATCCGAAGCCTTGTGCAGCTGCTGTCGAAATGCTGCTATATCGCATCTCAGCTGGCGTAAATTTCCGTGAAAAGAATCCCAGAGGTTGAAGTTTTCCGTTAACGATTTGATTTAAAACTACTCCAGCTGAGAAATCGGAAGCATCCACCTACAAGGATTGTTCTGCCTCTGGTAAGAGATGGGCTAACATAGCGCAGCTTGCGAGCTGAGCTTTTGAAGCTTCAAAATTACCTTTAGCAGTTTCAGTCCAACAGAGCGTTGTGTTATCGTTTCTCTTGTTGCCCGTTACCATCGCAAAGAGTGGTCCTTGTAACTCTAAGGCGTTCCGAAGGAACCTCCGATAAAAATTAAGCATGGCTAAGAAGCGCTTGAGCTCTTTCGAAACTCTCGGAAGTTTAATGCTCAACAACGCTTCAACGCGGCTGGACAGTGGGCGAATGCCATCTTTCGTCATAGAGGGCCCAAGAACTCTAGGTTAGCAACTCCAAATTACGATTTGGCGACATTAATTGTTAAGTTGTAGTCTCTTAAGCGTTTAAATACTACACGAAGATGTTGCTTATGCTCCTTAATCGATTTCGATGCGATACAAACATCGTCTAAATAAGCAAATGTAAAATCTAATCCTCGCAGCACCTCATTTATCAGACGCTGAAACGTTTGAGCGGCGTTTCTCAAACCAATCGTCATATGGGTGAATTCAAAAAGGCCAAATGGCGTCGTTATAGCAGTTCTACAGTTCGTCTGGGTGTATTGGCACCTGATGGAATGCCTTTTGCAAATCGATCTTGGAAAATATCACCTTGCCTGCTAAAATTGTCGAAAAATCTTGAAGAAATGGTATCGGATAGCGGTCCGGAATCGTTATAGCGTTTAACGCCCTGTAGTCGCCACAAAGCCTCCAAGACCCGTCAGCCTTACGCACTAAATGCAGGGGACTGGCCCAGCTGCTGCTAGAAGGACGACCAATACCAAGTTTAACTAGAAGTTCGAATTCTCCACGTGCAGCAGAAAGCTTCTCCGGCGATAAACGTCGCGGTTGTGCGCAGACCGGCGGGCCAGTGGTGGAAATATGATGAACAACTGAAGCGTTAGTTTGTATTCCCGGTCGTGATGGACAGGTGATTTCCGAAAACTCTTTTAAAAGGTCAGAAAATTTTTGCGAAGTTTTGATTGAGGAAATGTTTGTAAAATTATGTTGCGCAACTGAACACGGTGTTTTTACCAAAGTGGTGCGATCCACAAGGCACTGCCCTTGCAAGTCGACGACCAAACCATGATGGCCGAGGAAATCAGCGCCAAGTATGCCTTGCGAGACATCGGCGATTATGAAATTCCATAGGAATTCACGGCGTAAGCTTAAGTTGAGTTTAAGCATGACTTCACCATACGTTTGAACGGTGGAACCATTTGCTGCAAACAGTGATATAGACGATGGGCGAGCCCGAGCTAATTTCATCGATTTGGGTATGACGGAGATGTTTCCTCCGGAGTCAACCAAAAAACTCATTCTGGCTTACGTGTCATATATGCAAAGACGATGACTTTTCTGCATATCAGAGTGTTTGCCGAGCTCTGATATTGAATTCGCCGAGCTAGCCTATTGACGATTGCTTGATGTTTCTGGTGGGGTGAATGTGCACAGCTGGCGACATTTCGTAGCTTTTGTACCGAACTTGGCGTGATACCAACAAAGGGAGTGTGCATTTTGTACAACCTGTCGGCCGCGCGATGCAGATCTGCTACGCTGACTTGCCCTAGCGTTGCTATCGCCTACTAACTGCCCCACCCGTTTCGAAAGTGCAGATATTTCGGCTCGAAGACTTGCTATCTCACCCGGAGATTGTATTTCGGTGCTAACCTCGCAAATCTGTGTCCCGTCCTTTAGCGATAAACATTCCATAATGGAGTCAGCGATTTTAATTTTGTCATTGATCGGAACGTTCGTTGCAATAATAGCAGCTTGTGCGTATGGTGGTAAACGGCTTACCCAGAGATCATGTAGGATACTCTCACTCAGCGCGGGACCAGCAGTGCGACGCATTTCGTTATACAGATCACTGGGCCTACGATCTCCCAGACGAAGTTCCTTCAAAACGCGTTGAAGGCGACGTTGCTGACTCTCCGCAAAATTATCTATAAGTTTTCGGCGAATGTAATTGAACTTGTCTGCAGCAGGTGCACCTTCGATAATTGTACGCATCTCTATTAATTTTGCCGGTGGTACACTTGCTAGAACTATGTTAAATTTCGCGGAGTCAGAGAAAACGCGCGAAGCCTCGAACCAAAACTCTAGCAAATAAAAATAGGCCTCACCGTTATCTTCCGACATCGTGGGCAGCGGAATTCGAGGCAGAGTATTTTGTGTTGGAGTTAGTTCTACACCGCTGCCGCCATCCGTCACCGCCATGCTATCGTTCATTTTGCAAAGGAAAATTATTTAACTAAATTTCCAAAACTTGCCGGTGGTCACCAATTATAGATGATTCGGTATGCAAAAATAAAGCGTGTGGTTTGCTTGAAGTCCCATCCAGAAGAGAGAGGAAAAACAAAATTTTATTTTTCTTAACAAGAACGATTACAATGCAATAGAATGATGAACGAATACAAAAGCAAAATGTCAAAACTAATAGTGCGCATGGTTGCACTCAGAAATAAAAAGTTTAGGAGTACAAGGCGTTGCCACATATACCTGTCAGGTATGCCAACGACTCTCAACGAGTGTTAACGTCTAAGCACACTACACCGTGACCGCAGTCAAATTCGCAAACCAACAAATTAAAATATTCTCACCACAGGTTGAATATTACAAATACACATATGTATTATCTTAATCTGAACAAGTGGAGCCATGAAAGACCCCCCTGATGAGGGCGGAAAAACTCCAAGCCTGGATTATTCTTTCAGCTCGATAATGCAAAATCACTTGACATTATATCATACGGCCCAAAATACCTTATAATGAAAAGAATTAATAGTGAAGAAACCTTAACTAAAGTATCCCCTTTTCTAATAAAAAAAGTAATCGACAGTGTATGCGGAGAAGTAGAAACGTGCAAGAAACTAAGACGTGGTGATATTCTTATAAAAACAAAAAACTACAAACAAGCCGACAAATGTGTTAAAGTAATATATCTATCACCTAGCATACAAGTTGAAGTTACTCCCCACAAAAGCTTAAATTTCACCAAAGGTGTAATATATTGTAGTGATTTAAGAGATATATCTGAAAACGAAATTTTCTCTGAGCTAAAACTGCAACACGTTACTGAAGTCAAAAAAATTATGAAACGCGAAAACAACAACAGTAAAAAAATAATAGAAACCGGTCTTCTAATAATCACTTTCTCTTCTCTAACACTACCAGACACAATTTCGATCGGCTATGAAATACTCCACATTCGACCATATATTCCCTTACCGAATGCAAAAACTGTCATCGATTCGGTCACATCACGAAATATTGTAAAAATTAAAAACCTTGATCAAATTGTACCCTAATATTTCATACCACACCGGACACCAACGAAAAATGCAACAAATCCCCAACCTGCAACAACTGTAAAGTAAACTACGAATCTGCCTTTGATCATACACCTAATAATAGGAATTGTTAAATTTTTGTTAAACAAAAGGAAATACAAGCAATAAAAACACTACGCAAAGTTGACAACAAAACAGCCTTCTCCATATATAAACAACAACACCAACAGCAACCGCATACGCAAATACTCTGAAAAAGCCCACAGCTTATGCTTCGCTCGAAGACCTCTCACCACTGCCAACAACCTCAAACCAACAACCACCTACGAGCTTACACACGAACAACACTGTCAGCAAACACAAGACAATCAATATATAATCCACAAACACAATACTCCACGAACAATAATACCAACATCTCCCCAGATATGGGAGAATCTCTTGCTAACCAAACGAATAACTCATTGGTCGATCTTCGGCAAAAAACACTCAAAAAGTACGACTCAACAAATAACAGAAACAAAACTCAGAATATTCCCCAAGAATATATCAAATCGCACAATAAAACAACTCAAAGCTAAAATTAAACTCAAAAACAAAACAAAAACTACTCAAGCGCTTGAAGGAAAACCTCACAGTTGCGAAGCAACAGACGAATCTGATGATATCTTAATGGAAGAGTAAAACCTAATATTCAACCAACTGACTCTAATAGATCTTTACTTTCTCTTATTTTTACTTGTATTTAATATTTCAATTTATAACTCTAAACATAGCAAAAACACTCACACTCAACACAACAATTTCATGTCTCTTACAATTCTACAGTGGAACATAAAAGGGTATATAAACAATTATATTGACCTTCAGCACCTTTTGAAAAAATACCAGTCACGAACATGGTTTTACTGAGAAACGAAAGAAATTGTAAACAAAAATGTGAGGTTAGGTTCTCCTATGATTTGTAAATTTTAAAGTTTTAACCAATTTGCAACATATTTATATTCAAATAACTTCAGTTATGCTCTGTCTTTAACTGGAGATCTTTAAAAAAACACTACAGAGTAACATTAGGAAACACAAGAAGCTTAACTTGCAACTAAGTGCGCAGCTACACCTTCACATCGTATTTAGCAAGTTTTATAGCCCCGTATCATTGATAGACTCTGTGATTTAACATTTAACACTGCGCACTTCATGTTTAATAACTTTATTTTAAATAAAATTGCTTTTAAGCATTGAATTTAAGCACAAACAATTATATGCTTACAAACATACAAACACAACTAACCGCGTTCTGTGACGTAGCATAAACAGCTGATTCTGTCAAATTTGCTGAGTGCGAATAGCGGTATGCGGAAGGCGCAACCTCTGTATTTTTTAAATCGTGCTACTTAGCACTAATTCCAACAACTGCGATATAGTTAACGTTACAGTCCAATCCAAATTCAAATTCAGTCAGCTCAGTTTACATTTCACCAAACACGCCATTCACGACTAAAAACCTTAATGAAATTTTCGCATCATCCAGGCTGCCAGTACTAATTGCAGGTGATTTCAACAGTTAGCACACGAGTTGGGGTTCAAACAAAAACAACGTTAGGGGTAATACTATTGCCAAATTTTTAATTAAATCTACGCTCACACTTTTGATTGATGGCTCACCCACACACTACTCAACACACCATACCTTTACACATATTGACCTTTCCATAGCCTCTCCTATCCTAGCACTTCAACACGAATGGAAAGTTGAATCAAATCCATTTGGCAGTGATCACTTCCCTATTATTATTTCGTTTTTTCCCATCTATTCCCCCGAAAGTAGAATTGATAAGCCTACCTTCAATATATATAAAGCAAAGTGGCAGCAATATCAAACGCTATCGGAGCACCGTAGCCAATTAAGACCGGTCAGTAAAAATGTTAATAAAGAAGCAGCCAATATTAAAAAATCATACTAGAAAGTGCTAACGAGTCAATTCCCCAAATGCCCCAATTAGAAAACACTCGGTTCCTTGGTGGAATCCAACTTTGAAAGAACTTAAACAAAAAAAGAATCATATGTGGAATACACTTAAACGTGACATTTCAAATCAAAACACAATAGTAGAAGAAATCTTAAAATCTTTAAAAAATAGTCAATTAATACTTTCACCTCTAATGTTAACCCTCACACCCCTCCCTCTAAGTTATGGTCCACAATTCGTACTTTCTGCGGCTTAAAGCCAATCCCACTATTCATTGTATAGACACCAAAGTACCAAACGAACCCAACATAACAGAGAAAACTGCGATTGCAAATACATTTGGCCAATACTGATCTAATGAAACTCGAAACGAAAAATTCTCCGCCACTTTTCCGTTAAACAAACACAATATTCTCAATACGCAAAACCACATTTTCAACCCAAGCAAAACTGGCAATCACATTGAAACAAATATCAGTTAGTTGGAATTCGATTTAGCTCTTAATAAACTAAAAGGGAACACCCCTGTAATTGACCGTATATCGTACCCAATGATTAAACATTTACCATAAAAAGTGAAACTTCGAATTCTTGAACACTATAGCAAAATATTCAATAACTGTATACTACAAATCTACAAAAATAGCCTTATCATTCCAATTTTAAAGCCTAAAGCTGACAAAACTCTCTCATACCGACCTATTTCCCTTAACCCATGTTGCTCGAAAGTGTTGGACAAAATTATCGCAAATCGATTATGGTGGTTTGTAACAACCGACAAAATATTACATAGTCATCAAATGGGTTTCAGAAAGGGTAAATCAGTGTCTGCTTTCTAGTGTACCTAGACTATCAGATCACGCAATCCCTTTCAGCTAAAAAACACCTCTCGTTAATATCACTTGACTTTTCGAAAGAATTCAACAAAGTAGGAATACACACTATCTTAGATCAACTAAAGCGATGGAATATAGGACCAAAAATATTCGACTACATCAAAAACTACATGAACAATAGAAAGATTCAAATAAGGATTAACTCCCATTATTCTCAAACATTCCCACTACAAAACGGTATCCCGCAGGGATCTCTTTGTTAGTCATATTATTCCTCACCGCATACAACGAGTTTTGCAAAATAATCTTACTTCACAAAGACAAAGATTTCCTCGCACATGCTGATAATTTCCTAATTATCAACAAAATGGGCAAAAGTAAAAACATCACCTTCAGCCTTGACGACCTGTTCAATGACATCTCCAATTGGTGTATCCATTCGGGTGCCCAACTCTAATTGGAAAAATGTAAACAAATTCACATATGCAGAAAGCACAACTGCTCTTCTAACGCAACATGTAACAATCTCTCTATCAGCTCCGTCTACAACCTCATAATACGTGGACTTATATTTAACAAAATATATAAATGGAATAATCATATCGAATATCTGACTTCCGCTCTAATAAAACGATTAGACCTTATAAAATGCCTTTCAAGCCAGAAATACAATTGTAATATGTACAGTATCGTTGGTATCAGCAGTTAAAGCATTAATCATTTCAAAAGTTAACTACGGTGTATATATTAAGCATACTGCCCAAAATATATTATAAACCAATTAAACTCGATGATTAACGCCAGTATAAGAATTGCCCTGGGGGCCTATAGAACAACGCCTGTCCAAACCATGCTTCTAGAAGCAAATATCTGCCCAATTAAACTAAGCAGTGATTTTACCACATCTAAACTAAGTAAGTCCCTTACAATCAATGATCACTCACCTCTCCCCCTCTTGCTATCTAAACTATCCGAACAACAATTAAGTAAAAACCCAGCTTGCTGCTTAAATAGAGTTATAAAACTAGCACAACAACTTGATATTCCATTAAACTCCAAACTACCAAATAAATCCATTTCTCCAAATTAGAAACTAAACAATTCAACGATTAACACGGACTTAAACACACATAAAAAGAATATCACAAATTCCTCTGTCTACAAACAGCAATTCAACGCTTTAGTAGAAAAGTACATTGACTTCAAATTCTTATACACTGATGGCTCCAAAATTAATACTCAGGCCAGCTATAGTATAACTGAAAACAACAAAATAATTAAAATAGCCAATCTACCTCAATACAGTTCAAACTTTGCCCCCGAGTTAATTGCAATACCCGAAGCGGTTAAATATGTTATGAAACTTCCAGCAATATACGCAATTTGTACGGACTCCTTATCCTCTTTGAATGCCGTAGCTAACATTAACAATAACAATTTTTACTGCAACTCAATTAGAAACATGCTTTTGAAAAAACATAGCAAAATATTACTTATCTGGGCACCCGGTCACAAACAAATTCCAGGCAATGAATTTCCCGACTTAGCTGCCAAAAATGCTCTAAATGAACCGCTTATAACAACAGAAAATCTCCTCCTTTCAGATATCAATAGATACCTGAAAAAACCATTTTGATCAAATCCATGCCACTTTCTATCATCAGTCATCCCAATGGTATATCAGCACAACAAAAAATTTCAAATCAATTATCTCGTACCTAAAAATCGATCCTCAGGCCCTATCTAGGAAAGACCAAACTAAAATCTTAAGGCTTCGGCTAGGTCATACTAAAGTTACCCACGAGCATCTAACGGATAAAAATCTCTCCAATACATGCAAGTTTTTCGACAGTTGCAGGCAATCTTTTTTTAATATAAAACCCACAGACTTACTAAACAACCCATCAAAACAAAACATGATAAAACTAATTCAATACCTTAAATACTGCAATTTATATCATGCAATATAATCCACCCTAAAATTTAAATAAATATGTACATCCTATACCCACTACACTATACCCACATTCCCACAAATCACAAATGATACACCAACTCATCCTATTACATATGTACATACACGGACACATATTCGAGTGCATCTAATAACCATACACATGTACATATATATAGCATAGGAGTACATCATAATTAATTTAGCTTAAGGCCTCGGTAGCCATAGCTTCTTCTTTTATTGTACTATAATTTGGTTATAGTTTCAATATCTTTGTAAATAAATAAATAAATACCTGTCAGGAATTTTGATATGTTTCATATACATTTGAATAAAGTAAATTATGGCATAAATGCACCAGTTGCGCTTACATTGAGAGAACTCAATAATATCCAAGATATCGATCTTTCACTTCTTGGAGTGGTTTTAAAAAAGTTAGTTCTAAGTAATCTACGAACTCATAGAACTAAATTATAAATGCATAGCTAGTAAGAATAATTGTATTTCATAGTTAAATAAATAAAACAAGAAGCCTCAGAACGACAGGACCAGTTAATTATTAACGCTGGCGAGTTTTGTACAGAAGAACAAAGAAGGCAGAAGAAAACAGCACCGTGTAATGAGCATTAACAACACTAATGTGCAGCGAAAGTATATTAATGGTACCATTAATTCGTGCCAAATCAAGCTACAATTCAATACAGCTGCAGACGTTTTCCTAATTTCAAAAATAAATTGGGAGAAGCAAAGTAAACCTGCATTACATATGTACGTGAGAGCGTAAAGCATCCGATGCATCGAAAAATCATACGCTCATTCGTTTCGTTTGCAAGGTAATCAGTGACAATATGAATAAAGATATATATACTTAAACTCTTTCTAAGTATATATGTATACAGAAGTGGTCCAACAGCATGCAGGTCACTGCACCAAATATAAAGTTAACTTAGAAACAAAACCGAATTGTAAACCCATTCAAAGCGAAAAGACCTGTACCAAGGCGAATTTATCAAGGTGGTGGTAAGCGTATATAAGTAAAAGGCGTCCATGGATTTTGTTTTTGCTTTGCTGGACTGATTGTCAAATTTCTGTAGGTGATTTACATCGCCAGCCAATCAGAACGTAGCACTTTGACATTCAGTCCAGCAAAGCGAAAAAACTAGCTGGCTCCTCAACACCACCCTGTTAAATTCGCCTTGACCATATGCATAACTAGCGGCAGTAGAGCAAGAGTTAAGCAGACTACAAAAGAAAAATATCATGACACCTATTTCGCAGTCAGTCACGTTGCAAATATTTCAGCAAAATAGATTTATTACGCTTACCTTCAATTGGAAGTCCATGACGAATCCAAGAAAACTCTAACCGTAAACACACACAAATGTCTTTTTACGTTAAATTGTTTACCTCCTGAATTTACATCTGCACCAGATGCCTTAAAAAGAGCTATGGAAACCATCCTCAGCAATTAAGAAGGAGTTATTACATATCTTGATGATGTGATTATAGCAACACCTTCAATACAAGAAAATTACGATCTGTTCATGAAAATAATGATAAATTGTTCAAAATGCGAGATATTTAAAACATTAACAAAATACACCGAATACACAGGGATCTACAAATGTAAGTGAACTCAGACCCTTTTTGGAAGCGATTAATTACTACGGCAAGTTCATAAACCATATGCAAAAAACCGATATCCGCTGGAGAGTTATTGAAGGCAAACAAAATTGGGATGGACATCGGAGTGAGAGATGCATCTGTTGTTGGTATAGGAGCACAAATTTTTCATACTTTGCCAGATGGAACTAAAACGTCATATATCACATTTCGAGAGCACTAACATCGACGGAGCAGCCTTATAACTAAATTGAAAAAGTAGCGATAGCACTCATATATGCATGCACAAAATTTCATAAAGTACTATACGAACGTCAATTCACGCTATTAACGGATCATAAACTACTGCTTACAATTTTTGGTTTCAGGAAGGATATTCTAACGCACACCGCGAACAGATAACAAAGAAGGGCATTAATTTTAATTAGCTACGATTTTCGAATTCAATATGTCAAGACCGCGGAATTTGGAAATGTTGATGTACTTTCACGGCTAATGAGTCAACAAAAACAAAAGGATGAAGAATTTATCACAGCCAAAATTTCTTTTGAAAACGAAATAAAAACTAGCCTTCAATATGCTAAAATAGACCACGCAAAAGAATCAAACACTTTGAAAAATCAGCGAATGCGTTAAGGAATAATGGCCAAAATCATCAAAGCAGCTTGCAGCAGAGGAATAGCAAATTTTCAACCGAAAAAAAAACTCAGATCGAATGGTAATACCTAAAGTTTTGTAAAAGCGTATTTTCAAACAGCTACATAGCGGTCATCAAGGTAGCGAACGTATGAAAGCGATTGCACGATCGTACGCGTACTGTCTAAAGATCGACGTAGATCAGTGATGCACAACGTTGGCAGAGCTACCAACACAAGTGCATAAATTTTGTCTTAGTATGCGTGCGCTTTGCCTCGCAAAAAATACAAACCATGCGTACAACACAACGCACAAAGGCAAACTTATTGCTGCCAGCGTCGCGACAGTTCGCTAGGTGCGTACGCACGACCTGTAGATGAAAGTCGAGCAACCCCATACGGCTACGCTATGCATGACTGACGTAGATATAGTGGCGTATGTGAAGTAATACCAAAATTATACCTTATCAGCAAAATTGTGGTTCGTATTACTTTATTAATAGCAAAAAAAAAAGTAAATAACATGAAATAACAAGTAGTATACATATAATAAAATAGTTTAAGCGCATGGTTGTAATAACGCATAGTAGGATAATTACTTCAAATTGCTATTTGTCGTGTGAGGACCCTGGATCCTATGATCTCCATAATAACATAAAAACCAAACATGAATTGTATTAGTTTAAACACACACACAAGCATGTAAATTGATTATCTACATACATACATACGTATCAAACCTCTGAGACTATTAATTTATATTCGAGGTGGGCTTAAACCACTGAGACGGGTGCTAGCTGGTGGGATTAAAACCTACTATAGCTCTACGCTTACGAGGTAGCATCACGCAAGAAGAAGAATAAATAAAGATTGCGAAGCAAAGCGAAGGTGTATTGATTTATAGAGGAGATAGGGTTAATTTCTTTGCAGATACCCTGGATAACCGACAGCTACACCCAGCACCCCGGAATGTCCGTTACAATTGGCGCCCGAGCAGAGACTTAAAAAGAAAGTAACAGAACACAACATTAGAAAAAAAACACAAAAAAGGGAAACTAATCCAGCGAAGGAAATAGCGTGAGAACTAATATGGTGAGGCGAAGGTGGGTGCATTTCCTCAACCGACGGGAACTGCTGACATATCTGGCAGAATTCGGCTTGGAACAAATCGGTACCGTCGAGGATTTACGAAAATGATTTTCAACGTTCCTACAGGAAGAGAGCGACAATGAAGAATACCATGCGCGATTTGAAGAATTTGAGGCGAGGCGCACAAAACCCGCACTGACCGTTACCACACCGAGTGGAAAGTCAGCGATAGACAAGCACCGATGCCCGATGGTGCGGTACCAGAGGTCGAAGCCCACAGCCACACGTAGCGTGTCCAACGCCATAACTAGCCACCATCATGGACCGAGTCCGTAAGTGTGGTTTCAATAACGATGGCGGACGAAATCCTCTCAGCTTCATTGAGCGCGTGGAAGAGTTGGCAGAAACGTACGAAGTGAACCGGGATTTATTGCCGCGAGCTATGCCGGAGCTACTTAGAGAGAAGGCCCTGACATGGTTCCACAGCAACAATAAGAACTGGCGACAATGGAAAGACTTCAAAAGGGACTTCCTGAGGTTCTTTGTAAACTCTCGCTATCACGAAAGACTAGATGACGAGAGGCATCGTGTTCAACAGCCGAACGAGAAATTTAAGGACTACGTATTGGTCCTCCAAAGTCTGATACGTCATGCCAACTACTCCCCCGGTGAAAGACACACCCCGGGCCGCAGTGCGAACAATTCCACGAACCATGGAGAGGTACCAACACATGCGCGAGCTGCCTAGGTGAAGCGAAACAGCGAACACACAACGCCAACCCGAACCGCGCAACAACACTCCGGCGCCCCAGGCGGAGTACGTGAATCCGTTTACGGCGTGTAGACATTCTGGGGAAAACGGCCATTTTGCACGCGACTGTAGAGCAGCGCGGAGGGAGTTTTGCTAGACATGTGGCCGATGCAACATTCCAACTCGAAATTGCTGCCGTAACACATCGGTAAATGGTCTGAGGCCTCATTCGCAGCGAGGGGTGGGGTCTCGAGTGGAGCAATCTCCGCCCCGGCGACGTTTCAGCGTGCGTTGGACCAGGTCATCGGTCCAGAGTTAGAGCCGCATGCATTTGCCTACCTGGATGATATTATTATTACCAGTACAACACTGCAGGAACACGTCCAACACCTGTCGGTAGGTTTTCAGCGACTAAGACGCGCTAATCTCAGCATCAACCCAGAGAAGTGTGAATTTTTCAAGAAGCGGCTGAAGTATCTGGGTCACGTTGTAAGCGAAGAAGGCATCCACACAGACCCTGAGAAGTTCGCGGCCATCAAAAATCTCACGCCACCGACAGGTATACGAGAGTTGCACCGATTTCTAGTAATAGCTTCTTGGTACCGTAGGTTCGTCCTCGACTTCTCCAAAGTGACACATGCGTTGACGTCCATGCTGAAGAATGGCCACAAGTGGAAATGGAACAGCGAACAACAGACAGCATTTGAGGCACTGAAGAACACGATGCAACGGTGTTGGCTTGTCCCGATTTCACAAATAAGTTCACTCTTCAAACAGACGCGAGCGATTTCGGACTGGGAGCTGTTCTGACTCAGGAAATCGAAGGGGTCGAACGAGTAATAGCATATGCGATTCGCCGGCTCAACAAAGCTGAACTCAACTATTCCTCTACTGAGAAAGAGTGTTTGGCAATAGTGTGGGCTATCAGGAAAATGAGACCGTATCTGGTGGGATATACCTTCACTGTCATCACCGATCATTTAGCACTTCAGTGGCTTAGCAAGATTGAGAGTCCGTCTGGTCGAATCGTAAGGTGGGTGCTAGAGCTGCAGCAGTACCGCAAGGGTAAACTGAAAAGAAGTGTCGCGGCCGGGTGTAAATGGCTCAAAGAGAAAATGGCATAGGTGGAGAGGTGTCCGGAAAAGTTTCCTGATTTCATTATCGAAAATGGTGAACTGTACTGGCGAATATCTGGTCAAATGGATGGCGACGATGCGCTACCATGGAAATTGTGCGTTCCCACAACGAAAAGAGAAAGAGTTTTAAAGGAAATAAACGACGTCCCCAGTGCAGGCCATATGAGTAAAACGATCGCGCGGGCAACAGCTCGATACTATTGGCGCGGAATGTTTCGCGACATAAAGAAACACATATAAGTATGTAATATGCCTGCATGTATTTTCTTCACTTAATATTATATATGCGCTTGCATTTATTATGCTTAGCTATATGTATTGCGTATGTAAGCGGGCAGCAAGAAAATATGTTTGCTCACTCACCTTGTCTGCTCCTCGATGATGGTACCAACATGCCGGAGAAGAACCTGTGAGGGAAGAAATGATCTAAAACCAGAGCTCCCAAATAACAGTTAACCAGAAAAAATCATTTCGATTTATCACTTGGCATTGCATTTGCGCTACGGTGAAAAGGTTTCTCACTGTACGATATGCATATGTGTTTGCCTTTACGGTCTGCAACTGAGAGTTATGTTTGTGGTCAAATAATATCTCACATTTAGTGAGATTAACAAACGTGATTTATTTTTGATGGTTGCTTTTCAACTGTTATTTGTTGAGCAAACCGAATTGTGGTTATTCTAAAAGGTCAATTGATAGTATGTTTAATAATGAATATAAAAACTCATTATTAATGTACAAAAAAATTTATTATTTTATAAAAATTAATATTTCTTCATATTAAACTAACATATGTACATAATATTCATATATACATAACAACAAAAAATTAAGTATTTAACTTAACTAAAAGTAACTTTTCTACCGTTTTAGCATTTAAACTATATCTTCTTTCGCTTAATATAAAATTAAGTGCCGAAAAAGCCCTTTCTACGGATACTTGTGTCGCCGGTACGCCAAACACAACTAACGCTATGTTAAAAAGGTCTGGAGATTGATATTGAACCTTTTCTTCAAAATAGGATAAAATGTTTGTGCTTAGTGGCAAACGCTTATGCAATAATTCAAAGTTTTCAATTTGATTGTATATACATACTAATTTATCTGGCGTATTACTTGTACAATCTATAATATTTTTATAAATGCATAGCTCATTCTTTAAAAAAACCATACAAATCCAGATTCCAAAATTGTGCAAAAATCATAAAAATTCTCCAAAGTTTCTCTAAAGTTTCAAACTTTTTATTCAGAATATTTACAAAAAATTCGGCATGCCGTTTTGTAGCCCATTAAATTTTAGTACAACAAAGTGCAAGTTTCAAGTTGGTGAAAAATGCCATTGATTTTTGACAATTTTTTTTTGCTGACAGTGTCACGCATTTTCTTCCATATAGAAAAAATTTTCGAACCTACTTACTTTGTATACATTTATAAACAATTAATAGAGATTAGGCAAACAAAAGAAAAATAGGCGAAATTTGTCAAAATGTTGCGTTCCTATTAATTTGCCCGACACAGTATGTAGTAGACTACTAATCGCTAATACTCAAATACTTTTCAAATACTTTCTCTTTTATTTAAGTAGGTACTAATACTAAATTTTTTCCTTATTTAAACCTTTTTAATATATATAATTCAATATAGTTACAAACATTAATGCTGAGAAAATATAATAAAAATCTATGGACACAGTAAAAATCGTAGTTTAATATTTTGTCACCTAAAACTGTTCTAGCACAATAAAATCAATACATTTAATCGTGCCTAAATACATACCAACATACATATTTGCAAAAAGACTTTTATATTTTCCAGTCAATGATATCTCTCATTAGCAGAGAACAACATTTATTTTGCGTACATAAAGATTTCTCACTGAGCGAAAGCAAAGCAACGCAGGCAAGACAGTGACTATCAATAAATGAGAGCAGTCGTTTTTCTCCATAATTGTGTGTTATTTTGCAAACAGTTCAAAAGGTTAACTGTTATTTGGGAGCTCTGTCTAAAACAGAAAAACATACAAACCTACGACCCACATACGCACATCGGCATATACACGTATTGTATTGTAATTTTTACCTCGCTGACCAGCAGATCACTCGCTCATGATCGCGGGCACTGAGTGGGTCTCTTAACTGGCGTTAATAAAAAAAAATTAACATAATCGCGAATAGTAAAAAAAGCAAAACTAAAAGAAAAATAAAATAATTTACTGTTCGCGTTTATGCAAAATAATTAGATGGATTTTTTTTTAAGCGACTAAGAAAACAAACAAATGCCATATATATAAAAAAATTGTCTACCAGTAAAAAAAATCCATAAAAAAAGTTACCAACAACAATAGTGAATAAAATAAATTTTCTTCTTTCTACTTTGCAAAAGTGAGGCAAAAAAAAACTAAGTGAATCTGAGTTACCAGGAATTTACACTTTAGCAAAAAAAAAAAAATACAAATACTTCAAATTGTGACTTCAAATCAATTATTGGCTTAGGGCTAATTTCCTAATGCAAATTCCCTAATGCAAATTACAAAAAAACGGAAGTATTTACTTAAACGCTAATGTGGGTATATAGGCATATCCATATAAGAGTATAAGTATGTATAAACGTATGTATACTCCCATGTACAGTTGTACATGTGTCTCATGCACTCCGCCAAAAACTCCCGCTGAGAAGAGCGAAATGCTGGTACGTCACAGGTTCACCGGGAGTTCACTCGCTCTGCTCGCATTCAGCTCGCTCTTTGCCTGTTGAAGATTCCGTGCCGATTTCGCTATTCAGCCCGCGTATTACGTGGTCGTTGACCCACTCTTCTTTGCATTTGCAGATCAGCTGTTGGCTGTATATGGCTACTGTGTTAATGGTACCGACAAATGTATCTGTTGTGCCTGATATTGTTGTTGCTGCCGTGCTGATGGTCAGTGGTGGATGGTTTCAAAGCACTTCCTGGGAGTCAGATGCATGCCTTGCCGTGAATTTTTGGAGTATCTTCCACAAAGGGAGGTCCTTTTGCGCTTCCGCTGCCGGCGACCTGGAATATAAAATATATTTTAGTAAATAGGTATGCAATGGTACGGTGTTCTATACATGCGTGTACATACGAATGTACACAGATTTCTATGCGTATATGGATCGACACGTATCTACTTGGTATTGTTAAAAATTGGAGATTTTAATTTAATTTCACTTACCTCCAACTCCACTTCTCCAACTTGATAGTTTCAGGTTTTATTACCAAATCTATGCACCTGCCGACCGAATATTCCGGAGCACTTCCACTTTAAACACTTATGTATACTGCTGTTAGCTAAGGCACTGTTTAAATATATACAAGTTAACATAGTCGCAAGCACCCAAAGTACGCTGTTCCCACGATCAGCCACTGCACGTGTCGCAACATCAGCAAAATTGCATTTCGCCATAGTGCCCAATCAGACATTGCACAGCACAACCTAACACCTATGGGAACGTCTGGAGGTGCTTACGCAAGAAAAGCATTTCACAACACAGTGAAATTTCTGTGGGAAACCAAGGCCACGGTCGATACCACCGGACGTGCTTACGCAAGGTATGCGTCGCGGCCAAATAACGAAAGTCTCCTGGTAGCAAGAATGACGAGTGACGGGCAGTTGCATTGGGGTGCTGCTAGCATTAAGACATATTTTAAGAACAGTGTTCGTAGTTAAGTATAGTGAAATAAACTTAGAATATTATAACGTTTAATCCTTGTGTTTAGTTTGGGCAAGTTGGCCCTTTATATTTTTTTGGTGATGTGGATTAAGAGTTGATAACTGGCGCCCGAGCAGGGACCCAGTAGTGAAAAGTGTGGAAAGAAATATTTTGTTAAATATACTTGTAAAGGACCAATAAAAGGTTCAGTGGGAAAAAGCCAAGCCAAGGCTAAATAAAGAAAAAATAAATTTAAACATAAGATACTTGTGAAGGACCTAAAAAGAGGTTCAGTGGAAAAAAGCCTTAGCTCCTGCTTAACGTAAAGCTGCGAAAGCATCAAAGTGCGCTTGTATCAGAGAATCACTTATGATAATCATCTTGCTGTTGTGAGTATTTTATTGCTAAAATATTGATTTTTTCAGCCAGGATAATGGAAGATCTGAAGGCAACCGTTACCAACTTGACCGGCGCTATCAATGCGATTTTGGAAAAAATGAACTCGCTCGAAAGACGAGTCACCCATTTTGATTCCATAAGCGCCAGCGTAGCAGCAGCCTCTTGCCCTAGGTCAAGTGGTGTTGATAATGTCGAGGACATACCCCTTCAGGCTCCAGCAACGGAGTCTGATCTTAAGGAAATAAGTCGCCTTCCCGATTGTGTGAAGGAGCTTCGAGTTTTCGACGGCAACCCCGTTGAATATGTCTCTTGGATACACGCCGTAGAGGCCATCCTATCAGATTTCAAAGTGGTTAAAGGAAAGCCTCTTTTCAGAGCCATAATGCAGCACATCCGGCAAAAGGTACGCGGTACTGCTGATGCCGCATTAGTTTCGTACATCATATTTGATAATAGCTGGACGAAAATAAAAGAGTGCCTCTCATTACATTATGCCGATAAACGGGACATTAGAACACTAGAACACCAGTTGCATCAATTGCAACAAAGGGGTTCTAGGATTGATGAGTTCTACGCCGGTGTGAACCATCAATTTTCCTTGATCATTAACAAGATCAAGACAGAATCCTATACGGATGAAACTGTAAGAGTTCTTGTGGACACTTACCGGAATAGGGCACTGGACATATTTATACGTGGTCTTAACGGGGATTTATCAAAAATGCTTTTGATACAACGTCCGAAAACGTTACCAGAAGCCTACTCTGCATGCCTAGAAATACAAAATGTGAACTACCGCAACTTTACGATTCATAACTCGCAGACGAACAATCAGGTGGTAGTTCCCATTAACAACGTTCCGAGGCCGGATGTCACTTATAGTGGAAGACCAGCCCCAATCCCTCCAAAACCTACGTGGCGTCAACAAGATCGCCGTCCACCATTCGAGGGGCGAGATAGACCCTTTGGACGTGCTCAACCGTTTCCACAAGCGAAAAACCCTCCGGTAGAGAAAATGGACGTAGACCAGTCTATCCAGAGTAGACGCGTAAACTACATGAATCGACCTAATCCGTTTAAACGTGGGGCAACATCGGAGAACCTCCCACGTAAACAACAGAGGTTGTATCATGTCACGACAGATGATCGTGAGGAAAAAGATGACTACTCCAATGCTGAGAAAGATGAGGATTTTCTATCCAACGGCCATCTAGCGTACCATACGTAGAGTATAAATTACCGGATGGCCGCACATTAGATTTCCTTATAGACACTGGCGCGAACAATAATTTCATAAAGGCTGCTGTAGCGAAAGGGAGTCAACGGGTCAATAAGTCCTTTAGTGTACGATCAGCGGGTGGTTGTGTAGATATAAAGAAAAAGGTGGGCTTGCAATTCTTTAATGACGTCGGTATAACTTCCAATATAACATTTTTTGTCCTACCAGGACTAGAAACATTTGATGGAATTATTGGTGACGATACCCTTAAGGATATCGGCGCAGTAGTTGACAGGAAAAATAATATACTTGCAATTGACAAATACAAAATACCGCTCAAGGCTCGAACATCTAGTGAAGTAAATTACGCGATATCTAAGGACCTCCCACGCGAGGCTACAGAAGGAGTAAGTGAGCTCATTAGAAGGTATGGCGACCTGTTCCTGCCCATTAACGGGAACGAACTGGTGGACACCAGTGTGCGCGCGGAGATACGGACCTCGACATCTGACCCGATTTACAGCAAAAGTTATCCTTATCCCTCTTGCATGAGGGAGGAGGTCGATAGACAGGTAAATGAACTGCTCGATGAAGGAGTTATTCGGCCTTCGAAAAGCCCTTATAACTCCCCAATATGGGTCGTTCCTAAAAAGCCCAAGCCTACTGGCGAGAAACAGTATCGCATGGTCATTGACTATAAAAGACTGAATACTGTGACTATTGCCGATACCTATCCTATCCCCGACATAAACGCAACCTTATGCAGCCTAGGCCAATCTAAATACTACACAACCATTCATCTGACATCCGGTTTCCATCAGATACCTATGAAAGAATCCGATATCACCAAGACGGCATTCTCTACCATGAACGGGAAATACGAATTCTTACGGCTTCCCTTTGGGTTAAAGAATGCTCCGGCAATCTTCCAGAGAATGATCGACGACGTACTTAAGCAATACATTGGTAAAATTTGCTACGTGTACATCGACGATATCATTGTATTCGGAAAAGATACAGATGATCATTTGCAAAACGTAGATAAAGTATTCTCTAGATTGCTTGAGGCCAACCTAAAGGTTAACCTGGAGAAAACGTGTTTCCTTAAAACTGACGTCGAGTTCCTTGGTTATATCATCACACCAGATGGGGTGCGTCCTGACCCTAAGAAGGTCGAGGCGATGAAGCTAATCTTGCCTCCTGAGAATCTGAAGGACCTTAAAAGCTTCTTAGGTATGACATCCTACTACCGGAAATTCATCCGCGACTATGCAAAGGTAGCGAAGCCTTTGACAAATCTCACACGAGGAGAAAACGCTCAAGTAACGGCCAGGGTATCAAAAAAGGTAAAAATAAATATCGACAATGAGGCTATGCAGGCCTTTACCGATTTGAAACGATTGCTCATCTCCGCTGATGTCCTTTCCTTCCCTGACTTCGAGAAGCCATTTAATTTGACGACCGACGCTTCAAATTATGCAATCGGGGCGGTGTTGTCTCAGGGTGACATAGGTAAAGACAAACCTATCGCATTTATTTCTCCATCGCTTAACAAGACCGAAGAAAACTATGCTAAAAATGAGAAAGAGATGCTTGCCATAGTATGGGCACTAGACAAATTGCGGTCCTATCTGTATGGGGCGAAAAAAATCAAAATTTATACTGATCATCAACCACTAACTTTCTCTTTAAGCTGCAGGAATTATAATGCGAAATTGAAGCGTTGGAAAGCGCGAATTGAAGAATATAACTGTGAGATCATCTACACACCAGGAAAAGCCAATGTGGTCGCCGACGCTCTCTCTCGCCTCAGAACTGAAGTGAACGCCCTATCTGATTCTATAGTAGCTCAACCTGCTGGTAGCGACTTAGGAAATCGTAATGAGGAAACCCTCACCGAGGCCACGATGCACTCCGCTGAACAAGACAGTTCTGATCTTATACCCCATGTGGAAGTTGCTATAAATGTATTCCGCAACCAGGTAATATTTAGGATAGGTCAAGAATCTCAATGCCATGAGCAACCGCATCATGGCTACCGCAGATATTACGTTTCGCTGCCCAGTTTGGACAACGTGAACCTCATTACCATACTCAAGAGTTGCCTAAATCCCAACGTAATTAATTGTATAAAAATTCCTGAGGAATTCCTCCATTTATTGCAGAGCGTTTACGTAGGTAACTTTCACAGGTATAAGATTCGAATTACGCAGCGAGTAGTGGAGGACGTGACAATAGTAGACAGAGTTTTTGATATAATTGAACAAGAGCATCGCCGAGCACATAGGAATCCTAGGGAAAATAGGGAGCAAATCCTTGAAAAATATTATTTTCCAGGCATGGCCAAACAAATCAGGAACTATGTTGCTCAATGTGACGTTTGTAAATTGAATAAATATGACAGACACCCGGCAAAACCGCACCTTCAGCCAACACCAATTCCTAATTACCCTTCTGAGATCTTGCACATTGATCTCTTTGAAATAGAAAAACAGAAATTTTTGAGCTGTATAGACAAATTTTCAAAACTTGCAAAACTATTTCCCATTAAAAATAAATCGTCTATATACCTACGCAGGAAATTAACGGACGTCTTGCACTACTTTTCCGTACCGTTGAAACTGGTCATGGACAACGAGCGAGGATTCCTTACCCCGCTCGTACTTAATTACATCAGGTCTCTAGGTATAGAAATCTACCAACCACCCACTCAGCGAAGTGAGGCAAACGGCCAAGTAGAGCGACTTCATTCAACCTTAATCGAAATATATCGCTGTATCACAGGCGACTTAGCAAGACTATCCCCTAAGGAGCGTGTGTCTATAGCTGTAGATAAGTATAATAACACCATACATTCCGTTACAAAAAAGAAACCCGTAGACATATTCTGAAATAGGACAGCTAGGATCAACTACCAAAATTTGACAGAGTTCAGAGATCAAACCCATGAAAATATAAAAGCCCTGCTATTGCATGAGCAAGAATCCCGAAATGCAAGAAGGAATGAGAAGCGATCGGCACCAAAAGAATTTAATAACGGCGAAACCTTGTTCATAGCTAACAAGCAAATCAAAGCCAAACAGAAACCTCTTTTTAAAAAGGAGACTGTCGCTGAAAATAGAAATACGACTATAGTAACCGAGAGTGGTAAAAAATTCCACAAATCGGACGTGAAAAATGTGTAAAAGCACATGGTAACATTGGTCAAAAGGTAGAAAGCGCTTAAACTCTTTAGACCCGGCGGTTCGGGATTCAAACGTATGTTTGTATTCGATGAAGTCAGAGTGGTTCAATTCCACACATCTCGGTGGTCCGAGATGGCTGATTCGAAGGGGTTCAACTCCTCCATGAAGATCTATTGCTTTATTGCGTGAAGCCACCCGTACCATGAGTAGGTCATTTGCAATTATAAACGCTTATGATTAAAAAGGATACCCGCGGGTCTTCCAGTGTCAATTATACCTATATTCCAATGCAATATCAAGAAATGTAAAATACTATGAAGTACGATTATAAATAATTTGCGTCAATTCGTGCAAAAAAAAGCACATCAGAACGAAATCGCAAAAGCACAACAAAGACAATGAAATACTATAACAAATAAGTAAAACAAATTCAAAAATCAACATAATTTCGAGATAAGGGAATATTTTGTAGTTGACTTAAATTAAAACACAAAGCAGGTTTGGGTTTAATTTCAGATGCAGCTAAACATTCTTTTTCTCTCACCTTAAATATAAAAAAAAAAAAAAGAAAAAAGAGACACCTGATATTCAATTGAAATATATAAAAAATTAATAAATAATTATAAAATGAAGATATCAGGAATAAATAAGATCCAGAAAGGGAAATAACTTAAATACTTGTATGAAAAATATAAATAGTTATTTTTAAAATATTTTTCACTTCGACACAATTTCAAATAGAATTTTTTAAATTTTGAATTTTTTCTTAAAAAGGAAAAATAATATTTTTCTTTTGAATAAAGATTGAATATTAAAAGATTTTACTAACGAAATAAAAACTCTTACTAACAAAAGCACCAAAAGCTAAACTAACCAATTTAAATTTACACCGTTTCGCTACTGGGTGCCCAAACCCAAATTCTAATAATCCTTACTAACTCTTTTCCTAACCCCATGCAACTCAAACTTAAGACTAAGAAGAAAATAATCGAAGAGTAATTTTGATAATAACTGTAAAACATATTAGGATAACTTAAGAAGTAATTAAAATGTCTTTCAAATTTAAGAATAATAATCTCATTTTAACTGTGCTTGTATTTTATTTAAACAAATGGAATTAAAAATGTAATGTCTAGAATAAAACATTAATTAAGAATCCAATTTATAGTACCAACTCCTAAGTTTTAAGTAAATGAAATTAAAATTTAAAAAGTTTAGAATAAAATATTAATTAAGAATCTAATTCATAGCATAAGCCTATGCGCAACTGCGCACTCCTACGATGTGTTTAAGATAGATTCACCACTGGTTACCATACGAGATGGGTATGGATGGATCATCGATGGACATTTTAAGCTCATCCATGCAGCTAACCTAGACCGCTACGAAATGGCCACGAATCGACTTGAGCATGCACTAGTCAACTTAAACGAAACAACAGCAGTCACTGAGATACTCTTATTCCAGTTGGGCAGAATCCGCACTCACCTAAGTGAACTAAGAGGAAAAAAATCAATTAGATCAAAGCGATCGATCAATTGGATAGGGTCAGCCTGGAAATGGATCGCTGGCTCTCCAGATGCCACTGATTGGGACGAAGTCCTGCGAAGCGAAAATGCTCTAAACCAAAACAACGACCAACAGTACAAGGTAAATGACGCAATTTTTAAAAAAACTGATGAGTTATTGCAGAAGCTAAATGGCATTGTGGTCGCCACCAACGACATCCTAAACCGAGGAAACCTAGAAAGAGTCTCGCAGGAAACCCAACACAAAATAACTCTCCTGAGGGAAGATGTGAACGAGCTGATCCGTGCCTGTCAGATGGCTAAGGCTGGTGTCGTCAATACCAACCTCCTGAGCAAAGAAGAAGTTAACCAGCTTGTCAGTGAGATCGACGTTCTCCCATATAGCAACGCTATAGAAGCCATTGAGTATAGCAAGCCATCGATCTACACTAATGGCACGCTCCTTCTGTATGTGCTATCCCTGCCCAAAGTGACAGAAACTAGGTTTAATCACTTGGTTGCACGAGCAAACATCCAGGATGGTCATCGAGTGGAATTGGCATATGGAACAATTTTGACTAACAAACACGAGACGTACGGCATTAAGGAGCGTTGCTTGCAGCTCAGCTCTGCATTGGTCTGTGAGCGGAAATCCTTGGACCTACTGCGGGAAACCGACTGCATAGCCCGCCTACTCAAAGGAGGTCATGCAAGTTGCAGCTACTTGACCTACAATGAATCTAAAGTTGAAATCATCAAAGAGGACACCATTTTCCTCGACAACTTCAACGGCAACGTGGGGTCAGGTAAATCCTTTCATAATCTAAACGGTTCTTACATTCTTCAGATAGACAACGAAACAATAAAAATCAACAACCAAAGCTACTCGAGTACCACCATATCTGGAGCACAAGTGCTCCCGCCTGTACTGGCCAGCATAACAAATCGAAGCGTGGCCCTTAACCTTAATCTTGTACACGAGATGACCACGGGCAACATCAAACTACTTGGCCACCTAAGGGACAAGGCCAATTGGTTCGCAGTTATGGAAACCCTTGGACTGGTCACACTTGTGCTGATGATTTGGGGTATCTGGCGGAAGATTACAGCAAAAATCAACATTCCCGAGGTGAGGATATCCGTTCCGGTTGGAGAAATAACGTCCAACACACCGAGGACTCACCTTTGCCACGTGATCTGCGGGACGCAGATTTTTAAGAGGGGAGGAGTTAACATAGTCGCCAGCACCCAAAGTACGCTGTTCCCACGATCAGCCACTGCACGTGTCGCAACATCAGCAAAATTGCATTTCGCCATAGTGCCCAATCAGACATTGTACAGCACAACCTAACACCTATGGGAACGTCTGGAGGTGCTTACGCAAGAAAAGCATTTCACAACACAGTGAAATTTCTGTGGGAAACCAAGGCCACGGTCGATACCACCGGACGTGCTTACGCAAGGTATGCGTCGCGGCCAAATAACGAAAGTCTCCTGGTAGCAAGAATGACGAGTGACGGGCAGTTGCATTGGGGTGCTGCTAGCATTAAGACATATTTTAAGAACAGTGTTCGTAGTTAAGTATAGTGAAATAAACTTAGAATATTATAACGTTTAATCCTTGTGTTTAGTTTGGGCAAGTTGGCCCTTTATATTTTTTTGGTGATGTGGATTAAGAGTTGATAACTGGCGCCCGAGCAGGGACCCAGTAGTGAAAAGTGTGGAAAGAAATATTTTGTTAAATATACTTGTAAAGGACCAATAAAAGGTTCAGTGGGAAAAAGCCAAGCCAAGGCTAAATAAAGAAAAAATAAATTTAAACATAAGATACTTGTGAAGGACCTAAAAAGAGGTTCAGTGGAAAAAAGCCTTAGCTCCTGCTTAACGTAAAGCTGCGAAAGCATCAAAGTGCGCTTGTATCAGAGAATCACTTATGATAATCATCTTGCTGTTGTGAGTATTTTATTGCTAAAATATTGATTTTTTCAGCCAGGATAATGGAAGATCTGAAGGCAACCGTTACCAACTTGACCGGCGCTATCAATGCGATTTTGGAAAAAATGAACTCGCTCGAAAGACGAGTCACCCATTTTGATTCCATAAGCGCCAGCGTAGCAGCAGCCTCTTGCCCTAGGTCAAGTGGTGTTGATAATGTCGAGGACATACCCCTTCAGGCTCCAGCAACGGAGTCTGATCTTAAGGAAATAAGTCGCCTTCCCGATTGTGTGAAGGAGCTTCGAGTTTTCGACGGCAACCCCGTTGAATATGTCTCTTGGATACACGCCGTAGAGGCCATCCTATCAGATTTCAAAGTGGTTAAAGGAAAGCCTCTTTTCAGAGCCATAATGCAGCACATCCGGCAAAAGGTACGCGGTACTGCTGATGCCGCATTAGTTTCGTACATCATATTTGATAATAGCTGGACGAAAATAAAAGAGTGCCTCTCATTACATTATGCCGATAAACGGGACATTAGAACACTAGAACACCAGTTGCATCAATTGCAACAAAGGGGTTCTAGGATTGATGAGTTCTACGCCGGTGTGAACCATCAATTTTCCTTGATCATTAACAAGATCAAGACAGAATCCTATACGGATGAAACTGTAAGAGTTCTTGTGGACACTTACCGGAATAGGGCACTGGACATATTTATACGTGGTCTTAACGGGGATTTATCAAAAATGCTTTTGATACAACGTCCGAAAACGTTACCAGAAGCCTACTCTGCATGCCTAGAAATACAAAATGTGAACTACTGCAACTTTACGATTCATAACTCGCAGACGAACAATCAGGTGGTAGTTCCCATTAACAACGTTCCGAGGCCGGATGTCACTTATAGTGGAAGACCAGCCCCAATCCCTCCAAAACCTACGTGGCGTCAACAAGATCGCCGTCCACCATTCGAGGGGCGAGATAGACCCTTTGGACGTGCTCAACCGTCTCCACAAGCGAAAAACCCTCCGGTAGAGAAAATGGACGTAGACCAGTCTATCCAGAGTAGACGCGTAAACTACATGAATCGACCTAATCCGTTTAAACGTGGGGCAACATCCGAGAACCTCCCACGTAAACAACAGAGGTTGTATCATGTCACGACAGATGATCGTGAGGAAAAAGATGACTACTCCAATGCTGAGAAAGATGAGGATTTTCTATCCAACGGCCATCTAGCGTACCATACGTAGAGTATAAATTACCGGATGGCCGCACATTAGATTTCCTTATAGACACTGGCGCGAACAATAATTTCATAAAGGCTGCTGTAGCGAAAGGGAGTCAACGGGTCAATAAGTCCTTTAGTGTACGATCAGCGGGTGGTTGTGTAGATATAAAGAAAAAGGTGGGCTTGCAATTCTTTAATGACGTCGGTATAACTTCCAATATAACATTTTTTGTCCTACCAGGACTAGAAACATTTGATGGAATTATTGGTGACGATACCCTTAAGGATATCGGCGCAGTAGTTGACAGGAAAAATAATATACTTGCAATTGACAAATACAAAATACCGCTCAAGGCTCGAACATCTAGTGAAGTAAATTACGCGATATCTAAGGACCTCCCACGCGAGGCTACAGAAGGAGTAAGTGAGCTCATTAGAAGGTATGGCGACCTGTTCCTGCCCATTAACGGGAACGAACTGGTGGACACCAGTGTGCGCGCGGAGATACGGACCTCGACATCTGACCCGATTTACAGCAAAAGTTATCCTTATCCCTCTTGCATGAGGGAGGAGGTCGATAGACAGGTAAATGAACTGCTCGATGAAGGAGTTATTCGGCCTTCGAAAAGCCCTTATAACTCCCCAATATGGGTCGTTCCTAAAAAGCCCAAGCCTACTGGCGAGAAACAGTATCGCATGGTCATTGACTATAAAAGACTGAATACTGTGACTATTGCCGATACCTATCCTATCCCCGACATAAACGCAACCTTATGCAGCCTAGGCCAATCTAAATACTACACAACCATTCATCTGACATCCGGTTTCCATCAGATACCTATGAAAGAATCCGATATCACCAAGACGGCATTCTCTACCATGAACGGGAAATACGAATTCTTACGGCTTCCCTTTGGGTTAAAGAATGCTCCGGCAATCTTCCAGAGAATGATCGACGACGTACTTAAGCAATACATTGGTAAAATTTGCTACGTGTACATCGACGATATCATTGTATTCGGAAAAGATACAGATGATCATTTGCAAAACGTAGATAAAGTATTCTCTAGATTGCTTGAGGCCAACCTAAAGGTTAACCTGGAGAAAACGTGTTTCCTTAAAACTGACGTCGAGTTCCTTGGTTATATCGGTGCGTCCTGACCCTAAGAAGGTCGAGGCGATGAAGCTAATCTTGCCTCCTGAGAATCTGAAGGACCTTAAAAGCTACCGGAAATTCATCCGCGACTATGCAAAGGTAGCGAAGCCTTTGACAAATCTCACACGAGGAGAAAACGCTCAAGTAACGGCCAGGGTATCAAAAAAGGTAAAAATAAATATCGACAATGAGGCTATGCAGGCCTTTACCGATTTGAAACGATTGCTCATCTCCGCTGATGTCCTTTCCTTCCCTGACTTCGAGAAGCCATTTAATTTGACGACCGACGCTTCAAATTATGCAATCGGGGCGGTGTTGTCTCAGGGTGACATAGGTAAAGACAAACCTATCGCATTTATTTCTCCATCGCTTAACAAGACCGAAGAAAACTATGCTAAAAATGAGAAAGAGATGCTTGCCATAGTATGGGCACTAGACAACTTGCGGTCCTATCTGTATGGGGCGAAAAAAATCAAAATTTATACTGATCATCAACCACTAACTTTCTCTTTAAGCTGCAGGAATTATAATGCGAAATTGAAGCATTGGAAAGCGCGAATTGAAGAATATAACTGTGAGATCATCTACACACCAGGAAAAGCCAATGTGGTCGCCGACGCTCTCTCTCGCCTCAGAACTGAAGTGAACGCCCTATCTGATTCTATAGTAGCTCAACCTGCTGGTAGCGACTTAGGAAATCGTAATGAGGAAACCCTCACCGAGGCCACGATGCACTCCGCTGAACAAGACAGTTCTGATCTTATACCCCATGTGGAAGTTGCTATAAATGTATTCCGCAACCAGGTAATATTTAGGATAGGTCAAGAATCTCAATGCCATGAGCAACCGCATCATGGCTACCGCAGATATTACGTTTCGCTGCCCAGTTTGGACAACGTGAACCTCATTACCATACTCAAGGGTTGCCTAAATCCCAGCGTAATTAATGGTATAAAAATTCCTGAGGAATTCCTCCATTTATTGCAGAGCGTTTACGTAGGTAACTTTCACAGGTATAAGATTCGAATTACGCAGCGAGTAGTGGAGGACGTGACAATAGTAGACAGAGTTTTTGATATAATTGAACAAGAGCATCGCCGAGCACATAGGAATCCTAGGGAAAATAGGGAGCAAATCCTTGAAAAATATTATTTTCCAGGCATGGCCAAACAAATCAGGAACTATGTTGCTCAATGTGACGTTTGTAAATTGAATAAATATGACAGACACCCGGCAAAACCGCACCTTCAGCCAACACCAATTCCTAATTACCCTTCTGAGATCTTGCACATTGATCTCTTTGAAATAGAAAAACAGAAATTTTTGAGCTGTATAGACAAATTTTCAAAACTTGCAAAACTATTTCCCATTAAAAATAAATCGTCTATATACCTACGCAGGAAATTAACGGACGTCTTGCACTACTTTTCCGTACCGTTGAAACTGGTCATGGACAACGAGCGAGGATTCCTTACCCCGCTCGTACTTAATTACATCAGGTCTCTAGGTATAGAAATCTACCAACCACCCACTCAGCGAAGTGAGGCAAACGGCCAAGTAGAGCGACTTCATTCAACCTTAATCGAAATATATCGCTGTATCACAGGCGACTTAGCAAGACTATCCCCTAAGGAGCGTGTGTCTATAGCTGTAGATAAGTATAATAACACCATACATTCCGTTACAAAAAAGAAACCCGTAGACATATTCTGAAATAGGACAGCTAGGATCAACTACCAAAATTTGACAGTGTTCAGAGATCAAACCCATGAAAATATAAAAGCCCTGCTATTGCATGAGCAAGAATCCCGAAATGCAAGAAGGAATGAGAAGCGATCGGCACCAAAAGAATTTAATAACGGCGAAACCTTGTTCATAGCTAACAAGCAAATCAAAGCCAAACAGAAACCTCTTTTTAAAAAGGAGACTGTCGCTGAAAATAGAAATACGACTATAGTAACCGAGAGTGGTAAAAAATTCCACAAATCGGACGTGAAAAATGTGTAAAAGCACATGATAACATTGGTCAAAAGGTAGAAAGCGCTTAAACTCTTTAGACCCGGCGGTTCGGGATTCAAACGTATGTTTGTATTCGATGAAGTCAGAGTGGTTCAATTCCACACATCTCGGTGGTCCGAGATGGCTGATTCGAAGGGGTTCAACTCCTCCATGAAGATCTATTGCTTTATTGCGTGAAGCCACCCGTACCATGAGTAGGTCATTTGCAATTATAAACGCTTATGATTAAAAAGGATACCCGCGGGTCTTCCAGTGTCAATTATACCTATATTCCAATGCAATATCAAGAAATGTAAAATACTATGAAGTACGATTACAAATAATTTGCGTCAATTCGTGCAAAAAAAGCACATCAGAACGAAATCGCAAAAGCACAACAAAGACAATGAAATACTATAACAAATAAGTAAAACAAATTCAAAAATCAACATAATTTCGAGATAAGGGAATATTTTGTAGTTGACTTAAATTAAAACACAAAGCAGGTTTGGGTTTAATTTCAGATGCAGCTAAACATTCTTTTTCTCTCACCTTAAATATAAAAAAAAAAAAAAAGAAAAAAGAGACACCTGATATTCAATTGAAATATATAAAAAATTAATAAATAATTATAAAATGAAGATATCAGGAATAAATAAGATCCAGAAAGGGAAATAACTTAAATACTTGTATGAAAAATATAAACAGTTATTTTTAAAATATTTTTCACTTCGACACAATTTCAAATAGAATTTTTTAAATTTTGAATTTTTTCTTAAAAAGGAAAAATAATATTTTTCTTTTGAATAAAGATTGAATATTAAAAGATTTTACTAACGAAATAAAAACTCTTACTAACAAAAGCACCAAAAGCTAAACTAACCAATTTAAATTTACACCGTTTCGCTACTGGGTGCCCAAACCCAAATTCTAATAATCCTTACTAACTCTTTTCCTAACCCCATGCAACTCAAACTTAAGACTAAGAAGAAAATAATCGAAGAGTAATTTTGATAATAACTGTAAAACATATTAGGATAACTTAAGAAGTAATTAAAATGTCTTTCAAATTTAAGAATAATAATCTCATTTTAACTGTGCTTGTATTTTATTTAAACAAATGGAATTAAAAATGTAAAGTCTAGAGTAAAACATTAATTAAGAATCCAATTTATAGTACCAACTCCTAAGTTTTAAGTAAATGAAATTAAAATTTAAAAAGTTTAGAATAAAATATTAATTAAGAATCTAATTCATAGCATAAGCCTATGCGCAACTGCGCACTCCTACGATGTGTTTAAGATAGATTCACCACTGGTTACCATACGAGATGGGTATGGATGGATCATCGATGGACATTTTAAGCTCATCCATTCAGCTAACCTAGACCGCTACGAAATGGCCACGAATCGACTTGAGCATGCACTAGTCAACTTAAACGAAACAACAGCAGTCACTGAGATACTCTTATTCCAGTTGGGCAGAATCCGCACTCACCTAAGTGAACTAAGAGGAAAAAAATCAATTAGATCAAAGCGATCGATCAATTGGATAGGGTCAGCCTGGAAATGGATCGCTGGCTCTCCAGATGCCACTGATTGGGACGAAGTCCTGCGAAGCGAAAATGCTCTAAACCAAAACAACGACCAACAGTACAAGGTAAATGACGCAATTTTTAAAAAAACTGATGAGTTATTGCAGAAGCTAAATGGCATTGTGGTCGCCACCAACGACATCCTAAACCGAGGAAACCTAGAAAGAGTCTCGCAGGAAACCCAACACAAAATAACTCTCCTGAGGGAAGATGTGAACGAGCTGATCCGTGCCTGTCAGATGGCTAAGGCTGGTGTCGTCAATACCAACCTCCTGAGCAAAGAAGAAGTTAACCAGCTTGTCAGTGAGATCGACGTTCTCCCATATAGCAACGCTATAGAAGCCATTGAGTATAGCAAGCCATCGATCTACACTAATGGCACGCTCCTTCTGTATGTGCTATCCCTGCCCAAAGTGACAGAAACTAGGTTTAATCACTTGGTTGCACGAGCAAACATCCAGGATGGTCATCGAGTGGAATTGGCATATGGAACAATTTTGACTAACAAACACGAGACGTACGGCATTAAGGAGCGTTGCTTGCAGCTCAGCTCTGCATTGGTCTGTGAGCGGAAATCCTTGGACCTACTGCGGGAAACCGACTGCATAGCCCGCCTACTCAAAGGAGGTCATGCAAGTTGCAGCTACTTGACCTACAATGAATCTAAAGTTGAAATCATCAAAGAGGACACCATTTTCCTCGACAACTTCAACGGCAACGTGGGGTCAGGTAAATCCTTTCATAATCTAAACGGTTCTTACATTCTTCAGATAGACAACGAAACAATAAAAATCAACAACCAAAGCTACTCGAGTACCACCATATCTGGAGCACAAGTGCTCCCGCCTGTACTGGCCAGCATAACAAATCGAAGCGTGGCCCTTAACCTTAATCTTGTACACGAGATGACCACGGGCAACATCAAACTACTTGGCCACCTAAGGGACAAGGCCAATTGGTTCGCAGTTATGGAAACCCTTGGACTGGTCACACTTGTGCTGATGATTTGGGGTATCTGGCGGAAGATTACAGCAAAAATCAACATTCCCGAGCTGAGGATATCCGTTCCGGTTGGGAGAAATAACGTCCAACACACCGAGGACTCACCTTTGCCACGTGATCTGCGGGACGCAGATTTTTAAGAGGGGAGGAGTTAACATAGTCGCCAGCACCCAAAGTACGCTGTTCCCACGATCAGCCACTGCACGTGTCGCAACATCAGCAAAATTGCATTTCGCCATAGTGCCCAATCAGACATTGTACAGCACAACCTAACACCTATGGGAACGTCTGGAGGTGCTTACGCAAGAAAAGCATTTCACAACACAGTGAAATTTCTGTGGGAAACCAAGGCCACGGTCGATACCACCGGACGTGCTTACGCAAGGTATGCGTCGCGGCCAAATAACGAAAGTCTCCTGGTAGCAAGAATGACGAGTGACGGGCAGTTGCATTGGGGTGCTGCTAGCATTAAGACATATTTTAAGAACAGTGTTCGTAGTTAAGTATAGTGAAATAAACTTAGAATATTATGACGTTTAATCCTTGTGTTTAGTTTGGGCAAGTTGGCCCTTTATATTTTTTTGGTGATGTGGATTAAGAGTTGATAACTGGCGCCCGAGCAGGGACCCAGTAGTGAAAAGTGTGGAAAGAAATATTTTGTTAAATATACTTGTAAAGGACCAATAAAAGGTTCAGTGGGAAAAAGCCAAGCCAAGGCTAAATAAAGAAAAAATAAATTTAAACATAAGATACTTGTGAAGGACCTAAAAAGAGGTTCAGTGGAAAAAAGCCTTAGCTCCTGCTTAACGTAAAGCTGCGAAAGCATCAAAGTGCGCTTGTATCAGAGAATCACTTATGATAATCATCTTGCTGTTGTGAGTATTTTATTGCTAAAATATTGATTTTTTCAGCCAGGATAATGGAAGATCTGAAGGCAACCGTTACCAACTTGACCGGCGCTATCAATGCGATTTTGGAAAAAATGAACTCGCTCGAAAGACGAGTCACCCATTTTGATTCCATAAGCGCCAGCGTAGCAGCAGCCTCTTGCCCTAGGTCAAGTGGTGTTGATAATGTCGAGGACATACCCCTTCAGGCTCCAGCAACGGAGTCTGATCTTAAGGAAATAAGTCGCCTTCCCGATTGTGTGAAGGAGCTTCGAGTTTTCGACGGCAACCCCGTTGAATATGTCTCTTGGATACACGCCGTAGAGGCCATCCTATCAGATTTCAAAGTGGTTAAAGGAAAGCCTCTTTTCAGAGCCATAATGCAGCACATCCGGCAAAAGGTACGCGGTACTGCTGATGCCGCATTAGTTTCGTACATCATATTTGATAATAGCTGGACGAAAATAAAAGAGTGCCTCTCATTACATTATGCCGATAAACGGGACATTAGAACACTAGAACACCAGTTGCATCAATTGCAACAAAGGGGTTCTAGGATTGATGAGTTCTACGCCGGTGTGAACCATCAATTTTCCTTGATCATTAACAAGATCAAGACAGAATCCTATACGGATGAAACTGTAAGAGTTCTTGTGGACACTTACCGGAATAGGGCACTGGACATATTTATACGTGGTCTTAACGGGGATTTATCAAAAATGCTTTTGATACAACGTCCGAAAACGTTACCAGAAGCCTACTCTGCATGCCTAGAAATACAAAATGTGAACTACTGCAACTTTACGATTCATAACTCGCAGACGAACAATCAGGTGGTAGTTCCCATTAACAACGTTCCGAGGCCGGATGTCACTTATAGTGGAAGACCAGCCCCAATCCCTCCAAAACCTACGTGGCGTCAACAAGATCGCCGTCCACCATTCGAGGGGCGAGATAGACCCTTTGGACGTGCTCAACCGTCTCCACAAGCGAAAAACCCTCCGGTAGAGAAAATGGACGTAGACCAGTCTATCCAGAGTAGACGCGTAAACTACATGAATCGACCTAATCCGTTTAAACGTGGGGCAACATCCGAGAACCTCCCACGTAAACAACAGAGGTTGTATCATGTCACGACAGATGATCGTGAGGAAAAAGATGACTACTCCAATGCTGAGAAAGATGAGGATTTTCTATCCAACGGCCATCTAGCGTACCATACGTAGAGTATAAATTACCGGATGGCCGCACATTAGATTTCCTTATAGACACTGGCGCGAACAATAATTTCATAAAGGCTGCTGTAGCGAAAGGGAGTCAACGGGTCAATAAGTCCTTTAGTGTACGATCAGCGGGTGGTTGTGTAGATATAAAGAAAAAGGTGGGCTTGCAATTCTTTAATGACGTCGGTATAACTTCCAATATAACATTTTTTGTCCTACCAGGACTAGAAACATTTGATGGAATTATTGGTGACGATACCCTTAAGGATATCGGCGCAGTAGTTGACAGGAAAAATAATATACTTGCAATTGACAAATACAAAATACCGCTCAAGGCTCGAACATCTAGTGAAGTAAATTACGCGATATCTAAGGACCTCCCACGCGAGGCTACAGAAGGAGTAAGTGAGCTCATTAGAAGGTATGGCGACCTGTTCCTGCCCATTAACGGGAACGAACTGGTGGACACCAGTGTGCGCGCGGAGATACGGACCTCGACATCTGACCCGATTTACAGCAAAAGTTATCCTTATCCCTCTTGCATGAGGGAGGAGGTCGATAGACAGGTAAATGAACTGCTCGATGAAGGAGTTATTCGGCCTTCGAAAAGCCCTTATAACTCCCCAATATGGGTCGTTCCTAAAAAGCCCAAGCCTACTGGCGAGAAACAGTATCGCATGGTCATTGACTATAAAAGACTGAATACTGTGACTATTGCCGATACCTATCCTATCCCCGACATAAACGCAACCTTATGCAGCCTAGGCCAATCCAAATACTACACAACCATTCATCTGACATCCGGTTTCCATCAGATACCTATGAAAGAATCCGATATCACCAAGACGGCATTCTCTACCATGAACGGGAAATACGAATTCTTACGGCTTCCCTTTGGGTTAAAGAATGCTCCGGCAATCTTCCAGAGAATGATCGACGACGTACTTAAGCAATACATTGGTAAAATTTGCTACGTGTACATCGACGATATCATTGTATTCGGAAAAGATACAGATGATCATTTGCAAAACGTAGATAAAGTATTCTCTAGATTGCTTGAGGCCAACCTAAAGGTTAACCTGGAGAAAACGTGTTTCCTTAAAACTGACGTCGAGTTCCTTGGTTATATCATCACACCAGATGGGGTGCGTCCTGACCCTAAGAAGGTCGAGGCGATGAAGCTAATCTTGCCTCCTGAGAATCTGAAGGACCTTAAAAGCTACCGGAAATTCATCCGCGACTATGCAAAGGTAGCGAAGCCTTTGACAAATCTCACACGAGGAGAAAACGCTCAAGTAACGGCCAGGGTATCAAAAAAGGTAAAAATAAATATCGACAATGAGGCTATGCAGGCCTTTACCGATTTGAAACGATTGCTCATCTCCGCTGATGTCCTTTCCTTCCCTGACTTCGAGAAGCCATTTAATTTGACGACCGGCGCTTCAAATTATGCAATCGGGGCGGTGTTGTCTCAGGGTGACATAGGTAAAGACAAACTTATCGCATTTATTTCTCCATCGCTTAACAAGACCGAAGAAAACTATGCTAAAAATGAGAAAGAGATGCTTGCCATAGTATGGGCACTAGACAACTTGCGGTCCTATCTGTATGGGGCGAAAAAAATCAAAATTTATACTGATCATCAACCACTAACTTTCTCTTTAAGCTGCAGGAATTATAATGCGAAATTGAAGCATTGGAAAGCGCGAATTGAAGAATATAACTGTGAGATCATCTACACACCAGGAAAAGCCAATGTGGTCGCCGACGCTCTCTCTCGCCTCAGAACTGAAGTGAACGCCCTATCTGATTCTATAGTAGCTCAACCTGCTGGTAGCGACTTAGGAAATCGTAATGAGGAAACCCTGACCGAGGCCACGATGCACTCCGCTGAACAAGACAGTTCTGATCTTATACCCCATGTGGAAGTTGCTATAAATGTATTCCGCAACCAGGTAATATTTAGGATAGGTCAAGAATCTCAATGCCATGAGCAACCGCATCATGGCTACCGCAGATATTACGTTTCGCTGCCCAGTTTGGACAACGTGAACCTCATTACCATACTCAAGGGTTGCCTAAATCCCAGCGTAATTAATGGTATAAAAATTCCTGAGGAATTCCTCCATTTATTGCAGAGCGTTTACGTAGGTAACTTTCACAGGTATAAGATTCGAATTACGCAGCGAGTAGTGGAGGACGTGACAATAGTAGACAGAGTTTTTGATATAATTGAACAAGAGCATCGCCGAGCACATAGGAATCCTAGGGAAAATAGGGAGCAAATCCTTGAAAAATATTATTTTCCAGGCATGGCCAAACAAATCAGGAACTATGTTGCTCAATGTGACGTTTGTAAATTGAATAAATATGACAGACACCCGGCAAAACCGCACCTTCAGCCAACACCAATTCCTAATTACCCTTCTGAGATCTTGCACATTGATCTCTTTGAAATAGAAAAACAGAAATTTTTGAGCTGTATAGACAAATTTTCAAAACTTGCAAAACTATTTCCCATTAAAAATAAATCGTCTATATACCTACGCAGGAAATTAACGGACGTCTTGCACTACTTTTCCGTACCGTTGAAACTGGTCATGGACAACGAGCGAGGATTCCTTACCCCGCTCGTACTTAATTACATCAGGTCTCTAGGTATAGAAATCTACCAACCACCCACTCAGCGAAGTGAGGCAAACGGCCAAGTAGAGCGACTTCATTCAACCTTAATCGAAATATATCGCTGTATCACAGGCGACTTAGCAAGACTATCCCCTAAGGAGCGTGTGTCTATAGCTGTAGATAAGTATAATAACACCATACATTCCGTTACAAAAAAGAAACCCGTAGACATATTCTGAAATAGGACAGCTAGGATCAACTACCAAAATTTGACAGAGTTCAGAGATCAAACCCATGAAAATATAAAAGCCCTGCTATTGCATGAGCAAGAATCCCGAAATGCAAGAAGGAATGAGAAGCGATCGGCACCAAAAGAATTTAATAACGGCGAAACCTTGTTCATAGCTAACAAGCAAATCAAAGCCAAACAGAAACCTCTTTTTAAAAAGGAGACTGTCGCTGAAAATAGAAATACGACTATAGTAACCGAGAGTGGTAAAAAATTCCACAAATCGGACGTGAAAAATGTGTAAAAGCACATGATAACATTGGTCAAAAGGTAGAAAGCGCTTAAACTCTTTAGACCCGGCGGTTCGGGATTCAAACGTATGTTTGTATTCGATGAAGTCAGAGTGGTTCAATTCCACACATCTCGGTGGTCCGAGATGGCTGATTCGAAGGGGTTCAACTCCTCCATGAAGATCTATTGCTTTATTGCGTGAAGCCACCCGTACCATGAGTAGGTCATTTGCAATTATAAACGCTTATGATTAAAAAGGATACCCGCGGGTCTTCCAGTGTCAATTATACCTATATTCCAATGCAATATCAAGAAATGTAAAATACTATGAAGTACGATTACAAATAATTTGCGTCAATTCGTGCAAAAAAAGCACATCAGAACGAAATCGCAAAAGCACAACAAAGACAATGAAATACTATAACAAATAAGTAAAACAAATTCAAAAATCAACATAATTTCGAGATAAGGGAATATTTTGTAGTTGACTTAAATTAAAACACAAAGCAGGTTTGGGTTTAATTTCAGATGCAGCTAAACATTCTTTTTCTCTCACCTTAAATATAAAAAAAAAAAAAAAGAAAAAAGAGACACCTGATATTCAATTGAAATATATAAAAAATTAATAAATAATTATAAAATGAAGATATCAGGAATAAATAAGATCCAGAAAGGGAAATAACTTAAATACTTGTATGAAAAATATAAACAGTTATTTTTAAAATATTTTTCACTTCGACACAATTTCAAATAGAATTTTTTAAATTTTGAATTTTTTCTTAAAAAGGAAAAATAATATTTTTCTTTTGAATAAAGATTGAATATTAAAAGATTTTACTAACGAAATAAAAACTCTTACTAACAAAAGCACCAAAAGCTAAACTAACCAATTTAAATTTACACCGTTTCGCTACTGGGTGCCCAAACCCAAATTCTAATAATCCTTACTAACTCTTTTCCTAACCCCATGCAACTCAAACTTAAGACTAAGAAGAAAATAATCGAAGAGTAATTTTGATAATAACTGTAAAACATATTAGGATAACTTAAGAAGTAATTAAAATGTCTTTCAAATTTAAGAATAATAATCTCATTTTAACTGTGCTTGTATTTTATTTAAACAAATGGAATTAAAAATGTAAAGTCTAGAATAAAACATTAATTAAGAATCCAATTTATAGTACCAACTCCTAAGTTTTAAGTAAATGAAATTAAAATTTAAAAAGTTTAGAATAAAATATTAATTAAGAATCTAATTCATAGCATAAGCCTATGCGCAACTGCGCACTCCTACGATGTGTTTAAGATAGATTCACCACTGGTTACCATACGAGATGGGTATGGATGGATCATCGATGGACATTTTAAGCTCATCCATGCAGCTAACCTAGACCGCTACGAAATGGCCACGAATCGACTTGAGCATGCACTAGTCAACTTAAACGAAACAACAGCAGTCACTGAGATACTCTTATTCCAGTTGGGCAGAATCCGCACTCACCTAAGTGAACTAAGAGGAAAAAAATCAATTAGATCAAAGCGATCGATCAATTGGATAGGGTCAGCCTGGAAATGGATCGCTGGCTCTCCAGATGCCACTGATTGGGACGAAGTCCTGCGAAGCGAAAATGCTCTAAACCAAAACAACGACCAACAGTACAAGGTAAATGACGCAATTTTTAAAAAAACTGATGAGTTATTGCAGAAGCTAAATGGCATTGTGGTCGCCACCAACGACATCCTAAACCGAGGAAACCTAGAAAGAGTCTCGCAGGAAACCCAACACAAAATAACTCTCCTGAGGGAAGATGTGAACGAGCTGATCCGTGCCTGTCAGATGGCTAAGGCTGGTGTCGTCAATACCAACCTCCTGAGCAAAGAAGAAGTTAACCAGCTTGTCAGTGAGATCGACGTTCTCCCATATAGCAACGCTATAGAAGCCATTGAGTATAGCAAGCCATCGATCTACACTAATGGCACGCTCCTTCTGTATGTGCTATCCCTGCCCAAAGTGACAGAAACTAGGTTTAATCACTTGGTTGCACGAGCAAACATCCAGGATGGTCATCGAGTGGAATTGGCATATGGAACAATTTTGACTAACAAACACGAGACGTACGGCATTAAGGAGCGTTGCTTGCAGCTCAGCTCTGCATTGGTCTGTGAGCGGAAATCCTTGGACCTACTGCGGGAAACCGACTGCATAGCCCGCCTACTCAAAGGAGGTCATGCAAGTTGCAGCTACTTGACCTACAATGAATCTAAAGTTGAAATCATCAAAGAGGACACCATTTTCCTCGACAACTTCAACGGCAACGTGGGGTCAGGTAAATCCTTTCATAATCTAAACGGTTCTTACATTCTTCAGATAGACAACGAAACAATAAAAATCAACAACCAAAGCTACTCGAGTACCACCATATCTGGAGCACAAGTGCTCCCGCCTGTACTGGCCAGCATAACAAATCGAAGCGTGGCCCTTAACCTTAATCTTGTACACGAGATGACCACGGGCAACATCAAACTACTTGGCCACCTAAGGGACAAGGCCAATTGGTTCGCAGTTATGGAAACCCTTGGACTGGTCACACTTGTGCTGATGATTTGGGGTATCTGGCGGAAGATTACAGCAAAAATCAACATTCCCGAGCTGAGGATATCCGTTCCGGTTGGGAGAAATAACGTCCAACACACCGAGGACTCACCTTTGCCACGTGATCTGCGGGACGCAGATTTTTAAGAGGGGAGGAGTTAACATAGTCGCCAGCACCCAAAGTACGCTGTTCCCACGATCAGCCACTGCACGTGTCGCAACATCAGCAAAATTGCATTTCGCCATAGTGCCCAATCAGACATTGCACAGCACAACCTAACACCTATGGGAACGTCTGGAGGTGCTTACGCAAGAAAAGCATTTCACAACACAGTGAAATTTCTGTGGGAAACCAAGGCCACGGTCGATACCACCGGACGTGCTTACGCAAGGTATGCGTCGCGGCCAAATAACGAAAGTCTCCTGGTAGCAAGAATGACGAGTGACGGGCAGTTGCATTGGGGTGCTGCTAGCATTAAGACATATTTTAAGAACAGTGTTCGTAGTTAAGTATAGTGAAATAAACTTAGAATATTATAACGTTTAATCCTTGTGTTTAGTTTGGGCAAGTTGGCCCTTTATATTTTTTTGGTGTAGTGGATTAAGAGTTGATAACTTACATTTAGTTCACCGTAAATATTCCACTTTGCTCTCTTTTCGCACTCACCACTTTCTTCACTTTCTTCACTTTCCAACTAAATGATTCAACACTTGGATTCGAATTTGCTAACAAATTTTCATTTAATAATTTAACTTCCAACACAGTGCAAATTACAATATACATATGTAGATATTTGTATTTACTAACAAGTTTGGTGTGCAGTCGCGTGCGCGGTTTCCGGGTGTAGTTTGTTAACTGGCCCAACCAAATCGATGCCGGTGGCGGGCTGCCGTTGGGATGGGCGGCTGTGCGCCTTCGCGTTCGGGCTACTCCGAAAGCCGAACGGCTTGAACGCACGGCCGGTTGGCTTCTTACGCGCACGGCCGCCTAATTGTTTAAGCGGCGGCTTAAACATCGTCCCCGCCCTGCAGGGATGCGCTCGTCAGTGCCTCCTGCAGCTCTTTCAGGGCGCGGATGGTGTTGCCTAGCACACGGGTGGTGCTTTGTCCCCGTTATCTCCGGGTTTATAGGCCGTCAGCAGTGCGCGCGATAGTGGCTTGCTTCTTAGGTGGCTGTTGGAGCACTCATTTGCCCTGCTTCGGGCGTTGCCTGCGCTTTTCGTGGACTGCGCGCGCAGCTAGTTTGCGCTTCAGTACCCTTGCTGGTTGGATGGCCGTTTTCGCGCTTTTAGGCGCTGGCTGCTGCCATGTGCAACAGCGTGTGGTGCGCGAGCCCGCAAACCTTGTAGTTGCCGGATGAATCGCATTCACCGGTGGTGTGGGTGAGTGCGAGGCAGTTGACGCAATACCCTTGCGCCCGGGCTACGGCTGACCGTTGCGGTGGCTTCATTGCCTTGAAGGCTGGACTGGTCCGAATGGCGTGGTAGCGATGGCAGAGTCTGCATTGCAGACAGTTGTCTGTCTCTGCGGTCGGAGCTAGAGGGCATGCCTTTCGTGTCGCCATTATGGTTTTCGGTCTGAAAGTAGAAGAACAAAGAAAGAAACGAGAAGTACTTGGGGATAGCATTTAAAGCGAGATGTTTAAATCCGGAATATACAGGGATGGTATATGATTTATTTTTGTTTTCTTCTTTACTGTGAGTCGCGCGAAGGCTGCGCTGGTGGAATGAAGCACAGTTTAACTAAAGGGCGCGTGACAACCCCATTTTGCGTGCGGATATCCACGACGCGTACAGGGCTATCAGGCCCATGGTGAACCCTTTCGATTCGTCCCAATCCTCCTTTATCACGACGAGATCGCCTGGTTGAGGATTGTGGTTTGGATTTTTCCACTTATATCTTTTTTGAAGATCTTTGAGATATTCCTCTTTCCAGCTATGGCTGAATTGATGGTGAAGCGCTTTGACTTTCTCCCAGCGGTTAAGTAGAGAGAGGTCTTCAGCGTTAGGCTCGGGAATGGCCAATAGCGGTGCACCTCGAATGAAGTGACCTGAAGTAAGCGCTGTAAAGTCAGCCGGGTCCTGTGATAGTGCGAACAAAGGTCTCTATTGAGAACCGCTTCAATTCGCACCAATATTGTCGTGAATTCTTCATATGTAAACTTGTGGGATGCAGCGATTGTCTTTAAATGGATTTTAAAGCTTTTTACTACGGATTCCAACAAGCCGCCCATGTGTGGGGCTCCGGGTGGTATATATTGCCAATTGCTGCCTTGAGGAGCATATTTTTGGACAATGTCTGTGGAGCATTCATTAAGAAATTTAATGAAGTCGCGTTCAGTTGCGCATTGAGCACCAATGAACGTTTTTCCATTGTCACTCATCATTTTGGAGGGGAAACCTCGTCTGCCGACGAAGCGAGCAAACGCTGCTCGAAAAGCTTCGGTTGTGAGGTTAGAGCACAACGCGAGGTGAATTGCCTTTGTGGCAAAACATACAAATACTGCTACATAACCTTTGAGAAGCGTAGTGGATCTTAATACCGACGCTTTAGTTTGGAATGTCCCCGCAATATCTACGCCAGTGGTAGAAAATGGTAATGAGAAATTACAACGCTCAGGGGGCAGAGCGGCCATTATTTATGTGCGTGTTCGTTGCTTATAAAGAGTGCACCTTTTGCATTGGAAAATGCATCGTTTAATTAGAGGTTTTAGCTTTGGTACGTAATACTCTTGCCTTACCATTTGGAGCATCAGTCGTATTTCTGCATGAAGAAGCAGCGAATGTAGAAACTCCAAATATAGCTGGCAGAACCTCGATTTTGTTGGGAGAATGATTGGGTGTCTTTCGTTGTATCTCAACGTGGCATACGCCAATCTCCCTTTAACCCGTAGTAGACCGTCTTTGTCCATTATCGGATTGAGGACAAGAAGAGGGCTTTTTTGCTAATTTTTTTTTTTATCCTTCAGCGCGCTTTTTTCATTCGGAAAATGACGTAACTGCGCTGTCTCGATAAGACGCGTTTTTGTTTGTTGGAACTCGTCATGGGTCAGATTGGGATTAGTGAGTGTGGCTAACTTCTTAGATTTGTTCCGCGCATTGTTCACGAAGCGGAACTTGTACGCAGTCACGCGGAGGGCGCGAGAGAAGGATGAAAACCGGTCGCGCTTTTCTGGAGGAGATGCGCTGCGCTCTTTTGATTTTGGCCATGCATCTGGGTTGCAAGAAAGCCATTTCGGCCCATGCCACCAGAGCGAGGAAGTCGCCAAGTCTTTTTAGGATTTTATTTGGTTGCAAGTATGTACGCGGATGTAGATCGCTGCGCAATACGCTTTTTCCGAGGCATCACAAAACCCATGGATTTGAGTATCTTGCCTCGGAGAGAAATTAACCCATCGAGGGATTTCGATTTGGCAGATGGCTGGCAGATTTTCTGCGAACTGTTGCCATTTTGATACAGCCTTGGGCTTTGCACATTCATCCCAATCAACGCCATCTAGCCAAAGTTCTTGAAGCAGAATCTTTGCCTGAATCATCACTGGCGACAGCCATCCTGCCGGGACAAAAAGTCGCGCGACAGACGACAAAATTTGTCGTTTTGTGACGGCATTTTTTGTTGACATAGGCAGAATGGTGTAGGAAAACTTGTCTGTAAGCGCGTTCCAGCGAATACCAAGAGTTTTGGTTGTGGAAGCGCTCTCAAATTTTAAAAAGTTGGAGTCGAGAAGATCCTCCTTTGGAAACTGTTCTAATATGGCCGGATGATTGGCCGTCAGTTTCTTTAATACGAAACCAGCTGATTTTAGCGCTTCTATCACTTGAGAAAGTGATTCGGTGGCATCGTCAATGTTATGACTGCCTGAGAGGATGTCATCCACATACGTCTGGTTTCTGAGTATTGGCGCCGCCAATGGGAATGTCGCTCTCGTATCATCAGCTAATTGATGTAACGTACGGATAGCGAGATAGGGCGCACAATTAACGCCGAATGTGACGGTTTTGAGATTGTAATCGGTGACCGGAGAGTCAGCCGATTTGCGAAATAAAATTCGCTGAAAATGTTTATCGTCTTCGTGGATGAGTATTTGACGATAAATTTTCTCAATATCTCCATTGAACACGAATCTGTGCATGCGCCACTGCATAATGAGTAGCATGAGATCTGGCTGGAGTGTGGGACCGGTGTGCAGGACGTCATTCAGGGACTTTCCTGATCCAGATGTTTTGGAGGCGTTGAATACCACGCGAATTTTGGTGGTCACCTTATCTGGTTTGACGACTGCATTGTGCGGTAAATAGAAGGAGAAATGTTTGCCGTCGGATACGATTTCACAAGGCTTGGTGTAGTCCATGTGACCGAGGTCGAGATATTCCTGCAACACATCGTTGTACAGTGTGCTCAAGTCCCCTTTCTTTTGCAGCGATCGCTCCATGCTAAATAATTGCTGGAGGGCAGCAAACCGAGAATGGCCAAGAAAGAGTTTTTTTGGGAAATCTTCCTTGAATGGAAGTCGCACAATGTATCGACCGTTTGGAGCACGTGTCGCTGTTGTTGCATACATATTCTCACATGCCCGATCCTCCAGAAAAATTTGCGGAGGCTGTGGAATTTCTTCTTCTTCCCAAAACTTTCTCAGTTGTAAACTGAGGTCTGCGTTCGAGCATTCTTCTACTTGTGTCGAGAATGACACAACCTTTTCCGTTATTTGACCACTAAGAATCCAGCCAAATATTGTCTTTTGCGCAAGTATGGTATCGCAAATCTTTTGTATACCTTCCAGCAGGATGTGTGGAAGAATATCGCTGCCAATGACCATATCAGTCTGTGCTGGTATGTGGCAATTGGGGTCAGCGAGCTCAGGGATTTTGAACTGCTGCCAGTGTTCATGGCTAATGGAGAATGTTGGCATATGCCTCGTTAATTGTGGTAACAGAATAGCCTGAACTTTTATCCTTTGCTTGGTTTTGGATGCAACCAGTGTAAGAGGACAAAGTTTGGATGAGTTTTGGACGACGTGTCCACCCATGCCAGAGATTTCGAAGCTGGAATGTTCCAATGGAAGTTTCAACCATTTTTGAACTTTAGAGGAAATAAAAGTCCTTTGTGAGCCTTGGTCAATTAAGGCTCTAAGTTGAAACAATTCCCCTTCGTGTTCCACTGCGACCATGGCAGTTGGAAGGAGAATTTTGCTGTCATTGGCTGCATGCAATGATTGTATGTGTGCCTGTTTGGAACAGCATGGCTGCTCGCTGGAATTGGAGCTTGACTGCACTTTTCGAGCGGGAGATGTCGAGGTGGCAGTAGTGTGTTGCGCAGAGGCACCAAAGGTTCTCGGACTAGAGCGGCGAGCTTGTGGCTTTGGATTGACGTGCAACAGTGAGTGATGCCGTTGTTGGCAATGTGTACACGACCACTTGCTCAGGCATTCATTAGTGCTGTGAGAATTAGCAAGACAGTTTTTGCACAACTTGCTTTGGTTTACGAATTGTATACGGTTCGGAACCGAAATTCGTTTGAATTGTTGGCAGACTCTAATCAGATGAGGAGAGTTGCAGTAGGCACAGGCTACTTCTCTCGTCGATTCTGCAACGAAAGCGTTGGTCCTCTTAAAGGGCCTGCTTTGCGAAGCATTTTGATGAGTGCCAGGTTTTGAGACTGTCACTTTCCGCTATAAACTTTTGCGCGGAGGGGTCAAAAGTTTTAGTTTTGGTTTTCACGCTGGCTTCTAGCGCAGTGGTTTTTGACCGTGTCTCAATGTCTGACATTTTTGGTGGACTGTGTCTAAGTGGCATTGGGGATAAGCCGAGAAAAAATTACTCGTAAGAAAATATGTAGCCGATAAAATTGCGTGGGAGTTTATGAAAAAAAACCCTTAATTACTAGCAAAATTTGCACTTAGTGGCACAGAGAACCTGCAAATGACTAAGGTTTTGTGGCGATGTTTGCGTTTTTTTTTTTTTGTTTTGTATGTATTAAACTTGGATGCTTGGAAACCGGACTGCCAAACTAAAATCCGCGAATTGGATTTTTTATTTTATGTAACACAAAAAAAGAACGCAAACACTTTCACTTTTATATATGTACGTAGTGGAAATATACGTATGCTTGTTTAAAGATATATATGTATATATATTATATACGTATGTATGTATGTAAATTGTATAATATGTGTATATATATAAGATTGAACACCTGAAAGATATTGCTAAATTTCACTTTTTGGTTGCGAAAAATTCCCTAATGGGTTGCTTCTTTGTATCTCAATATTAGAATATATTTTGGAATTTCGGTGTCAATTTACGTTGTTCGCATAAATGTACATATATGCTAATATCATATGTACGTTTGTAGAAATATTTGCGCGCAAGTAAGCAAACACGTACGTATGTGTGTATGTAGATTACATACGAAGCCAGAGTAATGGCTGTGAATATTTATTTATGTTGACAAGTCGAAGTGTATGTATATATGCGGGAGAGTGCAAATCTATACACCCAAAAGCCGCTCAACGCTGAGGTGAGCTGTGGATACTGCACTTGGTGAGTCGTGAGCGCGCTTTGTTTGAACTCTCTTAGCTTGGTGAGTGCGGCCGAGGAAAGCGAAGTAGTTAAAAAAGAGAAGCCAAGATCATAGAAAGAGCGTTGGCTGCGTGGTGGCTGAATTATTTGAAAAATTATAGCCACTCTCTTCGTTACAAAGAGTTGGGTGCTTAGCGAATATTATCAGATAATGTAATACGCAAGAGTGAATATACATATGTGCGTAGGCGCGGATATGTAATTGGCATATGGAAAAATGCCCTTATGTTTTTCGGCACTTTGGCTAAGTTCAACGACCTTTGCGAACAACGTCAGAAATTGGTAAGTAGGGAAAGTAATCTGCTGATATTTTATTATGTACAGTGGGACAGTAGGCATTTAAAACTGCAACGAAATTTTTTTAATTATGTACCATGCATGTGTATATGTATGTATGTATATATATTTATATATGTATAAATTGGCGGTAAATGAATATATATATACCGCTTTTTGGGTAAAAACGGATTATTTTCCCCAACTTTTTTTTGTATATTTATTAATAGCGGCAAATTACCGAAATGAAGGTTTTCGCGGTAAGAAAATATCCGCAATTTTATTAAAACCAGTTTCGGCTTGACGGAAAATGCCCTTTATGACTTTTTATACATACATGCATGTGCCTACGTACATATGTATGTACATGTGTGCATAAGCACTCACTGGCAGTTTTGTTTAGAACAATATAACCTTCAAGGGAATGAAGGATATTTTATTGTTTAAAATTTTGAAAGAAAATTAAAAATTTGCCTACTTACAACTTCTATTTTTTTTTTTTTGTATGTATATGTATGTATATGAATGTGGTTGTGTACGTCCCTTTGTGTTGGTCGTTGACGCTGTTGTTGCCGCAAATCCTGGCGATGTTGCTGACGTTGCCGCAAATGTTGTTGTTGCAAATGCTGCTGCTGTTGCCACTTAAAGCGCTCTTGCGCTCACTGTTTTCTTTTATTTAGTTTTAAATGTTTTAAAAATATTTTGTATATGTAGTTGATTTTTTTTTTTTTTGTTTTAATGAATTCGCCTTGCTTTTAAGCTAAAACTTATTTGTTCACTTCGGTATGTGCCTATGTACGCACTTCGCTTTTTTAGGTAACTTTTTTTTTTTTTTTTTTTTATCACTTTTTGTCACTTATTCTTGAACGATTTTTTGTTTTTGATTGTATTTTTAAGTATCTAAATTTATGTTTCCCAATAGGGCTTGTGCCAAGGTTGGCTGCGAAGGACCAATAAATATTTCACTTTGGTCTCTTTTCGCACTCACCACTTTATTCCAACACAGTGCAAATTACAATATACGTATGTAGATATTTGTATTTACTAACAAGTTTGGTGTGCAGTCGCGTGCGCGGTTTCCGGGTGTAGTTTGTTAACTGGCCCAACCAAATCGATGTCGGTGGCGGGCTGCCGTTGGTATGGGCGTCTTTGCGCCTTCGCGTTCGGGCTACTCCGAAAGCCGAACGGCTTGAACGCACGGCCGGTTGGCTTCTTACGCGCACGGCCGCCTAATTGTTTAAGCGGCGGCTTAAACACACCGCTACTTTTGGCCGCACTACCCGTTTTTATTTTTTTTTTTTTTATTTATGTTAACGTCAACACTATCTTTCTGTGCGCCCTTTTATAGGGGTGATTAGGATAGGTGAATTTACTCAAATTTTCCGCAATGCGACTCAACGGCCCCGTTTCCATGCAACACACAATCACACTTGTATATACAGTGTAGATTCTACACTCACACTGGTTTATCTAGACAAATGTTGCTGGCACTACATGATGCCCAATTTCCCGTGCATGTTGCCAGCAAGTCCGCAGCATCATTGTTACCATACATACACTTACACACACACACTCGCGATCACACTTCCGCTCGAGTAAAGGCTGTCGTTACAGGCTCGCATCCGCCGATGGTGCATGCACCATGGAGCGTGTGCGTAAATAATTCATAACGCAGCCTGTCCTATTGCGTTTGTTGCGTCCAACGAGTGGCTACGACCCACGACTCAAAGCCGGGAATTAAAGTTCATTAAAGTAAAATTCGTCTCTCTATTTTTGTCAATGGGTGAGTATACACAATTGAGCACAAAATCATGCATCTACTTTTACTTGTATACTATCTTACACTTCGATTTACATATATCACAGATGTAAAAGAAACTTTGTCAAAAATAACATATCACGGATAACTTAAATCTAACTATAAATATATCACAGTGAGCTGATGTTGTATAACTAGATTAATAACTTAAAAAGTAGATAAATAAGTAGTACTTAATTAATCCTAAAGTCGTGGTCAAATTAAAAAAAAAAATAAGTAAAGTAATAAGTGTGTATAAATACAAGAATAATTACGAAAATATGGTAAAAAAAAAAAATCCTAAATGAAATAAATGTGTATAACTGCAAAAATAATCACAAAAATATGGTCAAATTTATAAATAAATAATAGATAGGTTTAATTAAAGGAATGATCACAAAAAATATAGTCAAATTTGGTGACAGAATGATAGATAAATATGCAAATAAATAAACATATAGTAACGTATTTAATATAACTAAATGTCAATAAATTACGTCACTAACATGAAGTGTTTCACACGAACACATAACATGCAACATTCAACATTCAACGTTCAACATTCAACATGAAACTACTGTGCAAAAATGTCTTTAGCGTGATATATGCTATAACTTGGCATTATAATTATTAATTTGCGAGCTTTGTTTAAAGTTTCGGCGGTATACCACTTGCCCGATTTGAAACCGCACGTCCTTACTTCTGGTATTATAGACTTTCTTACTTTTTTCGTGGGCCAACTTCAGCTCTCGCATAATGTTTCTTTTGATAAGTTTCAGTCTGTCGCTGGTTGCCTCCACTCTTAGGGAGGCCAACTTTTGATATAGCTCGTATGATGCAGCATGTTGTATCATAGTCATACCGAAAGTGGCTTGATACGGCGATGTATTTATGGCAGAATGTGCAACACTACGCAGCGCGAAAGCTGCATCGCTTACACATCTGTCCCAATTCCGTTGATTTTCTTTAATAAACGACCTTATTATCTGTAATACTGAGCGGTTGACCCTTTCGGCAGCATTACCTTGAGGCGAATAAAATGCAGTTTTGCTATGTGTAGTGCTTTATTTCTGGGTACCCCCGGGTACCCCGAATATGTGGAAAACATCCCTTTCTAAATATTTGATTACATCAGCCGCTGTTGCCTTACGCATTGGTTTCAAAAACACAAATTTGCTAAAATGATCAAGACATACAAAGACATACACGTTACCATCACAAGTACGAGGATAGGGGCCCATAAAATCTATAAACAAACGTTGAAATGGTCGCTCGGTAATATGCTGCTTACCCATCGGGGGTTTCTTGAAAAGGTTTTGTGTTTTATTGCACTTACAAGTCTCACATTGCTTAATATGAGTACATACATCTGTCACCATTCCCGGCCAGTAATACTTTTCTCTCAATCTGGCCAACGTTTTGTGAATACCTCCGTGACCTGCCGAAGCCGAATTGTGAGGGGACTCGACCAGTCTCGGTCGCAAACCAGACGGCACCCAAAGCTTCCAGGCTTGGTTCGCTTGAAACTCGTCCCCCCTGTCAAACTTCGCTCGATAATATACAAATCCGTCCGATACACAAACGTCCGGTAGTCTGTTTTTGTTTTCAGTCACTGTCCGTTTCAGTTCTTGATATTCTTCGGACGCAAAAAATGGAGACTCCAGGCATACGTCAATCTTTCTGTCGCTAAGCTTTATCTCGTCCATATTCATTCGCGACAGTGTGTCGGGAACAACATTTTGAGTCCCTCTCCTGTGTTCAATTGTGAAATCGAAACTTTGCAGTTTCAGGCTCCATCTCCACGTATGGCCTGAATCTCTTCACACTTAAAACAGCTGCGTAATATTCGAGCTCCGTGATGCTAAATCTTTTGGGCTTTGTTGAGCTTAGCTGACATATAAGCGATAGGTCGTTCGTTTTGGTCATCGTCTAATTGAAATAAAACCCCTCCCACTCCGTCTGTCGATGCGTCGCATTGAATATAAAAATGTCTATTAAAGTCCGGATGTGTCAGTACGGGTGCTGATATCAAACTTTGTTTAAGTTTTTCGAATGAGATCTTTGCATCGTCAGTCAACGTAAATTTCTTTATTTTGTCTTTGGAGAGGCAGTCGCGCAGCGGAGCTGCAATGGTCGCATAGTCCTGGATAAAACGCCGGTACCAGCCTGCCATGCCCAGGAACCGTCGTAGCTGCTTTGGGGTTTTAGGCTAGGGAAAGTCCCTCACTGCTGCCACCTTGTTTCCATCCGTTCTAATACAACCACCTCCGACCACGTAGCCGAGATATCGCACCCCTCTTTATAACAAAATTAAATTTTTTTTTTTTTTTTTTTTTTTTTTTTTTTTTGTTTTTGTTTTTTCACAGTATCGAGTATTAACTCAATTCAATCGGTCGCCTTTACATTGTGCAGTGCTACTTACTCTACATCCGCGTGGTGAAAAATACCATTAACCACTACCAGGAACAATCTTCCATTACGAAATTCCAAAATACTCAGTTGTACCGTGGAGTTACTTGCTCTTCAAGTCTTCCAATATTGCCTCCTCCACCTGGCCGGGGAGTATATCCTCAACACGTTAAACAATGGCTGACCCTCCGGGGGCGATGCCAAAATCAGCGCATATAAACCAACCATCAATCAGTTATGACAATACCAAAAAGTTAAAAAACAATACAAATGGACCCAAATACTTAGTTATGTCCAGAAAAAACAGCGAAAATAATCTCACAAACATATCTCCTTTCTTGATAAAAAAAGTAGTTGACTACACCGCCGGCAGCCAAATCGAAACATGCAAAAATCTAAGAAATGGTACCATTCTAATAAAAACAAAAGACCTAGTGCAAGCAAACAAATTAATAAAACTTAATTCACTATCACCAACAATTGAAATTGACATCACCGAACACCTAACTCTAAATTACACCAAAGGCGTTATCTACTCAAATGACTTGAGAGGCATAGACGAAAGCGAAATTCTAACTGAACTGAAATACCAAAACGTATCAGAAGTTAAAAAAATTCTCAGAAAAACAACCAATGGTGAACTATCAGAAACCGGTTTAATAATAATCACCTTTGCCGCACTTACACTTCCTCCTGAATTATTGATTGGATACGAGAAAGTCAATATCAGACCATACATACCCCTACCGCTACGCTGCAATAACTGCCAACGATACGGGCACATGGGCAAAATATGCAGAAATGACAAAATCTGCTCAAATTTCTCTAAAAACTATCACACAAATAGCGAACTCAATGAAATATGCGACCACCTCAAATGCTGTATTAATTGCAAAGAGACCCAAACTTACCCGCTTGACCACAACAGCTTTGACAAGAAATGTCCAATTTTTATCAAAGAGAAGGAAATCCAAGCCATCATTACTCTCGATAAAGTAGACAGGAAAAAAGCAATAACCACTTATAGAGAAAGAAACCAATGTAACGGGCTAACGTACTCAGAAATCACTCGGAATATGTCCAACCTAAATCCTACCACACCTCTAAACACACCACGCAATCAACCAACCGTAAACCTCAACCAAATGTCAACCTACAATGCTCCCGCTCCACCGCGAAGAGAACTGATCAACTACGCCTCATCACTCTCAGAAGACCAAACACCCACACAACCACCACATACAGAACACAACAAAACGCACACTCTCGCCACGCAATTGCTATCGGACACTGAAATAAGAATACTACCTAAAAACACATCAAAAAGAACAATAGCAAAACTAAAGAAAGACAAAAACACTCTGAAAACCCACTCAAAACAAAATCAAACGAACACGACAACGACTCCTCCGACTGAATGAGCATGGAGTTGGACACAACGTATAACAAGGAGTTTAAGTATTAAACAATAAGCCAAATCTTACTCTTAACTTTATAGCTTAACCCAATAGAAAAACGTAAAATATCCAAATGTCAATTATTATAATTCAGTGGAACATTAAAGGATATCTTAACAACTATAACCATCTCTTAATACTAATAAAACGTTACAGCCCTAAAATAATTTCAATCCAAGAATCTTATCTTAAATCCTACAAAAACATTCCAATTCCCGTCAACTACTCAATATATACACTCAACACTTCCACTACCTCATATGGCGGGGTAGCTTTACTAATACATAATTCACTACAACACAAACAAATACAACTGAACAACGACTTTGATGCGATAGCATGCCAAATACAGTCCAAAATCGACTTTACTATAATATCGGCATACATTCCCCCACAAAACACATTCAAGCTCAATAACTTAAACAACGTACTCAACTGTACCACTACTCCTACTATCATAACTGGGGACTTCAACAGTTGGCACACTTCCTGGGGTTCCCCGCGAAGCAATTCAAAAGGTAATACCGTAAACCGTTTCATCACTCAATCGACTTATATGCTACTAAACAACGGATGCCCCACTCACTTCACAACCCATAACACTTTCACTCACATAGACCTAACTTTCTGCTCTCCCTGCCTATCACTACAATCAAAATGGAAAGTTGAAGACGACCTCTCGGGTAGTGACCACTTCCCGATAGTAGTATCACCTCAATAACATACACCCCCCATCAGCCAACATAAATAAAGAAACCGCAGTAATAAACAAAATTATCTTACAGTCAGCACATTCCTCAATCCCACAAACCGTGCCACATCAAACTCACCGCACTGTACCATGGTGGAACGCCAAATTAGATAAACTTAAAAAAGAAAAAAACAAGCATTGGAACGCGTTCAAAAGAAATGTCACACAAGAAAACCTCCTTAACTTTAAAAGAACCAATGCATTACTCAAACGGGAAATCAAAATCGAAAAGAAAAAATCAATGAGTGACTTCACCTCCAGCATTAACCCCTCCACGTCAGTTAACAAAATCTGGGACAATATCAGACACTTTTGTGGATACAAGGTTTCTCATGGCATCCACTGTTTAAAGTCACTATGCCAACCAACTAAAGCATATACCAACCAAAACGATATAGCAAGCGAATTGTGTAAAGGGTGGTCAGAAAACCCTTCAGACAGAAAATTTTCTTCACAATTTCAAAACAACAAAAACATTACACTTACCTCAACCACTAACATCATCCCATCCCGCAGAGCCTTAAAAATCGAGAAAGACATTAGCTACTTAGAACTATCTTCAGCATTATCCAAGTTAAAAGGCAAGACCCCGGGACAAGACAGGATATCATCCCAATGATAAACAACCTCCCTTATGAACTAAAAACGCGGCTTTTAAGCGACTACAATAACATATTCAAAAATTACATTCCACAAATCTACAAAACTAGTTTAACAATACCTATATTAAAACCTGGCGCAAACAAAACCAATATTAATTCATACAGACCCATCTCCCTAAACCCATGTCTATCTAAACTACTGGATAAAATAATTGCCAACAGGCTATGGTGGTTTGTTTCAGACAAACTAATCGATAGCCACCAAATGGGATTCAAAAAAGGCAAATCAGTAGCCGATATTCTACTTCTAGTAGACTACCAAGCTACAACCTGCATATCAAAACAAAAACACCTATCCATAATATCACTTGACTTTGAAAAGGCCTTTGAAAAGATTGGATTACACACAATAATAGACCAACTGACACGTTGGAACCTTGGCCCTAAGATAATCAAGTACGTCAAGAACTTTATGACCAAACGAAAAATAGCAACGAGAGTAGGCAAGCACATATCCCACCCTCTACCACTAGATAATGGAATCCCTCAAGGTTCCCCGCTATCAGTTATTTTATTCCTCATAGCTTATAATAAACTATGCACATTAATATCCCTCCCCAAAGAAGTTCAATACTATGCATATGCCGATGACTTTTACCTACTGTTGCCACAAAGTAAAAGCAAAAACCAAACATTTGATTTAAGCAGCCTATTCCGTGACATCGCAAGCTGGTGCGACTACTCAGGCGCGTCGCTCTCTACAAACAAATGTAAACACCTACACATCTGTCGCAAGAGGAACTGCAATAACAACATTCTAACAAACAATATGCAGCTGGCACCAGTGGACGATCTGCGGATCTTAGGAGTCATTTTCAATAAAAAATACAAGTGGAACTCACACGTTGAGATGTTGCAACTTTCATTATCCACACAGCTAAACATTATCAAATGCTTATCTAGTACAAAACTAAACTGTAACACATACACTTTAATAGGCATCATAAGAACACTCATCATATCCAAAATCAGCTATGGAATTTACATCTACGGATACGCGTCAAAACCACTTTTAAATAAAATCAAAACCCCTCTTAATGCAGCTATGCGATTGGCGCTTGGAGCCTTCAAGTCTACCCCTATTAATAACTTACTTTTTGAAACTCACATACTTCCAATTGAAGACCAAAGGGATTTCGTTACTACAAAGCTTTTCAAAACAATCATAAAATCCCATAATAGCCCGCTAAATAATATAATCACTGAACTAGCTCAACAAAAATACACATCAGCAATTCACAGAATCACATATAATTGCAACCAACTCAACATACCATGCTCGCCCCTTATTCTCCTAAACAACACATGCCCACCTTGGACACTCAACACCTCATCAATCAACACCTCCTTACGTCAGTTCGCCAAGTCCAACACCAACCACAATATATTCCGCTCCAGCTTTCAAAAAATTAAAAAACATCACCCAAATCACACTTTCATATATACGGACGGCTCCAAAACAGAAGATGCTACTAGCTTCAGCATAACCTCCACAGGTCATATCATAAAAATCTCTCACCTTCCTGACTACAGCTCAGCATACGCGGCAGAAATCATAGCAATCCACGAAGCTGTCAAATTCGCTATCGAAACTAAATCAAACTTCGCCATATGTTCAGATTCCTTATCTTCCTTAGATGCCATTTCGAACATGGAAAACAACGAATTTTACCCCCTCTAAATCAGAAATGCCATTATCAATAACTATCCAAAAATTAAACTTATCTGGGTTCCAGGACACGTGAAAATCACAGGTAACAAATTTGCCGATCAATCAGCAAAAGAAGCCAACAAAGCACCATTGATTTTAACACCAAACTACAACACAAAAGATATAACACAGTACATAAAGAACACATTTCAATCCAATTTCACTCAAATCTGGGAGCAAACTTCAAGCTGGTACAAAGATATCAACCGCAACAAACAATCCGGCAGATACATTCAAAGTACAAACAGCACATTTCTAAACAGACTTGACATAATAAAATTCGAACGCTTAAGGCTTGGGCACACTAAAATAACACACGAATACTTGATGACTAACGATACCCCGCCCTATTGTACTTACTGTTACCAACCTACCCCCATCACCATACCACATCTCATGTCCCACTGTACAAATTTCAAAAACATTAGAACCCAAATATTCCCAAATTCTGACCCCCTAACAGCGATCTCTTCTCCTACCTTAGATAGCATTCGCAAAGTCATAGAATACCTCAAAAAAACCAAATTGTACCAATATATCTAAACAAAACTAACAAATACCACACAAAATGTACCATTACATAAAGTAAAATTAATGTAAGTCAAGCTTAAGGCCAAAGACGCCAAAGCTAAATGCACATGTTAACCCTAAGTTTTAACTTTTGGTCAATATTTAGTAAATAAATAAAATACTTTTTTCAATATTTATGGTCAATCCGGCTTCGCGCAAAGCCGAGCGACCCCTTCAAGTAAACGTATATGAGACGAAAAATCTTCTGAACACACTAACAAATCGTCAAGATACACAAATACACATTCACGCAACGAATCAGGTATAACCTTGTCCATTAGACGGCACATCCTCTGTGCCGCGTTACACAGTCCAAAAGGCATGACTGTGAACTGGTACAGAGGTCTACCAGGTACAGTAAAAGCAGTCTTTTCTCTCGATTTCGGTTCCAACGGAATCTGCCAGAATGCGTCTTTTAAATCGACAGCCGAAATATATCTAGTATTCTGAAGTCGGCTGAGAATTCCGTCGATATTTGGGAGTGGGTACGCGTCCCTAATCGTCCTTTTGTTAATCTTGCGGGCATCTAAACAAAGTCGATTCTTATTTCCTTTTACCACTAGCGAGACTGGAGAGCTCCAACTACTATTGGACTCCTCAATGACTCCCATACTCAACATCCTATCTAGTTCAGCGTACACTAATTTTTGTATGGCCGGCAAAATCGGGTAGTGACGCTGTTTTACTGGCAGACTCTTGTCAGTTACCTCGATCACGTGTTCTTCTACATTCGTCCGACCTAATCCTAACACCGCGAATAAGGGAAATTGTGCCTTCATATATTCTAATGCGCTATTTTGTCCGGGTGTCAGTTCGTGCTGCACAGCATCGAACGACAAGCCACCATCGGCGAGAACGAACTCAGCCATCCTAATATCACTCACGCTAACATTCACACCCTTGCTTACAACACTCATTCCGAACGCTTGCCAGAAATCAACACCTAAATACACCTCTTGTTGAAGACCTGGTACAATTAAAAATTCTATCTCTCTAGTGGTATTATCCCACAATACTGGTAGTTTAATGACTCCTACTAACGCGGTTTGTCCTCCGTTTGCAGTCTTAATGTTCTGGCCTTTGATGGGCAAAATTAAGTCCTCCTTGCCGCTTAGCAGCGCACCAGCATTCTTACCTAGGCAACTTGCTCCTGCACCTGAATCTAGTAATGCTAAAACTTCATGCCCTCCAATGGAAGTTTTCGCAAAGAATCGATTGTCACCCTTCAATGTGACTATTGTTGACACTATCTTATTAAGAATTATTTTCAAAGTTTTCTTTTTTTCACGCATTTTTGCAATTTTCTTAAAATTCCTAGTTTTCTTCTTACTGACTATTTCTTCTAAAAATATTCTCCAACGTGCTTCCTCATATTCTAGCTTACGTTGATGTAAACTCTTTGTTTCCTGTTTTCTTATTACTTCATTCTCTTTACTTCCGGGTTGCCCGTTTCTTGGCTGAAACCCCCGGTTATCTCGGCCAGCTTGGAGTTTCTCTCAGCCTTTTTATACATACAAAAGGACGAATCACTACCACAAGCGAAACACACCATATTGTGGAACGTAAGTCCTCCAAATTTAGTTTCTTTTTGCGCTTCTGCCGGGTTTTTCACAAAGTGATCTACCGGCATACCGCAAGAGAAACACAACATTAAATGGAAGGGCGAAGGACAAAAGGATTTCACAGTGGACTTGGACATATTTGAACAAATAGATGTGGACGGGGACGCAGTATCACCAGCTTTCACTGGGATGGATGGTTGTGGTTTCCTATTAGCCTGATTCCTGTCAAAGGCCTCTATCTTCTTCTCTTCTATATTTTCCACCGGGTTTACTTCTAACTCATTTACAGCCCTAGCTTTACTCCTGTTCTTTTTTATCACTTTCTCTGCTCGCTTACCCTCCGCTTTTAGTTCCGCCAGCGTATCCATCTTGCAGGCGAAAGTCAGGTTCGCGATGTAGGGTTTAAGGTTACCCCTAATTATCCCTACCATCTCCTTTTCGAGAATCTTTTTGCGGAGTCTAAAAGTCAAATTGTGGATTTCGCTATAGAAATCATCGAAATTCTCACCGGGCTGCTGCTTTCGTTCCATAATTTCACGGATGATTTCATAGTCGGACTCAGCAGTCTTGAAGTGGTTTAGCAGTTCGGATTTGAGTTCAAAATAGCCAAAGTCGGGGTTGTCCACTTGATCTTCGAGGACCTGCCAATACCACTTCAAGGCGCCGCCGGAAACCAGGCAGTGAAAGTTGGAAGAAAGAGATGTTCTTTTGCTCGCGCAGCTTCTCCACGCGAAAGATAAAACTTTCCACACTCATCCCCTTACCAGTGCCATCGAACTTTATATGCCACTTCTCAAGGTCAACTTTCTTCCACCTCGGTGGCTCACTTGTCCCTTTTACACCTCTTGCCCCTTCTGGCGTCGATGCTGCAGTAGTCTGATGACCCGGTGATATAATAGATGCCTCCATGTCGGTTACTCGGCCGCTGATGCTCGCAACATTAGCTCTCATGTGTCTGACCTCATTCATGCACTGCGCCATCATGTCGTTTTGTTGCGCCATCATAGCCATCATGCGGCTAGGTTGCTTGACACTGGACACAGTAGAGACAGGTTTACTCCTCGTAGTCTTCGAACCACCAGTTTCCGAGTGCCTGGGTTGCTCGTTCCCCACCGGATCATCGCTTCCCCCAGCTCCTAATAGGCTGTTTAGTGGCATTTGGCTCAACAAGTCAATCTTTTGTGAAAAACTAAAAGTGCTACTTATTGATGCACGATCCTGGTCTTCAGAAGCAAGAGTGCTGAAAATTTGACTAGTACACCTGTTGAATAAATCTGTCGGTACGAAGTCGACTGGCCGCTGAATACCTGTATCGATTTGGTTAAAAATCGAGCCTACGACCTGATTTTCAAGCGCGCGAGAAAAGCTTCGGGTAACTGGTCTATTCGTGTCTAATACACCTAAACCACGCACTCCTATCCTTTCTCTCTCTTCCTCCGACATTCAAATCACTTAATCTGCAAGCACTATCAATTGCTTTGCTAATATTCACACAAAAAAATGCTGTATTTAAAAATAGTTAGACCAAAAACTCAAGACTTCGAGTTTCGACACAAAAAAATTATATGGTATATGATAATTCAAACAAAAAGTAAATGGAACTTCTTAAATTAAAAAAAAATAAATAACATAAGTAAAAGTATTCAGAAATAATAACAATAAAAATTCAAAAAAAATTCAAAAATGAAAATATTCAGAAATAATAATAATATAAATTCAAAAGAATTCAAAACTGAAAATATTCAGAAATAATAATAATAAAAAAAATCAAAAGAAATTTAAATTATAAATATTACTAAAAAAAAAATACTTATACAAGCTCAAACAAAAATTCAAATAGAAATAAAAAAAAAATATTAGAAACTAGTAATGATACAATTCAAAGGAAATTCAAATCCAGCATATTCAAAGGACTCAAATAAATTTAAGTTAAAAAAAAAAAAAAATATTAAAAACCAAATTCAAAAGAAATTCAAATTATGAAAACCAAACTTTTATTAAATTCCAAGGATTTACTACAAAAAAAAATTCAACTAATTATCCTAGTAATGTAAGTATGAATGTATATTACAAATAATTAAAACCAACTTAACAAAATAAAAAAACCAAAAAGGAATTAAATAATAATTATATTAATTATCAGTTAATATTGTAGCCACTACTCCAAAAATGTACTTAAAGGCTATAAAGGGAAAACTGATTAATTCAATCAAATTAATAAATTTAATAATAATAATAATATCTAATAAGTAATAAAAAAAAATTTCTCAAAAAAGGAACATATATGTATATAGCAATGGAGAATAAAAAAAGCACTAAGTGAATAAAACGACTTCACCTTTTCACCGATGTGTGACCATCAGGTGTGGCTGCCACATTTCCCTTGCCCCATTTGTAGACGAGCTGCAAACCTCAAAAACTGGCAATGCTAGACGGCCAGTTGCGTAGCTTAAACAGCTGCCTTCAAACATACCAAAAAAAAATAATTATAATCTGTTATCGCCGTTATTTTGTAAAAGTCTCTGCTAAATACCACTTACTCAAACTCTGCAATCGAATTAGGAACCTTGACAGAGACTAAACAAACCCCCCAGTCGTCACAACGACACAAACCGCTCGCGACGAATCGACGCGATGTTGCCGTTGTGATCCCCTAACACGGTCCAAAGAAAAGAATAAACGAGGAAAACTATAAGATAGCAGGGAAGAAGTTAAAGCCTAGGTCAAGCTAAGAAAAAGTTGGCAGGGAAATCGAGTGAATAAAAAGAAACAAAAAGAACGTTGGTGGTTTCCGTTGGGCGCCATTTGTTGTGTATGCATAGGTTTATGGCAGGGTCGAGTTGCAAGTCGGCATGCTTGCGGTCCCTGGCTGAGCTCGTCGTTTGGGGTGGGTCTTTTGCACTCGCCTTGCCTACATTACACAAACAAAAAAAGGTATCATGCCGAAGATAGTAAAAGAAACGAACGGAGAAAAGAAAGAAAAATAGGGAAGTAACGAGATAAGTCCAGTCCTGTCAGGTGGAGTCTTCCCACCCTCTTCAGGGTTCAGCTCACGCGAAGCCTTGGGCGTTGTGTTGACTCCTCTAATTCTACAACGCCCCCTAAACCTGACTTTAGTCCGTCAATGCATCATACAGTCCCATTTTTGTCTATCCGTCTAGTCGTTTGTCATTACCCTCACTTCCCCTCTCGCGCACAAGCGCAACACCCACACCAAAAATAGAAAAATTGATACTTCATTTCTTTCTCTTTCTATATCTAAAATTATTTACAATTCATTTGTTTTATTATCTTAATAAATCCCAAAAAAATTCCAATTATTTTTTTTTTTTTTTACAAAAACCTATTTCTAAGCCAATTGGCATACGTAAAAAAATGATTTTATGTATATATGTACATGCGAATTCGCACACATAAAAGCTATTAAACTTATGTATAAGCACAAAGAAAAAAAACGTATGTATAAACAAAGAAATTAGAAAAAAAAAATGTATAAAGGGGTAGCTAAGCTAATCTCTGTAAAATCCAATAACCACTCTTTCAATTCATTAATGCAATTTCCGTTCTCAATTGCTAGTTCTTACGTGGTTACGTGCTCACTTGATATATGTGCATATATATATGTATATACATATATGTATATAAGTATGTATATATGCCTGCATGTATTTTCTTCACTTAATATTATATATGCGCTTGCATTTATTATGCTTAGCTATATGTATTGCGTATGTAAGCGGGCAGCAAGAAAATATGCCGGAGAAGAACCTGTGAGGGAAGAAATGATCTAAAACAGAAAAACATACAAACCTACGACCCACATACGCACATCGGCATATACACGTATTGTATTGTAATTTTTACCTCGCTGACCAGCAGATCACTCGCTCATGATCGCGGGCACTGAGTGGGTCTCTTAACTGGCGTTAATAAAAAAAAATTAACATAATCGCGAATAGTAAAAAAAGCAAAACTAAAAGAAAAATAAAATAATTTACTGTCCGCGTTTATGCAAAATAATTAGATGGATTTTTTTTTTAAGCGACTGAGAAAACAAATAAATGCCATATATATAAACAAATTTTCCACACAGACAAAAAAAAGGTTTGAACTTAAATGCTGTGTTTGGCCAATTAAAAATTAATATTTACTACCAGTAAAAAAAATCCATAAAAAAAGTTACCAACAACAATAGTGAATAAAATAAATTTTCTTCTTTCTACTTTGCAAAAGTGAGGCAAAAAAAAACTAAGTAAATCTGAGTTACTAGGAATTTAAACTTTAGCAAAAAAAAAAAACAAAAAATACAAATACTTCAAATTGTGACTTCAAATCAATTATTGGCTTAGGGCTAATTTCCTAATGCAAATTCCCTAATGCAAATTACAAAAAAAAAGGAAGTATTTACTTAAACGCTAATGTGGGTATATAGGCATATCCATATAAGAGTATAAGTATGTATAAACGTATGTATACACCCATGTACAGTTGTACATGTGTCTCATGCACTCCGCCAAAAACTCCCGCTGCTCCGCTACTGGTGGTTTTGAGAAGAGCGAAATGCTGGTACGTCACAGGTTCACCGGGAGTTCACTCGCTCTGCTCGCATTCAGCTCGCTCTTTGCCTGTTGGAGATTCCGTGCCGATTTCGCTATTCAGCCCGCGTATTACGTGGTCGTTGACCCACTCTTCTTTGCATTTGCAGATCAGCTGTTGGCTGTATATGGCTCCTGTGTTAATGGTACCGACAAATGTATCTGTTGTGCCTGATATTGTTGTTGCTGCCGTGCTGATGGTCAGGGGTGGATGGTTTCAAAGCACTTCCTGGGAGTCAGATGCTTGCCTTGCCGTGAATTTTTGGAGTATCTTCCACAAAGGGAGGTCCTTTTGCGCTTCCGCTGCCGGCGACCTGGAATATAAAATATATTTTAGTAAATAGGTATGCAATGGTACGGTGTTCTATACATGCGTGTACATACGAATGTACACAGATTTCTATGCGTATATGGATCGACACGTATCTACTTGGTATTGTTAAAAATTGGGGATTTTAATTTGATTTCACTTACCTCCAACTCCACTTCTCCCACTTGATAGTTTCAGGTTTTATTGCCAAATCTATGCACCTGCCGACCGAATATTCTGGAGCACTTCCACTTTAAACACTTATGTATATTGCTGTTAGCTAAGGCACTGTTTAAATATATACATTTAGTTCACCGCTTACTTTTGGCCGCACTACCCGTTTTTTTTTTTTTTTTTTTTATGTTAACGTCACCACTATCTTTCTGTGCCGTTGGCCGTCGTCCGCGCCCTTTTATAGGGGTGATTAGGATAGGTGAATTTACTTAAATTTTCCGCAATGCGACTAAACGGCCCCGTTTCCATGCAACACACAATCACACTTGTATATACAGTGTAGATTCTACACCCACACTCGTTTATCTAGACAAATGTTGCTGGCACTACATGATGCATAATTTCCCGTGCATGTTGCCAGTACGTCCGCAGCATCATTGTTACCATACATACACTCACACACACAAACTCTCGATCACACTTCCGCTCGACGTGTACACATTTGTTGTGAACAGTCGACAAAATCATAAGATCTGTGTTTTATTAAAAATTTATAGTGAAAAGTGTACAGGGCGGTCGTTAAAATTACCCGCTTCCCTGCAGCAGTGAAAAACACCGACACAAACGGAACCCAGATAAGTATCATCACCTGTGAGAAAATTTATAAACCTTTTTTTCCAGCCTACGTTTTGTTTTGTTTTAGGTTTTCATAAAGAAAACAAAAACAACACCAACAGCAAATAAAACTACTTTTGGCGCACTAAACAGCTGATTCAAAGTGTGCGTTCAACCACAAGCTGCAAAACAGCTGGAAATAGTGATAGTGATAAAGCAGTGACTTTCGTCGATAAGCAAACCGTCAAGTCCAAGTTTTCCTCTGAATAGCAAGGACACAAACCACACGTCGATAAAGCAGTATATACAGCGATCACTCGAAATACAGCGGCGTGCACAAAATTAGCAGCGGGCCAATTCGAAACTCATGTAGAATGGCTGAACCCGCCGAAAACCCACTTAGGCGGAGTTCAGGTATTATGCACTCCCCTCCGAGAGTAAGGGAAAGGAATGAGGCCGAAAAAGCCGAAGTCCAAAATAGAAGTGCGCTCGCTTTAGAAGACGACGGATGTCAAGAAGCGAAAAAAGCCAAAAAAGCCGATATAAGCGATAAAGCTCCAGCAAAATGTTCTCCTAATGCGGAAAAACGTCACAACATAAATGTTGAGAAGGAAGCAGAAATTTTACGTTCGCGCTCCTCACCACCCGATATCAGCCGCGGGGTAGCCCCTTTGTCCGAAAACTCTGTAGCAAACGTTGAAAGTCCTATGAAAGAGTTGGGCTCCAAGATAAATGAGCTCTTAAGCATGATAGGCGGAGGCAGAAGATCTATTCACCAACCCATGCGCGATCTAGTCGGGGAAATTGCGAAGTTGCACAAACAGGCAACAGAAGTGCAGAACGCAGGCGTTAGCAACAAAATATATAAGATTACCAAAGAGCAATACGTCCAAACTTCAAGCGACCGAAAGGTTAACAAGCCGACAGTAAACGTGAGCCATGCGCAGGCAGAATCGACTAAAAGAAATACTGATGCAAAGGTTATAAACAAGGCGGCCGCAAGGGCAGAAACCCCAGCTAACAAATGGACCCTGGTGCAAAACCAGAAAAAATTGAGTAAAACGGCAAGGAAAGCGTCAAAGTCTGATGCGGTAATAATCTCAAAAACAGGCGAAACCTCATATGCGGACATCATCAAGCAAATGAAGAAGCAACCCGCAATGCAAGAACTAGGGCAAAGCGTCAACAAAATTGTCACCACAGTTAGGGGAGACTTACTAGTCCAATTACGCGATAAAACCGGCCTCGTGGCAAGCAAGTTCAGGGAGTGCGCTAACGAGGTACTAAAAAATGTCGCAGATGTAAAAGTCCTGACACACACACTAAACGTGGAGATTCGCGACATGGATGCGGCAACAACAGAAGAAGAGGTTGGCGACGCAATCAAGCACCAATTCCCCGAAGTTAATTATGGGAAGCCGGATTCAGTCAGATCCATAAGAACAGTAAGAAATGGAACGCAAACTGCGCTCATAAGCCTTTCAGTGCGAGACGCAAAAACCTTGGTAGAGGCGAGACGAATTCGCCTAGGCTGGGTCAACTGCCGAATTCGGGAACTATTCAGTCCCATCAGGTGTTATCGATGCCTCGATTTTGGACACATATCCAGGCATTGCAAGTCCGCCGAAGATCGCAGCGGTACGTGTCTTTGTTGTGGGGAGAAAGGACACTTTGCCAAGCAATGCAAAGCAGCACCCAAATGCGCCATTTGCAACACAGCGACTGGTGTCGCACAAGACCACCCTACTGGAAGCTTCAGGTGCCCTGCGTATAAAAAAGCGGTAAACCAACTAAAATAATGATTAAGTGCATACAAATAAATTTAAACCATTGCAAGGCGGCACAAGATCTTTTAACGCAGGCAATCTACGAGCAAAAGATCGATATTGCACTCATCAGCGAGCAGTACAAAGAACCCTCAGTGGAAGGAAATTGGCTCCAAGACAGAAGGAAAAAAGCTGCAATCTGGGCATGTGGGGCCACGCCCATCGAAATCAGAGGTAATAGTCAACATGAGGGCTTCATCTACGCAAAAATCGGTGGAATTCACTTCTACGGCTGCTACGCGCCTCCAAGCGAACCAATAGAAAGTTATAAAAACATGCTGAGCCGTCTGGTAACCGATGCTGCGATAAAAGCACCACTCGTAATATCTGGAGACTTCAACTCGTGGGCAGTTGAATGGGGCAGCCCAAAAACAACCCCACGGGGGCAGGCGCTGCTTGAATCCTTTGCCAGTCTTAACATCGTGCTGCTCAACCAAGGAAAGAAAAATACCTACCAAAAAGGCAATGCGGGTTCGATCATCAACCTGACATTCAGCAGCTCTGCGATATTCAATAAAATAACATGGGACGTCTCAGAGGAGTTTAGATTCAGCGACCACTTTGCCATCTACTTCACCATCCACCCGTCTCGAAACTCCGCGAATAAAAGGAGAGCGTCGAAAGTGCAAAGCATTGGATGGAAAACAAAAATGTTAGATAACAGCATGTTGGAATACATGACATAAATCATACCAGACACACTTGATGGAAGCTCTGGAAGCCCCAACACATGTGCTAATGCACTAGTAAAGCTAATCACTGACATCTGCGATGCATCAATGCCACGGAAAAAGAGTGGTAACCGAAGAGCACCATCGTACTGGTGGACAAACGAAATAGCGGAGCTAAGAGGGGAATGCTTAAGACTGCGCCGGCAACACCAGAGACAGAGGGCAAGAAACAATCCCCAGTATCAACACCTTCAAGCTGCATACAAGCACAGCCGAATAAAACTACGAAAAGCAATCCAAAAGATCAAGCGCGAGGCCTTCGCAGAGCTAATAAAAGACGTCGACGACAATCCTTGGGGTAGCGGATACAATATCGTCCTGAAAAAACTGAAAGGGTACAACGCCAAACCGCCAGTATGCCCACTCATAATGAAGCGGATCGTCTCAGGCCTTTTCCCACAACAAGAAATATGCAGTGTACCGAGGCAGCTAGTAGTAGAAACCGCCAAGATCCCTCCGGTAACAAATAATGAAGTACTCGCTGCTGCAGCTAGAATTAAAACCAGCAAGTCCCCAGGTATAGATGGAATCCCAAATAGCATTCTTAAATATGTAGTTAAGAAGAAGACTGAACCCTTCAGCAATCTATACATGAAATGCATTCAAGAAGGTATTTTTCCAAAGAAATGGAAGCGGCAACGGCTAGTTCTGCTACCCAAAGGCAACAAGCCCCCAGAAGAGCCTTCTTCATACAGGCCTTTGTGCATGCTGGACACTGCAGGGAAACTATTTGAATCAATAATAAGCGCCCGACTCCAAGAGATTACGGAAAGTGACGACGGGCTCTCAAATAAACAATACGGCTTCCGAAAAATGCGGTCAACTGTCGATTACATTGCGTCTGTCTGCGATATAGCGCGTAAAGCACTCGCCGGCAAAAGATGCTTCGAAGGAACTAAACAGTACTGCGCTGTAGTTACGCTGGTTGTAAAAAATGCATTCAACTCCGCCAACTGGAACTACATAGTTAAGGCGTTGATAGAGATGAAAATTCCAGACTACCTGACCCGAATACTCCTTAACTATTTTAGCGAAAGAGAGTTTGTTTAGGCTTCCGGCCTAAATCTAATCGCCACCCTCCTTCGACCGACAAATCGTACGCGCACCCCTAGTAAGCGGTTTGCGTGTACACACTTACACTCACACACACACTTTCACGGGAATAATGAAAAGACTCCGAATGGACGAGCGAAACGCGAACCGCGCAGAATTATAACGCACGCTGAGTGAAGACGAAGAATAACGTCCAGTGCCTGCCCTGCGAAGTAATATCGGAATTGATAGTCCCGCAGGGGTGCCACAGGCCCAGCGTACGAAGGAGGTTGGGTTTAGTCCGTAGGTGCCTGGAGGCAAATCGGGCATGCGGGCAGCACGGGCTGCTCGTATCTATGAAGATTCCTCCTCCCTGGTATTAACCGAAAAAAAAAAAAAAAAAAAAAAAACACTTTCACCCACATGCACACACACACTCATGCACACACACTTTCACCCACATGCACACACACACACACACACACAGTCCTTTACACTTTTCGGAGCGCTGTGTACATTTGTTGTGAACAGTCGACAAAATCATAAGCTCTGTGCTTTATTAAAAATTTATAGTGAAAAGTGACGGTGTATTCCGAAAAAAGTGTACAGGGCGGTCGTTAAAGTTACCCGCTTCCCTGCAGCAGTGAAAAACACCGACACAAACGGAATCCAGATAAGTATCATCATCAGTGAGAAAATTTATAAACCTTTTTTTTCAGCCTACGTTTTGTTTTGTTTTGGGTTTTCATAAAGAAACCAAAAACAACACCAACAGCAAATAAAAGTACTTTTGGCGCGCTAAACAGCTGATTAAAAGTGTGCGTTCAACCACAAGCTGCAAAACAGCTGGAAATAGTGAAAGTGATAAAGCAGCGTCTTTCGTCGATAAGAAAGCTCCAAGTCCAAGTTTTCCTCCGAATAGCAAGGACACAAACCACACGTCGATAAAGCAGTATATACAGCGATCACTCGAAATACAACGGCGTGCACAAAATTAGCAGCGGGCCAAGTCGAAACTAATGGAGAATGGCTGAATCCGCCGAAAACCAATTTAGGCGGAGTTCAGGTATCATGCACTCCCCTCCGAGAGTAAGGGAAAGGAATGAGGCTGAAAAAGCCGAAGTCCAAAAGAGAAGTGCGCTCGCTTTAGAAGACGACGGATGTCAAGAAGCGAAAAAAGCCAAAAAAGCCGATATAAGCGATAAAGCTTCAGCTAAATGTTCTCCTAACGCGGGAAGACGTCACAACATAAATGTTGAGAAGGAAGCAGAAAATTTACGTTCGCGCTCCTCACCACCGGATATCAGCCGCGGGGTAGCCCCTTTGCCCGAAAACTCTTTAGCAAACGTTAAAAGTCCTATGAAAGAGTTGGGCTCCAAGATAAATGAGCTCTTAAGCATGATAGGCGGAGGCAGAAGATCTATTCACCAACCCATGCGCGATCTAGTCGGGGAAATTGCGAAGTTGCAAAAACAGGCAACAGAAGTGCAGAACGCAGGCGTTAGCAACAAAATATATAAGATTACTAAAGAGCAATACGCCCAAACTTCAAGCGACCGAAAGGTTAACAAGCCGACAGTAAACGCGAGCCAGGCGCAGGCAGAATCGACTAAAAGAAATACTGATGCAAAGGTTATAAACAAGGCGGCCGCAAGGGCAGAAACCCCAGCTAACAACTGGACCCTGGTGCAAAACCAGAAAAAATTTAGCAAAACCGCAAGGAAAGCGTCAAAGCCTGATGCGGTAATAATCTCAAAAACAGGCGAAACCTCATATGCGGACATCATCAAGCAAATGAAGAAGCAACCCGCAATGCAAGAACTAGGGCAAAGCGTCAACAAAATTGTCACCACAGCTAGGGGAGACTTACTAGTGCAATTACGCGATAAAACCGGCCACGTGGCAAGCAAGTTCAGAGAGTGCGCTAACGAGGTACTAAAAAACGTCGCAAACGTAAAAGTCCTGACCCACACAGTAAATGTAGAGATTCGCGACATGGATGCTGCAACAACAGAAGAAGAGGTTGGCGATGCAATCAAGCACCAATTCCCCGAAGTAAATTATGGGAATCCAGTTCCAGTCAAATCCATAAAAACGTTAAGAAATGGAACGCAAACTGCGCTCATAAGCCTTCCATTACGAGACGCAAAAACTTTAGTAGAGGCGGGACGAATTCGCATTGGCTGGGTCAACTGCCGAATTAGGGAACTAATCAGTCCCCTCAGGTGTTATCGATGCCTCGATTTTGGACACATATCCAGGCATTGCAAGTCCGCCGAAGATCGCAGCGGTACGTGTCTTCGTTGTGGAGAGAAAGGACACTTCGCCAAGCAATGCAAAGCAGCACCCAAATGCGCCATTTGCAAGACAGCACAAGACCACCCTACTGGAAGCTACAGATGCCCAGCGTACAAAAAAGCGGTCAACCAGATAAAACAATGATTAAGTGCATACAGATTAATTTAAATCACTGCAAGGCTGCACAAGACCTCCTAAAGCAAGCAGTATACGAACAAAAGATTGATATTGCGCTCATCAGCGAGCAGTACAAAGAACCCTCAGTGGAAGGAAGTTGGCTGCAAGACAATGGGAAAAAAACTGCAATATGGGCATGCGGAGACTTCCCCATTGAATCCATGGACAAGGACCAACAGCAGGGCTTTATCTACGCAAAAATTGGCAAAATCCACTTTTACAGCTGCTACGCGCCACCAAGTGAACCGTTAGATGCTTATAAAAACATGCTAAGTCGTCTGGTAGCAGACGCGCTGGGAAAAACACCCCTCATAATATCTGGAGACTTCAACGCATGGGCCGTCGAATGGGGTAGCCCAAAAACAACTCCACGGGGTCAGGCGCTTCTTGAAGCCTTTGCCAGTCTTAATGTCGTGCTACTCAATAACGGAAGGAAAAACACATTCCAAAAGGGCAACGCGGGTTCAATCATTGACCTGACCTTTAGCAGTCCTGCAATATATAATAATATAACATGGGATGTTTCCGATGAATTTACATTCAGCGACCACTTTGCCATTAAATTTACCATAAACTCGCACCGAAACTCTTCGAATAGGAAAAAAGGGTCGAAAGTTCAGAGAATTGGTTGGAAAACAAAAATGCTTGATAACAGCATGTTGGAATATATGACGGAACTCCTTCCAGACACACTCGATGGAAACAATGAAAGCCCTAATACATGCGCTAATACACTAATTAAGCATGTCACCGACATTTGCAATGCATCAATGCCACGTAAAAAGAGCGGAAAGGAGAGAACATCCGCTTACTGGTGGACAAAGGAAATAGCGGAGCTGCGAGGGGAATGTTTAAGACTGCGCCGACGATACCAAAGGCAGAGGGCAAGGAGCAATTCCGAGTACCAATGTTTCCAAGATGCGTATAAAAACGGGCGAGTGAGACTGCGAAAGGAAATACAAAAAAGCAAGCGCGAGGCCTTTGTGGAACTTATCAAAGACGTGGACGACAACCCCTGGGGCAGCGGATACCACATCGTCCTGAAAAAACTAAAAGGGCGCAACGCCAAGCCGCCAGTATGCCCACATATAATGAAACGCATTGTCTCAGGGCTTTTTCCGCAGCAAGAAGCATGTAGCGCACCAAGAGAGCTAAAAGTAGAGCCCACCGAGATCCCTCCAGTAACAAATACCGAAGTGCTCGCCGCTGCAGCAAAAATCAAAAGCAATAAGTCCCCAGGCATGGACGGTATACCGAATAGCATCCTGAAGTATATTATTAAGAAGAAGACTGAAACCTTTAGCAAACTGTACACGCAGTGCATACAAGAAGGCACCTTTCCAAAGAAATGGAAGCGCCAACGGCTAGTTTTACTACCCAAGGGTAATAAGCCTCCAGAAGAGCCGTCCTCATATAGACCTCTGTGCATGTTACAAACAAAGCGCAAACTTTAAAATACCTCGGTGTCGTACTCGATCCACGACTGAACTTTAAGGAACACCTGAAATATGCCAGCGAGAAGGCAAGGAAGACCAGTATGGCTCTTGGAAGACTCATGCCAAATATGGGAGGCCCAAAACAGAAACAAAGAACCCTGCTTGCGAGCGTCAGCTCATCAATCTTAATGTACGCGGCACCAATCTGGGCAAGCGCGACCCCTATAACCTCATACATGAGAGCACCAGCCTCGGTGCACAGATTATCATCCCTTAGAGTATGCTGTGCATTCGTGACTGTGTCAGACGAAGCCTCAAACTTACTAGCTGGAAGATGCCCGGTAGACATAGCTGCAAGAACGGCGGCAGCAATAAAGCATAGCCCAAACGAACGCAGCAAGATGCTGCAACAAAGCATCGACGAGTGGCAACAAAGGTGGGACTCGTCCCCAAAAGGACGTTGGACAAAGAGATTGATCCCAAGGGTAGACGAGTGGATTAAGAGAAAACACGGAGAAACAAATTTCTACCTTACCCAGTTCCTTACCGGGCATGGCTGCTTCCGACAATATTTACATAAATACAAGCACGTTGACCACCCCTTCTGCTTATACTGCGATGGGAAAATTGAAAGCGCCGAACACATACTGATGGACTGCCACAGATTTGACACAGAACGCAACGATCTAGAACGTTATATGGGAAAAGCAGTGTCTCCGGAAGGCTTGCTGAAGGTTATGCTGTCCGATAAAGATATTTGGCACAAATGTGTAGACACCATCACGGGAGTAATGAAAAGACTTCGAATAGACGAGCGATACGCGAACCGCGCAGAAATATAACGCACGCTGAGTGAAGACGAAGAATAACGTCCAGTGCCTGCCCTGCGAAGTAATATCGGAATTGATAGTCCCGCAGGGGTGCCACAGGCCCAGCGTACGAAGGAGGTTGGGTTTAGTCCGTAGGTGCCAGGAGGCAAATCGGGCATGCGGGCAGTACGGGCTGCTCGTATCTATGAAGATTCCTCCTCCCTGGTCGTAACCGAAAAAAAAAAAAAAACACTTTTCGGAGCGCCGGTACTTGCCGCCAAACGGTGCCCTTTCGTTAACTTTCCCCTTAACTCGGTGCACCGTTTGGCGGTTCAACGGCGTTTAAACAAACTCGGTCTGATCACTTCTTTTCCGAAGACGAGACAATCAAGTTATCCAGCAGCCACCACGCCACTACGGAGGTATTTCACAGTGTTATATACATATTATCATATCATCACAGATTCCGATTTGTAACGTTTGAAAGCGAATAAATTCGATAGCTAATATCAAAACACTTGTTCATTTCTTATTTTTTCCATAAACTTTACACCGGAGCGTATATTCCGTATACGCCGCGCGTAAATATTGGTCCTATCGGAGCCGTGAGAAAATACAGTCCACTACTACTACGGAGCTATCAACTCATCACCGTGTACACCACATTTTTCCAAGAATTAATCTCAGCACTTGATATCCATATCGGAGCGAGAAGCTTTAAGCGAACGAGTCGCTAACACACAACATCACTTGTATCCGCACTTGCATCCGCACAGAACAGAGATAAAGTTAAAACAAATCAGCACTGCAATCATTCCAGATATTATAAACACAAGGTACGTGGTTTGAATTTCAGTGCTACTCCGTTTTTTTCTTTAAAACAATCTGAATAAAATCTTCAAAAAGTTTGTAAACGCAAATGCAGGAGTGAAGAAGAATATTCAGTGAAGACAATTTTTGAGGCACGCACATTAATATTGATGAATTTTCTTTTGTTCCAATAAATCCGCGTATTCACACATAAAATTGTTAAATAAAAATTTACGCGCGAACATTAATTTTGTGTAAGACTTTTCCATACAATTTTCACAAATCACCGGTCTGCGCAATATATGCACACGCACATATATTATTGATCACTTCGCGCACTGTGTTGTTGTTTCATTGCTTATTCCATCAAGTGATCGACTTAAACGAATCTAATCACGTTCCACTTACATGGCATTTTAATTCGAGATCACAAAGTTTATTTGGCACATATTAATTGTTACGTATAAGCGGTCAAATTTTTTTTTAAATCACTTTATGTTGTAAGGGTTCATTTGCACATAACCTTGAATATCACCTTGCACACTGCTTCTTCTTCTTCAGACTTGCGGCGACACAATCACTTATTGCATTGTCAAAAAAAAAAACCTTGAGTTTGAGAATTGCGAGATTAAAATAAACCTTTATACTGTTGCGTATATTCCGTATACGCCGCGCGTAAATATTGGTCGGATAAATATTGTAAAACGTTGCACTGTTGCGTATATTCCCTATACGCAGCCGTGTACATATTGTTATTGTTATTGGTATATTCCATATACACGTCTATAAAATTTACTTTATACACTTGAAAATCACCGGTCGTTGGGGTGGCGAGTTAGCTAGAGAAATTAATACATAATAACAAAAATACATATATATAATTGAATTAATAAATACTATTACTTTTATATGCACATTATTGCATACATAAAACCAAGTTGTTATTTTTTAAAGAGGCGTTTGTGTTTTTTCCTAGAGTGATTAGGCTAAGGCTACTAATTTTGTCAGAGACAATAAAAATTTTTTCTGGAAAACTTTTCAACTACGGTCATAGACACAGAAACTCGAATAATGGAAACCTTCATTCGGTTGGCAGACTCAGTAGCAGAATTCGAAACTGACTACACCAGCGCTGACGCAGCTGAACACACAAAACACTCTATTGCAATTGAGCAAGATGAACTTAAAGCTTTATGGGGAAAAACTAAAGTAGCTTATGATGAACTCGTTGGTTCAACACAGCTATCTTCAAAAGACCTCACGGCTATAAAGAAAAAATATAAAATGAGTTACTATAGTTTTGTTCCCTGCCAGTCTACCATGGCCGACCTCTTCGAAAAATTTACAAAATCGGAGAAGGTCAATGAAGATAAACCTGCTCGCGAGCACAATATTCATTTGCCTCCATGCGATACAGACGTCTTTAGGGGAGATTATCTCTCATGGCCTTCCTTCCGAGATATGTTCACGGCCATATGTATAATAAATAAACGTCTTACCCCGGTTGAAAAACTATTTCATCTAAACCAAAAAACCCAAGGGGAAGCGAAAGAAATCGTGCAAAGGTGCCCATTAACAAACGAAGGTTTTTCAACAGCCTGGAAAAACCTCAGTGACAGATACGAAAACAAACGTATACTAGTCAACACCCAGCTAAAGCTTCTCTTTAGCTTAAAGTCAGTTGAGAGTGAATGTGGTAGCTCTATCACAAAGTTGCAGCGCGATATAAATAATTGCATCTCATCACTTCAATGTCATCAAATTGACATCTCCAATTGGGATGCAATCATCACATATTTGTGCTCAACAAAACTGCCAGAATGCACACTGGCACTATGGGAACAATCCATTGAAAACAAAACCGAAATATCCAAATGGGAGGATATGGATCGATTCCTGTCAAATCGGTTTCAGACTTTGGAAACAGTGTCAGGCTTAAGAGCCAGTAAAATTTCACAGGCACCTAAACCACAAAGCCTGCGGCAAAATTCTGACAATCCTCCAAAAAGATTTGGCGCTTATCCAACGAACGTCAAGCAACATTCCTGTAAAATTTGCCAAAGCAATGACCACAAATTACGAAATTGTCAAAGATTCCGACAACTAACCACGACTCAAAAAATAGAGTATGTCAAGAGCAATAATGGGTGCTTGAATTGCTTATCATTTGGACATACGGTGTCGAGATGCACAAGCTCCTTCAATTGCAGCACGTGTCACTCGCGACATCACACACTGCTCCATGTGCAAGCATTCCAGCCAAAAGCACAAGCTCAGAGGGGAACTCCGAACCCCCAAGATGACATACCTTCAACATCAAGGCAAGCACAGTGGAGGCGAGAATCTGCGAATAATAATGACAAAGCTGTGAAAAACGTTAACTCTTGCTACGCAAACACAAATGTGGGAGTGCTACTAGGTACGGCACGTGTCAACATATTTTATAATGGCACAAATTTTTGTGCTAGGGCACTCATTGATTCGGGTTCTGAGTGTTCATTCATTACCGAAAAGCTCAAGCGCCGAATCAACATACCATCACAGCGGTTCTGTGCTCAAGTATCGGGAATCAACAATACCAAGTCTGCGCAAGTTAAAGAGGCATGTGCAATACAACTGCGGTCCTCCACAGACCCACTAGTCAAAATTGAAACAGTGGCCCTTGTTCTACCACATCTAACTGGGAATCTGCCAACTTGCCAAGTAAGTGCAATGACGAGGCAGGCATTTCCAGATTTGGTATTGGCGGATAAGAGGTTCTTCGTCAACGAACCAGTTGATCTTATCCTTGGCGGAGACGTTTATCCCCAAATTATTCTAAGTGGCTTAAGAAAAAATGTGCTTAATACACTCATTGCCCAAGAAACTGTGTTTGGTTGGATAATTACCGGCAATGCAGAAACGTCCAGTGCTTCCACCAATATCGTCTCATTTTTCAACGAAGTTTCAGTGGATAAGCAGTTAGCGGCTTTCTGGGAATTAGAGGAGATTCCTAAAAAGCGGAAGGCAAGCGAAGAAGACGCTTATTGTGAAAAGCTCTTCAAAACAACAACTCAACGAGATTCTGACGGAAAATACGTTGTATCCCTACCGTTTCGACAAGATTTTCCGAATCATGTCTCCCTCGGGCCTTCCTTGAAAAGTGCATGCTCTCAGTTCTACCGGAATGAGACACGACTAGCAAAGAAGCCTGTACTACAGACGGAATACAACAGGGTTGTTAAGGAATACGAGATACTTGGACACATGACGAAAATTACTAACAACGTTGCAGCGGATTCCACCGATTGTTACTTCCTACCACACCATGCAGTCCTGAAAGAAGAGAGTGTCTCAACAAAGGTCCGAGTGGTGTTCAATGCCTCGTGTCCTACCGCAAACGGCGTGAGTCTAAATGATGTCCTCCTTCCAGGTCCAGTTTTACAAGCCGACCTAACAATACTGATCCTGCGTTGGAGATTGTTTAAGTACGTTTTCAATAGTGATATCGAGAAAATGTATCGGCAAATTCTGATAAACGAAAACCAAGTAAAGTATCAACGCATTGTTTTCAGAAACAATCCTCAGATCCAATCAGTTTATACGAATTAAAAACCGTGACCTTTGGTATTCCTGGCGATAAGGACTTTACATTAATTGGCCGACGACGTGGAAACTTCCCACCCACGAGCATCGACCATTCTTAAACGATGTATGTACGTCGATGACGTCGTCGCCGGGGAACACAGTATAGAAGCTGCTATAACAGCGAGAGACGAGATAACACACATACTACAATCGGCTGGTTTCCCATTAAGAAAATGGACCTCAAACTGTAGCGAAATATTAAACGGCATACCTAAGGAACATTTGCTGTCCGGAGACTTCCTGGAGTTTGAGGATACCAGCACGGTGAAGGCACTTGGCATCAGATGGAATGCTCATGCCGACCATTTCTATTTCAACGCTAAACCGATTGAGGACCAGAATAAAATCACAAAGAGAGCAATACTTTCTGCTATCGCCAAACTTTTTGATCCTCTAGGTTGGCTCGCACCCATAATCATCATTGCAAAAATTATCATGCAAGATATATGGTTGGAAAAAACAGGCTGGGATGAAGAAGTATCGTCAACCACTTTGGATCGATGGCTAGCATTTATGCGTGATTATACAGAAATCAACAGCATCCGCATACCAAGATGGGTCCAATTCGCACCAACGGAAGAGGCCGAGATACATGGGTTTAGCGATGCGTCAGAAAAAGCATATGGAGCAACTATCTACTTACGGGTTAAGACCGCCAACAAAGTGTTCGTCAACTTACTCATGGCAAAGACAAGAGTAGCCCCAGTAAAAACAATATCCTTGCCTAGATTAGAACTGTGTAGCGCAGTCCTTTTAGCGGACATTGTCGGAGCGGTCACCGATAATCTCAACCTCAGTCATTTAAAGATCAATCTTTGGACTGACTCAACAATTGTGCTAGCCTGGATTCGGAAAACACCTTGTTCGTGGTCAAATTTTGTGGCACATCGAATAACAAAGATAATAGAAAAGGTTGGAAACAAAACCTGGCGTCATGTGGATTCTGCATCGAATCCTGCAGATTTAGCAAGCAGAGGATTATTAGCAAGCGAACTGATCGACAATGCCTTGTGGTGGCAGGGACCTTCTTGGCTGCAAGAAGACAATTCCCAATGGCCAGCACAAGAAGAGCATTATAATACAGTCATTGAGGAAAAAAGGATACAAGTTCACGCTGCTGCCACATATAGAAACAACATTAACATTTTTCTCGAGCGATTTTCAGATTTACCTAGGGCTTTGCGAGTTATCTCATACATTCTGAGATTCTTTCAAAGAACATACTCAAAAACAAAATCTTCTGTTCAAGCAGAGTCTTGCCTCATTTCATCTGATGAAATTAAAGCAACGACTCAACGCTTAATAAGCCTTTCTCAAAAGCAATATTACTTAGAGGAATATAAGAGTCTTAAATCTGATAAGTCGATTGGAGCGAAAAGTGAAATTCTGCCTCTCAACCCTTTCATCGATTCAGCTGATATTATAAGGATCGGAGGCCGTCTAGGTGCTTCGTTAGACCTGGCGTATAGTGAACGACATCCAATCATATTACCGTATGATTGCAGGTTGTCCCGACTCATTGTTCAGTTCATCCATCGAATTTCCCTTCATGGAGAAAATCAGCTCATGCTACGCATACTCCGAACACAGTATTGGATCCCACGGGTAAAGAATATGATCCGATCTGTCATTCATAATTGTAAGGTATGCAGCATTCATAAAAAACGCACTCAAACGCAAATTATGGGCATCTTACCCCAAGAACGCACCACCTTCTCCCGGGCCTTCACAAATAGCGGTGTAGACTTCGCAGGACCCTTTGATATTAAGAGCTATCGCGGGAGAGGATGCCGAACTTCAAAAGGGTATGTCTGCTTATTTGTATGTTTCACCACCAAAGCCATACACCTCGAAGCTACCACCGACCTCAGTGCCGCGTCTTTTTTGGCTGCATTTGCCCGTTTTACCGCGAGACGAGGTTGTCCGCAAAACGTTTATTCCGACAATGGCACTAACTTTGTCGGAGCTTCTCGATCTTTACGATCCGAAGCCAAAGCCTTTATGGCGGAAGCACGCAGTAGCACCCTATCGAAGTATTCGCACCAATTGATTTCCTGGCATTTCATACCTGCGGCTGCCCTACCCATGGGAGGATTGTGGGAGGCCGGGGTAAAAAGTTTTAAAAGCCATTTCAAGAAAATCGCCTCGAATACAAAATATACGTTAGAAGAGTTTATGACTCTCCTATGCCGAGTTGAATCGTGCCTCAACTCACGCCCAATGAGTCCTGCTTCGAACAACCCATCAGACCTGGAGCCGCTTACCCCAGGCCACTTTTTAGTGGGGGGACATTTATTGGCTCCACCCGAGCCTGATACCCACGAAAACACTGCCTCTGTCATCAATCGATGGGAAAAGCTCAAGGCCCTCCATCAACTATTTTGTAGAAGATGGAAGTCAGAATACCTGAATGAGATGCAAAAGCGCATCAAATGGAAGCATCCACAAAGTAATCTGCAATCAGGAGATCTTGTAGTGATTAAGGAAGAGAACTTACCACCTAATGAATGGAGACTGGGACGTGTCACGAAAGTATACCCAGGTTCCGATAAACAGGTCAGAGTGGCGGATGTTGTGACAGAAAAGGGGGAGATTTCAAGACCCATCGCAAAATTGGGCCTGCTACCACACGGCAGTGAAACCACAGAAAAACCAACGTCTACTAAATCTGCCTAAACCCTCATTTCTCTTCCCAACCAACCACCAGCAAACGATAACTATAAAAAAGGGCTTGAATCGATATTAAAAAAAAAAAAAAAAAAAAAAATTTTTTTTTTGATGGTTCTTCTCCCGGTCAACCTCGGGCCGATCTGGTGACATAAAACCGACCATCGTCAGATCCTTCACCCAATTTATTCGTATAAACCCTAACCGTAGAGCAGAGCCCGAAGCGATCCCAGAATGAACATATACCCATATAACCCCTTCTATCTATAAGGTAACCATAAAACGGACTCACCCCAAATTCCAAGATGCGACTTACGCCTTCTCGTCACGCTCCGCCACTGGTAAAGGGTGATCCAATCAGGCGTCCATCTTTACCAGGGACCTTGAGATACCATATCGTATTAGTAACGAGTTAACATCCACCCCATCTGAAAATGTAAAAGCTTTAGTGACTTACGCAATTGGAAATTGACAAATCAAGACTGGAAGAAACAATATAAGAGCTGTCACAGCTCCCAGCCGCATCAGTCACCTCATTTGCATGGCCTCCGTAAGTTTTGAGTAACAATCCAGTTTTTGGATTCCAGAGTTTAATTTTTTTATCCGACCCGCAACACAAACAATATGAACCGTCAACATTGTAACGTACTGCTCGTATCGCACTCTGTTTACAATCGATTATCTTGCATCGCCTGAAGTTTTCGTAACTGGAGTTCATTTAATGTATTTTATTTCAAATATTCTTGGCGAAACTGTCAAGCGATTGCGCAATGATTGGATCCATTGTTCTCTTCAAGGTGCTCAATTCCAATAATTATGCGGTTAGCCCCGATGTTTGCAACACAGTAAACGTCTCACGCAATGTCGCATAGACCGAACATCAACTAGCGCCCAAATTTCACTTCAAAACGTAGTGGGCGCATAATTATTACCAATTAGGTAGTTCCGATTGTTTCACACATTTTTTTTTAAGGATTTTTTCTGCGGGTAGTTGCTCTATCCGAGCCCGACAATGGTTCTGGTGCGGGTGCTGCTTCTACCACCGCAGTCGGGGCCATTGTCGGACACGTCGAACTCGCACATGCACCTCATGAATCCCTATTCGAAGCTGGGGCCGCGTTGATTTTCGCATATGTGCACGTAATACACATATTTTGCGATATACCGGTTGGCGGCTGATTGAGAAATAAACATAAAAACTGTTGGTTTTGAATTTTGCTTGAGGTGGACTTGCATTACGGTGAAAATGTTCTTTGTTTATTAAATAACACAATAATATGAAAGTAAACTGCAATTAAATTTTAGCCGAAAGGTTTGAATCGATCATATTCGGTTAGTCGCTTCCATCATGGCAATGCTGACCCGCCGTACATCGCCCGGTTCACCAAGGGCTTTACAGCGTTTCCCGAATTGCATTGCTTTTCTCTGGTCGCCTATATACAGTGCAGCGCAAATCTACGCAAATGGACACCATCGATTGTTTAACGAACGAATTGGTGAATCGGAATTCGAAAAAATGGGATGAACTCAGAGACTCACTAATGAATAAGACTCATAAAAATGATTTAAATGTAGTCAGAACCGACATGGTGTCGACAAGTTTTGGTCAAAATGTAGACATTTTGTCTAAAGGTGTTGTCAGCGATTTGCAGGCTATTCGTTCGCCGCAATTGGGTCTGGATATACGTTCTTTGTCTCAAGCACAACTCGACAATTTATTGTTGTCCACTGTGGAAATAAAAAATAAGCCTGATTTTCCGTACTTAATTAGGCAATGCATACGGCACCACCAGTTACCGTCGAGTGAGGTCCTGCTAGCTTGCTTCAAATACCTCATGCAACTATGCCGTTTGCAACAAATAGAGTCATTGGCAGACGTGTGCAAATTACGGTCACATCCATTTGTGAAAGTTTACGCCAACTTTGCACCATTCAAAGCAATGGTACTCTGGCGCTATGGTGGTGCAGATGTAGCTTTAATGCCATTGCATCGCAGCTATGGTGATTGTAGAGAAACTGATGATGGCCGCCGAATGGCGCGAAATGTGTTTCGTATTATCATTGAAGAAACCTTGGCAAAAAAGAGCGAGGCGTTTTGGTTTCCTCGATTTACGAGGAGCATAATGATATATTCGTTGTAGCTTGCGTATGGAAGCAATGCTTTGCAAGCGAATGGTTTTGCGATCAGAAATCGGCGGCAAATCTCTACGAGCAATATAAAAATATGCAGCAACTTGTAGCCAAGCGGTCAAGTCCTCTTTGCTCATCGTTTTTACGAGCGAGTAATCTGGACGCCGTTCATCGGCTTATCGAAGCATTGAATTAGATATGAAGCATATTTTGCGCTGGCAATTGATCGGCAGATAGATGTGGCATTTGTCCTGAAATAGGGAAATAATTAGTAAAATATATACTAAATAATCTAAATTACTACATACTTTACCGTTTAATTACTGTAACTTACCAATTATTGCGTAAGAAAAATCCATTTTGTCTCGACCTCGTGCTGCTGTAAATGTTCTGAATGACAGCTGAGTCAATTCAAGAAAATGGCAGGTATGGTGTGGTGAATAAACACATACAGTGTTGCCACGTGCGACAATTCAAAGTAGTAAAAAACTTGGAAATTTTATTCAACCTTTTGAATGTTCCACCTTTTTTCCTTTTTTTTCAAAATCAAAACAGAACGATTCCTCAATTCTAGATAATTATTTAGGTGAGCGTGAAACCAATCGTGGCGCGCCATCTGCAGTGGATTAATTGTAATTTATTCAATTCAACCGTCTCGACTTAGCCAAGGACACAAACCAAATAAGATCTAAGGCTAAGATCGTAAATTTTTTCGGGTTGCAGGCTATGGTGACAGACAAAGTCACCACTTATATCGGACACCTAGTAACTAGGGATGTTCAAGTAAATATTCGAAAAGCAAAAAAAATGAATGAATGAATTTCTCAATTGTTTTGAACTCAATTTAATTTCATTCAAATCAATTCACTTACCATGAAAAACAAGGAATGAATGAACTTTCGATTATTTTTAATTCAATTTAATTTCATTTAATGCAATTCAAGTTTTTTTCACTCCACTTAATAGTACAAGTAACAACAACTCGTCTAGAACCACAATTTTAGCTGCCCACGGTAGACACAAAGGGCCGGACCTCCACCCTACGTAGGCCAAAGCCATCAGCAGTTACACGCAGGGTCATGCGATGCACCCAACCCAATCCTGGGTTGAGTCGGAGCATCACGCCAATGGCAAACCACCACCCGACGTGTTTCAAGGCCCCGGGTATGCCCAACCACGCGCATGGTTACGATTTTCTTCACCGGGGTCGAATCTCCCAATTTATTCCTGAGAAGAAAAAAAATAAAAGAAAAAATAAAAATAAATAAATATGTATAATAAAGAAAATAATAATAAGCGCATAAAATAAAAATAACCATGCAATACGTAAATTGCTACTTACAAATTTGCATTATCCATAACTTTGTTCAACCGCGTGCTGTATGTTATGCTGTAGGTTATGCGCCAAATGACCGCTAACCAGTCAGGACACCGGTCAAGTGTGGGTGGTGAAAACCACTCACACAGCGTTGCCATACCTTATCTGTATTTCCGATACAAGATAACTAAATGAATGTTGACAAACCGATTTTACGCGTAGTACCTCAAGAATGGGCACCCTCAGCACACCCAATAGCACAAATTTTTACGCCTTCCATAGCTCGCCGGTAATTGGCAGCATACCAGAAATGTGGCATGAACCTTTGTTAGACCCTCTGGTAACTCCCTTAAAAGGGGCAATAAGCAAAATGCAACTCTGAACATACTCACCTCAGACTCGAATAAAACCTTATAAGTAGCCTACACTGACGAGTTTTTCGCATTATAGTACTTAGCTCTCTATCAGTTTTTAAGCATTCCATTGCAACTTCTTAACCAATTGCAAGGGAATAGTTAGGAGCGTATTAGCCACTACTCGCCACCCAATAACGACAAGAAAGTGGGAGATAGATAACAACAATGTACCTTTTCTAGAAATATGGGCCGTTTCACAGTAACGCGAACCAAGCAGGAGGACCGTGGCCAGCGATTCGAGAAACTCGTCCTTTCCGACTGTCAACACGCGAAAACCACCACCGAATGGGTGGCTTGGGAACACGTCCTTCCCGACCACTCCCTCGCACAACGCGCCGCGATGCAATCGTCCCTCGTAGGGCTATGCTGAGGCGACTGGGCCAACCGGCCAGCTTCCGAACCGGGCGACTCACCAGTTCTAACATTCCCCCCCTAACGAGGGTCTTTGAAGCCGTGGCACCAACTGTGGTGGCCAAAATGGAAGCAGGGGGCGCCTTCATCTGGTCCGCGCGCTGGTCGACCCCTGTGCGTCGGCCACGATAATAGACGATGAGCTGGTGCGAACCCTCCGACTCGAGCGCGCCACAACAGAGCGCGGAGCGACGTGCGCACTGATTCTCAGGGGAAGACATGGCGTAGCGGAAAGAATTACGACGCAGGCGACCGTTGCCGAATATTATAGCCGCATCGTTCCGCGAGAAACACTGGACCCAAAGGTGGCGATCCCATTCAGGCTAATGCGGCTTGCGGACCCGCAGTTCTACCAGTCCACACCCGTGAGACTAACCCTGGGGTGCGATGTGGTCCCCCAGATTATGCTGAGCGACCCCCCTCCTACGACAGTCGGCGGTCTCCTCACACAGGCCACAATCTTTGGCCTGATGGTCTCCGGTGCTCACCAACGTTAATCATTTTCGTACCAAGACCGTTGTAGAGACCTATATAACTCCAATAAATTTTTCATCAAACGAACGATATGCGTAAATTAAAAATTTAAACAAATTATTATTAACATATTATACACTTCATGTATATTTACTTATTTGTAAACTATTTAAAAGCACTGAAATTCATCCATAACCACGTCCATATCGTAGTATTTAAGTTTATTTTTTTCATAGAATTATATTCCCGCACGTGAGCGTGGTGGCGCGCACTTCTCTGTAATTTTGCTGACAGCAAGGGGGCCGGTATGTTTAGGCTTCCGGCCTAAATCTAATCGCTACCCTCCTTCGACCTACAAATCGGACGCGCACCCCTAGTAAGCGGTTTGCGTGTACACACTCACACTCACACACACACTTTCACCGACATGCACACACACACTCATGCACACACACTTTCACATAAAAGATTATGTATTTCTGCGGAGTCGTTCCGCCTGACGTAGTTTCGATATTACCATATTTGCCATGTTGCTGACGGCAGACCAGTTTTCGATCGATTCGAGCATTATATCGATCAAATTCTCTACTTTTGTCAGCCGCCCTACCTGTACGTTTAGGCAGTTTCGTTCATCTTCAAAATATGTGCAGGCAAAAAAGCAATGTTCAGCATCTTGGATATCGTCCTCTTCGCAGAGAGTGCAGTAAGGGTCATCATCGATTTTAAATCTATAAAAGTAAGATTTAAAACAGCCATGCCCCGTAAGCATTTGGGTTAACTGGAAGTTTACTTCTCCATGCTTCCGGCTTAACCATTTTTCTATTGATGGTATGAGACGGTGTGTCCAGCGACCTTTATCTGTCTGGTCCCAACGGCATTGCCACTGTTGCCAGCAGATCTTGATTTCTGCTTGGCGATTCGCCTTGTTTACAGATCTTGCCAACGTCTGCGTCGCCAGGATATCTATTGGACATAGGCCAGCAATAACCAACGCAGCATCTTCCGATGTAGTTCGGTAAGCGCAGCATACCTTAACCGCGCAGAGCCGGTATAAAGACTTCGCTTCGCGTGCGTATGACGTCTTCTTAAAGGCTTCACCCCAGATTTGAAACCCGTATAGCAGGACACTTCTGACTATATTGGCGTATAACTGCCTTCGCTGTTGCTTTGGACCTCCGACGTTAAGCATCAGTCTCGAAAGCGCTACTGCGACTTTTTCCGCTTTTCCGACTGCATATTCAATATGCCGCTTGAATGTTAATCTAGCATCCAGTATGATTCCGAGGTATTTCAGATCTGGGGCTGATTCTATTTCATGGCCACATACGTTTATTTTTGCCACTTCTCGGATCTTCCTGCTGCTAATTAGCACTGTCTCGGTTTTTTGCTGTGCAAGCTCTAGACCTGCATCGAGGAGCCAGTTTTGAACACTAGTGATTGAGTTGTTTGCACTGTCTTCAATGTCTTTTATGTGCTTAGCTACGACCACAATGGCTATGTCATCAGCAAAACCAACTATTTTCGCTCCTTTTGGTAGATGTAGTTTCAATATGCCATCATACATTATGTTCCATAGCGTTGGACCCAGCACTGAGCCTTGTGGAACTCCGCCTGAAATCTTATATTTCTTTCTGCCTTCATCGGTGTCGTAGAGTAGAAGTCTGTCCGACAAGTAATTGTTTAGGATTCTTCTGAGATATGCTGGAATATCGAAAGTTATTAGCGCCTCTGTTATTTTCCGCCAGCTTGCGGTGTTAAATGCGTTTTTCACGTCGAGCGTAATTATTAAACAATATTCTTTTGAGCCCCATCTCCATCTCTCACCGCTAATCGCATCTTCTGCTATTCTTTTTATGAAATTGGCTGCATCAACTGTGGACCGCCCTTTTCTAAATCCAAATTGTGTTTCGGAGAGTCCTCCATTCGCCTCCATTGCTTCTGTAACTCTATTGGTAATTATGCGTTCCAGAAGCTTCCCTGTTGTATTAAGCATACATATTGGTCGATATGCAGAGGGATCCCCAGGAGATTTTCCCGCCTTTGGTAGTAGAACGAGCCGCTGGCGTTTCCATATTTTCGGAAATACGCCCTCTGTAAAGCATTCGTTAAACGTGTGAACGAAAACCTCAGTATTCGCTTTCACTGCTAGTTTAAGAACTTTATTTGGAATTGCAGCAGGGCCTGGGGCCTTTCTGTCTTTAAATTCATCAACCGCAAGCAGCACCTCTCCAGCGGTGATCTGGGGGAATTTGCATTCAGCATGGGAGAGGATCTCTCTACTGAATGCTTTTTGGCCTGGAAACAGTTTGCTTACTATTATACCCAGTTGGTCGGCGCTTGTGAGCTGCGGCTGGACAGACCCCAAGGATTTTGTTCGGCACTGTCGCAAAGCTGGAGAAAACACTTCTTCTTGCTCGCCTTAATGGTTTGCTTTAATTCCTTTCGCTTGGCCCTGTAGTGTATTTGCTGTTGCAAATAATTTGCCGTTTTTCTGGCCCTTTGGTAGTCGCGCCTTGCTCTATTGCATTGTTGACGAACATCTGCTATCTGGGAATTCCACCAGTATACTGACGGACGTCTACCCGATGGGTTTCTTCCTCTTCTCCTCATTGAAGCATCACAGGCGTTTGCTATGGTGGTCATGAGCTTGTTGGCCATATTCGTAGCTCCTTGTGTTAGGGTAACTTCAGACATCATAACTTTTAGCGCTTCTTCATCTAGAGAGTCGATTTTCCAGCCCACTGTTCTCCTTTCGGTGCAAGACCCTGTTTGCTTTGGTTCGTTTATAGTGAAGATAATTGCTTGGTGATCGCTGTGAGTATAGTCGTCACTAACCTCCCAATTTTAATGTCGGTTGACGGCAACAAACTTCACACCGAATCGGCGGCTCGGAACCTAGTCCGTTCCGACTGCCTGCACTAATAAAAATAATAAAAAAAATAAAAATAAAAAATGTAAGCAGTTTGGCTCTTTGGCTCTAAGCACAGCTCCCAACGAACAGCCCAAAGCGGTTACACACGGCCGGGTAGCCCGGAATCTCGTCCGTTCCGGCTACCAAGAAAGGTTAGTGCTCAATAAACTACTTTTGAGAAATTTATATATTTATGTATGTTAAATCCTCAGCTATAAAATATTGTGTTTTTTCCAATAGTTCATACAAAGCAGAAAAAATCGAATTAAGTAAGTAGACGGCTCGGAATCCAGTCCGTTCCGACCGTTGCAGAATAGTTGGAAACCATAAATTTTGAAAAACCAGACGAGAAGAAGTTAAGAGAGTAACAGAGCGGCTCGGAACCCAGTTCGTTCCGACCGGCGGGCAAGGTAATCTAAAATCGTAAATTATATTAAAATCAATAGTTTATATAATAGGAGAAATACCATGTTGAGCGGCTTGGAACCTCGTTCGTTCCAACCGGCAGTCAAGCAAAAAAAAAAAAAAAAAAAAAAAAAAAAAAGTCTTGGAAATGAAACGGGGCAATTTAAACCCCCACGAAGATGTAACAAACAACAGTACAGAGGGCGGTACAAACAGACTTCACGTACGTAGAGCGTAAGCTCAAGCCATCTCCCGACGAAATACCTCACGGTAGTACCGGGGGAAATGGTACTCAGACAGTAGGAGGTTTAGTTAGGGTTAAAGTCCCACACTGACAAACCGGTGACGGTTAGGCTTTCGATGCTTCCTCCTCGTAAAAAAAAAAAAAAAAAAAAAAAAAAAAAAAAACACACTTTCACATACAGTATTGTTGTTTTTTGTAGAAAGTCGTGTTTTGATAATCGCTCTAGAAGAAATCAAAATATTTGTGAAAACAGGAAAACTATCAGAGGGATTTGCCATAAAACTTACTCGGGAAGTACCTGGTGATCGTTTTGTAGTTCCAAGTGTGCGGGTGATACTGGTTTTCGTCAGAAAACCACAAAATACGCGTAAAATTGGAACTTTTTGTGTTTTTCGTTCCTTTTCTTTTTCTTTTTAGAAACACGCGCGAAATAATTTTTATCAAAATAGTGAAACAGCGAGACAGCTGAAAAAGCAAAAGTGTATAAGCCAGTTGTCAAATACAGCTGAGCTTCTCTTTCAAAATAGGAACAGCTGTTAGTAAGGTGATAAACCCAAACAGTTGCGAAAGCACTTGACTAATACAGTGATCCTAAAAGGCTCGTAAGCTCTGGAACATCAGGGCGGGCCTTAAATACATAAAATAAATTTAATAATAATTGAAAAGTATTCAATAATAATAAATTCAATTCAAACATTAAAATAATAATAAATAAAATAATACACAACATAAAATAACTAATAATAACAACAACAATAAAGTAATATTAATGAAACCGAAAGAAATAATAATAATAAAATAAAATAAAATACAAAACGCGAATTACTAAAATAAATTAAAATAATTAATTTAAATTGAATAACAATAACGTATACATATAACTAAATTAATACGCAACATATAATTAACTAATAATATCAACAACAAAGGTAATAACTGAATTAAAAGGCAGGCGCAAATAAATTACATAAACTAAATTAAACAAAATATAACCAAAAACACTAATAAAAGCTATAATAATAATATTAATAAAAACAATTAAAAAACATTAAACAAAATCTAAACAATGAGTGTGACTAGATCGCCCCCCCCAGGGCGAAATACCATAGAGGCCGTAGCTACCTCTTCATCGGGCATTGGTACCAACGACTGCGAGTCTGGAATAAACCCTTTCGCGAAGCGTCCCCGGTTAATGTTACAGGAACCGGAAGCAGCCCCACAAGGGGCAACGAGAAGTCTTAAGACAGCTTTGGGCACAGAGAAGACGGTCCAAAATGAGCGCGCGCACTCCTCCCCACCGGATATTAGCCGCATGTCATCACGCACCGGAAATGATCCAATTGTGGCAAAAAACCCCATGAAGGATCTAGGAGAAAAAATCAACCTGCTACTAAGCATGATCGGCGGCGGCAGAAGAACAATCCACCAACCCATGCAAGACCTGGTTGCAGAAATCGCTAAGCTACATAGCCAGGCAACAACCCATTTTAATAAACGCATACCCGGCAATACTAGTACAAGGGAACAACACGTGCAAACAGAAAAAGAGTGGAAAAAGCGGGATGTAAATGAAACCAGCGCAGTGGCAAAGAACCCCGGCAAAGAGGCCAAGGAAACCGAGAAACAGAATAATGGCGAACAATGGACTCTGGTGAAAAACGCGAAAAAAATCAGCAAAACTGCAAGAAAACTGGCCAGACCCGACGCGGTAATCATCTCCAAAACGAGTGAAATGACGTATGCAGACATTATCAGGCAAATGAAGCAGCAGCCTGACATGAAAGAACTCGGCGAGAATGTAAACCGAATCAGGAAAACAGCGAAAGGAGATTTACTTGTCGAACTTCGTGATAAGTCTGGCCAGATGGCGAACAAATTTAAAGAACGAGCGTCTGCCGTACTCAAAGATGCCGCAAATGTAAAGGTCTTGAGTCACACAGTGATTGTCGAAATTCGTGATGTGGATGTAGCCACAACAGAGGAAGATATTGCCAACGCAATAAAAGAACAATTCCCAGAAGTGAATTACGGGAAACTGGTTGCAGTAAGGTCTCTAAAGCCGACGAGAAATGGCACGCAAACAGCGACAATAAGTGCGACAGTCCGAGATATGAAAATTCTGGTTGAGGCGGGACGAATCAGAGTGGGCTGGGTTAACTGCCGAATCCGAGAGCAGGTCAGTCCCCTCAGATGCTTCCGATGCCTCGATTTTGGACATATCGCAAGGCACTGTAAATCGACGGAGGACCGTAGTGGGTCATGTTTACGCTGCGGAGAGAAAGGTCACCTTGCCAAGCAGTGTACAGCAGAACCAAAATGCGCCATCTGTAAACCAGGGACGGGCGTCACACAGAACCATCCCACAGGAAGCTTCAGGTGCCCGGCGTATAAAAAAGCAGTAACCCAACTGAAGAAATGATTAAATGCCTGCAAATTAATCTCAACCACTGCGAGGCAGCACAAGACCTGCTAAAACAGTTAGTCTTCGAGCAAAACATTGACGTCGCACTCATCAGCGAGCCCTATAGAGCGCCGCTTATAGAAGGAAACTGGCTGCAGGACAAAAGAAAGAAAGTTGCAGTCTGGGCATGCGGGGCTCTCCCCTTCGAAGCCATAGGCAACAATCAACAGGAGGGATTCATCTATGCGAAATTGGGGGGAATCCACTACTACAGCTGCTACACGCCCCCAAGTGCATCATTTGAAAGCTATAAAAATATGCTTAGGCGCCTGGCATCCGATGCTACCGGCAAAACACCTGTCATCATCGCCGGAGATTTCAACGCATGGGCAGTGGAATGGGGAAGCTCAAAAACAACCCCCCGAGGCCAAGCCTTACTCGAAGCCTTCGCTAATCTAGACATCGTACTGCTAAACAATGGAAACAAAAATACGTATCAGAAAGGTACCGCAGGATCGATTATCGACTTGACCTTCTGCAGCCCTGTGTTATTTAATAGAATTAAATGGGAAGTTTCAGAGAGCTTCACCTATAGTGATCACTTTGCGATACGCTTTGAAATTCATCCACAGCGAAGCAGCGCACAGAAAAAGAAAACCCGGAAAGTGCAGAACATCGGATGGAAAACGAAATTGTTGGATAGCAGTATGGTAGAATACATGACAGAGCTGCTGCCAGACGGGCTTGACGATAGAAATGAGAATACGGACAACTGTGCTAACAAAGTAATGAAGATTGTCAGTGATATCTGCGACGCATCGATGCCACGGAAAATAAGTGGAAACAGAAGAACTCCAGCCTACTGGTGGAATGAAGAAATCGCGAATCTGCGCTCTAAATGCCTCAAACTGCGACGTCAACACCAAAGACAGAGAACCAGGAATTCCACTGAATACCAACGCCTCCAAACCGCATACAAAAGCCAGCGACAGGCATTACGAAAAGCTATACAGCAAAGCAAACGTCAGGCCTTTCTAGAACTTATAAAAGACGTCGACGATAACCCCTGGGGTAGTGGCTATAACACTGTCCTAAGAAAATTGAAAGGGAGCAGGGCCAAGCCACCAGAGTGTCCTACAATAATGAAGCGCATCGTTCTTGGGCTCTTCCCGCAACAAGACTTATGCCGAACGCCGCAAGATTTAACGCTGGAAATCGTGGAAGTCCCGCCAGTTACGAAGGATGAACTGATCGCCGCTACAGACAAAATAAAAAGCAATAAATCGCCAGGCATGGACGGCATTCCGAATGGGATCCTGAAATATGTAATTAAGGAGAAAACAGAACTGTTTCGCCGATTATACACGAAGTGTATTCAGGAAGGCATTTTCCCAAAGAAATGGAAGCGGCAACGGCTAGTCCTACTGCCCAAAGGCAACAAGCCACCGGAAGAGCCATCATCATATAGGCCCTTATGCATGCTGGACAGTGCAGGAAAAATACTTGAGGCAATAATCTGCGCGCGGATTCAAAAGACCACGGAAGGTGATCAGGGCCTCTCAAGGTGGCAATATGGCTTCCGGAAGAAACGTTCAACTGTCGACGCGATATCGGCCGTTTGTGAGATTGCACACAAAGCCCTCGAGGGTAAGAGATGGTTTGAAGGGGCAAAGCAGTACTGTGCTGTAATCACGTTGGACGTGAAAAACGCATTCAATTCTGCCAACTGGACCCGAATAATAACGGCGATGATGGCAATGAATATTCCCCACTACTTAATTCGAATAATGAAAAGCTATTTCAGCGAAAGAGAGCTCTTCTACGACACCAACGAAGGACCAAAAAAGCACCATGTTACCGGAGGTGTGCCCAGGGGTCAGTCCTTGGACCACTTCTTTGGAACATCATGTATGATGGCATCTTGAGAATAGAAAAAGCGGAAGGAGTGTCCATTATAGGATACGCTGATGACATCGCGGTCGTAGTGGTCGCAAAACACTTAGTGGACGTGGCGCGCTTGAGCACTGAAACCATAGAGTCTGCCAAAACTTGGCTCCAAACAGCAGGATTAGAGTTAGCGGAACATAAGACCGAAGCGCTGCTAATGACCAGCCGGAAAAGAGTTGAAAATATTCAGATACGAATAGGAGGTCACACTGTAGAATCCAGCCCAACTATCAAATACCTCGGTGTCATACTCGACCGGCGTCTGAGCTTCAAAGAACATCTGAATTATGCTAGCGAGAAAGCGAGAAAAGTCAGCACGGCTCTGGCAAGACTCATGCCAAACATAACAGGTCCAAAACAAGAAAGAAGGAAACTGCTTGCAACGGTCAGTTCGTCCATCCTGATGTACGCGGCCCCAGTATGGGCAGTCGCTACCCCAGTAACCTCATACATGAGAGCTACAGTCTCAGTGCACAGACTAGCGTCACTAAGAGTATGTTGCGCGTTCGTGACAGTGTCAGACGAGGCCGCAAATTTGCTAGCTGGAAGATGTCCTATAGACATAGCTGCCAGAGCAGCAGCAGAAATCAAGCGCAGCCCAAGCGATCGCAGCAAAATATTGCAACAGAGCATCAACGAGTGGCAAAAAAGGTGGGACTCCTCCTTGAAAGGACGATGGACAAGGAAATTGATCCCAAAGGTAGATGACTGGATAAACAGGAAACACGGAGATACTGATTTCTACCTCTCGCAGTTCCTCACCGGGCATGGCTGTCTCCGCCAATACTTACATAAGTACAAACATGCCGATAGTCCCTACTGCCTACATTGCGACGGGAAAGTTGAAAGCGCAGAGCACATACTAATGGACTGTCACAGATTTAGTAATGAACGCAATTACCTGCAACAATATGTAGGAGAAGCAGTGTCCCCCGAAGGCTTGCTGAAGGCCATGTTGTCCGAAAACGACGTATGGAAAAAGTGTGCAGACATCATCACGTTAGTCATGAAACGCCTTAGAATAGACGAGCGAAACGCAAATCGCGCAGTATAATAACGCACGCTGAGTGAAGACGAAGAATAACGTCCAGTGCCTGCCCTGCGAAGTAATATCGGAATTGATAGTCCCGCAGGGGTGCCACAGGCCCAGCGTACGAAGGAGGTTGGGTTTAGTCCGTAGGTGCCTGGAGGCAAATCGGGCATGCGGGCAGCACGGGCTGCTCGTATCTATGAAGATTCCTCCTCCCTGGTCGTAACCGAAAAAAAAAAAAAAAAAAAAAAAAAAAAAACACTTTCACCCACATGCACACACACACACACACACACAGTCCTTTACACTTTTCGGAGCGCCGGTACTTGCCGCCAAACAGTGCCCTTTCGTTAACTTTCCCCTTAACTCGGTGCACCGTTTGGCAGTTCAACGGCGTTTAAACAAACTCCGTCTGATCACTTCTTTTCCGAAGACGAGACAATCAAGTTATCCAGCAGCCACCACGCCACTACGGAGGTAATTCACTGTGTTATATACATATTATCATATCACCACAGATTCCGATTTGTAACGTTTGAAAGCGAATAAATTCGATAGCTAATATCAAAACACTTGTTCATTTCTTATTTTTTCCATAAACTTTACACCGGAGCGTATATTCCATATACGCCGCGCGTAAATAGAGTTATTTTATGATACAAATGAAGGCCCAAAAAGGTACCATGTCACAGGTGGTGTGCCGCAGGATTCGGTCCTCGGACCAATCCTTTGGAACATCATGTATGATGACATCCTTAAAATTTCAAAACCCGAGGGCGTGTCTATAATAGGCTATGCGGATGACATAGCGATCGTAGAAGTGGCGAAACATCTGGTGGACGTGTCGCGCATGTGTAGCGAAGCAATAGCGTCAGCAAAAACTTGGCTGCAGAACGCAGGACTAGAGTTGGCTGATCACAAGACAGAGACACTGCTCATGACCAGTCGAAAAAATCTGGAAAAGATTTAAATCCGCATAGGAGAACACGCTGTTACGTCAGCGCAAACTTTAAAATACCTCGGTGTCGTACGCGATCCACGACTGAACTTTAAGGAACACCTGAAATATGCCAGCGAGAAGGCAAGGAAGACCAGTATGGCTCTTGGAAGACTCATGCCAAATATGGGAGGCCCAAAACAGAAACAAAGAACCCTACTTGCGAGCGTCAGCTCATCAATCTTAATGTACGCGGCACCAATCTGGGCAAGCGCGACCCCTATAACCTCATATATGAGAGCACCAGCCTCGGTGCACAGATTATCTTCTCTAAGAGTATGCTGTGCATTCGTGACTGTGTCAGACGAGGCTGCAAATTTGCTGGCTGGAAGATGCCCGGTAGACATAGCTGCAAGAACGGCGGCAGCAATAAAGCATAGCCCAAGTGAACGCAACAAGATCCTGCAACAAAGCACCGACGAGTGGCAACAAAGGTGGGATTCGTCCGCAAAAGGACGTTGGACAAAGAGATTGATCCCAAGGGTAGACGAGTAGATTAAAAGAAAACACGGAGAAACAAACTTCTACCTTACCCAGTTCCTTACCGGGCATGGCTGCTTCCGACAATATTTATATAAATACAAACACGTTGATCACCCCTTCTGCCTACATTGCGATGGGAAAATTGAAAGCGCAGAACACATACCTATGGACTGCCACAGATTCGACATAGAACGCAACTATCTAGAACTTTATATGAGAAAAGCAGTGTCCCCCGAAGGCTTGCTGTAGGCTATGCTCTCCGATAAGGATATTTGGCACAAATGTGTTGACACCATCACGGGAATAATGATAAGACTCCGAATAGACGAGCGAAACGCGAACCGCCCAGAATTATAACGCACGCTGAGTGAAGACGAAGAATAACGTCCAGTGCCTGCCCTGCGAAGTAATATCGGAATTGATAGTCCCGCAGGGGTGCCACAGGCCCAGCGTACGAAGGAGGTTGGGTTTAGTCCGTAGGTGCCTGGAGGCAAATCGGGCATGCGGGCATGCACGGGCTGCTCGTATCTATGAAGATTCCTCCTCCCTGGTCGTAACCGACAAAAAAAAAACACATACACTTCCGCTCGAGTAAAGGCTGTCGTTACAAAACCCAGCCACCAGCAAGCAACCGTTAAGATGTTGACACAGCTTGCCGAAGAACCTGGGCGACGGTGTGCGCAGACTTCTTTGCGGTCTAAACATTGAAATACTATGGCGTTGGTAATATTGGATCGTTTCTCGAGATGGGTCGAGATTGTAGCAATGCGGTAGGCAACGGCAGAAAGACTAAGGGCAGTCAGAGAGCGAATCATTGGCAAATTCGGCGTCGCAAAGATCCTAATTACGGATAATGGAGCGCAATTTACCAGGATAAGGCACCAATTTACTGCGCCGTACAGACCTCAGCAAAACTCGACAGAGAGAGCTAACCGCAACATTAAACGACTTCTGGCACAGCTCACAACTAAGATACTGGGATGACTTGCTATCAGAAATGACTCTGGAACTCAATTCGAGCGTGTGTGAAGCAACCGGTTACAGCCCAGCTATTGTAAATCGGGGTTGTTGAAGACATGGACTTAATCCAGCTTTCGGATTAACAGCTGGCCCAGTTTCGCCGCAAGTCATCGTCATGATATAGTGGCAACGTCAAGCAGAGGGTGACTGGCACCTTCCTGCGCTTCAACGTTATATTTTTTACTTATCATTACCTTCCCGTTTGAACAACGAACCAAATCGCACCGCTCTTCGCTCTGCCGGTCAACACGTAATTTAATCATCATTTTCTTTATTATTACAAGTTGCATCTTTACTGACAATTTGCCATCCGCGGCTTTCAGTAATTGCATGATTTCCAATGTATTGAAATTGATACAAAATAAAGCGATTGTAAACTTTCAAATTGAAACGAATCAATTTGTCTCTCATTGAGTGCACCCTGCACTTGCATATTTAGCGAACTCCGCCGCTGAACATGGTCCTATCGACGCCGTTGTAATAAAACTCCAAAAAATACGAACAAAGCTACGGCGGCCATCTCAAAAGTTCAAAAAAGTTATAAATACGACCGAGCGAGCGTGAGCAATTTTCTCTTTAAGCGGTGCGAAAATTATAAATTTACAAAAAACTATACAAAGTTAACCTTTTTAATAAAATTTAATTGCGAAAAAGCATTTTAAAAGTGTAAAAAGCTAAAAATCTTTAAATTTATGAAAAGAAAAGTGCTTTAAAAAGACGTGAAATAAACGCGAAGAATTTAAGTGGGTGTACAGAAAAGTGCAGTTTCTGTACAGTGCGTTTACAAAATTGTGTGCATTTTGCATTGATTTTAAAATAAAAAAACTAAATATAAGCTTGAAAATAGAAGTGTAAAACTAAAGCGAAATAAAGCAAAGTGTAGCTGAAAATACAGTGAAAAAAAAAAGCGTGTGGAAATACATAAGTATCTATTCATACAATAAAATAAATAACGTATAAAAACTAAATATAAGCGTGAACATAGTCGTGTAAAACTAAAACGTAATAAAGCAAAAGTGCAACTGCAAGTACAGTGGAAAAAAAGCGCACAAATAAGAGATTTGGAAAAAATTGCGCATACAAATTAAATATAAATTAAAATTTCTGGGAAAACAGCGTGTGGAAATAAGTTTTCATAAAATAAAAGTTTAAGTACAAAGCTAAAAGAATTCAACTAAAAGTGCGAAAAACAACAAAAAAAATATACATGAAAAATTACTGAAAAAAAAACAACGGCGTTCAATATACATACATACATAAGTATTCATAAAAATTAAATTCTGAGTACAAAATTAAAAGAAATTCAACTAAAAAGGCAAAAACAAAAAAAAAATGTAAATGAAAAATTCTGAAAAAAGCCTTTAAAGCTAATAATAACGGGTGTTTTTTTTAGGGGTATAGAACTTCGTATTGAAATAAAACACAAGAAAATCGTTTTAAGGTCCATCAATTTGGCTTTATTGGAAGGATAATTTTATGCCATTAATGTTTAAATATGATTTCGGGCATGTGGCCGCCGCGGCTGGCTCGAATAAAGCCAATTCTACAGGTCCAATTTTCAACCACTTTTTCGAGCATATGGGGCCGTATGTCGGCAATAACGCCACGAATGTTGGCTTCCAATTCCCCTAACGTTTCTGGTTTGTTGGTGTAGACGAGCGACTTCACATATCCCCAAAGAAAATAATCCAATGGTGTCAAATCACACGATCTTGGTGGCCAATTGACAGGTCCATTCCGCGAAATTATGCGCTCAGCGAATGTTTCCTTCAATAAATCGATTGTGACGTGCGCTGTGTGGCATGTAGCGCCGTCTTGTTGGAACCACAACTCATCCACATTCATGCCATCCAATTCGGGAACAAAATAGTCGGTTATCATGGCTCTATACCGGTCTCCATTAACGGTAACTGCCTCTCCAGCATTATTGCGGAAGAAGTATGGCCCAATGACTCCACCAGCCCATAGAGCACACCAAACAGTCAGTTTTTGTGGATGTAATGGCGTTTCAAGGGTCTCATGTGGATTCTCTTCACTCCAAATGCGGCAATTTTGCTTGTTGACGTAGCCATTCAACCAAAAATGAGCCTCATCACTGAACAAAATTTTGCGATGAAAATCAGCATCGAGATCAATCTCATTTTCGGCCCATACACCAAAATCACGACGCATTGCATGGTCTCGCGGCTTTAATTCTTGCACAAGCTGGATCTTGTAAGGTCGCAAGCCAAGATCTTTGCGCAAAATCTTCCATAAAGTTGATGGACAAAGCTCCAATTGCTGTGCACGGTGGCGAATCGATTCATTCGGGTCCTCTTCAACACTTTGCTCTACAGCGGCAATTGTTTCTTCGGTGCGCACTGTTCGACGTCTCTGCGGATGCGTATTATCACATAGAGTAAACGTAGTGCGAAAACGATCCATGGTTAACCGAATTAATTGCTCTGATGGCCGATTATGTCGACCATAAAATGGACGGAGCTCACTTCGCGAACTGAACCATTATTTTCGAAATAAATTTGCACGATTTGCAAGCGTTGTTCTTTTGTCAACCTGTTCATGATGAAATGGCAAACCAAACTGAACATAAATGACATTAGAGTTGCCAGATTTTACCACAAAATGCCAGTTTTATCTCTATTCGAAAAACAAACCTGTAAAAAAAACACCCTTTATTAATAAAATTAAATTTTGAAAATTAAATTTCGCGTCACGTTACGTGCGCTTAGAAAAACCAAACTTTTAAACGTTAATTATTAAAAATTACAAAATAAAAACCAAAAAACAAAATCATCGACAATTCAACCAACCAGGCATCTTCGCAGTCACCAGGAGCAGCGGAACTTCGAAGTACTGAAAAATCACGCCACTGGTTCTCACCCATAATTTGCGTCATTACTCCACCGTCAAAAGTACCGCAACATCAAATCACGCCACCGCACATTTGGCGCCATCATCTACATACATACATACGAAGTGGAAAAGTACCGCAAAATAAGGGCTAAGTACATTCCCTTATGGCTGAGTAAGTTGGCAATATTACTACACATATATATGTATGTATACATATGTACATAGCTACATACTCGAACCCACGTACATACATATATACAGGTGTACATACATATGTGCATATCTCTCAATAACTTTATGCACATTTGTACACACAATAGTTAGTAATATTAAAAGATTAGCGTTTCGTTAAAACCTTTGTGGTCTCCTGTACCAAAATTGCAGAGAGAAGTAACGCTAATCTTCTAATATACTCTTACTCAGGCCATCTCAAAAACTCCTCCCCCTAATTGTGACTCAAACGGCTGGTCTTGTATATACATACATACACATATACACAAATTTATGTGCACATACTCATATGTGGCAACATACTCAGGCTCACGAACATATATATCTGCAAATATACATACATACATATGTGCATACTCGTATCTCGTAATAAATGTATGCACATTTGTACACACAACAGTACGGAATATTAAAAGATTAGCGTTTTGATAAAACTTTATGGTCACCTGTACCAAAAATTGCAGAAAGAATTAACGCGAATCCTGTAATATACTCTCGCACTGAGATATCTCATAAACTCCCCCCCTCTAAAATTAATATATCAGTACACATACATATACATACGTACGTATATACGCAGAGAGCACAAAAATCTCATCTCTGTCACCCATTCTCTCTCATCATCACGTAGTGGAAGAATCACGCAGCACACACACACAAATACTAACATTGCACTCAGACGCGCTGAGGCAAAACAAAAAGAAAAAAAGGGGCGGCGCTTAGAAGTACAGTGGGCCGCCACCGTCGAAAAAAGGCACATAAATACAGTGACCAAAAATTAACAATTATTTTGCACAGTGGGCAGCAGTGCATATATTAAATCGTGTTATATTTATTATACTTATATTTAATTTGTTTCTCTAACGTTTTATTTATTAACCCATCTCTCACTCAAAAAAAAAAAAAAAAAAAAAATTTTTAACGTTTCCGCACCTCAAATCGACAAGAGCTATAAACATCAAAAGTCATTTAAAATTATTTTATAAAGTTTGTTTAATACATCATCCCAGTAAATACATTACAATTAAAAATGCCAAAGAACCCAGAAAGCTCGCCCGATGAACTTGATAGCGACTGGGCGCTTCAAGATTTTATTTTTGAGAGCAATAGAGTAGAATCTTTCTACTCAAAATGGTCCGCCACTCTCCTCAGTGACCACTCCACCTCTCTGTTAAAGGTAAAGATTGAGCAACTCGAAAAACTATGGGACTCCTTAGTTAGCTCAAACAAATCGGCCTCCCGCTCTTTGAACCTTGCCGAATCTAGCGGTTCAATAGAGCAAAAATATAACAAATGCTCAGAAAGCTATGAGAATTGCAAATCTCAGATTTTAGATGCGCTGCAAATTCTCGGGGACAACTCTCAGTCCCAAACGAATACCTCAACGGCCTCAATTACCACTCCTGCCTCTTACACTCAAGAAGCATATATCAAAGTACCACCATGTGACACCGAAGTCTTTCATGGTGGATACGAAGACTGGCCGGGATTCCGAGATATGTTCACGGCAGTCTATAAAAATCACCCAAAACTCACTCCTGCGCAAAAACTTTACCATCTCAGGTTAAAGACAAAAGGCCAAGCAGGACTCATTGTAAAGCAATATCCTTTAAGCAATGAGAATTTCGAACTAGCTTGGGAAGCTCTTAAAGCTAGATATGAAAACCGCAGAATATTGGTTGACAATCAACTCAAGGCACTATTTAATATTCAGCCAGTTTACTCAGAAAGCGGTGAACAAATACAGAGGATTCAGAACACGATAAATAATTGTATCTCTACTCTCACAGCCCAAGGAATTCCCACAAGTGACTGGGACCCCATTCTAGTCTACCTCTGTTCTTCAAAACTGCCGAACGAAACACTCTCTCTATGGGAACAATCCCTAAGTTCTCGAAAAGAGTTGCCTAAGTGGTTCGAAATGAATAAATTTCTCACAAGCCGATACGAAGTGGTAGAAAGACTCGATACCTATCGGCCAACAAAGGCAAAACCCAATTTTAGCCACTTCACCCCAAAGATGCCTAATCAAAATTCCACATTTGCGAGCAAAAATCGAACTCAAACATTTGTTTCCGAGTTAACAAAGCCTTTCGCTTGCAAATTATGTAGATCCAACCATGCAATGAAATCGTGCATAAAGTTCAAGGACCTCTCAATAGCTGAACGCCTCAAATTTGTGAGAGAAAACAATTATTGTGAAAATTGTCTCTCGTATTCCCATCTGAAAAAAGAATGTCAAAGCAATTTCCTTTGTGTATATTGCCAAAAACGACATCACTCCCTACTCCATTTTCAACCCCGAAATCTAAACACTCAAACAAAATTTAAATCTCAAAGGACTACAGCTCACGTAGTGACCCCAGTGAGAATAGCCGATGACATACCGTCTACCTCGAACGGCATTTCACATTCTCAACCCTCTGAAAGCACATCTCAACAAAACGTAATGAAGGTATCTACTCACTTCGCCAGCAGTAACGTAACAACCCTACTCCCCACAGCAATAGTTGCTGTATACTGTGCTGGTGAAATTTATTAGATCCGAGCCCTCATTGACCAAGGCTCGCAAAAAACATTTATTGCGTCAAGAACCCAAAAACTCCTTGGTTTACCTACCAAAGACTCCCACTACGAAATCTCCGGAATGGGAGGACTGGTGGTTTAAAATTCCAAAAAAATTTGTGAGTTAACCCTTTGTTCACCAGACTTGAAAGAAAAAATTAATACTCAAGCGATAAAACTCACCCACTTTCTCCCCACTACAAGAGTGTCAAACCCAAACATTGCGGAGTTTTCTAAATTATCACTAGCCGACGCCAAATGTTTCACCCCTTCCCGAATTGATTTGGTAATCGGCAGCGACCTCATACCCCAGATTCTCCTGCAGGGTTTGCAGCACATAGCAAACGGCACTCTTATAGCCCAAAACACAATCTTCGGTTGGGTGATTAGCGGACCAGTCAAGGAATCGGTATCAGCATTCATCACCCAAGTTAGAGAAACTGAAGACGAGTCGCTGAATAATTTATTGAAAAAGTTCTGGGAACAGGAGGAAATCATCTCTACTCAAACTCGAACGGAATCCGATGAATTTTGCGAAGATCTCTTCCGGACAACCACAACCCGCCAAGACGACGGAAGATACGTAGTGAAGTTACCCTTTAAAGCGGATTTTCCCGAAGTATTAGCCCTCGGTCACTCCCGACCAGCCGCACAACAGCAATACCTCAGCATAGAGCGATCACTGGAGCGGAAACCGGAACTGCGTGATAAATACAATGAGGTCCTAGGAGAATATTTAACTATGGACCATATGTCAACGGTTTCACCCCGGGAAGTAGTAAAAAATGGGAAATACCACTCATTTTACTTGCCTCATCACGCTGTCATCAAACCCGACAGCAAAACCACAAAGGTGCGAGTCGTATTCAACGCCTCAAAAATGTCCCACTCAGGGAATTCGTTGAACGACGTGTTACATACAGGACCCATACTTCAGAACGATCTCATGCTAATTATTCTCAAATGGAGAATGCATAAATATGTTTTTAATGGCGACATTGAAAAATGTACCGCCAAACCCTTATTCACAAAGAAGACCAAGACTTTCAGCGAATCCTCTTTCGCCCCTCTTCTCACTTGCCGATGCAAGGTTTTAAGTTGAAAACCGTAACATTCGGGGTTAATTGCGCCCCCTACTTGGCAATCCGAACTCTCCACCAACTAGCAGAGGATTGCAAGTCTCAACAGCCTCTCGCCAGTAGTATCATACTGCAACAGACTTACGTAGATGACATACTTTCTGGCGGTAATGAAATACAGTCCACTATTAAAGCAATGTCTCAGGTTATCGAAGCGCTGAAGTCAGCAGGTTTTCCCCTCAGGAAAATAACAGCAAATCACCCGAAAATTCTAGAAATTGTACCCCCCTTCGATCTCTTAGATGCTGATTTCCTGAAGTTCCACGACGCAAGCTCAACAAAAACCTTAGGGATACAATGGAATGCGTTGCAAGATAACTTCTCATATTCTTACGACCCAAACCCCACCACAAACTGTTGAACCAAACGGCAAATCCTATCCGCTGTAGCTAAACTTTTCGACCCGGCAGGATGGCTAACGCCAATTATGATATTAGCTAAAATACTCCTTCAACAACTCTGGATGGAAGGTACTGACTGGGACGAAAACGTGAAACCCGCTGCTTTTCAAAAATGGACGTGCTTTCAAGAAAATCTCCCTGCCATAAAAGATATAAAGGTCCCCCGCTGGGTACAGTTCTCTCCCGAAAAGCACATCCAACTGCATGGATTCTCAGATGCCTCCGAAAAGGCTTTCTGCGCCTGTATTTACCTACGAGTACAGCATAGCGAAACCCTTTTCACATCTCATTTACTTGCCGCAAAGAGCAAAGTGGCCCCCTCCAAACCGTAAGTCTCCCACAACTGGAACTCAGCGGAGCAGTTATACTCTCCAAATTGGTAAGACAGATTAAAGCTGAACTCAATTTGCCATCTCACGAGTTATTTCTGTGGACAGATTCATCGATCGTCTTAGCCTGGCTGGAAAAGCCCCCTCACAATTGGAAGACCTATGTGGCGAACAGGATATCTCAAATCCTGCAGAATGTTAACAACGCCACCTGGCGTCACGTTTGCAGCAGCGACAACCCAGCCGACTTAGGCACACGAGGATGCCGACCTCAGGATCTCACCGAAAATTCTCTTTGGTGGAAAGGCCCGGAGTGGCTCTCTAAATCGGCCAACCTCTGGCCTACCTCACGACCTCACCACTCATCTCCCCCGGAACGAAAGCACATAGAAGTATTCCACACTGTGGAATCCTCAACCCTCCTCGAAAGATTTTCGTCACTGCCACGTGCACTTAGAGCACTCGCATATATGTATCGCTTCATCCGCAGGTCCCGAAAACTACTAATTTCTCATACATTACCTGTAACTGAAGAAGAAGTAAAAGAAGCCAAACTGCAACTCATATTACAAACCCAAAGATCTTATTATGGTGAAACGATGGCACAGCTCGAAGCTTCAAACCTCATTAGCAAGAAAGACACTTTGCTTACCCTTAACCCTTTTCTCGATAGCAAAAGTATAATGCGCGTAAATGGGAGACTCAAATATGCCAGTCTCAGCTACAATGAGCGGCACCCCATAATCATCCCACCAAATTCTGGATTTTGTGTGTTGCTTTTAGAATTTCTCCACACCACCATGTTGCATGCCGGAAATCAATTGATGGTGCGAATGGTGCGAATGGTGAAACAGGAGTATTATATACCTCGCATCAAACCTAAAGTTAAAAAATGCATCTTTCACTGCAAAACTTGTACGATATACAAGCAGAAAATGAGATCCCAAATCATGGCCGCTCTCCCCCCTGAGCGAGCAACTTATACGCTACCTTTCCATACCACTGGAATCGACTTCGCTGGCCCGTTCCTTGTAAAAATGTCAACACTTCGACGAGCAGCATATTCCAAGGCATATGTCTGCGTATTTATCTGCTTCTCCACAAAGGCTATCCATCTAGAAGTTTGCTCTGCTCTGACTTCCGAAGCATTTCTAGCAGCTTTTGCGAGATTCCTTGGACGCCGTGGACTCCCGCACAAAATCATGTCGGACAATGGGAAAAATTTTGTCGGCGCTCAACGCGTGCTACAAAAGGAATTCTCCGCCTTCCTCAAGGAATCCTCAGCCGACATCGCCAGCAAATACTCAACCTATGGATTTGAATGGCAATTCATTCCACCATATGCCCCTCATATAGGAGGCCTGTGGGAAGCAGCTGTCAAAAGTTTCAAATCCCATTTTGTTAAAGTAGCTGGTAATCACAAATACAACTTTGAAGAGCTCACCACTTTACTTGACCGAATAGAGGCGGTCCTCAACTCCAGACTACTCTCACCGATGTCCCAAGATCCAAATGACCTGCTGGCGCTAACTCCTGGTCACTTTTTACGTGGGGCACCTCTAATGTCTCCACCGGAACCAAACGCTGAAAATCTCTCCCTAATAAATAAATGGCAGAAACTTAAAGTCCTCCATCGTCAGTTCAGCACTAGATGGAAAAATGAGTACCTGAAGGAGTTACACAAGAGGTATAAATGGAAGTACCCTCAACAAACTGTCAAAGAAGGAGATTTGGTTGTCATCAAGGATGATCTGCTCCCCCCTAACAAATGGCGATTGGGGCGGATAACCAAACTACATGTTGGTTCGGATGAAAGAGCCTGTGTTGTTGACATACTAACGCAACATGGTACCATCACCCGAAGCATAGTTAAATTGTGTGTGCTACCCCCTGCGTGATTCACAGTTCCCCATTTTGTATTTGTTCAATCCCTTCCGCTCTCAATTACTTACATATATCTCATTGAACATACTCATATACTATAAAGACGCTATTATGTCACCTCTTGACTACTCTTTACTAAAGTCTCTTTGTATTATACTCACCTACAGATCACGGAACAGCCTGGTATGGCACAAGTGCCGATTGTGCGGACGACTTCATGCTCTGCGCCACTGCAAAGCATTTCTTGCGATGTCACCGGAGGACCGATACGAGTGCGCTCGAATGCATAAACATTGCATCAATTGCGTCGCAACATCACATAACACGGGTGCATGTAATTCACGAGCTAGTTGCCACCGCTGCACGCTAGGACACCACACCTTGTTGCATCGCACCAAGGCGAGCACGTCTAGAAGCCCGAATCCCTCGAGAAAACGAGTGGAGTCATTGCGGAGTCGCTCAGCTCAGCTACGGAGACGTAAACTGCAGCAGCTAGTTGGCGCGGCAAGAAAAGCGATCGACACCTTGGAAAAGGCGTTACAGCTTGTACCTAAGCAGGCGGGGCGCCATGTTGAAGACATGGACTTAATCCAGCTTTCGGATTAACAGCTGGCCCAGTTTCGCCGCAAGTCATCGTCATGATATAGTGGCAACGTCAAGCAGAGGGTGACTGGCACCTTCCTGCGCTTCAACGTTATATTTTTTACTTATCATTACCTTCCCGTTTGAACAACGAACCAAATCGCACCGCTCCTCGCTCTGCCGGTCAACACGTAATTTAATCATCATTTTCTTTATTATTACAAGTTGCATCTTTACTGACAATTTGCCATCCGCGGCTTTCAGTAATTGCATGATTTCCAATGTATTGAAATTGATACAAAATAAAGCGATTGTAAACTTTCAAATTGAAACGAATCAATTTGTCTCTCATTGAGTGCACCCTGCACTTGCATATTTAGCGAACTCCCCCGCTGAACAAGGGTCGAGAACCGAGGCTACCGAACGCATTGTTTGACGAACATACAGTGGGAACCGGGCAGACCCCAACAACACCGCACGTAAAGGCAGCAAAAATTAAGGAGATCTTCGACTTAGTACGACACAATCAACAGAAGGCTTCAGCAGAGCAAGCAAGGCACTACAATCTGCGAAAAGGATCGTGGCAAGATAAGGTCCTGGGAGATAAGGTCCTAGTACGAGAGCACTACCTCTCCACGGCTGTAGACAACTTTGCGGCGTAACTGGCACCAAAAAAAAAAATTACTTAGAATAATCAGAGGGATATAATAATACTTACCTTAATAATATTATAAGCACGTAATAATACTTACCTTAATAATTAATATTAATCTTAAGATTTTACCATATTGTCAATGCTGGCAACGCCGAAGCGGCAGTAGCAAAAGATTTGGCACTACAGAATTATGTTCCAGACACAAGTCAAAAAAAGTGCGCGCAAGGATGAGCAGACACCAGCAGCAACCAACAAGTTTCTTGGCCGAACCAGCGCGAGATGGCACTTTAAGGGTGCGTTTCAAGAAAAAGAGCAGCCAAAGAGCCGAGGCGAATTTTCACTGGCGACAAAGGACCACAAACACATCGGAAACGGGTACGTCGACTATGTATGCCATGTAGACATGCGCCTATGGTTATATGACCCGGAGGCATCCGGAGAGCCACGCCCGCCACCGCAAGGTCTACCTATGGTTCTGGCAAGTAACATAGAAGGCGCTGACCAAGGTGACTGGCTGGATGAAGCATTGCTGGAAGCAGAACTAAACCTGACATCGAGCGTTGGCTACAAGGTGAGCCGAGTGTATAAGTTGTTTTACCAGAGGAGTTGGTATCAGAAATCAAATCACACGTAAGCTACCAACGTCAAAGCCATACAAGACCATCATTTAAACGTGCCATTCACGGTCAAGCGTACAGGGTGCGTATTACGAAGACGGGAAAGGTGACCGTGGGCCTCGCTGCCGGGAGTAAGGAGGGAGTGTGAGGACCCTGGATCCTATGATCTCCACAATAACATAAAAACCAAACATGAACATGTACATATACATAAACATAACTTGAATTATTACTTTGTACATACAACATACATTTACAGTTATTACTTTTCACACAATATATACGAAATTGTTATTATAAAAGAAGCAATATGAATATCAAATAATCAGTCGTTAGGCATACATGACACGCATTGCAACGTGAGTCATACGAGTAGTTAAAGAGGGATCAAACCTCTGAGACTATTAATTTATATTCGAGGTGGGCTTAAACCACTGAGATGGGTGCTAGCTGTAGGGCTTAAAACCTACTATAGCTCTACGCTTACGAGGTAGCATCACGCAAGAAGGAGAATAAATAAAGATAGCGAAGCACAGCGAAGGTGTATTGATTCATAGAGGAGATAGGGTTAATTTCTTTGTCCAGGGTGGACAACCGAGAGCTACACCCAGCACCCCGTAAAAGCCAAGCTAAGCTCATGGTCAATCACTTAACATCCGTTAGAGCGAGTGCATATCGACATTGCGGGACCTTTTCGAGATAAGTACTACTTTCTTATGGTCAAGACGTGATAAATACCCACAATTTCACCAAATGAAATCATCAATCATTTGCACCAGTTTATCAGTAGGTATGGACAGCCGAGAAGGAAGATATCAACTCCGTTAGACCTTTTAAAGTCACACGTTAGGTTAGGTTAGGTTGGAATGGCTGGGAAGAGAACCCTCCCTTGCACTTAGGCCTAGCGTGGCCCATTGTACTGCCATATGCGAATTCGCTCCTCAATTCTCCTGCACATCGGGCTCAAACCATTTTGTTGACTTGATGAATTTCGACAGTGCTTTTTGGTTAATTAGCGCTATCTCCGCGAGGCTTTGTAGAGTTGGTCTGCCAAGCGTGCGAAGTCTTCTTCTACTTAAAGCTGGACATTGGCAAAGTAGATGTTCCACGTTCTCTTCTTCTTCGTCGCAACTGCGACAGTGCTCCGGAGCATTTACTCCTAGTCTTTTCGCATGAGTACCGATTAGAGAGTGTCCTGTGAGGGTTCTTGTTAAGGTAGAGACTTCGCTTCGTTTTAGCCCCAGAAGGGTTAATGTGCGCATTTTATCGTAGGACGGCCACGTGAGTTTGGAGATTTCGCAGTGCGGGAGAGTACCCCAACGTTCATTCGCCACCTTTGTGGTGTTGTGTTTAACTTGTAGTTTAAAAGTGGCAAGTGGTATACCTATCCTGTTCCTCCTCGGAAGGATCGGGAAGGTCGTACCTTTCCTTGCCAATTCATCCGCTTTACAGTTGCCATCAATATCACGGTGTCCAGGCACCCATATGAGTCGAATTCTATAATGCTGAGCCATCTCGTTTAGAGATCTGCGGCATTCAGTGAGAGACTTTGTATTGTCTATACAGAAGTCTAGCGCTTTCAGTGCAGCTTGGCTGTCAGAAAATATAAAGACCTGTTATTTTCTTTAGGGTTTTTGATTAGGTGCTGCGTAGCATCCTGGATGGCCAGCACTTCCGCTTGGTACACGCTACAGTGGTTAGGGAGTCTGAACGATGTTTCGAGTTTTAGTTCAGGGGAAAATACACCTCCCCCGACTTTCCCGTTGAGTTTGGAGCCATCAGTGTAAATGTTGATGGCCTTATGTATGTGGTGTGGTCTTGTGTACCAATCCTGTCGGGTTGGTACGATGACTTCATAGTTCTTTATAAAGGAAGCTGATGGTGTACAGTAGTCCGTATCTGTTGGTATTTGAATAGGAGCCATTTTTCTTAGAATTTCTGTGTGGCCAAGCGTGCTCTGGGTCCAGAAACCAGCTTCTCTAAGCCTTAGAGCTGTGATAACGGCTACCTCTTGAGCGACTACATCAAGGGGTGGCAGGTGTAGTATGGTATTTAGAGCCTCAGTGGGTGAGGAGCTTAAGGCTCCACTTATGCAGAGCTCCGCGCTTCTTTGTACTCTTTGCAGTTGTTTAAGCGTTGTTGATTTTTTTAGCGTGGGCCACCAGACCAAGGCTCCGTATAATAGGATTGGGCGGACGATGGCTGTAAAGATCCAGCGTACTATCTTAGGGGAGAACCCCCAGTTTACACCAATAGCTTTTTTGCAAGTGAAAAGCGCCGTAGTGGCTTTCCTTATTCGCTCCCTTGTATTGTCCTTCCAGTACAGTTTATTGTCTAAAATCAGACCCAGGTACTTCGCGGTGCTTTTAAGAATTAGGCTTTTGACATCAAGTTTCGGTAGTGTCAGAGTGGGTATCTTATACCGTCTGGTGAATAGCACTAGTTCTGTTTTATCAGGATTCACTTCTAGGCCACAGTCTCTGGTCCAGGTGACAAGTGAAGTGAGAGCTGTTTCCATGAGTTCGCATAGCGTCTGAGGAAATTTTCCTCTCACGATTACCGCAACATCGTCGGCGTACGCGATCACCTCGTAACCGTCTCCTTCCATGCGTCGCAAGAGTTTATTTACAGTTACCACCCATAAAAGTGGAGATAGAACTCCTCCTTGTGGAGTGCCTCTGTTTACGGGTCTGCTAACGGTGCTATCCCCCAGCTGCGAACACACTACCCTGCTGGTGAGCATTTGGTGAATGAGTCCAACTAGAGAGCTGTCCATTCGCAGATCCCTGAGAGCCGAGGTAATCGCCCGCGGGGTTACATTGTTGAATGCCCCCGCAATGTCGAGAAATGCAACAAGTGCGAATTATTTTTCTTCTAGGGATTTTTCAAGCTTGGAAACTAGTGAGTGGAGTGCTGTCTCCGTGGACTTGCCTTTGGTATAGGCATGTTGCGCATTAGAAAATAAGGATGGACTAATCGAGCTCCTAATATACATCTCAATTAGTCTTTCGAAAGTTTTGAGTAGAAAAGAGGAAAGGCTTATATGCCTAAAGTCATTTGGTTTGGTGTGTGAGGCTCTACCTGCTTTTGGCATAAACACTACCTTAACTTCTCTCCATAAAACGGGTATATAGCCGAGGCCTAAGCAGCTGGTAAAGATTGTTTTTAAGCAAGGTTTGGTGCGCTCCATGGTATGTTGTAGCTGAGCTGGGTAAATACAGTCTGGCCCCGGACTTTTGTAGGGTTCGAATTTGTCTATGGCCCAGCAAATACTTCTGTCGCTTATTATCTTGTTTATAAGCTCCGGTCTGACATTCCTTTGTTCTGACTCATTTCCGAGATCATTGGTGTACTCTGAGAAATGGTTGTCTAGAAGCAGATTAACTGTTTCAACGCTAGAGTCGGTCCAGGTCCCATCTTGCTTTTGAAGAAAACTGGGTGCCGTCGGTGATTTTTCCAGAACTTTTCGAAGCCTTGAGGCCTCGGTTGTGGTCTCTATCCCGCTGCAGAAATTATTCCATGAAGTGCGCTTTGCATTCCGCGTGTCTTTTTTATAGATTCTTAGTATTGCTTTATAATGCGCCCAGGAAGATTCCTGGGCATCATGCTTAGCAGCATTAAATGCTTTCCTACATTCTTTACGTAGTCTATTTAGGTCTGAGGTCCACCAAAGGGGCCTATATGTTTCTTTTACTTTCTTATTGGGGCATGCTTTTTGCAGTGCTGCGTTGCAGATTTCAACAAAGACACATACTAAATTGTCGAGTTCCTCTAACGTCCTTGGCTTAGTTGGTGGTTCCGAAGGGAGTCTCTTGAGTAGCAGTTTTCTATAATAACCCCAGTTTGTTTTTTTGATATTCTGCATCACCTTAGGGGTGGGTGGTGAGTCTGATATAGTGAATTCTATAAACCTATGGTCCGAAAAAGAGTGCTCTTTCAGGACCTTCCAGTTTAGTATGTGGTTACTAAACTTATCAGTACAAAGAGTAATATCTAGGACTTCTTTACGATTGGCTGTTATAAACGTTGGGTCAGTGCCTTTGTTGCATAAAGCTAGATTTGTATTAAGTAAGTAGTTATAGAGTGACTCACCTCGTTCGTTGATGTTGGAGCTACCCCATTGCGTGTGATGGGCGTTAGCGTCTCCCCCCATAATGAGTGTTGTACTTAGTGGGTTTGTGTCCCTCACTAGTTCCCTCATGGGTTTTAGCGGCAGAGGCCCCTCGTGGTCATGAGCCAGATAAAAGGAGGCCACTCTGAGCTTTTTCTGCGCCAGTTCAATGCTGACTGTGGTTATGTCTCCATTACTATACTGTGGTAGAATAAAAGAGTTTATAATAGTTTTAACTAGAATACATGTACGGGGCTTCCCTTTACCTTGAGCTCCGAACAGAGCATATTTCGGGGTCTTCAGGCCACGGATCCTATCACCAGTGATCCATGGCTCCTGGACCAGAGCTATGTCTACTTCCCCTGACGCCAGTTGAAGTAGAAACGCAGCGGACGCTGCTTTACTGTGATGAAGGTTTATCTGACCAACCTTCATCACACGATACCACCTTCTCCACGATTGTCGTGTCCGCTTCCTCATCACTGAGTAGCTCGCACTCCGCATATAGCTTACTTAAGGTCGCGCCTACCTCCGATCCGGATGAGGTGTATCCGCTCAGATCATCCTTCGTCTTTTCTTCTACCTCTATCTCGTGGTCGCTTGGTGGTTCCTCCGCTTCCACACAATTTGCCAGGTTCACCAGGGCTTCGGTGTCGGTTTTGTAAACCTTAAGGGTAATCTTCCCGAACCTATAGTTTATCCTGTTCTCGCATTTAGCCAGGATTTCTAAGCTCTCATTGTTTAGCAGGAGAACCACCTGCATCGTCGCTCGATCTGTCGGTTCGGTGTTTACCACTCTCCAGTTTTGTGTAGGGAGGTTTGGGTTAAATAGTGGCACCATCTCCAGGATCTCCACTGGGTCCGATGGTGTAACTGGTACCCAGGCTCTTGCTCTTGGACGTGACGGTATGCCCTTTGCGTCTACTACCTTGAGGCAGGCTCCGGGGTACACTTCGCCAACTTTGTCGATGGCCGCTTTGTACATTTCGACCGATCTGTTATCGTCACAGGCGACTAGCTTCACGTTCCCCTGGAACCATCCAGCATCAGAGCATGATGGCGGCGGTCCAGGGTTCTCTTTCAGCATTGCTAGTGTTACTTTGGCTAGGGCGGCATTAACCCATTTCCATTGGTGTCGGATACCCTCGGATACTCCTCGTTATTGCTATCAATGACGCCTATAACTTTTCGATCTTTCCATGCGCCCTGCGTTTTGGCCCTTTTCGGTGCTAACGGTTGCAGTTCCTCTACGGATCGTTGTCGCTTGGTAGCCGCTGACTTGCCGTATAGATTGACATCGAAGTCTGGACCAACCTAGCCCACTCGATATCCTCTTGAACCTTCACAAAGTCCTCCTTCGATACCTGCTCCTCCCTGATCGGTGAGGTGGCTTGACGACGGAGAATCCGTGAGGCTTTTCGTCTATCTTGGTGGGTGGCCTTCGACGGGTTTGGACGAATTAATTCCTTGGCCCTATTGCTCGTCAACGGGCCTTGCCTGGGTCTCACTACAGTCGTCCCGCCAGCCGCTGGTCGCTGAGTGACGAGATTGCTGCAGGAAGGCACAGGGTGCTCGCTGTCGACAGTTTCTTCGGGCTTCTCGGACCAGGGGGTACCTTTGTCCTTGTTAGCTTTTGTTGTTGAAGGTTGTGTGTCCTTAAGCTCGGTGGTGCCGTAGCTTTATGTGTTGCGGAGGTTGTAGCTCCTGTCGGCCTTTGCTTGGGAGCGCCGCACTCCCTTGTTGGTGTTAAGTTTTTATTTTTAAGATTATCCATAATAATGACCCACGAGTTGCGGAGAAAGGGAAACGTCCACCCGGGCAGAGATCCGCTGTACCCGGGTAATGCTAGTTAGCTCCGAAGGTTGCCCGGTATCCGGAGCACTCCGTTTGAGACTGGGCTTTTGTAAGGGCCCCCAGCCAGGCTGGGGTCGTTTGACACCTTGATCCGGCCCTGTAAATATACAAAAAGGGGAGGGGGAAGTTGGGTACTGGAGTAGGCCTGAGTAGGAATTGCGGGTATGAGGGGTTTTGGAGGGCTTGCCGCTCGAATTAGCCGCCAAAGCGTTACCAGGTGTCACCACGGGGAGGCCCCTAGTACAAGGGGGTTGCCCGTCACCGAGTGACTAAGCACCTACGAGTCGACGATTTGGAGTGTCGCGTGTGTGCAAGTCGAGCACCCCCATCAAAGACACCCAAGCCACACGTTGTATCACATAAAAAAATACAGCGATGGAGAATGTGTTCAACAAAAACACGGGGAAGATGAACGAAATTCTAATTCCGTAGACGAAGTGTTTGCAAAGGTATTTCATAACATCAAATAGTCGTGGTACCCAGGCACTTTCATCGAAAAAGTCGGCAGGGTTGTATACAACGTTCTTGTGAAATCCAGATTACGAAACTAACGACAGCGATCACACACAAATCAACAACGAACCCGATTTTGCGAAGATGAAACAAGTAATACAGAAAATAATCAAGACCTTAATCCAGCGACTGTCGAAGCTTATCCCCGGATCAGGATAAGATACTACGCCGTTTTACAAGACAATGCAGGCTTTCCAGACGTTACCTCTAAAAACGAAGAGGGATGTTAGCATCAGATCATTACCTAATGGTAACCCTGAACGCGCAGTGTCATTACTGGCATCATCGAGATTTGGATTGCGAGAAATGTCAGTATCGTACACGTCCGCGTTGAAAGAACACCACATTGTAAATTCAAATAATATAAATTTCTTAGTTTAATCTGCTAAAGGTAAACACTTGCTAATAGTTTTGAGTTAATCAGCCCAATTCAAAACATTTCAGGTATGCGTACTAAAGCTAAAGATGTATTTTTAATCACATCACGCTGTGAATATGATGTGTATGTAATTGTTGAGACGTGGCTAAATGGTGACTTTTTCGACGCGGAATTTTTTGATCAAAAATTGTATCAAACCTATCGTAAAGATAGAGATCCTATCAAAACTGGGTGTCAAAGAGGCGGCGGGGTATTAATTGCCATAAAGAGCTCCCTAATATCTTCAGTTGTTCAGCTTACAACTAGGGACTCTCTTCTTGATCAACTTTGCGTTTGCATTAGCGGTTCATACGGTAAATTATTCATCTGTGTATCGTATATTCCCCCTGGTAGTAATGATTCATTGTACTGCGCTCATGTAAATAATATAATAGATATATGTGAACACCATGAAGATCGGCACTTTTGTGTTTTAGGTGATTTTAATCTAAATAAAATTATTTGGTCAAACCTATTAAATAACCATAGCTGAACTCCAACTAATGTTAATTATGCTCATGAAATTAATTTCTTAGATAGCCTTTTTAGTGTTAATCTTGCTCAGATAAATTCATATGTAAATAAGCTTAATAATATATTAGATCTCATTTTTATTGATGAAAATTTAATTTCTAATTTGTAAGTCGGACATGCATCATGTTCCGTTATCTTTAAAATTAGAGTTCTTCGATCTTGTACCTAAGGATAATTTTTATCAAAATACCCGCTCCTTTAATTTCAAGAATGCTAATTTCGACTCTCTTAACTTGCTTATATCTGAATTTGATTGGGATACAATTTTAAGTGATAAAAATGTCTCGGAATGTTTCGATGCTTTCCTGCTTAAGTTATCTGAGTTGTTTAGTAAAAATCTCTCATTGCTCCCGGCTAAAATACATAAGTTGCCCTGGTACACCACGAAGTTAAAAACGCTTAAAAATAAAAGGAATAAGTATTTTAAACTTTACAAAGCAAATAACAATATATCCTACAAAGATAAAAATATGAATTACATGAATCAATTCAATGTACTTGATAAATTTTTGTATAATAAGTATATTTCTCGATATGAGGAAGAGTTAAAAGCGAATCCTAAATTTGATCAATATTATTTCGCTTGAAGTCAGACGATCCACTCAAAGTTTAATGTTTATTTATGATATTATCTCCGGAACCATTGACTGTTCAGATCTTCTTCGGCTGTTAAGTTTCAATATTCCAAAAAGAACACTCCGTTTTCATAATTTATTTCACATTGATATTCTTAGATCGAATTACTATCGCCTCGCCCCCCTCACAAGAGGGCTCGAACAGTTTAACCAGCTTTCAAGAGTCCTTGATCTCGATTTTGCAATGCCAAGGTCACTATTTAGATCACGCATTGAGTCCTACTATGTAGGCATTTAACCTTCATTTTATCCTAGCTGTTAATTAAATAATAAGAAATTTTTGTTATCTTGTCAGTAAGGTTTGTTACCATTGACTTAAATAAATGAAATGAAATTAAATAAGCTGGAATACGCTACGTTGACGCCACCCATCCGGGAGCATGCCATGATTCCTTTATATGGAATTCAAGTGATTTACATGCTTATTTTGAAAGCGAATACGTGCGAGGCGATAAAAACTCTTGGATTTTAGGTAACGGTTTCAGTATCACCTTTTATAATTCATTAAATGTAAAATTTTATTATATATAAGGTGATGCCGGGTATCCTCTGGAACCGTGGCTGTTGACACCTCATAGGTATCCAGAGGAAGGTTCATCCGAAATGAAGTTCAACAATGCACATTCAAAATGCAGAAATATAATTGAAAGAACTAATGGAGTGTTGAAGAACAGATGGAGATCCATTCTTGGTGCACGGGAATTGCATTATACGCCGAAGAAAGCAGCTCAAATAGTTAACGTATGCTGCGCTGTACACAATATTTGCATCCATTTTAAGGCCACCGCTAATATTGAAATGGAGGTACTGGAGGTACTGGAGCCGCTGGAAGAACACGAAACCCCAACAACTTCATCACAATATTTATCTGAAGCAAAAGCAATTAGAAGGAATATTGGAAACACATTATAAACGCATAACTAAAACTTTTGATTCAGAAGTACTCGTAAGTGATTCTCCCATATAATTTTATGTTTTAAACTTAATACGAATTTTACAATAATCCAACAATTAAAAAAAATGTTTTTTAGAAAATTTGGAGTACGGTACAACTAACCTGCTAGCAACAAATATGTACATATGCATTAATCAAAAACTACACATTACTATTATAATTTCATTGAAATAAAAACGGAGACATATGGCGACAGTTACGACTGCTGGAGAGGTTATAAGAATTATTTGCATACACATGCAGCAATTGAATTAGCATAGCCATAGCGTACTGCAATATGTACTTCTGCAATCTTTTGTCAACCCAATACTCTGGCACTGATTATTTGAAATCAAGTTAAACCACGATAAGCTCTCGGATGCACCAATAGGTAAGTTCATAAAGTGGTACGCAAATACAATTCATTGATTATGTATACAAACGATTTTGGAAATTCCAGCGACTTTACGGTGCCTCACCAATACTACCCCGCTGTAGGTACCCTATACAACAAGAATACAATTGAAGTATTCAAGGCGTGAGATAAAAACGACTTAACTGCAGTCAGAGGGACAAAAACTAATAGATGATTTTCGCAGTGACCGTGTTCTGTTTTCTTTTTGTTATTTCATTCGCGGTAATTTCTATCAACTTGGAATATGATAATGATAATATGTATAAGTATAATATGTATGTATTAGGGTGACAATTAAATGTATGGAGTATTTTTTTTTTCTTTATTGTTTTGGTCTCAGTGTTTTTTGTGTGTAGTTTTATTTAAACAAAATTCTAGTAAAATTTCAAGGTCGTAGGAAGAGGATTAGGGGGCTCGTCGGCCCCCAAAAGTTACACAAAATACGTTTTTTCACGCAAATTCTTACTTTGACTGCTTGTAACTTTCTCTGTGTTTTTTTTTTTTAAACATTACTGGCGAAAGATGTTCATTAATATGTCTACAATAACATCTGTCAATAACATTTTTGTCTAATGTTAATATTTAATGAAAAAAACTTAAATATAGGAGAAAAAGTACGCCTCAATGTCGATTTATTATACTTAAATAAAACTACTTATGTATATGATTTCTCTTTTTATTAATATTGTTTAAAGCACTTGAGACAATGTCTTTTTATTACAGTCCGGAAACCGATGGCGGTAATCGCTAACAATTTTTAAAACAAATTGTTTTTCATTTCATTTTTGGTAAATAGTTTATTATACTCTTCCATCAATTTAACCCCCCTTTCGGCAGTGTCATTTGTAACATTTAATTTTTTCATCAGTTCAGCCGCTTTACAATAAGATTGGTCCTGCTCCCATTTGTCTGGGTTTAATTTAAAAAAATCAGTATTTATTTGAAATCTTTCAAATAATGCTTTTGTTTCGGCAGAGACGAACTGTTCAATTCCGTCATGGAATATTTCAACGATTTCTCTATCATTTATTGTAGCTCGCTTTGTGTTTTGCTCTTGTTCAAAATCATTTTCCAAAGCCGCCACCATTTTTTGTTTTGAAAAAAAGGGATACGTTGCTGTCAAAAAATGCAAGACCAACCGCCTCAGGGCTTAAATACCACAAGTGGTTCCTGAACTTTTTAAGAGCAACATAAGATATAGCAGCATCAATTTTTTTGAAGTTTTCAAGTTTTTGTAAAAATAAAAAATCTTGATATGGCGCTTTAATGGCCAAAGGAGCAGAAAACCACGCTTCGACATAGACTTCAGCAATAAAAACACAAATTTGACGAAGCCCATTTAATTCAGTTGCTGAAAGCTGGAACTCGTTACGGAATAAAAATATTTTTAGACAGTAAATCGCTTTTGCCATCCACCTTGCATGGTGAACAGCTCCTGGCGATCGAAACATTAGGCTGTTTGGATGTGTCTTTTCTGGTTTTTGACCCAGGAAGAGCAAAGTGAGTTCCAAGAATTCTTTATAGTCTTCCCTGGGTTGTTTTTCTTCCAAGATATTATTTACTGCACCGATAATGCGAACAGCAGACTCTTTCATGTACGTCTTGACAGTTGGATCGTTGATGCCATACTCATAGTTTTTAGCATCAATCTTAGCCCAAGCATTTTTAAATTTCTCAAACATTTTAAAGTTTGGACTTCCATAACAGCTTATTTTTTCTTCGAAAACGCATCTTAAAACAATCTCGTATATATGATGACGGCATGGTAACCATAAAAGTTGTCTTTGTAAATTATTTTCAATTAACGTACAGGTACCATTGAAACGCCCAGTATTGACCGCTGTTGTATCAAACACTAAAGCTTTGATGTGATTTTGCAGACCATATTCATAAATAGCATCGCATACAGCGGATGCCTGTTCTTTTCCAGTACCGGAATCAAGTGCAGGTATTTCAAGAAGCTGTTCAACTTTACCGCTCGATATTATTATAGGCAACCTATCAACTTTATCATTTCCCGTCAGCGCCGGCAAAAGTTTACCATCCCAATGAAGGCAGATAGCGTCGAGCTCATTTAATTTTAATTTATTTTTTAATGCTGAAATTCTTTCTTCACGGATTTGTTCCCTTTCCTGGTGTACAGACGTTCGGTTTAAAATATAATCTTCAACATTATTACCCAGAGCTTCAACGACTGCGCTTATTAGATGAACCGCATGTCTGTCACTGATTTTACAGACATCGAGTGCGGCCGCCAGTTTTGGTGTTAGTATTTTATTTGTTCCCCTACATTTTTTGGCTGGAGGTTGACTACAACGTGGGTCACATTCCATATCTGGAAAACTGTTATTATTCTCTGAAGATTCAGATGACAGCAACTCTGCAGTTTCATCTAATAAAAACGACTTAATTTAAAGAAAATAAAAAATAAACAATAACATACAACGAACCAATTAATGCAATTTCACGATTATTCCGCTCCACTTGTTGTAATAAATTCTTGTTGCGTTCTTCAAGTCGGCACTCTCGGCGTACTTCTTCGTAATCGATACCATACATAAAGCCTGGGCGCCCCGTTTTTCATTGACTTATCAAGAAATCAATATCTTCTTGATTCGACATTATTTTTAATGCACTTGCATGCGCCACGTCAAAAAGCATATCCAATTTTTCTTTCCACGTGTTTACTTTGCTCTTATGGAAATTAGAAGTCTTCTTTGAATCTTTTTGAAAGCTTTGCCATTCTTTATACAATTTCTCTACATTTGTAATGCAGTGTTGTTTATCCTTGACCGGAATGCGGACTTTTTCCCAGAACACGAATAGTTCTTTTACAACTAAATCTGAACTTTCCCGTAAATTTTTTTTTACTACACGTAAATTGAAAAACAAAACTTTCAACACTTCTATATTGGAGGGTAGTTTACTTCCCGTTAATGAGTTGGTACAATAACCAATTAAATATATGCGTTCACGTAAATTTCTAGCAGACATTTTCGACTTTTCACATTCAAATATTCACTTCGAATGATTTTTTTGCAAATTTAATGCTATTAAAAAATGTTTGCGGCTGCTGCATATAACTGTAAAATAAGAATCTATTTTCCGAGAAACATTGGTGCTGATTTTTTGTCGGTAGCTTACGCAAGCATTGAGAATAATATTGTTGAGGTTGTAACGGGAATATTCTCGGTCACAATTGTCAATATTATAGATCGCTTCAGCATACAGGCAAAAAAAATTTGAAGCAAACTTTTAAAGACAATTCTTACACTTGAAAACAAAAGTAAACAAAAAAAGTCTGAAGTTCGGACTAGCGAGGTCTTACTGTATATAATTGTTGAAGCTACTCTTACGTAAATCATAAGGAATTTTCTATATGAATCTTTAATTAAATAAATCTGAACAAAATCCAAAATTTGAATCATATAAGTAATTTTATTTAAGTATAATAAATCGACATTGAGGCGTACTTTTTCTCCTATATTTAAGTTTTTTTCATTAAATATTAACATTAGACAAAAATGTTATTGACAGATGTTATTGTAGACATATTAATGAACATCTTTCGCCAGTAATGTTTAAAAAAAAAAACACAGAGAAAATTACAAGCAGTCAAAGTAAGAATTTGCGTGAAAAAACGTATTTTGTGTAACTTTGGGGGGGCCGACGCGCCCCCTAATCCTCTTCCTACGACCTTGAAATTTTACTAGAATTTTTTTTAAATAAAACTACACACAAAAAAACACTGAGACCAAAACAATAAAGAAAAAAAAAATACTCCATACATTTAATTGTCACCCTAATGTATATGTGTAAGTATATATTTCATTAAGCCGTAAGTAATTACAAAAAAAAAGCAGAATTCATTCATTAACAAAAAACAAAATCGTAAACTTACAAAAAAAGAATAATTTATTAAAAAGTAAATTTATGTTTTTAATTTTAATAACTCCTCCAAGAGGTCGTTATGACGCCGCATTTCTACCAGTTCTAAATTTTTTAACCTCTCCATTTCAGCGAAATGCCGGTTTTGTTCAAGATTATTTTCTGCCATATTAGTTACTGCCGTCGTTAAATTTTTTAGCATCTCTTGCTGAATTTTTAATTCAGCTTCAAAAGCGTCCGTGGCAACATTCGCCGATAATTGTTTGGCAGGTGGTTTTTTTATGTTTTTTGTGACCTCAAATATTGGAACTGGTGACTTCTCGCTAGGTACTGGAGGGGATGGTATGCTTTCTACTACTTCTTCTATAAGCACTTCCTCCAAGTATTCCACATTGTTACGTCCATCATCTGCAAGCGCTTCTGGCTCCAGATCACTACCACTTGCGAATGGTAAGCCAAAAGTTTGAGCCGGAACTCCTTCGATGGACTCCTTCATACCAAGAAAGTTAAATATCGCTTCCTCAGTCGGTGAAAGCGGCTGTTGAAGGTTTGGACCGCCACCAGTACTTTTAAGGGTCCTTAAATTGTGGGACGCCTTATGCCGCACGTATTTCTTTTGGTCAGCCCAAACCTAGAATATACATTAATTAGTTAGAGGAAAGACATGCATTTGAAAGCTTTAACAAACCTTCTTCCACTCCGTAATATTTTTTAAGGGCGGACCTGCAGAATTTAATTCTTGCTCAGCGTTCCGCCAAAATCGGGCAACCTTCTCTTTGTTTCCCTTATGGAAACCACGGGCTATATCTGGCCTGGCCTCCATTAAGGTCAACAGAATTTGCAACTGTTGTTTGTTGGTTGTTTTTTACCTATACATATAAAATAAAACCTTTATATAAAACGAATTAGTTTTAAAAACTAAATTACTTACATTTTTGCGTTTCTCCCTTTCAAATTTTTAACGAGATTTCTCCCAAAATAACTCAACCGATTTTACTCTTTTTTGGCATTCGTGATACCTACTTTTTCCCCTAAATACATTCTCACTTTTCGAACATCGTTCTTGATACCGGGAAAGGGAAAAGAGAACAAATTCTTGGGGAATTTTTATTCATGATGGCGGGAAAGGGAAAAGAGAGAAAATTCCCCAGGAATTTCTATTCAGAATACGTCTGAATAAATAGTTAATAGTAGTATCTAAATATCTGAGAGTTTATTTAATACTTCGGACAAGAGCGTAACAAAATTGTAGCAAAACTACACACTCAATTTTATATTTATTAAAAACTATTTGCAAATAATTTATTCATTATTAAAAGGCATGCCAAAATTTGAAGGGGTTTACTTTACAGACACACTATTATAGTTAGATCGACGCAGCTTATCAGCCTGAACATTTCAGTATAAATGGTTAAGGGTCTTAAGGTTCTCATGAGAACCAATAATCATTGAAGAAAACCTAAAATATTTCGTTTCCAAGTAAGTTCATAAAATGTATGTAACTATGTACAACTTCGATCTACATTTCAAACAATTTATTGAATATAAAACGACTCAAAAAATTGTAAAAATTTTGTTTTCTTATAGCTTATTCGGGTACTTATAATAAGAAAAATTAATTAAAACTCGTTCGTACTGTCTCAGACTGAAACTCATCGCGAGTGGACGTACTTTCAGACTGTTTTTTTCTCTGTGGTTGTTCTCTAAATTATTTTACATCTCGCTATGCACTCTTCTTGTGATCTTGACTACATACTTCAAACGTTACACGTGTAATTTCACTGTAAGTGCTTATGTATAAAAAATACCCCAATGGCCCCCGGACAATCCAACTTGGGGGACAATCGGTTCGCTTTGCTAGCTGAAAGTCCTCAACCAAAACGCAAAAAAAACAACATATAAACCTTTAGTATTTCCCGAATTACCAAAAACCAAACAGTACAATCCCAAGTTAATTATCATATCAGCAGTCGACCCAACTAAACCATTAGCGAAGTCCTCGTGTTTTGCAGTTCATAAAGCGTTGGAAGCTGTAAGCAAAGTGTTGAAGACATGGATACGAATTTAATTGAATTCGATTAAGGAAGTTTTCGTCTTTTTCTTTGTATAAAATACTTACCTACTACCTGAAAATCTAATGAAATGTATACAAACATACATATTTACCCGAATATGAAAATGAATTTATGTATACATTTACCTAAAATAATACTTGTCTACTACCTGAAATTTTAATGGAATGTATATATACTTATCAGAATACGAAAACACTACTTACCTTAAATGAAATGTGTTTAAATACTTCCTGAAAATAGGTACTAATGTATGTTAAAACTCACCTTATCATTGTGAACTTACCCGCCGGCCATAATGGCATTGACAGAGCCGAGCGAGCAGTAGTTTTTTTGTGTAAAAAAAAAGGTAGTTGGCGACCTACCTATCTTGCAACCAACCGCTTTAAAATTCCAATAAATTTATATGATTTATATGCATATATTGTAAAATAAAAAAAAAGTAAAAAGTGAGCTAAATTCAAATAAACATATGTATATTGAAGAATCCAAAATCAAAAACCGAAATTAAAGTGTTTTTATTCATAAGAATGAATATGGTGCCGAAACACGTTTAAAGAAAAAATCCAGAATTTTATACATATCTATTAAAAACCGTGTGTAAATGTGTACGTATGTGCGAGCGCAATAATGGAAGTTTAAACCGGTACGCGATAAGCGAAAAATTAAATATAATACAGTGCAGTTTCAAAAAATTAAAATAAAAACACATTTTTTTTGACGTTATTATTTTAAATATTAACAAAAAAGCAGCAAACTACCGGCAGTTTAGTGTGTAACACATTGCGGCCCGTCCACCAAATAAGTAAAAATCTAAGCTAAAAAAGAGAGTGCATGAAAATAAAAGATACAAATTAAAAAGCGTTTAGCTGTAAATAAGCAAAAATCAAAATTTTAAGTGTGCAACTAAAAATAAGCAAAATCCAAAAAGGGTCCACATACCTGGGGGGATACTCTGTAGTTCGATTCGTTAGAAAATTTGTTCGAACTGGAACGATTGGTACTCTGAACGAGTCTTTCGAGCAGCATTCGTTGAATGTTCGAATTCCATTATGTTCCCTTCGAATTTGAATTATCCCCTTTCGTTTTACGAAAATTTGGTACTCTGTGTTCCGAAAGAAAATGTCAAAATGGTCGAAAGTTCGAAAATTCTATTCGACAACAACCAAGCTCACAGAAATCAACAAAAATGTAAGTTCTCGCAATTAAAAAAAAAGAAACTGCGACATTTTTATATAAATATTATTTTTAGGGCGGTTAGAGTTAAGCAACCGAACACGAAGCCAAGACAGTTCGAGATTATGGTTAATTTCATGCAGGAGCACAGTAATTTTGCGAAAAATCAAATAAGGGGTTTAGCTGCAAAGCAAACGTCCAATATCCTTTGGATGAGACTGGAAGCAGAGCTAAACTTATGTGGTCCTCCAACTCATAACTTTGTCGAATGGAAAAAAGTAGGCCACTAACTATATTAATTTTAAACTTTATGTCAGACGCGCTACATTTTCTAGATTTAGGCTGATTATAAAACTAATATTAAGGCAAAACTGCGAAGAAGAAATAAGGAGAGCATGTCGGGCACAGGAGGAGGGCCTTCCAATTTATGCATGCTCACTTCAATGGAGGAGCAAGTTGTTGCTTTACTGAGCATAGAAGAAACAATTAATGGCGAGGCACAAACAGTGCGGTTCGGTGCCAATATTATAGATCCTCAATCCAGTAGCCGAATTAATTTGGATACTAATCCCGATAGCCCAAGCTATAATTTGGAAAATCAGCCTCCAACGCCTTGCCTAACACACTGCCAAGTCCGCTTCCCAACATATTTCCACCTTCTCGATCACGCTCAGTACCTCCAAACAGAGATAATTTGCTGAAAATGCAAATTGATAACCAAGTGAAATATCACGAAAACTTTGCGAAAAAATTAAATGATATTAGTGAGACGCTCAATTGCTTAAATAAATATTTTAAAAGAAATGTGGAGTTAGAGGAAGCTAAACTTCAACTCAAAAGGGAAAATGTAAAATGTAAAAAAAAAAAATATAAAAAAATCAAACGAAAACTAAAACTTAAACTTTTAGGAATGGAGAAACAAAAACAATAAGAATATTTGTTTTAGGTCTTCAAAAATTAATGAATTTTTTATGGTTGAAGTACAGGGTACTTGAAATTATGAACTTTTAATTAATTTATTTATTATGTAAATAGGTCCGTTGAAATTGAAATGTGATGAATTTATTTTAATTTAGTATTTAAATATATGTATGTATATAGTTATCTTAAAGTTTTATTTGTTAGTGCATCTATGTATATAGTTCCTTTGAAATTGAAAAGACTGATGAATTGATTTTAAGTTTTTATTTAATTTTTTTAAAACTTATGAATATTTAATAAATTACTATTAAAGCAACGAAATGGCTGTGGAAATAAAAAATTGCTATCGTGAAACTAAACTATTTCGTATTTCATCTCTTAGGCTTCTAGAAACATTTACTGTATTACTATCCGCTTCAATTATATTGACAGTTTCTAATAAATGTACATCTTCTGTTGGAAACACTTCTGAAGGGTGTAGGTCAGCTTTAAATTGCAAACAAATATTGTGCAAAGCGCAACAAACATTCATAATTGCTGACACTTTTTGGGGAGCATAATGTAATTCGCGTGCTGCCAAAAGACATCCAAACCTTCCTTTCAATATTCCAAATACTCGTTCGATGATAGACCGTCCCTTTGCATGGCAGCTATTGAACCGGGATTCAGCTGAAAGCGTTTACCTGTAAATAAGCAAAAATCAAAATTTTAAGTGTGCAACTAAAAATAAGCAAAATCCAAAAAGGGTCCACATACCTGGGGGGATACTCTGTAGTTCGATTCGTTAGAAAATTTGTTCGAACTCGAACGATTGGTACTCTGAACAAGTCTTTCGAGCAGCATTCGTTGAATGTTCGAATTCCATTATGTTCCCTTCGAATTTGAATTATCCCCTTTCGTTTTACGAAAATTTGGTACTCTGTGTTCCGAAAGAAAATGTCAAAATGGTCGAAAGTGCGAAAATTCTATTCGACAACAACCAAGCTCACAGAAATCAACAAAAATGTAAGTTCTCGCAATTAAAAAAAAAGAAACTGCGACATTTTTATATAAATATTATTTTTAGGGCGGTTAGAGTTAAGCAACCGAACACGAAGCCAAGACAGTTCGAGATTATGGTTAATTTCATGCAGGAGCACAGTAATTTTGCGAAAAATCAAATAAGGGGTTTAGCTGCAAAGCAAACGTCCAATGTCCTTTGGATGAGACTGGAAGCAGAGCTAAACTTATGTGGTCCTCCAACTCATAACTTTGTCGAATGGAAAAAAGTAGGCCACTAACTATATTAATTTTAAACTTTATGTCAGACGCGCTACATTTTCTAGATTTAGGCTGATTATAAAACTAATATTAAGGCAAAACTGCGAAGAAGAAATAAGGAGAGCATGTCGGGCACAGGAGGAGGGCCTTCCAATTTATGCATGCTCACTTCAATGGAGGAGCAAGTTGTTGCTTTACTGAGCATAGAAGAAACAATTAATGGCGAGGCACAAACAGTGCGGTTCGGTGCCAATATTATAGATCCTCAATCCAGTAGCCGAATTAATTTGGATACTAATCCCGATAGCCCAAGCTATAATTTGGAAAATCAGCCTCCAACGCCTTGCCTAACACACTGCCAAGTCCGCTTCCCAACATATTTCCACCTTCTCGATCACGCTCAGTACCTCCAAACAGAGATAATTTGCTGAAAATGCAAATTGATAACCAAGTGAAATATCACGAAAACTTTGCGAAAAAATTAAATGATATTAGTGAGACGCTCAATTGCTTAAATAAATATTTTAAAAGAAATGTGGAGTTAGAAGAAGCTAAACTTCAACTCAAAAGGGAAAATGTAAAATGTAAAAAAAAAATATAAAAAAATCAAACGAAAACTAAAACTTAAACTTTTAGGAATGGAGAAACAAAAACAATAAGAATATTTGTTTTAGGTCTTCAAAAATTAATGAATTTTTTATGTTTGAAGTACAGGGTACTTGAAATTATGAACTTTTAATTAATTTATTTATTATGTAAATAGGTCCGTTGAAATTGAAATGTGATGAATTTATTTTAATTTAGTATTTAAATATATGTATGTATATAGTTATCTTAAAGTTTTATTTGTTAGTGCATCTATGTATATAGTTCCTTTGAAATTGAAAAGACTGATGAATTGATTTTAAGTTTTTATTTAATTTTTTTAAAACTTATGAATATTTAATAAATTACTATTAAAGCAACGAAATGGCTGTGGAAATAAAAAATTGCTATCGTGAAACTAAACTATTTCGTATTTCATCTCTTAGGCTTCTAGAAACATTTACTGTATTACTATCCGCTTCAATTATATTGACAGTTTCTAATAAATGTACATCTTCTGTTGGAAACACTTCTGAAGGGTGTAGGTCAGCTTTAAATTGCAAACAAATATTGTGCAAAGCGCAACAAACATTCATAATTGCTGACACTTTTTGGGGAGCATAATGTAATTCGCGTGCTGCCAAAAGACATCCAAACCTTCCTTTCAATATTCCAAATACTCGTTCGATGATAGACCGTCCCTTTGCATGGCAGCTATTGAACCGGGATTCAGCTGAAAGCGTTTACCTGTAAATAAGCAAAAATCAAAATTTTAAGTGTGCAACTAAAAATAAGCAAAATCCAAAAAGGGTCCACATACCTGGGGGATACTCTGTAGTTCGATTCGTTAGAAAATTTGTTCGAACTCGAACGATTGGTACTCTGAACGAGTCTTTCGAGCAGCATTCGTTGAATGTTCGAATTCCATTATGTTCCCTTCGAATTTGAATTATCCCCTTTCGTTTTACGAAAATTTGGTACTCTGTGTTCCGAAAGAAAATGTCAAAATGGTAGAAAGTGCGAAAATTCTATTCGACAACAACCAAGCTCACAGAAATCAACAAAAATGTAAGTTCTCGCAATTAAAAAAAAAGAAACTGCGACATTTTTATATAAATATTATTTTTAGGGCGGTTAGAGTTAAGCAACCGAACACGAAGCCAAGACAGTTCGAGATTATGGTTAATTTCATGCAGGAGCACAGTAATTTTGTGAAAAATCAAATAAGGGGTTTAGCTGCAAAGCAAACGTCCAATATCCTTTGGATGAGACTGGAAGCAGAGCTAAACTTATGTGGTCCTCCAACTCATAACTTTGTCGAATGGAAAAAAGTAGGCCACTAACTATATTAATTTTAAACTTTATGTCAGACGCGCTACATTTTCTAGATTTAGGCTGATTATAAAACTAATATTAAGGCAAAACTGCGAAGAAGAAATAAGGAGAGCATGTCGGGCACAGGAGGAGGGCCTTCCAATTTATGCATGCTCACTTCAATGGAGGAGCAAGTTGTTGCTTTACTGAGCATAGAAGAAACAATTAATGGCGAGGCACAAACAGTGCGGTTCGGTGCCAATATTATAGATCCTCAATCCAGTAGCCGAATTAATTTGGATACTAATCCCGATAGCCCAAGCTATAATTTGGAAAATCAGCCTCCAACGCCTTGCCTAACACACTGCCAAGTCCGCTTCCCAACATATTTCCACCTTCTCGATCACGCTCAGTACCTCCAAACAGAGATAATTTGCTGAAAATGCAAATTGATAACCAAGTGAAATATCACGAAAACTTTGCGAAAAAATTAAATGATATTAGTGAGACGCTCAATTGCTTAAATAAATATTTTAAAAGAAATGTGGAGTTAGAGGAAGCTAAACTTCAACTCAAAAGGGAAAATGTAAAATGTAAAAAAAAAAAATATAAAAAAATCAAACGAAAACTAAAACTTAAACTTTTAGGAATGGAGAAACAAAAACAATAAGAATATTTGTTTTAGGTCTTCAAAAATTAATGAATTTTTTATGTTTGAAGTACAGGGTACTTGAAATTATGAACTTTTAATTAATTTATTTATTATGTAAATAGGTCCGTTGAAATTGAAATGTGATGAATTTATTTTAATTTAGTATTTAAATATATGTATGTATATAGTTATCTTAAAGTTTTATTTGTTAGTGCATCTATGTATATAGTTCCTTTGAAATTGAAAAGACTGATGAATTGATTTTAAGTTTTTATTTAATTTTTTTAAAACTTATGAATATTTAATAAATTACTATTAAAGCAACGAAATGGCTGTGGAAATAAAAAATTGCTATCGTGAAACTAAACTATTTCGTATTTCATCTCTTAGGCTTCTAGAAACATTTACTGTATTACTATCCGCTTCAATTATATTGACAGTTTCTAATAAATGTACATCTTCTGTTGGAAACACTTCTGAAGGGTGTAGGTCAGCTTTAAATTGCAAACAAATATTGTGCAAAGCGCAACAAACATTCATAATTGCTGACACTTTTTGGGGAGCATAATGTAATTCGCGTGCTGCCAAAAGACATCCAAACCTTCCTTTCAATATTCCAAATACTCGTTCGATGATAGACCGTCCCTTTGCATGGCAGCTATTGAACCGGAATTCAGCTGAAAGCGTTTACCTGTAAATAAGCAAAAATCAAAATTTTAAGTGTGCAACTAAAAATAAGCAAAATCCAAAAAGGGTCCACATACCTGGGGGATACTCTGTAGTTCGATTCGTTAGAAAATTTGTTCGAACTCGAACGATTGGTACTCTGAACGAGTCTTTCGAGCAGCATTCGTTGAATGTTCGAATTCCATTATGTTCCCTTCGAATTTGAATTATCCCCTTTCGTTTTACGAAAATTTGGTACTCTGTGTTCCGAAAGAAAATGTCAAAATGGTAGAAAGTGCGAAAATTCTATTCGACAACAACCAAGCTCACAGAAATCAACAAAAATGTAAGTTCTCGCAATTAAAAAAAAAGAAACTGCGACATTTTTATATAAATATTATTTTTAGGGCGGTTAGAGTTAAGCAACCGAACACGAAGCCAAGACAGTTCGAGATTATGGTTAATTTCATGCAGGAGCACAGTAATTTTGTGAAAAATCAAATAAGGGGTTTAGCTGCAAAGCAAACGTCCAATATCCTTTGGATGAGACTGGAAGCAGAGCTAAACTTATGTGGTCCTCCAACTCATAACTTTGTCGAATGGAAAAAAGTAGGCCACTAACTATATTAATTTTAAACTTTATGTCAGACGCGCTACATTTTCTAGATTTAGGCTGATTATAAAACTAATATTAAGGCAAAACTGCGAAGAAGAAATAAGGAGAGCATGTCGGGCACAGGAGGAGGGCCTTCCAATTTATGCATGCTCACTTCAATGGAGGAGCAAGTTGTTGCTTTACTGAGCATAGAAGAAACAATTAATGGCGAGGCACAAACAGTGCGGTTCGGTGCCAATATTATAGATCCTCAATCCAGTAGCCGAATTAATTTGGATACTAATCCCGATAGCCCAAGCTATAATTTGGAAAATCAGCCTCCAACGCCTTGCCTAACACACTGCCAAGTCCGCTTCCCAACATATTTCCACCTTCTCGATCACGCTCAGTACCTCCAAACAGAGATAATTTGCTGAAAATGCAAATTGATAACCAAGTGAAATATCACGAAAACTTTGCGAAAAAATTAAATGATATTAGTGAGACGCTCAATTGCTTAAATAAATATTTTAAAAGAAATGTGGAGTTAGAGGAAGCTAAACTTCAACTCAAAAGGGAAAATGTAAAATGTAAAAAAAAAAAATATAAAAAAATCAAACGAAAACTAAAACTTAAACTTTTAGGAATGGAGAAACAAAAACAATAAGAATATTTGTTTTAGGTCTTCAAAAATTAATGAATTTTTTATGTTTGAAGTACAGGGTACTTGAAATTATGAACTTTTAATTAATTTATTTATTATGTAAATAGGTCCGTTGAAATTGAAATGTGATGAATTTATTTTAATTTAGTATTTAAATATATGTATGTATATAGTTATCTTAAAGTTTTATTTGTTAGTGCATCTATGTATATAGTTCCTTTGAAATTGAAAAGACTGATGAATTGATTTTAAGTTTTTATTTAATTTTTTTAAAACTTATGAATATTTAATAAATTACTATTAAAGCAACGAAATGGCTGTGGAAATAAAAAATTGCTATCGTGAAACTAAACTATTTCGTATTTCATCTCTTAGGCTTCTAGAAACATTTACTGTATTACTATCCGCTTCAATTATATTGACAGTTTCTAATAAATGTACATCTTCTGTTGGAAACACTTCTGAAGGGTGTAGGTCAGCTTTAAATTGCAAACAAATATTGTGCAAAGCGCAACAAACATTCATAATTGCTGACACTTTTTGGGGAGCATAATGTAATTCGCGTGCTGCCAAAAGACATCCAAACCTTCCTTTCAATATTCCAAATACTCGTTCGATGATAGACCGTCCCTTTGCATGGCAGCTATTGAACCGGAATTCAGCTGAATTTTCGACTGCGGTACGGTAGGGAGTTAGCATCCAAGGTTCCAGTGGATATCACCTTAAATAGTTTAACTAAATATATTGAAAAGTAAAATATAAATTAAAAATATGGAAATGCAAATTGGTGCTTACCAAGAATCCATATCCCCTTTCGCCATTATCAAAACGAGCTTTTAAGACGCTTCTTTCGCTGGACAGGCTCCATACATGAGAATCGTGGCATGCACCACCAAATCGCGCATCAACAGCCGTTATTCTCATCTTGTGGTCGCACATCTATGAAATTTTAATTTAAAACTTTTTTTTTTGTAAATGTTTGTTTATTTTTCTGTTGGCCTAGTAAATGTTAATTTTACAATTTTTATTGAGCTCAAGGCCAGTTTATGGAAGATTTTTGTGAAAAAACAACAACAGTTTTTTAATGGTAGAAATTATAGTACTATTTCGGAAATCACCACATTTCCTCATCAGACTTCTTTTTATTAAATTAATTAAATTTTTTTTTCGTTCACAACCATTTCTCACAGGCTTTGAACCCGGGAGCTGGGAGTTGCAGAGCCAATACGCAACATATTGTGCTACGCTAGCCGAGTTGGCTGTTTTGTTTATTTCATCTTCCTTTAACAAACCAACTACAAACAAGAGCAACTGATCTGCCGCTATTTAACTTGTTTGTGTGCTTGTTGTTTGTGTTTTATTTGCAAATTCTGTATTCAAGTTATTTACTTTATATTAGAATGCGTTTAAGGCGTGCTCATCCTTGCATATAAATGCTTGTTTATTTTTCTCTTGGCCTAGTAAATGTTAATTTTACAATTTTTATTGAGCTTAAGGCCAGTTTATGAAAGATTTTTGTGAAAAAACAAAGTAGTTATGAAAAATAAATTTAATTAATTTAATAAAAAGAAGTCTGATGTGGAAATGTGGTGATTTCCGAAATAGCACTATAATTTCTACCATTAAAAAACTGTTGTTGTTTTTTCACAAAAATCTTCTATAAACTGGCCTTGAGCTCAATAAAAATTGTAAAATTAACTTTTTTTTTGTTAAAAAATTTTGATATAACGCAATACTTACCACCATTGTGTTCATACTGTGCTTCAGTTTTCGGTTGTAGTAAAAATGTTCATTTCTTGTGGGTCTAATTAATTGAATGTGTTTCTCATCTATTGCCGGAATCCACAGTTTTCGTAGAAAAAGAGTTTAGCCTCTGTTTCCTCTTCGTCGGAGCATTCAAATTTTATATGTTGGGGACAAAGCGTTTTTTCAATGGCTTTGCACACTTCAATGGGGCAACGTGACATTGACTGCTGCGAAATGCCATTATGTTGCTCTTGACCAAGTTGGTGCTGATATCCTCCTTGGCCCAATAGTTTTAGTGCGGCGCCCAGCTTTATAACTGGAGGAATCTCTGTTGATTTTCGAGGGGTGCTTAGCTCCGGTAAAATTGAATTTAATACATACTGAAACGCCTGCTTGTTGAGCCGGAAATGTTGCACAAAACTATAAAGAAATAATCACAAATACATTCAATTTAAATAGTATACCAATAAAAACGTATTGTTACCTTTTATCACTTATGCTGAATATATTTGCTTTTTCCCTAACCATATCGCCACCGAATCCATTTGCAAATTGTTATACTACCGATATATTAAAGTTTAACACAATAATGCGGAAATTAAAATATCAGAACTATAATCACTGCACAATAAATTACTATTTCGTTGTTTTGATTTCATTTTCTTTGCGCATTTTGTTTTGAGTTTGACATTTGGCGAACAGTGTTGCTTACTTTTTCTAAATATCTTCGAAAGTTGATTCGAACGAACTAGAGAGTATAAAGCGAAAATAAAAATTGTTAAAAAACAGAGTGTAAAAAAGAAGTGAAAACGAAAATTCCAAGAGGTGTATCTGAGAAAAAAAAAAGGAGTTATAAAATAATTAAAAAATAAAAATATATATAAAAACTACGTACATAAGTCAGAATTTCAACAACACGCCAATTTGTGGGTGCGAGGCAAGGATACAAGGGAAAAGTCTCGACAAAGGCCAGCGGTTTGTACATACACAAAAAGGAATGCCCAAGTAAGATTGTCCATTTACTAAAATATATAAAGTTTAGCGGATTCCCCAACCGGTATATTTCATATACCGCTCAAAAGTTAAGTACATAAACAATTCGTCCAAAAATTGGCGCGCATTTTGCTTAGATGTTTATGTATATACTCGTATTCATATACTCAACCCCAGAACCCGCTAAACTTAAAACACATATATAAACGTATATATACATACATAGACAGCGGAACAGAAAACGGAAAAAAGAAGTATCTAACATACATACATATACATACACTTTAAAAATATGTACAAAGAAAAACGAACTACACTGAAAAAGGCAATAAAAGCTAGTAAGATTAACTGCTTTCGAAGTTTATGTGACAACGCAGATAAAGACCCTTGGGGCTTAGCATACAAAATCGTGACCAAAAAGCTACAGAAATCAATTCAACCGCAGATAACATGCCCTAAAAAGCTTAAAACAATAGTGAGTTTTCTATTTCCAACCCAACCGCCATTTGAGCGGGAAAAATTTCCCCCTATAATAAATGAGACACCTGCGATCACAGCAGAAGAGGTTCTATTGGCCGTTAAAAGTTTAAAGGACAAAAAGGCACCAGGTCCAGATCTCGTTCCAAATCGCATTTTAAAGCTAGTTGCTAATACCAACATAGAAGCCCTTGTTCTCACATATAACGAATGTTTAAAAGACGGTATATTTCCACCAATATGGAAGCGCCAACGACTGGTACTCTTACCTAAGGCTGGGAAACCCCCAGGGGACCCTACAGCGTATCGTCCAATTTGCATGCTGGACACAGCCGATAAACTGCTTGAACAAATTATTAGCAACAGGCTGATAAATGAAATTGCAAAAGGTGGAAACCTCTCAGAAGCGCAGTTCGGATTTAGAAAAGGGCGATCAACCTTAGATGCGGCTATGCTGGTAAAGAGAATAACAGAAGAAGCAATCAGTGGAAAAAGGTGGAAAGGTGGATCAAAAGAATATTGCCTGGTAATCACGCTAGATATTAAAAATGCGTTCAATTCCGCAAGCTGGAAGAAAATAGCTGAAGCTCTCCGCGGTTTTAAAGTGCCGATATATCTGCGGAAAATTTTAAGCAACTATCTAGAAGATAGAGTACTTACATATGAAACAGACGAAGGCACCAAGCAATGCAACACTTCCGGAGGAGTACCACAAGGATCTGTTCTGGGTCCATTACTCTGGAATATAATGTATGATGGCATTCTGCGTCTGCAAATACCCGAGGGTGCGAAAATTATCGGTTTTGCGGATGATATAGCTCTAATAATCGTGGCCAAGCATCTAAAAGATATGGAGCAAAGAGCAAACTTAACAATTAAGCGAGTTCAGACATGGCTCGAAGATTCCGGCCTCCAGTTAGCCCAACAAAAAACAGAGGCAGTATTAATAAGTAGCAGAAAAGCTCGTGAAGTCATCAAAATCAAAGTTGGAGGACATAAAATTGTCTCGAAACCTACCCTCAAATATTTAGGCATAATTTTCGACGCTAGGTTAATATTTAAGCCTCATTTAGAATATGCAGTTGAGAAAGCAGAAAAAGTTGCAGCGGCGCTTTCACGACTCATGGTGAATAAAAGAGGCCCTAAGCAACAAAGCAGGCAGCTATATGCAAGCGTGATACGGTCTGTACTTCTGTACGGTGCACCAATTTGGTCGAGTGCGCTCGAAAAGACTTCGTACGCACGCGAGATCAGATCATTATATCGCCTTTGCGCGATCAGGGTGTGCAGCGCGTTCAGAACAACGTCGGAAGAAGCAGCTCTGGTAGTGGCAGGGCTCTGTCCAATAGAGATTTTGGCGAAAGAGGTTGTGGCACCCCCGACAAATAAAGTAAGACGAGAAGCGGCGAGGCAGAGTTGCCTGCGGGGTTGGCAGAGGCGGTGGAGTGTAGCTGGTAAGGGACGGTGGACATTTAGGTTGATTCCCAGTCTGGAGAAATGGCTAGATAGGCGACATGGCGAAGTTGATTTCCACCTAACCCAAATTCTTACGGGACATGGTTGTTTCAAGTCTTATTTGCACAGGTTCAAACACGACGATGACCCTTATTGCACCTTTTGTGCAAATTAGGTGATCGAAGACGCCGAACACGGTTTTTTCGTCTGTCCGCGGTTTGCAATAGAAAGGGATGACTCGAACACGAAGTTAGGGAAATCGCTTTCGGTTAAAAATCTAGTAGATACTATGCTCGAGTCCAAAGAAAATTGGTCTGTTGTTTGCAATTTAGCGAACAAAATCCTAATTAAACTGCGTCAAGCGGAGCAACTCCGCAGAAATTCATAGAAAGGCAATAGGCCGCTCCCCCTCCGCGAAGTAATACCTAACGGTAGTTCCACGGAGCGAGGGAAACGGAGCAGGGGTGGGTTTTTAGTGCGGTGAGCCGAAAGGCAAGTCCCACACTTCGGCTTTCAATGCTGTGTGCCACCTCTAGAAAAAAAAAAAAAAAAAAAAAAAAATACACTTTAAAAATGCATCCGCTTAATGTAAATAAATATAGACGTTCAAACGCATATTTGACACACCCTAACTCTACAAACAAACAAACAATTGCTGTGCTCAGACGCGCTGAGACAGTACAGTGTTGAGAAAAATTATAGCATCAAACTCAAATAAAAGGCTTTTATAGTGTTAATGGACAACCCTTAAATACTAACTGAAAATGGCAGAAGACAAGCAGGAAAAGCTCCAAACTCTCCAACCTGTTCCCGGAGTAAAGACAAGGTCTAAATCCCAATCTGAAGAAGAGGAATATACACTTGCAAGAAGTTCCTCTACGAAACCTCAAAACTGGACCGATATTGCGAGAAGTGGTGGAATCTCAACGAGGCGCATCACTCAGAAGCAGGGTTAAAACATACCTTGAGCAGCTCAACAAGATCATGTCCCGCGTGGAAGCAGCGGATGAAGCAGTTGAAATGAGCAACGTGGAAGACAAACTCAAAAAGGCGCACAGCTCAACGTACAAGGCTTCAATTGACTCAGGCATGAACCCAAAATTGAGGATAAACGAGTTACTCAGCGAATTTAACCAGAGCTCGGAAACTCCTTACAATAATATGTCTGTTATACCCATTTCTCATCCCCAAACTCACACTCAAAATTACCTCAGAGTACCTCCGTGTCGTCTGCTATGGAGGATATGAAGACAGTCCGTGATATGTTCACAGCAGTGTACATAAATCACCCTAAATTATCTCAGGCTCAAAAGCTATATCACTTGAGACAAAAAACTCGTGGAAAAGCAGGCCCCATAATAAAAAATTATGCGCTAAATGACCACAACTTCCAGGTTGCGTGGGACGCGCTGAAATCTCGCTACGAAAATCGTAGGATTGTCGTTGACAATTAAATAAAAACTCTCTTTAATATTCAGCCCGCACTCACTGAAAATGGATAAAAACTCAAACTAAATTACCATTAATAATTCCCTCTCTACGCTGAAAGCAAATGGAGTTTCCACTGAAAGTTGGGACCCAATGCTTATATATCTCTGCTCGTCAAAACTTCCAGACGAATCACTCGCCTTATAGGAGCAGTCTCTAAATTCGAGAAAAGAGTTACCCCTCTAATCCGAAATGGACCAATTTCTCACTACTCGATACGAAGTAGTGGAACGGCTTAGCACGTATAGACCAAATAAGCAAAAGCCAACTCAACCCAACTTCACCCCGCGTACGTCTACAGCTCAGAACTCATATAACAACAAAGGTAACAAAACTCACTCTTTTCACACTGAGCTAAAAAGGACAGGGTCTTGCAAATTATGCAATTCCAACCACTCAATGATGATGTGCGTAAAATTTAGAGAACTATCCGTCCTCGATCGGAATAAGTTCGTCAAAGAAGGATTGTCGAAGTAATTTCACTTGCGTGTAATGCCAAAAAACGACACCACTCTCTTCTCCATTGCCCACCAAAAGCTCAAGGGTCGAGTAATCCGTAACCTCAAAGGAATACAGTCACGGCTCAAGTGACACTCCACCAAGAGAGGCCATGTACCTCTCAACAGGCCGCCTCGATAAATCCGTCATATACTCCACAAAGTAATGATGAAAGGGTACTTTCCCATTTCGCAAGCAGTAGAGAAAGAACATTACTTCCTACAGCAAACATCCCAATCTCTCACAAAGGAGAAACAGTGCACGTTCGCGCTCTCATAGACCAAGGATCCCAAAAGACTTTTGTAACCTCTCGTGTACAAACCCAACTTGGTCTACCCACAACTAAGATAAATTATGAAACTTTAGGAATGGGTGGACGAACAGTCCAGAATGCAAACAAAATATGTTCACTCACGATTTGTTCGTCAGGTCTTAAAATAAAAATTGCAACTCACGCAATAATACACCCCAATTGACTCACTTTTTACCATCATTCAAGGTGACATATACTGAACTCCAATAATACACTTCACTCCCTCTAGCAGATTCCAGCTGCTTCGTACCCGCCAAGATAGATATGGTGATAGGTAGCGACATTCTCCCCAAAATATTACTCCCAGGCCTCAAAAGCAATGTCGACGGAAGTTTAATAGCTCAAAACTCTTTCTTTGGGTGAATATAAAGTGGTCCGATAGCGGAAAAAATAGCGACATTTTCGACCCAGGTATTCGAAAGCTCAGCCGAATGCCTTGGAGATCTACTCAAAAGATTTTGGGAACAAGATAAGGTCCTCTCGGCTCCCATTCACCCCGCCGACAATGCGTTTTGCGAGGAGCTTTACCAAAACACCACGATTCGAGAAGATGGTCGATATGATGTAAAGCTGCCGTTCAAGTCCACGTTTCCCGACAATAGGACACTCCAGGCCTGCAGCTCAGCAACAGTACCTCAACATCAAGAAAAGTATTGAAAAGAAAGCAGATCTAAAAAACACCTCCTCGAAGGTATTGGAAGAATATTTAACTCTGGACCACATGGAACCCACAAATCCCCGAGAAATCGTACGTGATGACAAATATTTCTCACCCAGGCCTCTTACTCAATGCCGTACTGCATACGGGTCCTTCTCTCCAAATTGACCTTATGCTTATAATCCTCAAATGGCGATTACATAAGTACGTCTTCAATGGCGATATTGAAAAAATGTATCGTCAAATATACGTTCACAAGGAAGTTCAGAACTTCCAGCGAATCCTATTCCGAAAATCACCCGAAAGTCCGATTGAAGACTTTAAACTAAAAACAGTTACATTCGGCGTTAACTGTGCTCCCTATTTGGCCTTAAGAACTCTCCACCAATTGGCCAAAGACTCCCAAAAAGAATTCCCGCGAATATCCGAAATGCTAGTCAATGAAACATATGTTGACGATATTCTCTAACCCAAGTAGTCGAGGTTTTGAAGTCAGCAGGATTTCTGCTGAAAGAGATAACAGCAAATCACAAATCACTGCTCAGATTTTCTCCAATTCCATGATACTAGCTCCACAAAATAAAATGGAATGCTCTCACAGATACGTTTCCTTATTCAGTAGCGCCCCTTCCTGACGCAAACACTACCACGAAACGACAGATACTCTCCTCTGTCGCGAAACTTTTCGACCCGGTAGGATGGCTATCGCTTATCGCGAAAACTCTGCTCCAACAGCTCTGGATGAAACGGACAGACTGGGACGAAAATGTCAAAACAACCTCTCTCGTAAAATGGAACACATTTCGGAAAAACCTCTTCGCCATTACAGAAATAAAGATACCCAACGGGACAATTTAACCCGCACTGCTCAATACAGTTGCATGGATTTTCCTATTCCTCTGAAAAGGCCTTCTGCGCATGCGTATAAGGGTTCAACATGGCGAAACTGCCGCGTCGCATTTTCTCGCAGCAAAGAGCAAGGTGGCTCCATTACAAACCGTGCCTCTACCAAGATTGGAGCTCTGCGGCGCAGCTCTTCTCTCAAAGTTGGTAAAACAGATACGATCCCAACTGGATCTACCATCGCATGAGCTCCATCTGTGAACTGATTCATCTATTGTGTTAGCCTGGCTGGCGAAGCCTTCATGGATGTGGAAAACATATGTAGCGAATAGAACTTCCCAAATTCTCCAAAACGTCAACAACGCTACATGGAGACATGTCTGCAGTGCGGATAATCCTGCCGACCTAGGCACGCGAGGAACAAAACCCCAAGACCTCGTAGACTGCTCGCTATGGTGGAATGGCTAACGAATCCTCCCGCACTCTGGCCCAAAGCCAAGCTGAACCACCCATCTCCTTCAGAAATGAAACATATAGAGACGTTTCACACTATGGAAAGCACAACATTCTAGAGCGTTTCTCCTCATTTTCTCGAGCTCTCAGAGTTATGGCATTCATGTTCAGGTTTGTCCGCAAACCAAGAAAATGCCAGTTCCGTCTACTCTCATTCTAACCCATAACGAAATAAATCAGGCGAAAATCTGTCTCATACTAAACGCTCAACATAAATATTACGAGAAACGATAATAACTTTAAAAGAGAACAATCCGATCAGCAAATAGATTATTTGCTTCCTCTAAATCCATTTTTGGACAAGTCCGGCCTATTGCGCGTGAACGGACGTCTCACTTATGCCGCTCTGAGCTTCAACGAGCGGCACCCCATTATTATCCCTGATAAATCCAAATTATCTTCTTTTTTTCTTGATTTCCTACACTCAACTCTACTACACGCCGAAAAACAACTAATTATTCGCATGGTGCAACAAGAGGATTATATCCCCCGCCTCAAACAAAATATCAAGACATGCATCTTTCACTGTAAAACTTGGACCATCTATAAACACAAAATGAAGTCGCAAATAATGGCTGCTCTGCCCCCGAACGCGCTTCGTATTATCTTCCATTTCAAACCACTGGAGTGGATTTTGCTGGTACATTCCTTGTAAAAACATCCACTCTCAGTAGAGCATCGCATTCCAAAGCATATGTATGCGTCTTCGTGTGTTTCTCAACAAAGGCTATCCGCCTTGAAGCCTGCTCTGCTTTGACTACCGAAGCATTCAAAGCTGCCTTTGCACGATTCGTGGGACGCCGAGGTATTCCAAGTAAAATCATGTCAGATAATGGAAAAACCTTTGTAGGTGCCCAACGAAGTTTCCAAAATGAATGGTCCTCTTTCCTTGAGGAAATCTCGCAAGATATTGCCAACAAATATGGTATCTAAGGCCTCTCATGGCAATTCATTCCGCCGTACGCTCCTCATATGGGCGGATTGTGGGAAGCAGCCTTAAAGAGTTTTAAAACTCATTTCCCCAAGGCTGCTGGAAACCACAAATATACGTACGAAGAGTTTAACACACTCCTGATTCGCATAGAAGCGGTGTTGAACTCTTTTTTTTCTCTTTCTTCAGCATCACAAGATCCCGCCGAAGACTTGCAAGCGCTAACAACAGGCCACTTTCTGCGGAGTGCTCCGCTGCTTTCCATACCAGAACCGAATTCTGAGGACCTCTCTCTCATAAACAAGTGGCAAAAACTTAAAACACGTCCATCACCAATTTGCTATTCGCTGGAAAAATGAGTACTTGCAATAACTCCAAAAGCACCACAAATGGAAGACTTAGGAAGTCAACCTTAGCGAAGGTGACTTAGTCGTTATCAAAGACGATATTTTACCTCCCAATGACTGGCGCCTAGAACGCGTCATCAAACTTCACTCCCACCCAGATAACAATATCCGCGTCGTAAACATCCGCACCCAATGCGGAATCGTCACACGGAACATAACAAAACTCTGTTTATTGCCACCTCTGTAGTGTAAACTTGAATACTCATCCACTAGTTCCCTCAATATTATATCTCATATGACGCATTCCCATCTATGCCCGTAAGCATTGCTAAGTATGTCATTCGTATATGTATTTTCATATCACAAGATTACAGTAAATGTCGGCTTTGCTGCCGCAAACATTCTCTGTGGTATTGCCGTGCATTCCTTGCGATGACGCCGGACGAGCGATACGAGTCGGCGCGGGTGCACCGCTACTGTATTAACTGCGTCGCCACATCCCATGTAACAGGCGCTTGTAACTCTCACGACTGTTGCCGCCGATGGGGATTGGCACACCACACCCTGATCCACCGCAAATCTGCCGCTCCACCGCAGCGAAAACAACGAGCCATCCGCAAACTAAAACCACAACCAATGCCGAAGCGAAGTGAAGGAGGACCTAATAGGACTAGTCCCACATTCCAACGCCGCGTCCGAGGGTTGCTTGATAAGGCAAAAAAAAAAACCTTGGAAGAACTCGAGACTTGGTGCAGATCACGTCGCCGCAGGCCCGCCGCCATGTTGAAGACATCGATGCGAATTTAACCGTATTTTCCAAATCCCTTGAGGTGTAAATCGTGTCAACTTCTAAGGCATACTATTAAGAGATGCAACAACAAAACTGCTTGTGTCACTTGTAACTTTCCTCCCCACGGCTCAGAGCAATGGTTACGCACTTTATAAGCTAACTGTGCCGGTGAGCATCCAGCTTCTTCGAAGACGTGCCCAAGGTACAGTCAAACTAGACAATTACTCAAAATCAAAACCGAGAATAAATATTCAAAGCGGGAAGCTATCAAGTTGCACAAAGCACAAATACCCTCTCTCCCAACGATCCACAAATCAACTAAACAACAACTCAACAGTCCAACCAAATCGATTATGAGCATATTATGCCCACTGCTGACAATGAAGAATTTTAATATTTTCTTCTTTGTCGGGCTTTAAAGGGCATCTTCAACAACTACACTGAACTTGAAATTCTCATTAAAGACATTTTACCACATTTCATTGCATTACAGGAAACTCATCTCGCTGTAAGTAAAGATACTTTTGTATCAAATAAGTATGTTAGTTATTTCCTAAATTTAGTAAGAAAAGACACTCCATATAAATGCCTACAAATCCATTCAAATATCGTCTCATTAGCCATTCAGCCCCAACAAAGCTTGACGCTAGGTGAACCAGACACATCTTAATTTCAGTACCCAAACCCGTTATCTTGGTTGGAGATTTTAATTCGTGGTCCCCATTGTGGGGCTCCCCATTAACCAACCAAAGAAGCTTGGTTTTGGAAAACTTAGTTCTTACAGAGAATTTAACATGGTTCCCCAACCCACTTTTCGCCCCGTAACTCCTTCACGCACGTCGACGTCTCTATTTATTCCACCAGCATCGCCCCAAAAGTCAATAGCCGAACTCCCGACAGCTGTAATTACCACTATTCAATAGTCACTGAACTAGCCACACCATCCTTTAAAAAGCGCCTTTCTAAACCAAAGTTTTGACAGGAATAGCAGACTGGGCTAAATTTACCCAAAAGACGATATTTTTCTGTGATGAATTTTCTGTATCTCAAAACATTAACAAAGAGGCTTCTAACATCACCAAATTAATACGGTCGGCGGCACATCTTTCTATTCCGCAAACTACCTACAAACCTTACAAAAAAATAGTTCCGTACTGGTCAAGTGAACTAGGCATCTTAAGAAATTTAAAACATCATAACTGGAGAGAATACAAAAGAACTAGAACGGAGGCTAACCTGATTTTATACAAGAAAGCAAATGCTGTTTTCCGCAAAAAATCTAAACAATCAAAGAGAATGAGCTTCGAAAAACTTACCGCAGAAATAAATCCATTCTAAAAAGTCAAATGCCCAAAACCGAATAAATTCAATCAATTGCCCAACAGGTGCAGTATTTGACCCCATGGTGATAGTTGAACATTTTGCCTTCAGCTGGTGAATGTATTCTAGCGACTCAAACTTAAGTTCTGTTTTTATTGCAAAGAAAAATTAAACGCTATGTAGCAATTATAACCAGCCAAACTCACCAGCGAGTATAATAGAATCCGAGATCACTTATTCGGAATACGAAAGCACAATTTCTTCACTGACAGGGCAAACTCCCGGCTCAGATAGAATTTCCTACGATATGTTGAAAAATTTGCCTTCACAATACAATAAAATTGTATTCACTGGAATTTATCCTCAGTCAGCTCCTAACCCATCCTCAGAAGCTGCAGATTGTATACCGATTTCCCTCATTTGCTGTATGAGTAAGCTTTTTTTTTTTTTTTTTATGTTGGAATCAGACACGAAACAACGCGTGCAGTAAACAGCACTTAGACTACATGCCGTCAATTGTACTGTTTTCATGTTCCTGTTAATCTGTTTTAAATCTGCAGGATTTACAAATAAATCTTAGCAGATTTTGGGGTGTCAAAGAGCTCAGGTGTTCGTCTCTCAAGACGTCGCGACCAAATGCCTCATACCAAGCCCTTGCAAAGGCGGAGCAGAAGCACAGAAAGTGTTCCGCCGTCTCTTCCTCTTTAAAACAGGGTGGGCATATGGAGTTGTCATGTACGCCTATCATTGTCAGGTGTCTATGCCACGTGAAGTAACCGGTCAACAGTCCAACAACTTGCCTGCTGTCTCGCCTGTTAACGAGAGCAAATGTTTTGATAGTCCTTCTGAGATTGAAGACAACATGAGTTTTGCCCATCTGCAACCTCTCGATGCCTCCCAGTCATTGCTGAGAGAATTATTATTATGGCCGAAGGTGGGAGTGCTATAGCTGGCTGCGGGCCGAGGAACACCTGCTCTGAGCCAATTCTGGCCAAATGGTCAAATGTCTCATTACCAGGTACTCCTGAGTGACCAGGCACCCAGAGTAAAGCAAGTTCATTATGTTTACCAACATAGTTCAGTCGGGACTTGCATTGCCGAACTAGTTTGGAAGTAGTTAGAGGGCTGACCAATGCCTTGAGTGCAGCTTGGCTGTCACTGCAGACCCGTATACTCCTCCCCCTCCACCTATTTTCCACCACGTAGTCCATGGCCTTGAGAATTGCAAATACCTCGGTGTGGAAGACCGAGGCATAATTCCCAAGAGAAAAGTGAAGCTTATCTTAATTATCTTCTATAAAAACTTCAGATCCTGACCCACAGTCAGTTTTGGAGCCATCAGTAAGGATTTCACAACGTGTAAGACCGGGCTCAGTGTTGGCATTAAACCAGCATTCAGCCTCAGGGAACTCAACGTTATAGAGTCTCATCAGCAAAGGAAACGGTGCCGTACTATCCCGTGGCATTGAAAAGACGCAAGTGTCCATAGCTCTGCCGCCAGCAATTTCCGCCTCGACCCACTCCGTTTTATACCAACATCCGTTTCTTTTAAGTCTGCAGGTGGCCTTTACGGCCTCCGCATGTATGAATATACAAAGTGATGGTAAGTGCAGCAATGCGTCAAGAGCAGCCAGGTGTTGTAGAGAATGGATCTGTACAGCACACTGCGATTGTTCTCTGAAGTTCAGACCGCAGGTCTCCCACGCTATTAACTAAGATCTGCTCCACCATACCAGTGAAGCATAGCTGATTATGGGTCTGATCATAGAAGTACATATCCAGAGGATACTCTTTGGTGATAGACGTTTTGCCGAAGGCTGCCAATGCTTTAGAGGTCTTGTGTACAACGTGAGATTTCCACGACAGTTTTGCATCCAGAATTACTCATAGGTACTTCACTTCGGGAGAAGTCTGAATTGTGACTCCCTTAAGTGTGAGGGGAATGAGGCCATCCAACCTTCTCCGCTTAGGGCAGATCACAACACTAGTTTTGGTTGGGTTTGCGGATAGTCCATTATCGTCACAGCAAGTGTCAGTAGACAGGCAACATCGTCCGTATAGGCCTGAGCGTAGATATTCGAGTCGTCAAGAGTGACACTCCTTCCGCCTGAATCCTGATATTCCGCTGCGCCAGCATTGAACGAGTCCAATTTACCAGCGAAGGATCTACACCATGCCGTAGAGCAGCAGTGCACATGCCATCGAAGGTGGCATTGTCAAAAGCACCCTCAATGTCTATAAAGATGCCTAAGGCGAACTGTTTCTTATCGACGATCTCGCCAACTCTGGCAACCAGATTTTGCAAAGCCTTCTCACAAGATTTTCCCGCCTGATAGGCATGTTGATGCAAAGGCAGAGGATGTGATGACAGCGCCTTCCTACGAATGCGTAGCTCTACTAATCTTTCCAGACATTTTAGCATAAATGATGTCATGCTAATAGGTCTGTAGCTTCTGGGGCTAGCGTAGTCGTCCTTGCCATCCTTTGGTATAAAGGCGACATTTAGCAGCCTCCAAGATTGTGGTACATAAGCAAGTACGAGCGACGCTGTGAAAATATTTTTCAAGGTCGCCAACAGGAGCTCGACACCTTCTTTTAGTACAATAGGTGAGATGTCATCCGGACCAGGCATTTGAAACTGGCAAAGGAGTAAGCTACTAGAAAAAATTGTGTCTAAACGAATCCTGTGGTACATCTCCAAAAATCGTTTAATAAGTCCACATCAGTTTGCATTCAAGGAAGGGCAAGGAACTTCCGACGCCCTCCTACTTTTTGAAATCTTCGTTTAATGTGGTTTGTTGTGCCGAAACCATATATCTACGCTCAGTTTAGATTTCGAGAATTCTTTCGCTCGGGTCGGAACCCACATAGTTTTGCGACAGTTATTTTCTATTGCTTTCGATGAAATAAGCCATATTATACAAAAACATTTCGCATATTATCTATGCAGATGATGTTTTACTCTTTTCGAAAATAAGTAACTTAAACACTGTCAAAAATAAATTTTTAAATTTACTAACCGATATTTCTAACTGGAAAATGTACTTCACCGACGGCTCCAAGTCTAAAGACAACACGTCATTCGCTGTAGTTCAAGCCGATGGTGAAACAGTAATTGCAGGACACCTTCCAAACTACTGTTCAGTGTATACGGCGGAAGCAATATACAACGCAATAATATCAGCCTTAGAATCTAACGATACGACTATAATGTGCACAGACAGCATGTCCACTATTCTCGGCATCATGAATATCGCCAACAAGTCATCTCTAACATCTGAAATACGTTGCAATCTAATAGAAAACCGCAACAAAATCAAAATTATGTGGGTTCCTGGCCACGCTGGTATTAAAGAAAACGAGCTTGCTGATCAGAAGGCAAAATCTGTTGCAACAGAACCATTATTTACCTTCAACTATATGGAGAGTAAAGATGTGTTATTACTTATAAACAACCGTCTGAAAGACCAGAGAATAGCGGCATGGACTAGAGTGCAACACCATTACTCTAATCTCAGTTTAACTGGCACTAAACCACACTTTCCGTCTACTTGTCGGACGAACGACCTTATTGCGAATACTGCACCTCTCCATCTCTTACAGTTAAAAAAAATTTGGATAAGTGTCCAAACTTTAGTGCAACTAGAAACATAATGTCCGGCGACCAACTCATTTCGGAAATGCTCAAGGACCCTTCTCAGGAAAACAGGCCTTAGAAAGCTTATTTAATATTTTTATTTAAGTTATCTGTGTTTTATTTATTTTCTTTACTAACATCCATTAGTTTATATTTGAAGTATTGATAGTAATGCCTCTTACTTTCCCACGCAGCTACATAGTGCTCCACTTTTGCAAAATAATAATTGTATTATTGTATTATTAATTTTCATTTAATAAAATAAAAAAAAACACGTTTGTAATTATACTACCGACTTAACGTTTCTACATACTTACATGTACGGAAAATATCTATCTATTTACATACATACATATATACTAAGCAAAATATGCAAAACAGTCTGTGAATTTATGAACTCTGTATTAATATTCCCTTTAATGCGCAAAAATATGTCTATACAAAGAACTTTTTGGCTGTAAGGAATAGTTGTCCGTGAATTAATGAAATCAGTTTTAATACTACGAAATTACACAAAACCTTTAATAACGAATTGTGATACAAATTTTATATAATATTTTATCAAATCTATATTTTTTCTTTTCCAAATTTCTCTTCGCAACGTGAATTTGTTTTAGAACGTTCCTTTTTTTTTAGTCGTTTCGCTCTCTTCTTCGCTGTCTTTTCTTCTGCGATCCGTCGATTTCGTTCAAGTTTTTCTTGGAATTCTTTGTCTTGTTGTTCTTTAATACTCATTGCTTGTATACCTTTTTGTCGAGAATATTCCTTTCTTCGTAAATGCCGATAAACATGAAATTCGCCAGAGCCTGCACCTGCACTAGATCCCATAACATTGCGCACAAAGTTCGGTACTGTTTGATTATAATCCTTTTCCTTGTGAAGTACAGGCAACATAACCGGTTTATTCTATCAATGACAATAAAAAGATATATGTACATACATACAATTTATTTATTATTTATTCTCTAAATTTCTTTCGATGCAATTTTGGCGGGGTGTCCTAAACTAAATCGACTTAAGCTATGTCGCAACAGCAAGCAAAGTTGTACCATTGTAAATATAAGGCATTTAAAAGACAATATCCAATGTCTAGAATAAAGCTGAGATGTAGAGAAAATATCTTATAAGGTGGTAATATAATCGGAAAACAGTTTACTTTTGGAAATACGTGATAAATTTTATGAATTTTGCTGTTCTATGCGCAATATGTTCACCCTTATCGGGAGTTTCATTTTCGCCCGAAATAGTTTTTTTTTACCGTTCGCTTATTATAAATTTCGTCCGAAAGTTTTCCGCTTTCGAACATTGTTTCCCCTTATCGGCAAAGTTATTTCGAGCGGAAATAGTTGGCGGATTAATAGAATTTCTGCACTATTTTTGAGGTGAAAAATATACACAGATTCAAAATGTAAGTCATACTATTTAAATTTTTGTACATATAATAGCCCGTTTTAGGAACAAAACAATTAACAAAGTTCAAAGAGAGATACTTTTAGGTAGGCTGCAGGAAAAGCCGGATATTGCAAGAGCATTTGTCAAAGAAAACAAGAAAAATTTAGCTGAATTATGAAAACAACTAAGGATGGAGCCAAGACAGTTACCTACACCTTATGCGAAAAATCGCAGGCACGCTAAGCTTCCTGACTGTCGGAATAGCAAATTTTAGGCGTGTTGGTGGTATTGAAGAGGTTAGCAGATTTAGTAAATATATAAGGATTACTTACTGACTGCCATATTTCAAAGATCTGGAAAATTCCTAAACTTTGTCATATAACTATTTAATTTGAATTATTTTATATTTTTATACTTTAATTATTCACATTTCAAAGTTGTAATTTCCATGTTCGAATTTTCGAAGCGAAATTTATTGCGGGTGAAACTTGCAATAGGCGTATTCAATCCGGGTGAATAAATAAATTGCGAGTGAATTTTTTTCGGGCGAAACTCCCGATAAGGGTGATTATGATTTTTGCTTGTAAGTAAACATAAGAAGTGTATAATATGATTTTGAATTTTATTTCAATATAATGCTAATATGGTATGTCAGACGATGTATGTTCCAATTTCCTTATTATCTTGTTTCCGTGAATGTGATGCCACAAGCTCTCTCCTTCGCCGTGGCTCTTGCGGTGCAACACAATACAAGTATTCATGGTGACCAAATGCAAAATATATTTGTTCACTAAAAAGCACGAATCAGTTGTAAACATTTTTTTGTTTACGTATATTATATGAAAACAAAGTTTTACAATTAAGATAATTAAAAAAATCTAATTATTTAATCTACTGAGGTTACCTGCTAAATCTGCTTGTGACCACCATATTATAAATGATAATAAAAATAGGAAAACCACCAAATATTTTACGACGAGAATGTGGCGAGCTTGCTCCGATCGAAACCAGTCTAAAAGCGGGCGTAGATTCAGGATCGGGGATCGCCGGCGAACCGGTGGAGTATCCACTGCAGCTGCTTCGAAAGCAAAGCGTGGAGTATATACCTCAGCGTGAAGAGTCGCTTCTTGCAGCATCGATTACCGTGGCCATATCTATGCATCAAAAGGACTGGCGCCCTACTGAACATAAGGTTGGACACAGCAGCAAGGGGGAGAGGACCCAAAGGGCACTGTGGTCGCTGGCGTTGCTGATATTCCTGCGGCAACTTTTGTCCTGGAAAATGCGACAGAGCCAGCCTGTTGGCACATGTGTTCAACACCAAGGAGGTCCTAGCCGAACTGAATCTGACGAGGCTTGAGCTCGACAGAAGAAGCGAGGACGACTTACGGTTCTCGGATCTGGCCGCTTCCGCAGTTATGGCAAGGACGACCTGGGTGTTTTACTGATCCCTTTGTTTGCGCTGTTGTGCCGGCCTTGTTCTGGCATGCTGTGTGAGATTCTGTGAGCAACGTTCTATTGGCAGTTACAGCACAGTTTTGCCTAGTATATTATATTTGAATTTTCATTTAAATTTATTTTCAATTGTTCAATTATTTTATTGTGTTGTTTCGTTTTGATTGTAGACCGCGCGTACAAGGCAGTGACCGAAAATAACTGTTTTGTAAAAAATTGTAAACCAAAAAATCATAATGAGAAGGCCGTCGCACACACAGCAGAAAAATATCATCAAAAGACTTTTATTCCTGGTTAAATGGCTTTGCAAATCTGCTAGAAACACGAGAGTTCAAATTGAGCTGCGGAGTCGTTCGAACGTCGATTAGTCAGTGTCAGTGAGAAAAAAAAAGCAAAATCCAGTCCATAAAAACAAGAAAAATGAGTGATAAAGACAATAGTAACAATCCGTTTGGATTATTAGAAAAATACCCAGATAATAATCGAAAAACTATAACAAACGCTAATTCAAAAGTCTATCAAGACGTACGTTTTGATGCTAATAATTCACAACTGAGTGATACTCAAGGTGACCCTAAATATCAATCAACTAAAAACAAACATATTGAAAGTGACAATATATATGCCAAAAAGAGTGCAAAAACACATAGTTTAACAAAGCGACGTAAAGAACAAATAAACGATCAAGACACTGAAGAAAGTGCTGAGGATATAGAGAGTAAGCGGTCAATGACTGCCTTACTTCAATCGTTAACTGGCCAAATATCTGAACTTAAGAGTGTCATAGCGCAACTAAATCATGAAAAAGCTGTTCTCAAAGAAGAGAATGCTCTTCTTAAAAATATCAATACAGAAAATTTAAACCAACAATTGCATGATGAACCAATATATGAGACGTGTTACAAAAATATGGAAATGGAACACAACTTTCCCTCTCTTCTCACTGTTGAGAGACAAACTTCTACTCAAGGGAAGCCAATCACAACAACAACTAACAATAAGACGACAAAAACTACAAAAACTATACACGGAATGAAAAAGAAGAAACTAAATCCACCTGTATTCGTATGTTACAATATAAACCAAAAAGAAATAACAAATAAGTTGCAGAGTATACTGAAACACAAAAACTTCGCATTCGATATTATATCATAGAAGATTACAAAAAAATTAAGGAGTTTCTTATAAGTGGTAATGTGAAATTGTATACCTTCACACCAAATGAAGAGAAACCTTTTTCAATTATTATTAAAAAGCTTTCGGAGGTATATGAGAAAGAAGAAATTGTTGAATATCTAAATGATCTCAACCTTGATATTACAATTATAAAATTAACTAAATTCAGAAATGATAATTGGTTAATACAGCTTAGCCCTAATTCAAAACTATCAGACTTTTATAATGTTAAGTATATTCTTAACCGTAAGGTATGTTTTGAAAAATTAAAGCCAGTGGTACCCTCACAATGTAAAAATTGCCAACGCTACACCCATGTAGCAAGCAATTGTTATTTACCGTATCGTTGCGTCAAGTGTGTTAATAACCATGGTTCAGGTGAATGTAAAATTCCGCCGAAAGATGAAAATCAGAAAGAATACGTTTATACCGATAGTGAAACAGGACAATTAGTTAAAAGAATAGGTATACCAGTAAGTTGTGTAAACTGTAATACAGAAGGTCATACTGCAAACTTCCTAATGTGTCAAAAAAGATTAGAAATAGTAAAACGTATAAATGAGCGTAATAACTTGAAAAACAATACAGTCCCCACAAATACAATGACATCAACTTTTACAGCAGGTGAATCGACTCCTTCGTATGCGTCAGTTATGCGTGGTAAGGAAAACAAAATACAATTTTCAACAAGAGGAAAGAAGACGGCGAAATTATCTGAATCAAAACCTTTTAATAGTGTACATAGTGAATGTATTAGATTGTTTGGTAGTAACATACCAGACTGCATGAAAAAAATTTTAAGTTTTTCAAAAACCTACAAGCAATTAAGAAATGATGATGAAAAATCAATTGCCCTTTTCGGGCTACTAACAGAATTGCGTCTTAGTCATGAATAGTAAAAAACTCAAATGTATTTTTTTAAATGTGAATTCATTAATATCCAAGCATAAGCGACATTTTTTTAATATATTTTTGAAAAAACAAAAAACAGATCTAGTATTAATAGCTGAACATCGTCTAAGCGAAAGGCACCAAGTTAACTTTAAAGGTTACAACTTTATCACCTCCACTGCTATATGTCTAAAAGAACAATACAAATATGAAATCCTTAACATTGGACATACTAACTATTTAGAGAAAATAGCACTAAAAATCTTCCTCACAAATGGTGAAGAAATAACATTTGTTTCTCTATATAATCGTCCCACGGACAAACTTCAGCTAAATGACTTGAACTTAGTCTTGAACTCCATTAATACTCATAAAATAGTAATGGGAGGAGATTTAAACGCTCGCCATCCTAATTGGGGAGACTCTTATACAAACTCGAATAGTCGTATACTTAATAACTGGCTGCAGGAATGTCCCCCACTAAGCTTAATACCAACAAAACTCCCTACTAGGGTATCTAAGCATACAGCATCATTCTTAGATATCTTCATAGTAACACCATTCGTTGGAATTAGTTTTGATGACGTAGGCGGATATTCGAATTATTTAAAAACACACCAGTTTGAATCAGACCATAATGCTGTAGAGCTGTATGTAATTTCCGATCATAATGTACTCAGTTGCCCGTTAACTGAATTTTACAATTATGATAAAATTGATGTTATACGCTTTAATAACGTCTTGTACCATAATCTTAGCAAAAACTGGTTGCCGAATAATCGCAATGTCTCAAAAGAAGAAATTGACGCTTGTATTACAAAATTAAATTGCGCTATTGATACAACGCTAAACTCAGGTACTATACCGAAAGTAACAGTAAGAAACCGGGGTCTTATAAATCTTCCAAATGATATACTTGACCATATCTCAGAAAAGAAAAAATTGCGCCGAGCGTCATGGCGATGCGTCGATCCCCAGCAGAAAAATACGATGATGTCCATTATCAAAAAAATTACTAAAATCATAAAAGATCGTATTCGTATACACGAAGAAAGGTATTGGTCGAACTACCTTGCTAACATGCGTTTAAATAATCACACATATCGAAAAATAAAAGGGCTATGCGGATTAAATAAACTTACCCAAATACCAGATTTAAAAATTGATCGAAATGACATTGACATTGCTACTCCTAATACCGCCAACGATAACCCGAACATTGTCATAACTGAAAATTTCTATAAGGTCAACGCATTAGCTTACTCATTTGAGCAAATACAAGCTCAGAATCAAAATCTTGGGGAGGAAGATTTCACAACTTTTATTAAAAGCTCTGTTGAAGAAGTAAATGGCAGAAGTGACCCGATTGTATATTTTAATAACGCTATCACTGCCGATGGTGAGACTTGCGAAATCGACACCCAGAGCGCTAATCTCAGTCGGAATACATTCACAAATGCTAAAAAAATCGGCAGTTTCATACGCTTTAAAAATGCCAAGAAAAAGAGTGGTGATGATGCCATCTCAAATTTTCTTTTAAAGAAAACAACTTTTTATTTTTGGAGGTTTTTAGCGATACTCTTTAATCATTCCTATAACAGAGGATATTATCCTAATAGATGGAAAACAGCAAAAGTCATCTGCGTACCAAAACTAAATGCTTGTCCTAACTCAGTACACAGTTACCGACCGATATCACTTCTTTCCAATATAGGCAAGTTGCTTGAAGAGTTTTTGCTAGAAAAAATCAAGCAACACATTGAAGAACAGAAGGTATTCAAAACTTATCAATTTGGCTTTCGCGAATCCCACTCAACAGTACATGCATTGACAATGTTGTCAGATTTCGTTTGTACTAACTTAAACCGTAGGCAAGCCACTATCTTAGCCAGTCTTGACCTAGAAAAGGCTTTCGATACCACTTGGATTGAAGGCATAATTTATAAAATGTATAGTAAATACAAATTTAACAAAAAACTGTGTAGAATGATATACAGCTATCTAAAAGATCGATCGTTCTATGTTAGTAATGATGGAGATAAAGGATATATGTGCAGGTGTGCCTCAAGGCTCGATACTGGGCCCCATTTTGTTCAATATATTTTTAGCGGATTTTCCTGATCCTCCTCATTATCTTACCACAACTACTTGTGAAATGCGAGTTCTAATCTATGCAGATGACATTCTCGTCCTAAGTTCTCATCCACGCATATCTAAAGCAAATGAATCTATAAACATGTACCTAAACGAACTGAATACATATGTACATTCAAAAATGGAAATTAAAAATAAATACTTCCAAATGTGAATGCACTATAGTTAAAGGCATACGAAAGAATCTATTTCCCAACGCTCGTAAGTTTGAACCTCAAATTAAATTGAATGGAATAAACCTAAATTTCAAAGATAACATAAAATATTTAGGAGTTATAGTAGACAGCAAATTCACTTTCAAAAAACACATAGATTTTGCTCTAGCAAAAGGAAAAAAAAATTTTCTTTCGCTATGCTAATCTACTTCGAAGAGTCGGGGGACTCTCCAGTAGTATAAAACTGAATATATATAAGCAAATAGTTAGACCAATAATAACATACGCCCACCCAATTTTGTTCAATATCTCGTCAAATCAATTGGAGAGATTACGTATCTTTGAACGTTATATTTTAAGACTATGTAGCGGAATTAACCGACAACGATTTAGTTTTGGTAGCTTTCGGAAAAGAGTCTCTAATAAGGTTTTATATGATAAATGTAAAGTATCACGAATAGACTATTTTTTACTTAAATCATCAATACGTTTTGTTGATAGAATGGTATATTTAGAAAACGAACTAGTCAAAGAATATTTAACAAAGCAAAGAGAAATATCTCTACCTCTTTCAGAACGATACTTATCACCGCTGTACTTAAAAATACTCAAAGATAATAATATGTTGCATAGAAGCAGCAAAGCAATTTATTACCACAGACGATTTAACACATATGACGTTAACCACGAAAATTTAGTGTATAGTACCGAACAGTATGTAGTCAGATAACTAGGTACATAATATATAGATTATAAGTATTTTAAATACAGTTATTTTTGTTAAGTACTATCTCCTTTTAGCCCCTTTTGGGAGATCGTTTAATCATTTAAAAGTTTGTTAAAGACATCGTAACTACCTAAAGAAAATGTAATATGGTTATATAACTAGTCAATTAAATTTTAAACTCCTAGATAAATACTTTGTATGTTAGGATAACACTAATTAACCGTAAGGAAAATAATTATAATATTAATGACTTTGGGCAATAAAATGAAATGAAATGAAATGCTAGAAACACACTGATGTACATTCGCACATATATTTAGCGATTGTCGAATTCGTTCCTGTATGGTGAAAAAGTCCGAGTTATTTTGTTATTGTCTCCCTTCTAGACACCATTATCTATGTTGGTCACGCAAGCTCAGTTGATGAAATCCTGACTAATACCGATTTAGCTTTGAACGCAATACCTTATAAAGGATTGCGTTAACTCACACATGGCCACCCTCTTACAAAGATTAACATGTGATCATTCAGGTAATTGCGCATACGAGTATAGATAAGAACTCTGAGCTGGGGCCCTTCAGAAAAAAATGGGTTCAACCACAATTTAGAAAATACAGAGGTTGCGCCTTCCGCAAACCGCTATTCGCTATCAGCACATTTGACAGAATCATCTGTGTATGCTACGTCACAAACGCCGTTGGTTTTGTTTTTATGTTTGTAAGCATACAATTGTTTGTGCTTAAATTCAATAAAGTAATTTTATTTAAAATAAAGTTATTAAACATGAAGTGCGCAGTGTTAAGTGTTAAAGCGCAAAGTCTATCAATGATACGGGGCTATAAAATTTGTTAAAAATTATGTGAAGGTGTAGCTGCAAACTTCGTTGCTATTTAAGCTTCTTTCCAATGGTCCTCGCAGTGTTTTTTAAAGGTCTGTAACTAAAGACAAAGCATAAATGAAGTTATTTAAATATAAATATGGTGCATAACGTGCCAAAATTAAAAAAAAACTTTTAAATTTACAAATCTTAGCAGAACCTAACTTCGCATTTTTGTTTGCAATTTCTTCCGATTCTCAGTCAATCCATGTTCGTGACGTTGCACGCATTTTGCCTACCATCATTCTTGGGTTCAATAAACAATATATTACAAATGTTAATAAAAGCATGAGCAATGTGAACAAGGTGTTTACTGCTTCAAATTCGACCGAAACGGCGATCGGGTGGAAACCGCCAAGAAGAGTATCGAAGTATTCAAGAAAAATGCTAGGTTTGCGCACTCACCCCCGCAAACTTCCTCGGGGAAAGCACTATTCTTTGAGGACTCTCAGAATGCAAAAGAGATCATCCCACTCACGACCCACACGTTCGCGAAAACCGACAAAGGAAAAAGCGTATTTAGCAAACTTGGCGATGAGGTAATATACCGGACGATTCACCAAGCCGTAAGGGACACTGCATAAGATCTATTATCGCAGACGGTGAGACATACTAAAGGAGACATACCCATTATTAGTGATTCTTATAAGCGCAAAGATTATGGAGCATGGGCCAGCGACAAGAAAAACAGCACAGCTGTCTGGCTTTGCGGTGCATACGCATTCCAGGAGACGTTTAGCGATAGTGATGTTCTGAATGGACACTTTTATGTACTGATCGATACTCGATACCGATATAAAATGAATCCACTACTGTCGATACTCGGTACCAAAACGTCTAAATCAGTTCAGATTAATGTGATAAATGTAGAGAAATTTTGCGGAAAGGGGGCTTCTCTAAAACTTCTTACAAATGTCAAAATAAACCTTACATTCACTTGTTAAAAAAATATACCCATCCAGAATTTAAATCAAAAAGGATGTTTTATATACCTACAATTATATAAAATGTATCTATGTATATAAATTCAATGTTTTTCTTTTATACATTTATAAGAATAAAATGCATATTTTAGTACATATTCTATGTTTGTTTTTCATTAGACTTTTCTTAAAACTTATAATGCAAAGATATTATTTTAAGATCAAATAACTATAAGGCATGCATAGAGATCTTTATCATTGCTATGGACAAAACTCAATTTTCGTTTAAAAAATGACTTTCTCCACATCATTTAGATATAAGCGGTTTCTTCGATAAGTGAATATTAGCCCCGCTATTGAAAAAGTACGTTCGCTTCACTGACGACGCCAAAATGCAAAGAAATTCCTTTGCAACCTCTTCCAATCTGGGATAGAAGACCCATTTTTATGTTTACAGTTTTAGTGGATCTGAAAAAAAGCTTTTAATTTTACGCCATTTCCACCGTTAATGTGTAATGTTCAAACGTTAATGTTTTTTGAAGAGGTAGAGTTACAATAGCTATTAATAATAACAATATTCTGGCGCTTACACTACATAGCTCAGTGTATCCAGGGGGGACCTTATGTATTTTATGAGAAGCTTTTTCATAGCTGAAATACCCTCAAAAGTGTGCCTTTGCCTGCCGAAGGGTGACCGCTATTAGAAAAAAACTTGCCTTTGATTTAGGCAGAATTATTCCTTAACGGTGTTATCCTCCAACCTGGACCTAAATTTTTTGCATTTAAAATCTGGAGTTGAGAAATACTGCTGCGCCTCAACACTAGTTGGTTGGATTGGCGACAAAAAGTTATATGATCTCTGGAGGACATAGCCTTTATCGCCTCATAACAAAAACTATCAATTGTTTTTACTAAGCCTTCTGATAAATTGTATGCCTTTCGATTACTTAACAATTACGAGCTGATCGTTTAAACTTGATGCAATTTATCTTGGAAACAATTGTAAACATAAACATACCACACACACACATGTACACCATATCATATGTCATATTAAATGCGGAGAAGATGGCCATGCATCGAGGATGTGCACAAATCCTATAAAATGCTTATTGCGCGAAGATAGGAGAAATACGCACTGACCACTCTAGTGGTGGCATTAAATGCCCAACATATAAAAAAGCGATGCAGAAATTAAAACCACTATGAGATTATTGCTGCTAAATCTTAACCACTGCGAAAACGCGCAAGACTTTCTGTCACAAAGAGATATCGACTTAAAGGCCGACGTAGCACTACTGAGCGAGCCGTACAAGAGAAAGTCGGCCAATCGGACTCAGGGTTCTTGCCTTTGATTTAGGCAGAAGGCCGCAATATGGTCTTTTTTTTTACTTTTTATTATTTATTGGATCTCTGTTTTCTTAAAAGAATAACAATAAGTTTTACAAATCTTAGCCTTAACACATTAGTTATAAATTAACTATTTACTATGGCCCTAAATACTCAAAGCTGGGCTTGTAGGTCGTTGCGCTGGAGACGGATACGGCTGCTTAGTCGTAAAAGCGATCTGGCAAGTTGATTTGGGTGCGCGGATAACTTGGTCTGATATTTTGCTCTCTGTTGCTCTAATTCATCTTTTACAGGATTTATATTTAGATCTCTTTGGATGTTGTCATTCCGAATGTACCATGGGGCCCCAGTAATGGTTCTAAGGATCTTTGATTGCGCTCTCTGTATAACATCAACGTTGCTCCTGCAGGCGTTTCCCCAAAGCTCGGAACCATATTTCCAAATTGGTTTTAAGAATGAGCTGTGTAGCAGAACTTTGTATTCCAGAAAAAGGGGAGAACGGGCATTTATTAGCCAATGCAGATTACTGGCTTTTATTTTCATTGGGTTTTTTTAGCTTCGATGTGCCTGCGCCAGGTGAGGCGCCTGTCAAGGTGGACGCCAAGGTATGTAACTTCATTCACTTGAGGAATGATTGTGTTATTTAGGGTCAATGCGGGACTGCTTTTCTTGTTTAAGGTAAATGTTATATGTTTACACTTTTGCTCGTTGACTCGGATTCGCCAGTTTGCGAGCCATTTTTCTAGAGTAACCAGATGGTTTGCTAGTTCCAAGTTGGCTTGATTTGGGCATTTAGAGCTACTAGTGATGGCGGTGTCGTCAGCAAATGTGGAAATAAATATTCGACTGTTTGTTTGGTATATCAGCCGTGTACAGAACATAAAGTGTTGGCCCAAGGACACTTCCTTGGGGAACACCGGCTTCAATTACATGAACGTTGGAAAAATTGGTCTTACATCTCACTGTAAACACTCTTTTATGGAGATAGGACTCAAGTAGCTTGTGGGTATTTTGTGGTAGCAAAGTCGAGATTTTGTTCATAAGGCCGACTAGCCAAACTCTGTCGAAGGCTTGAGAAATATCAAGAAATACAGCACTACAGTATTCTCCATGTTCGAATGCAGTGCGTACTTCCGAGGTGATGCGGTTAACTTGCTCAATGGTTCCATGCTTTTCACGAAAACCGAACTGATGCGTCGGGATTATGTTATTGTTTTGCAGATGAGGAGTAATATGCTGAAGAAGAAGCTTTTCAAATAGCTTTGACAGGATTGGGAGAAGACTTATGAGTCTGTATGACGAGGCCTGTGTTTGTCTTTTCCGGCCTTGGGTATCATTGTTATGATAGACTTTTTCCATTGTTGAGGAAAATATCTAAATCTCGTCTTTGAGTTGTAAATTGTAACAATATAATTTATTGCACATCTCGGTAGTTCGATTATCATTTTTGGAGTGATTAAATCATGACCTGGAGCTTTCTTCGGTTTTAAATGCTCTTTGATGACTTTGAGGACTTCATGGGTTTGAATGGAAATAGGCGAAATGGCTGTCTCATTTACCAGAGGTGGAAGTATGAAGTGATTTGTTGCTGGATGGGGCTTGAAAACCTGTTGCAAGTGGTGGGCAAAAACATTTGCCTTTTCTTTGTCGCTACTAGCCCAGGTTCCAGTGTTTGTTCTTAATGGCGTGTCAGCTTGTACTGGTGTACTTAAGCTTGGATATGCCTTCCAGAGTGGAAACTTGCTATTGGTGGGTGAAAGTCGTCTGATATAGCTGTATTGAAGTTGTTTTCTCTCATTTTTTAGGGCTTTGGAGAGTCTACTGGTAGCTGCCCCGAGGCGTTCCGTAGTGGCAGGCGATCTGTATGTTTGCCAGTCTCTCCGTAGTCGACGCTTCTCCTGTACGAGTTCTTCAATGTGCCTATTTGGCTGAATGATACTGGATACTGATGGTACTGTAGATTTCGGTGTAGATAGTTTAGCGGCAGAGTGAATTATATAGGTTAGCGCATCAACTGAGGTTTCCATGTCAGCTTCACCGTCGATTTTTGGGCTGAGATCAATATGAGTGCTTATGTATTTTTTGTACTTAAGCCAGTCTGTTTTACTTGATGTTAAAGAGTGTGGGCGTTCCAGGAACTGCGGCTGATCTAGGATGTAAAGAAGGACTGGAGAGTGGTCAGAAGACAAGTCCGCTAGAGATTCAATTCGCGTAAGATCACGCGGCACTTTTCTTGTGACTGCAAAGTCGATTAGGTCGGGTTCTTTCCTTGGATCTGTGGGCCAGTACGTAGGCCTTCCAGGTGAAATGAAACTAAGCTTGTTCGAGGGTGTAATAATTGCGTTGTACAATTGTCTTCCTTTGAGATTAATTAGGCGAGAGCCCCAGTGGGTATGTTTGGCATTGAAATCGCCTGCTGCTATGAAATGATTGCTTAGAGTATTAAAAAATTCCAAGAATTATTTTTCAGAAATTGAGAAGCGAGGAGGGCAGTAGATGGAGGATATGTTGAGATCGCCGCCAGTTGTTGTAACACGTACTTAGGAGGCCTGTAGGTAGTTTGTAGCAAACGCCTTTAGAGGATGATGCTTAATTCGGCGCTTAATTAGAATGCCAGTGCCTCCATGGGCCTTGCCATCTGGATGATTTGTTGGGTAGAAAATGTAACCCTTGAGTTGAAAATAATTCTTGTTGGTTAAGTGTGTTTCGGATACTAGCAAAACATCGATCTCGCGATCATTCAAGAACTTTGAAAGCTCGTCTTTGTGCTGTGAAATGCCATTAGCATTCCAGAAGCATATTTTTAGTGTAGCCATTTATGTTGATTTTTGGTTGACTAAAAGTTCCATTAGTCGATTTTGGTTGCGCATTAGCTCCTGCATGTTATTTTGCATGGATACCATTAAGTTTACCAGTGTGGACAGTATTGCCTCAATTCCACTTGGATTTTGACTAGGGTTTTGTACGGGTGTTTGTTGAGTGCTTGATTCAGGTACATTTTGTGGTTGGTTTCGTGGGATGTTAGGCCATTTTAGGGCATTTGCAAACGTAACTCCTGGCGTCGTTGTGGATGAGGTTCTTGGTTGAGGGCGTCTATGCCTGCGACATTAGTGGTACCTGAGAAGTGTGGATTAGAGCCTTACGCTGATTCAAACGGTCTTTTAACTCCCTATAAACGGGAAAGCCCCTATAGTTATCAGTGTGGTTTCCTCCGCAGTTGTTACATTTCTTGGTGGCTGGATCGAATTTGTTTACCAGACGTGCCGCAGAATGGTGAAGGTCACCACATGCAACGCAGACTGGACGCAGAGTACAATACGTTTTTGTATGTCCATATTCCTGACAGTTTGTACACTGAACAGGGCTATTTCGTTTGTGTGGCTCCTCGACAATAATTTTACGATGTAACAAATCCTGCAACTTATAGATGGGATGGACAGCGTTTTTATTAATGGGAGTACTGTTCGGTGTCAGTTCGACTTTGAACATAGGTTGAGGGATTTCGTCTCTGTTGAGTATATTCACAACAGACTTAATATCAAAGCCGTTTTTCCTGAGACCATCAAATACTTCGTTTACAGAGACGTTTGATTCAATTCTTTTAATAACTACTTGAATACCTTTACTGCTTTTCAGCTGGTATGTATAGTAGTTAGTTGACGCATTGTCTAGGAATTTTGAGACCTTACGATAGTTCTCCTCATTATTGACTTGTAGTTTCCCTTTTTTATAGCTACGACGAAAAAAGTATTAGAGCCAATACTTTTTGTCAGATTTTTTACTAATTCTGTTCCCTTATGTAAATTAGGGGTGGCTTTGCAGTTTTAGGCTTTTTGGTTTGTTTTTCATTCTCTTCTAGGGCTCCAAGTATGGCAAATCTGTTTTCAGAAGCCACTTGGGTATTGCCCTCCGTTGTTAGCTTAGCTATTTTGAGAATGTTCCCTTTTTTTGTTTTCTGTGGGCTTAGCTTTCGCTTAATTTGTACATACCTGTCGATTCCAGTCTGTATTAATGTTTTGCTGGCGTTAGCAGTTAGCTGAGTACTGCTGCCGTTTGCAGCTTTGTCTTGCACTTGCGATGGCTTGAGGCTTGGTTGAATTGATTGTGTCACATTAAATTGTGCTGACAGTATCTGTCGCTGTGCCACTGTTGATGTTGTTGTTGTTGTTGTTGACGACACCGTTGTGGTGAGTGAGGTCACTGTACTTGTTGGTGCGAAACCCGACATTGTGTCGTTTGGCTGGAGAAATGTAGCGGGGGACGCATAGTACGTCTTGCTGTTGTTGTTGTTGCGCGCGGCTTTGACTTGTGGTTTTACCTGAGGTACTGTTAATGTTATTCCTTATTTGTTTTTTCATTTACGGTTTTTTTTTTTGCTCACACAATAGAAGTATTGCATGTGCAAATATACACTGCAATTAGCGTCTGTTCGCTCTATCGTTTAGAATATTTTTGCTTAGTGAATCACAATTTGGGCACAATTTAATTTAGTGCGACGGAGAGAAGCGACAAAAACACGTCCGAACAGCTCCGTAGCTTGTACTCGAATCCATCAATATGGTCTTGTGGACGAAATCCCGCATATATAGAAAATGTTCTGAGTGAAAGAGGTTTCATATGCGGTAAAATTGCCGATATTTATATATACAGCTGCTACACTCCGCCAAGTACTCCTTTAAACATTTTGAGAAAATTGTCGAAAAAATAGCCAAAGATGCCATAACAAAACAGCGGTTTAGTTTTGAGGGGAGACTTTAACGCCTGGGCCACAGAGTGGGGCTCACAACGAACGACTCCAAAGGGAAGAGCGCTGCTTGAAGCATTTGCATGCATAGACGTGGCGATACTGACATATAGACATCACGCTAGTAAGCTCCAACCTTTACACGCGGTCCAAGTGGAGTATAAGCGTATGCTAATCTCAAAGCGATCACTCGGCTATTATATGCACCCTCGACCAAGAGGTGTTCGAAGAAATGCTACAAACTACAGAATACACGGGCTGTGCGAACAACAAGTACACAACATGTGTGAACAATATCGAAAATTAAAGAAAGCAAGCGTCAATGCTTCCTTGAACTCTGTGATGAAGCTGAGAATAATCCATGGGGAACAGCATACAAAATTGTGACAAAGAAATTAAAAGACGTAAAAGACCCGATTCCAACATGTCCACAATTCCCAAGGCAAACAGTGAACATAATTTTCCCAGAGCAAAGAAAGCTGGTCTCATGTATCCCAAAAACTGCAAAGCATGTTTCCCCAAGGTTACCGCTGAATAAGTTATTCAAGCAGTTAATATACTCGACGACAATAAGTCTCCGGGTCCCGACGGAGTTCCGAATAAGGTGCTAAATCTGGCCTTTACTCACGTGATATCAACAGTAGTAGATATATTTAATACCTGCTTGGCGGAGGCAACGTTCCCATCGATATGGAAGCGACACACGCTGGTACTTTTGCCCAAACCAGATAAACCCCTTACGGAGCCATCTAGCTACAGACCAATATGCCTACTCGACTCTGCAGGTAAAATCCTAGAGCGTATAATATACAACCGCCTTGAAAGCGAAGTTGATGCCGCAAAGGGTTTATCTGAAACCCAGTTCGGGTTCAGAAATGGAAGATCCAATGTCGATGCCGTGAACATGGCTACGAAAATAACACAAGAGGCGATTAGTGGTACTCGATGGCTTGCGGGATCTAAAAAATATTGCATAATGGTGACTCTTGACGTTAAAAATGCCTTCAACACAGCCAACTGGGCTAAAACTCTAGACGCGCTAGACCGTATTGGAATATCCAGCTACCTACGTGAAACTATACGCAGGTATTTTGAAGGACGCGTTTTGGAGTATGTAACATCAGCGGGCGAGAGAATCATTAAAGTCACAGGCAGTGTTTCCCAAAGTTCCGTACTCGGACCATTACTGTTGTTGAGAGGTAGACAGGTATGCAGGTATGATTTATGCTTACAAGTGGTACTAAAAGTCACAACACTGCCTCCGAAGAGCGTAAAATAACGTAAAATATGTTCTTTGCTATTCCTCTCTATTCATCCACCATTTCTGCTGTCAAAAAAACATTTGTGCTCGTTATTGAAATAACGTTTATTACACGATCTTAGCTGTTTTCTCTCTTCACCCTTACTTTACTGCTTAATGCTGCTGTCAAACATCTGCACTCGCGATTAAAAGTTCTTTTCTATTGGACTACCGGTGCGAGCAGAAGTAAATGGAATCTTCCTTCCTATAAAATCGGCTATATCGACGGTCTTTTATACGGCCAAACACAAGTGTATGAAATAATTTGCCCTTTTATATACTGTAGAATTGAAGCTAATATTAATAAATAAATATCAGATTTCAGCTAACTTGCGAAGTACGCAGCTCAAAATATTGTTTGATTGCCCGCCGGTACAATTCTAAAATACTTTGGTTCGAATTTTAATTAGAATTAGAACTCCACGCTGTAATGCTGGTGAAGTTCTATCCCCTACTATGGAAGGGGGATTATTGTTGGTAGAAACTTCGCCACCACGCACTCGCTCAGGTCATGACCAAGGATCTACCATTTTCTCGGCCAATCCCGAGGTGCGGCCACTTTTTATTACTAATTATGACCAGTCAACCGAAAGATGTGGATTTACTGGACAGGAGAACCTGATACGCCTTCAGAAATGTCTGCCAGAGGGCCTGCTTTAGAGGCTGTATGCGGAAAGTTGATGATGCCGAGCACTGTCTCATATGCCATCGAAACCCTTCGCATGCTTTACGGTCGACCGGATGTAATTCACCAAACCGCTCAAAGAAAGCTGCGATTACAGCCAACTGTTAGGTTAGAAAATTTAGACTCGTTGATAAACTTTTCTTTGGCCGTTCAGAACTATCGCGCCAATATGCAGGCTATTGGTTTAGGTGACTATTTGAACGACCCTATGTTATTCAGTGAGTTGCTATTGAATGTGCCTTCTTATCTGAAATTAGATTGAGGTCGACCGGATGTAATTCACCAAACCTCTCAAAGAAAGCTGCGATTACAGCCAACTGTTAGGTTAGAAAATTTAGACTCGTTGATAAACTTTTCTTTGGCCGTTCAGAACTATCGCGCCAATATGCAGGCTATTGGTTTAGGTGACTATTTGAACGACCCTATGTTATTCAGTGAGTTGCTATTGAATGTGCCTTCTTATCTGAAATTAGATTGAGGTCGCTACAAAGTATTGCGCCCTCTCGTCGATGTTACAGTTTTTGACGAATGGCTATTCAATCTTGCAACTTGTGCCAGTCAAGTTGCCCCAGTGGGTCCTCCACAACCTCCTGCGAGGGAGGAACGAAAAGCAGGTCGTAGGCAAGAACGCGAGCGGGTTATGTTACATGGTGTGGAAAAAATGAGCCCGAGCGACATAATTGCACAAAATGCAACCCAGGTCATCGTTTATCTGAATGCAGTGTATTTCATGCATTAGGCAGGGACGTGCGATGGCGATTCGTGCGTGAAACTAAATTGTGTATCCGATGTTTTGGGAAACACTTCGTCCGCCGCTGTAATTCAAAAAAGCGTTGTGGAGTTGACGGCTGCCAGCAAGCTCACAGCCCATTATTGCACTCTCAATACCAGGATCGGATATCTAGCGAACACGGGAAAAATAGAGAAGGGGGAGCTGTTCAGAATTCAGATCTGCTTTTTCATGCGAAGGAAAATACGCACACGCTCTTTCGCTATATTGCCGTTACATTACACAACAAAACGCCGGGAAACAGGGCTGCTTTGGAGATATGATAATATAGAGCTCCCGGATTCTCCTCAAAGTGACACAACGTACAGGCAGTGTGTTCCGTTGGACAAGCGAGTAGCGATTGCTTTTTATGCGCTTAAGCTGAATATAGAACCATCGGAAGGCTTTTCGGTGTATCCAAAGTATCTTCCTTATGCCATTGCGATCGCTTTTTTCTGGAATATGCTTGCAAAATTAATATTTTTTAATAAAAATATATTATAAAATTATGTTTACAAACCTCTGTTCTTTTTTGGCGTTCATTTCGTTTAATTTTCACTTTCGACGTTTCTCCTTTAATTCGTTGTAGTAATTCGAGATAACACTGAAAACACAGGGTTGTATGGAGAAAAGTACCTTTAAAATCTAGGATTATTTCATAACTACGGATTACCATGAGCGCAATTTTGTATGGGAAATCTAGTTAATTATGGATTTAGAGTTAAGCTCGAAAAAATGGATAATCTTGGTATATGTAAACATAGTTATAGACAGTGTTTATTCTTGGTGCAAAAAAAATTATTTATATCTAAACACCAGCAAATGCTTCCATGTAGTTTATACCACAAAAGCTAATTCCATATACTATTCCTTTAACATTTCGGGGTCTAAATTAAAAACATTAAATCGTATTAAAGACTTAGGGGTATATTTGGACTCTAAATTTACTTTTAGTAACCATATTGATTACATAATTCCGAAGGCATATGCCATGTCAGCTTTCGTACGGCGTAATAGTACGCATTTTTCAGACCCTTATACTCTGAAAAAGTTGTATATTGTATTAGTTAGAGCGCGGTTAGATTATACGGCGTTTATTTGGCGCCCCTTCCATGGCATCGAAATTAATAGAATAGAGCGTATTTAAAATTTGTTTATAAAATTTGCATTGCGAACTCTTAATTTGTCTGCTTTTAGATCCAAAATCACTTCATGATCGAAGAACACTTTTGTCGTGCTCCCTTGTTTTAAACGTGGTAACAACGGATATTAATTGCATTGAGATTCTGGGAAGATTAGCTCTTAATATACCTGTCAAGTATGCACCGTGACCGCATTCAAATTCGCAAACCAACAAATTAAATTATTCTCACCACCGGTTGAATATTACAAATACACATATTATCTTAATCTGATCTAGTGGAGCCATGAAAGACCTCCCTGACGAGGGCGGAAAAAACTCCCAGCCTGGATTATTCTTTCAGCTCGATAATGAAAAATCTCTTGACATTATATCATACGGACCAAAATACCTTATAATGAAAAGAATTAATAGTGAAGAAACCTTAACTAAAGTATCCCCTTTTCTAATAAAAAAAGTGATCGAGTACCTTGAGTATGAGAAGCACGGGGAAACGGGGCTGCTTTGGAGGTATGATAATATAGAGCTCCCGGATTATCTTCCCATGACGCGGCGGCGACTACAATGCTTGGAAGCAAAGATGACTCGCAATCTTACCCTAAAAGACTTTATGGTAACCACCATCCGCAACTATGAGCAAAAGGGATATATAAAAAAGCTGGCGAAAGAAAAGGTCTCATGTGGCGGAAAATCCTGGTACATTCCAATGTTCACAGTCAATAACGTGAACAAAAATAAAACCAGGTTGCTTTGGGATGCTGCAGCGGCCGTAAACAAGACGGCTTTGAATTCCGTGCTTTTGAAGGGGCCGGACTTGTCGGAGTCTTTAGTTGGTGTGCTGATTCGCTTTCGCGAACATCCCGTAGCGCTGTGTGGTGACATACGTGAAATGTGCCACCAAATTCGCGTTATACAGGACGATCAAACAGCACAAAAATTTCTTTGGCGAGAAGGCGATGCTTCGAAAGAGCCTGACGTTTATGTGATGCAGGTGATGACGTTTGGCGCCACATGTTCGCCCTCCCTTGCAAACTACATTAAGAATGAAAATGCCCGCCGCTTCCAGGCAGATCATAAAGCTGCAGTCAAATCGATTTCACACAGCACGTTTGTTGATGATAGGCTACGAAGCGTTCCTTTGGAGCACGATATGATCGAGCTAGCTACTACTTTACGTGACATCTACGCGGACCGGGGGTTTGAAATACGGAATTAGATTATTGGCGCTAACTTGTCACGCCGCCCAAGCTGACAAATATATCGAGCAGCCAGACCAACACCACGAAAAGGTTCTCGGAATGTGGTGGTCACCGGGTGCCGATTTGCTGCGATTTTTTGAGAAATTTCCACTGGACGTCTTTGACGAAAGCAAGATCCCAACCAAACGACAAGTACTGCGAGTCGTAATGGCGGTGTTCGACCCTTTGGGACTGTTGGGATTTTTCGTAATTCGAAGGAACTTGAAAAGTGGTGGCGGTGGATTCGATACTTACGCTTAATACCAGAGTTGCGAATAACACGTTGCTATGCGCTGGCTAGTAGCGCAAATCACATAGAGTTGCACACTTTCGTTGACGCCAGCATTGATGCTTACGCTGCAACCGTATACTTGCGAGCGATACGTCAAACCAGGATTGCCTGCAGTTTAGTCATGTCGAAAACTCCTGTTGCTCCACTTAAACCCATATCTGTTCCAAGAATGGAATTGATAGCAGCCATTCTGGGCCTGCGCTTAGCAAAATTAGGTGAAATTCTAGAAGGCTCCCAAGCCCACGAATGGCGTTGGGTACCATCTCTACAAAACGTGGCCGATGAAGGTACCAAATGGGTTGCTGATACCGATTTCAGAAATGATTCCAGGTGGTTCACCGGACCCGAATTTTTGTTTCAATCAGAGGACTGTTGGCCGACGATTGATTTCGGATGTTCGGACGAAAATCTCAACGAGTTAGTTTGCCATTTTGATACGACAAAGAGAGCTGCGTTGACATCAACAGTTCCGAGTCCAGATCCTCAACGCTTTAGCAAATGGGAAAAGTTACGACGAGCGTAAGGGTGCGCATTGCAATTTCTACATATCATAACGCGGAATAGCAATCGCTCAGCGAAATTCGTCGAGTTGGTGAGCAGAAGAGATATCGAACGCGTCATCATACGTAGCTGCCAGGAATCCGCCTATGGCGAATACATCATTCGCCTTGAAACGGGCGTCGCTGTTTCTCGGAGCTGTACTATTTACAAATTCTCGCCTTATCTAGATGAGTCTGGGCTGCTGCGAGTGAAGGGACGCATCGATGCTGCGAAGGACGTTACCTATGATACTCGCCGGCCAATTATATTACCGAGACACCACCACAATAAAATCATTATTTATTTATTTATGAGAATGAGATGAGGCAGTTATACTGTATAAGCGGACTATGAGCGTTGATTCGAGCTACTAGCAAAAGATGTCAGTCGTGGCTGGCTCAAAATGGACTTAAACTGGCGGAGCAGAAAACAGAGTCAGTGCTCACAATAAAAGTTGCCGACCACTATATAACAACACAGCCAGCAGTTAAGTATCTGGGAATACCGACAAATAGGAGGCTATATTTCAAATAAAAATGATAAAAAAAATATTTTGAAAGAACTTATAACGATCGTTAAATTTTTATCCATTATCGATAAAAAAGGTTCCGTTTACATATATGTATATAGTACTGCATATACATACAAGAATGATAGATAACAAAATTACGCAGTCCCAAAAATCTGACGCCAGCCCAGCAGCCAGTACAGAAGATGGCGGAGCAAAGAAGTAGAGAATGAGAAAACAGATAGTTAAGCTACTTTTAATTAAGAGTGGGCCATTTATAGTTTCATCGCTTCAATCCGATATTTCCCTATTTTTCTTAATATTTGTGAACATAAGGAAAACGTAAGCTTTGATCTAAATTAAGGTGTAAGCATGCAAACAAAAAACACAAATAGTATTAGTTAATATTGCCATTAGCAATTTCAAGTACTTGAACCAAGTGAACTACATGCAAGAAAATTTCTTGTTGACAAAAGGGTACCGACGTCACATCGGTCAAGTTCGGCAAAACCAAAGCAACGGTACTCCGGAATGCGTCATCTTTTTAAGTCTTGAATTCCAGTGATAACACGGCGTCTTCGGATTCGGAGCCCTAAAAATTGGACACCGATGAATCTTCTAGTGAGGAAATGAGGTATACATAATTGTCCATTCGCAGTAAACCAATTTTTATTTATTTGATCACAAATAAATCGCTACTATTTTCATAGAAGAATTGCTGGCATTCCTAGCAATAACAAATTGAAGAAAAACTCGAAGAAGTTAAAAGGAGGAAGAGTAATTAAAAAGTGAGTGGCGAAAAGTAATGAAAGGTGCGTAGTCTTCTATTTGTCTTGGAAGTTTAACAAATGAATAATGGTTCTTCCTCACATTTCAGCGGATGTTGAACGAATCTTTTCTCTCATCAAGCTGAATAAAACAAGACAGCGAAACAGCAGGAATAATGACTTGCTGACAGGCATCTTACATGGAAAATCTTTCATGAAGCACAAGTCATTAAAAGAAGTGAATGTTGATCCTCATTTGCCATACATGAACAAACTCAGGAGAAGGAGAAAGAAAAAGACGAAAATCAAAATGAATCTTAAAAGCTCTAAAAGTAAGTGTGAAGTAAAAGTCTTTTATTTACAAAAATAGTTTTTGAAATGCTATAGTTTACTGTCAACATCCAATAATTCATTGAATACTATACATTTTGTAAAACTTCTTATTTAAATAAAATGTTTGCTAATAAACAACTCTTCGATAATATATTATATTCCCAAATGCAGAATTTTTGAGAAATTGTATAAGTATATAACTCTTCGATGAACAAATGTGTGAATGTCAAATTTTGGTCTTCAATGAGAAATTTCTATTTTCTGGAGATTTTCTTATGCTGTTTTTAACAATTTTTTGTAATATTATTTATAGAGTTCGTCAAAGTCAGGTTTTTGTATAAATTTACTGGCCTTCTTTTTGCAGAAAGTTAAATTTCCTGCATATAGAAGTAATTTTTAAAGCCTTAACAATCAAAACTACAGTATAAATACAATTTTGTTACGGTATTAAAACAATTTTAGAGAAGAGTGTATCAAGTCCAGAAGACGATTCCAAAGAGCAAAAGGAAGACCACACTTCACAGACTCCAGAGAAATGGTACAGATTAGCGAGGCACGCACTGAAGATTGAAATTAAAGAAAGCAAGCGTCAATGCTTCCTTGAACTCTGTGATGAAGCTGAGAATAATCTATGGGGAACAGCATATAAAATTGCGACAAAGAAATTAAAAGACGTAAAAGACTCGATTCTCGCATGTCCACAATTCCTAAAATGTCCACAAATTACTTGTCGTCAGGTATATCTAAATTTTGGGTGGATTTCTATATGCGCACTGTTTTTTTTGTTTTATACTTCAACCAGTTTGTAGCATTTGTTCTGAGCATATAGAGTGAAATTTGTTCGTGCTGCTGATGCCACAAAGTGAAGAGTAGAGGTGAGAGGTCTGCACTTGATTCTGTACTAATAGGCTACGAGGAATTTTCTTGTCATCGCGAAGTCAATCAAATCGGTCAACTTTTGCGGGTCTGATGGCCAAGGCTTTCCAGGAGAAACGTAATCAAGTTTGTTTCTTTAACATATAAGCCCGTTATAAAATTGTTTACCTTTAGGGTTGGACAAGCGTAAGCCCCAGTGAGGGTGCTTCGCATTATAAACGCCTGCAGCAAAGAAGCGCTCTACCAGCGAACTGAAGAAATCCATAAATTGTTTTTCTGTAATCGTGAAACGTGGGGGGGCAATAAAACGCGGACAGTGTAATATCACCTTGCTTTGTTTGTATGCATATTGATGTTGCTTGCAGATAATTCTTGGCAATTCCAATCGAAGGATGGTGTTTAATGCGATTTCGGACTAAATTACCAGTTCCGTAATGCGCCTTTCGATCTGGATCATTCGTGCAGTTAAAAGTATATCCCGAAATATTGAAATTTTGATAGCTCTAGTTTGTGGCGAGGAATGTCGTTTGCATTCCAGTGGGCTATTTTAATTGAGGTCAATATTTTGTTTGTTGAGTAGCAAGCAGTTTGAGCAGGGTGTTCTGATTTCGCATGAGATCTTGCACTGTGTTTTGCATGAAAGTTCATCATGATTCGTTGCATCGATGCTATCATGGCATCGATATTGGATTGTCTACCGTATTGTGCGTAGGGCTCCTGTTCTTGGGGCGCAACTTAAGGTGCAGTTATGCACTTGCAAATGAGGTACCATTGTCGCTGTATGATAGAGTCATTGGCGGCGTGGTTCTTTTGGCAAAGAAAACGCTAGGATTTGTTTGGGAGGGTAAAAAGGCATTCGATACGTTATGAGTGCGTTCAGAGGCCACACGTTGGTTGATCCGGTTTTCCAACTCCTTACAGACTGGACAACCCTTATAGTTTGCTGTGTGGTTTCCATCGCAGTTTAAACACTTTTTTGCATTTGGGTCTTCTTTGTTTGACGTACAGGTGACAGAGTCATGTAGCTCTCTACAAGCAACGCGCACTGAGCGAAGAGAGCAGTAGGACCTGGTGTGACCATACTCCTGGCAGTTGGTGCATTGTACAGGGACATTTCTCTTATGTGGTTCTTCCACAGTTATCTTTCGATGCAAAGAGTTTTTCCCCAGTGGTTTGTTTTGAGGCTCAAGCTCAACTTTAAGCATGTGCTGCGGAATTTTTTTCTATTAAAAATATTTACTACAACTTTTGGGTTAAAGCCCTGTTCAATTTGTAAGATTTTTCCACTTCAAGTGTTTGGACACTGTGCGAAAATTCTGTTCAGAGTATACTTGCACTTTAATTTCACGAATATTTCCCCCAGATAGTGGAATAATATGAAAGTTGTTATTACCGATTAGTCAATGTTTTAACAAGAGCGCTTGAATTCTCTTCTCTTATGTACATATATTGGCGGAGGTTTGGCATTAGTAACTTTTGTAGCACTTTCCGAATTTTGGTTTCTCACATCGTCTTTATTTTCACTTAGCAGTGCAAATCTATTCGTACTGACTTGTTGATTTGAGCTTACGCGGGTTATTTTTGGCTTAGTACCCGTTGATTTTTGCGCTTTCGCTGTCACTCTGCGACCGAATCGAAAAATATGCTTTGTTACGTTAGACTGCAAGCCGGCGCTCATCTTGCCCGCGTTGTCTCTGACCACATGTACCAGTTTGACTCATCGCCTTCTTTTTTCATTTAGTTTGTTTATTTTGATATATGTATGGGTTTGCTATAACATATATTTTTTTTTGTTTTTTTTTCATGTTTAATTAGCACAATATTTAATGTCTACGGAGCGAACTTAAAACACGTCCGCACTCTTTGACGAACATGTAGAATGTTTGATTTATTAAACAAAATCTTAAGAAAAATGAAAGCAACTAAACAATGAATATTTTCAAAGTCACAATAACCATTTGACGATGCACAGTTGTTTATCTATCTCCGTGCCGGTTCCAAGTGGGGGCGCTGACCAAGAACCACCACCTCCTAATCCAGAGTGTAATGCGACACTGTGCCCATTGGAAGGTTTGCAGCGGGAAGGGTAACAACCGGCTATATTCATACGGCGCCTCCCCGACACCGGGCCACATCGAGGAGTAACTGGGCCTTACCGCGCTAGAGGGCGCTGGCGTGGTGGGCAACAGAGATCCCCTTTTTTAATTTTTGACCGCTGAGCTTTGCTCAGGCCGAGCTGATAGCCTTACGAATAAGATGAATACAACTAACAAACAACAACTACAACAACAACAACAACAACATCAACAAAAACCGCAACATAACAGCAAGCTTCAGCAAGCGCATAGTGGCAGCAGCGGCGTTCCTACGGCTGCCTGCGTGGTAGCGGCGCAAACGTGCCTCCGGCGGCGACGAGGAGAGGCAGCTTCATGGAGCGCCTGACTGATCAGGAGGCCGCCCTTTTCATCGAACATGCCAGACATGACGATGAGGCGCCTAGTACCAGCGCATGCAGGCGTAGGGAAGCTGTCCTGAGCAGAGGTAAGGCAGGGTGTGTAGGTGAGTCAACCGGAGCGAACCTAACCGCCGGAGTAGATCGGTCGCAAAGCCGACCCGGCACTTTCTGCTATTCTAATTTCAGAGAGAGCGAATCGAGGGAGAGCCCCAGCAGACGCCTTGCCCTCAGCAGGCATCGCCCGTACCGCAACTGGTTAAAAAGCCGGCGTAGGTCCAGAAGTGAGCTGCGCTCCTTCCCGGGGCCAGCCGGGGGGCCTCACTGACCGTAACCGCAAGGGGTTGAGCGGGGCCGGGGCGAAGTGGTACATTCGCTACCTTGAGCAGGGCAAAACCCCAGAAGAACCTCGAGCCATGGCAGGTGTTCGGATGGAGGTCGAAAAAGAGCGAGAGCGCAGGGACCGTAAGCGCACGCGAGAGCCACCCGCACCCGCCATTGAGCGGGCCAAGCACCAACTCCAATGTAACCGCGCCTGCTAATAAGCAGAGAAGCGGGGAACAACCCACTGGGCACCAACGACCCGCGCTCGCAGAAATGCGGAGAAGCAGGGAAGCAGTCTATAGCAGAGCCCGCTACTAAGCGCGGCAATGCGCTGATTACTCCTTCAGAGCAACCGCCACTTCCCGATACGGCGTCAGGTAGTCAGGGAGGTTTACCACGAAAGACCTGGGCATTATACCGATACAAGAGCCGTGGGTCTTCAAGGGCCAGGTAAGAGGCCTGAACCACAGGAGTAACAAGGAAATTTGGGACATCTCCTGTGACAGACCAAGAGCATGTGTAGTGACAAAGTACAATATTAAACACTTCTGCATTACAGAGTTTTTAACACAAGATCTGGTGGCGGTGCAGGCGACGCTGATGGTAGGCGAACAGACTACGGATGTCGTCTTCGCTGCTGCATATTTCCCGAGGGAGGACAACAACGTGCCTCCCCTTGAAGTACCGAGCAACGTTCATTTGAATTTAGAAAAATACTTTAAAAAACATTTTTTTTCTGTATTTATTATAGAACAAAAGGATTGGTACACTCATATTGTCATAATCTGAATAACAGCGAAAAATATTAATTTAACTAGAATACTCTTTAGTCCTTGAATTTGGAAATGTTTACATCATTCTTTAAAATAGTAATATAAAAGGTACCGAATATGCTTGGTCCCGGGAGCCCGAAGTTGTAGCTACATCACTGATAATACCTGATGAAACTAAATCTTCCCAGCTTTTGAGATATGTAGAAAATTAGTTACAATTATAGAAAAATCCGTATCACAACTGTACAAGTGTGTTCGTTGTGTTACGGAAATCGACTACAATTGAACAAAAACTTCAGTAATTACAAGTGCGCCACTTTGACCTACAATTGTTTATTTTATGTGAAACTTGTAGGACTTGTAGCGCTTGTGTTACAGGCCACTGGTGGCCCTGGACTTCGACACAGTCAGCCACCCTACTTTGGTGAAGGACGTGGAGGCTCTATATATCCAATTGGCGTTGAAGCAATGGCCCGCAAATTACCCGAGTGGCCGTCAGGCGTCGGTATGCTTTCGAGACGAAACCGAAAATAATTAAACAGGGGCTACCTCAGGGTACCGTCCTATCCCCACTACTGTTTAATTTCTATATATCTAATCTGCCTCCTCCTCGTATGCCGACGACTGTACTATATTGCCTACTGGCAATGAAATTGGTCGCCTGAAACTAGCAGGACACAGTGGACGAAGTTACAAACGTAATACGACGCCGCATTACGGACTGTGACCGGCTTCCTCCTGATGTCTCCTGAAGAGCATTCTTATCATGAAGCTGCGGCTGCGCATCCCGCTGTGGTTGTCGGGGCCCAACGGTTGTTGTGGGCGGTGTCGTGAGCGACACTTCCGGGGGGTTGTTGCGGCAGCAGGGAGCGGTAAAGCTCTCAGACCAGTCCCTTGTGGTGCGTAGGACATGGCACGCCCGGAAGTGGCACCAGCCCTGGCAGGCGTTACACCTGACCGAGCAGGCATTCCGGTGCACTCTGGCCCGGCATACACAACAGATGGTGAGGGCAACCAGTAGTTGTTGGTTGGCGCCACGTGTGGAGGAGCGAGGGGGCGTGGGGAGGTTAAGTGTTGCTGTAAGCTCCGGTGAGCCGTGGAGGCAAGGGGTGCGTTGAGGCACCGGCGCGGGGGGGCGCAAGGGGGGATGCCGTGGAGGCTTGGGGCACTTGAGTGCGCGAGCAACACTGGCCCACATAGGTTGTGGACCACACCATCCGTTGCACGAATTACACCTCACCGAAGTGGAATTCGGATGGAGCCTTCTCTGGCAGAAGCAGCAGAAATAGGTTTCTGGGCAAGGGTTAGACTCGATGCCGGCCCTGGCCAGAAGTATGAGTAGCAAACCTGCTGCTAGGTATTGCACCCAAGAGGAGATACGATTGGGGGTATCCGGCAGGCTAAGAGGGGTTAGGTCACCGAAACAACAGTCCTTGGTCGGATGAAATCCGAGTCACTTCGGTAACGTAGAACCGACTGTCGTGAAAGTGGTCGACTTCCGTCGACTGGTTCGGTGGTAACAGGGCCGATGAGCCAACAAGGCATCTCTACTCGTTCAAGAACCGTGGGCCTACAAAGGCCAGGTAAGGGGCCTAAATCAGAATCAGAATAAGGTAATTTGGGACCTCTCCTGTGAGAGGGCCAGAGCGTGCGTAGTGCTTAAAGCAGGTATTAACCACTTCTGCATTACAGAGTACAGAGGTTGGCCGCTCCTAGAGGTACAACAGCTTGTGGAGCATTGCAGAGGGAAGCGGCTCCCACACGTTCTTGGATGTGATGCAAATGCCCACCAACTGGAATGGGGTAGTACAGTCTTGAACCCCAGGGGTGAGTGCCTTCTAGAATTCATATGTAGCGTAGACGTAAGAATTTACAATGTCGGGACCACTCCGACTTTTGTTACCAGGGTCCTCCATGAGGTATTGGATGTCACTCTCAGCAATGGATTGGCTAGCCCTCTGATCACTCGATGGCAGGTCTCATCAGAGCCGTCATTGTCGGATCACAGGATTATCCAATTCGAACTGGCAGTGGGGATCAAGATAGGATGTCGAAGTAGGAACCCCAGAAGAACAAACTGGGCGAAGTAAGCAGAAGCACTTGAGGGTAAGCCACAGGGCAGATCACATACTGAATGGTGGTCCAGGGAGCTCTCTTAGCTCAGGAGGGAGTCTAACTACATACTGCAAGGAAATTAGAAAAGCCAAGCGCGCTAGCTTCAGAAGCTTTTGCGAAAACATTACTGGAGTTCCAGCAGCTGCCAGGCTCAATAGATTTCGGGCAAAGGGTAATTCAGAAGTAAGAAGAGTGCCCTGGGGGCCTTGCATTCCGGGAGGCTAGCACGAGAGCAGAAGACTGGAAGATGGCCAGAAAAATAATAAACTGGCAGACGGTCGTCTGGGCGTTGGGCTCATTTGAGAAGTATAAGGCCAGGGGGGTGGACTGCATCGGTTTGGTGTTCCTCCAGCAGGCAGGACGCTCCTGATCCCTCACTTAGTAAAAATTATGAGAGACAGCCTTGCGCTGGTCTATCTCCCCGAGGTATGGCGTAGAGATCGGGTGATTTTCATCCCGAAAATAGGTAAGAGGGATTACTCCCTTGCAAAATCCTTCAGGCACATTAGCCTAACTCCTTTTGTACTTAAGACAATGGAGAAGATAGTTGATAAAGATATAAGGTACAATACTCTCAAAAGATAGCCTCTTCACGTCGATCAACACGCTTACAGAGTAGGCAGATCGACGGACACAGCGCTGTTCACCCTGACTGAGGTGATTCAGGAGGCCTTTGAGTGTGGAGAAAAAGTGATATGCGCTTTTCTCGACATTGAAGGATCTTTCGACAATACCACCCACTCAGGTGTGGATCGAGCGCAAGGTTCTATCGTCCAAAAGCGGGGAGAAGTTAGGTAGTCAGGTCCCACTAGCTCTTTTTCCGAGGGACGATATGAATAAGGTAATAGCTTTTGAAAGGTTTTTTAAAGCAGACATTTTAAGTTACAAAACTTCTTGGGACCCCTCTATTTTAGAGTACAGGGTTTGGGAAAGTACACTACAGTGGTACACGGATGGCTCTAAGTCCTTGGAGGGCATTAGAGCAAGCGTTTTTGGTCCCAGGACCAGATCATCGCTGCCCATGGGTGCCTATCCTAGTAATTTCCAAGCGGAAATATATGCCATTAACGTTTGTGCCGAGATAAATCTACACTGGAACAACAACAACAGGGGAGAAAATTCTTATTCTCAGCGATAGCCAGGCGGTTTTTCAAGGCCCTTTCATCCTTCGAGGTAAAGTCCTCACTGGTCTTGGAGTGTATTAATAGACTCAATGACTTAGCAAAGAGAAATTACATCCGTCTTCTATGGGTATCAGGTGATACAGGTATAGAGAGCAATGAAGTGGCAGATCATCTAGCCAGAACTGCGGCCATCTCGGACCCTAGCCCTTATTTCCCGATTGGTGCTTTAAACAACTCATAAACCTCCCAAAATATATAATTCTCACAGGTATTCTCACAGGTCACTGCACAAGATGGGTCTCTGGTCAAATGACCTATGACGCTTCTGCGATACGGGCAAGGAAACCTCCTCACAAATACTACTGGTTAAACCTATATTTGAATATTGCAAAACTGTATGGGCGGCTTCCACGGTCCAGCTTGTAAACTGATTGGAAAGTACTTAGCAGAATTTATGTTAATTTTTAATTCAGTGGGAGCAGCAATGAGGGCGAATTGGGTCTATCACCACTTAAAAATTCAGTCTGTCGTGTAGTAGGCTGGTGGAGATTTGCTCTCTTTTATAAAGTAGTCAACGTCATCGTTATCTCACCTGAAATTTTAGCTAAATTTTTTCTCAACTCCCCACGAGCGGGCCTTCGGCATTCTGCTACTTGAAACTACGAATAACTTCGTGAGGAGGACCCAGAAGTAGAATTACTAGATTAGTTAACCTACGTAGCTTTACATTGCATTTTTTCGGTGGTTCGTACAACCAGTTATTCAAAAACGATCAAATCTACACGAAGCATCTACATATGTAGGCGCATTCGAATTTTTCAATTTGGTATACGCTTTTAACCGCAATAAATAAAATTCTGCGGCACTTTACCGGATCAGAACCATTATAATAAATTATAGTGTCGATTTGAAAGCATTCATTATACTTTTCCTTTTGCTATTAGTAGTGTTCTCGAAGTCAATAGTTTGTAACAATAGTATGTAACAAAAAAAAAAAGTTGCAATCGACCGCGCTACAGTGCAGACGTGTTTTTGCTCTTGCTCTCGCGATTAGTTTGTTAGTTTTGAAAAATTATGGATTCTTGCGGAAAGTGTCAGAAATCATTTACGCGAAATGATGCGTTAATTGTGCCGTGCAGTGGTTTTTGTCAAAATCGGTTCCACCGTGCATGCTGTGTGGGCCAATTGTCGGAGTATGATGTCAGGCTCTTTGGCGAAAATAAGCATATCTGCTATCTTTGCCTGAGTGTTTGCCATTGCCTGATAAATTGCTAAAGTCGTTAGACTCTTTCATGAACATGCAACAAAATGGCTTAGAATCTATCGTAACTGCAATAAACGACAAATTTGGTGAAATAAATAAAGAAATTGCTGTAATAAATCTAAATAATGGTGAACACAACAAAAATATCTCTTCATATTTAAATTCAAATTCAAATTATATTCAGAGTTCGATGCCCTAAGTAATATTGTTGCTAATTCTGCAAATCCATCTGCCAAAGTGAACAACAACAAGGTCAAACCAAATCGTTTACCTGACTCACGGAAAACGAAATCGCCGAGCTCGGCAATTGGAAGCAATTCTCACTTTCAAATTGCCAATGCTGTTGTTGCTGCAAAATTATTATGTGGCCCTTCTGCCAATATGAGTTCTCCGACTGTTGCCATTACATCTTCACTTATTTCTGCTGAGGCGATTGATATTACTTTGCCGTCGGCTTCTCAACAACAAACGACTGCATTATCATCTACTACTCGCTCTGCGGGTAATAACAATGTTTTTTCGCCGGATGATGCTAATAATGTTGCATCTGTGTCTTTGACATCGATTTCTAAACGACAACCGACTGCGTTATCGACTGAAACGACTTCACCTTCTGAAGCTGTTGTTAGCAGTGACTTTGCGATTGATCTGCCTTCTGCATCTACACAAGCGCCGTGTGCATTGTTAGATACAGTGAATGCTACTACCCTGCCACCGATGGGCGCTGAATGGAATACTGTGAGGCGTAAGAGGGCGTCGAAGCAGAAAAACGTTGTGGTTGGCCGTAACGATAATAATGATTTGGGAGTATTTGCGCGTCTGAAGTGGCTCCATCTATCGTCGTTTAAGCCATATGTTTCGGAAGATGATATTATCAATTATGTGGCGAAACATGTTACCATTGATAAGCAACAAATTGCCTGCTACAAACTGGTAAAGAAAGATGCTAATAAAGAATCTCTCAAATACATCAACTTTAAGCTGGGTGTTCCTGAGCATGCATATACTAATCTGCTGAAACCTGATATCTGGCCAATCAGCGTTAATATTAGACAGTTCCGTTTTTTTCAAAAACAAGGAGAAGAACTTCTATCAAAGCAGTTGTTCCACCAAAGTCAAACAAACACATTTAAATATATTATGAAAATGCCTCTGGACTCCGTACCAAGGCTGATACAGTTCAAATGCTAAGTGCGCACTTGGAGTATATGTTTGTTATTGTCGAATCTTGGCTCAATGCAAATTTTTTCAATGCGGAGTTTTTCGATCCTTCCCTTTATGATGTTTTCCGGAAGGATAGGGATCCCATTAAAACTGGATGTAGCCGAGGCGGAGGAGTATTGATTGCGGCCCGAAACAACCTCAAAGCGTCGGTTTGTCCTCTTCTGAACGAGGACACACTCATCGACCAACTTTGTGTTCGTGTTAGCGGTTCCCTTGGTTTGTTATATCCTTGCGTCTCTTATATACCTCCACTTAGCTGTGATAATTTGTACAAGTCGCATATCGATAATCTCTTGGCGCTGCATCATAGCATTGGAGATAGCCAAAGTTGTGTACTTGGTGATTTTAATTTAAGCAAGATAAATTGGTCGTTTTACGATAATAATCTATTCTTGACTGCCTCAAAGGTTCACAGCTCTGTTGAGTCATATGTTATTGATAACCTCTTAAGTATTGGCCTAACTCAAATAAATGGCCACACAAATTATATTAGTCTTAGTAACGTACACCATTAACTTTTAAACCTTCTTCTTCTATATCTCCACCTAACTCTTATCATTTGTCTTTGGAATTAGTTTTTGAATTTTTTGATGATTCCCCAGCACAAAAAACGGCTTCATTAAATTATAGTCGCTGCGATTTTGCTGCATTGGATCTTGCGTTAAGTGGAATAAACTGGGATAATTTATTTCAGGATATCGAAGTCGAAGGTTGATTTAATGTATTCAAAACCTATTTATTTGATCAATGTTCTAACTATGTGCCTACTTTCAAACCTAAGACGTATAAACTTCCTTGGTTCTCGAAGGATTTAAAGCATCTAAAATATTTCAAAAATAAGTTTTATAAAAAATTCAAGTTTACTTAAAAGCAATGCTTTCTCAGTAAATATCGTTATTACCAAAAAGAGTTCTACAAATTGAATGAGACTTGTTACAAAAACTATATTCATGGTTTCGAGTCAAATATTAAAATAAGTCCGAAATATTTTTGATCGTACATCAAATCCAGAAAAACTGGCTCAAGTGTACCTAAGACTGTACTCTATAAATGTGAAAATGCAGTCTCTGTGTCCGAGGCGGCTAATCGCTTTGCAAGCTTCTTTTCGTCTAACTTTGTATCTGATAATGACCTGTCAGTTGATGAACTCTCGAATATTCGTCAAAATCTCACTTACAGCACGTCTACTTTAGACTTGGGTTTACTTTCTCTAAGCGAAGAAGATATTTTTGAAGGTATCAAGAATATAAAAAGCTCGTCGCAGATGGACGCAGATGGTTTTTCCGCCATACTGTTTAAAAACTGTACTTCCCTAGTGAAGCCTCTGTTATTAATCTTCAATAAATCTCTTTCTGAGGGTCATTTTAAGTTACAAAACTTCTTGGGACCCCTCTATTTTAGAGTACAGGGTTTGGGAAAGTACACTACAGTGGTACACGGATGGCTCTAAGTCCTTGGAGGGCATTAGAGCAAGCGTTTTTGGTCCCAGGACCAGATCATCGCTGCCCATGGGTGCCTATCCTAGTAATTTCCAAGCGGAAATATATGCCATTAACGTTTGTGCCGAGATAAATCTACACTGGAACAACAACAACAGGGGAGAAAATTCTTATTCTCAGCGATAGCCAGGCGGTTTTTCAAGGCCCTTTCATCCTTCGAGGTAAAGTCCTCACTGGTCTTGGAGTGTATTAATAGACTCAATGACTTAGCAAAGAGAAATTACATCCGTCTTCTATGGGTATCAGGTGATACAGGTATAGGGAGCAATGAGGTGGCAGATCATCTAGCCAGAACTGCGGCCATCTCGGACCCTAGCCCTTATTTCCCGATTGGTGCAAGCTCTATAAAGGAAGCACTCAGGAAAGAGACAAATCGGCTAAGAGAGCAGCAATGGAAAAACATACAAGGTCTTGTTTAGACAATGAAAATACTGGGAGGTTATAACAACACGAGGTTTAAACAACTCATAAACCTCCCAAAATATATAATTCTCACAGGTATTCTCACAGGTCACTGCACAAGATGGGTCTCTGGTCAAATGACCTATGACGCTTCTGCGATACGGGCAAGGAAACCTCCTCACAAATACTACTGGTTAAACCTATATTTGAATATTGCAAAACTGTATGGGCGGCTTCCACGGTCCAGCTTGTAAACTGATTGGAAAGTACTTAGCAGAATTTATGTTAATTTTTAATTCAGTGGGAGCAGCAATGAGGGCGAATTGGGTCTATCACCACTTAAAAATTCAGTCTGTCGTGTAGTAGGCTGGTGGAGATTTGCTCTCTTTTATAAAGTAGTCAACGTCATCGTTATCTCACCTGAAATTTTAGCTAAATTTTTTCTCAACTCCCCACAAGCGGGCCTTCGGCATTCTGCTACTTGAAACTACGAATAACTTCGTGAGGAGGACCCAGAAGTAGAATTACTAGATTAGTTAACCTACGTAGCTTTACATTGTGTCAGAAATCATTTACGCGAAATGATGCGTTAATTGTGCCGTGCAGTGGTTTTTGTCAAAATCGGTTCCACCGTGCATGCTGTGTGGGCCAATTGTCGGAGTATGATGTCAGGCTCTTTGGCGAAAATAAGCATATCTGCTATCTTTGCCTGAGTGTTTGCCATTGCCTGATAAATTGCTAAAGTCGTTAGACTCTTTCATGAACATGCAACAAAATGGCTTAGAATCTATCGTAACTGCAATAAACGACAAATTTGGTGAAATAAATAAAGAAATTGCTGTAATAAATCTAAATAATGGTGAACACAACAAAAATGTCTCTTCATATTTAAATTCAAATTCAAATTATATTCAGAGTTCGATGCCCTAAGTAATATTGTTGCTAATTCTGCAAATCCATCTGCCAAAGTGAACAACAACAAGGTCAAACCAAATCGTTTACCTGACTCACGGAAAACGAAATCGCCGAGCTCGGCAATTGGAAGCAATTCTCACTTTCAAATTGCCAATGCTGTTGTTGCTGCAAAATTATTATGTGGCCCTTCTGCCAATATGTGTTCTCCGACTGTTGCCATTACATCTTCACTTATTTCTGCTGAGGCGATTGATATTACTTTGCCGTCGGCTTCTCAACAACAAACGACTGCATTATCATCTACTACTCGCTCTGCGGTTAATAACAATGTTTTTTCGCCGGATGATGCTAATAATGTTGCATCTGTGTCTTTGACATCGATTTCTAAACGACAACCGACTGCGTTATCGACTGAAACGACTTCACCTTCTGAAGCTGTTGTTAGCAGTGACTTTGCGATTGATCTGCCTTCTGCATCTACACAAGCGCCGTGTGCATTGTTAGATACAGTGAATGCTACTACCCTGCCACCGATGGGCGCTGAATGGAATACTGTGAGGCGTAAGAGGGCGTCGAAGCAGAAAAACGTTGTGGTTGGCCGTAACGATAATAATGATTTGGGAGTATTTGCGCGTCTGAAGTGGCTCCATCTATCGTCGTTTAAGCCATATGTTTCTGAAGATGATATTATCAATTATGTGGCGAAACATGTTACCATTGATAAGCAACAAATTGCCTGCTACAAACTGGTAAAGAAAGATGCTAATAAAGAATCTCTCAAATACATCAACTTTAAGCTGGGTGTTCCTGAGCATGCATATACTAATCTGCTGAAACCTGATATCTGGCCAATCAGCGTTAATATTAGACAGTTCCGTTTTTTTCAAAAACAAGGAGAAGAACTTCTATCAAAGCAGTTGTTCCACCAAAGTCAAACAAACACATTTAAATATATTATGAAAATGCCTCTGGACTCCGTACCAAGGCTGATACAGTTCAAATGCTAAGTGCGCACTTGGAGTATATGTTTGTTATTGTCGAATCTTGGCTCAATGCAAATTTTTTCAATGCGGAGTTTTTCGATCCTTCCCTTTATGATGTTTTCCGGAAGGATAGGGATCCCATTAAAACTGGATGTAGCCGAGGCGGAGGAGTATTGATTGCGGCCCGAAACAACCTCAAAGCGTCGGTTTGTCCTCTTCTGAACGAGGACACACTCATCGACCAACTTTGTGTTCGTGTTAGCGGTTCCCTTGGTTTGTTATATCCTTGCGTCTCTTATATACCTCCACTTAGCTGTGATAATTTGTACAAGTCGCATATCGATAATCTCTTGGCGCTGCATCATAGCATTGGAGATAGCCAAAGTTGTGTACTTGGTGATTTTAATTTAAGCAAGATAAATTGGTCGTTTTACGATAATAATCTATTCTTGACTGCCTCAAAGGTTCACAGCTCTGTTGAGTCATATGTTATTGATAACCTCTTAAGTATTGGCCTAACTCAAATAAATGGCCACACAAATTATATTAGTCTTAGTAACGTACACCATTAACTTTTAAACCTTCTTCTTCTATATCTCCACCTAACTCTTATCATTTGTCTTTGGAATTAGTTTTTGAATTTTTTGATGATTCCCCAGCACAAAAAACGGCTTCATTAAATTATAGTCGCTGCGATTTTGCTGCATTGGATCTTGCGTTAAGTGGAATAAACTGGGATAATTTATTTCAGGATATCGAAGTCGAAGGTTGATTTAATGTATTCAAAACCTATTTATTTGATCAATGTTCTAACTATGTGCCTACTTTCAAACCTAAGACGTATAAACTTCCTTGGTTCTCGAAGGATTTAAAGCATCTAAAATATTTCAAAAATAAGTTTTATAAAAAATTCAAGTTTACTTAAAAGCAATGCTTTCTCAGTAAATATCGTTATTACCAAAAAGAGTTCTACAAATTGAATGAGACTTGTTACAAAAACTATATTCATGGTTTCGAGTCAAATATTAAAATAAGTCCGAAATATTTTTGATCGTACATCAAATCCAGAAAAACTGGCTCAAGTGTACCTAAGACTGTACTCTATAAATGTGAAAATGCAGTCTCTGTGTCCGAGGCGGCTAATCGCTTTGCAAGCTTCTTTTCGTCTAACTTTGTATCTGATAATGACCTGTCAGTTGATGAACTCTCGAATATTCGTCAAAATCTCACTTACAGCACGTCTACTTTAGACTTGGGTTTACTTTCTCTAAGCGAAGAAGATATTTTTGAAGGTATCAAGAATATAAAAAGCTCGTCGCAGATGGACGCAGATGGTTTTTCCGCCATACTGTTTAAAAACTGTACTTCCCTAGTGAAGCCTCTGTTATTAATCTTCAATAAATCTCTTTCTGAGGGTCATTTTAAGTTACAAAACTTCTTGGGACCCCTCTATTTTAGAGTACAGGGTTTGGGAAAGTACACTACAGTGGTACACGGATGGCTCTAAGTCCTTGGAGGGCATTAGAGCAAGCGTTTTTGGTCCCAGGACCAGATCATCGCTGCCCATGGGTGCCTATCCTAGTAATTTCCAAGCGGAAATATATGCCATTAACGTTTGTGCCGAGATAAATCTACACTGGAACAACAACAACAGGGGAGAAAATTCTTATTCTCAGCGATAGCCAGGCGGTTTTTCAAGGCCCTTTCATCCTTCGAGGTAAAGTCCTCACTGGTCTTGGAGTGTATTAATAGACTCAATGACTTAGCAAAGAGAAATTACATCCGTCTTCTATGGGTATCAGGTGATACAGGTATAGAGAGCAATGAGGTGGCAGATCATCTAGCCAGAACTGCGGCCATCTCGGACCCTAGCCCTTATTTCCCGATTGGTGCAAGCTCTATAAAGGAAGCACTCAGGAAGGAGACAAATCGGCTAAGAGAGCAGCAATGGAAAAACATACAAGGTCTTGTTTAGACAATGAAAATACTGGGAGGTTATAACAACACGAGGTTTAAACAACTCATAAACCTCCCAAAATATATAATTCTCACAGGTATTCTCACAGGTCACTGCACAAGATGGGTCTCTGGTCAAATGACCTATGACGCTTCTGCGATACGGGCAAGGAAACCTCCTCACAAATACTACTGGTTAAACCTATATTTGAATATTGCAAAACTGTATGGGCGGCTTCCACGGTCCAGCTTGTAAACTGATTGGAAAGTACTTAGCAGAATTTATGTTAATTTTTAATTCAGTGGGAGCAGCAATGAGGGCGAATTGGGTCTATCACCACTTAAAAATTCAGTCTGTCGTGTAGTAGGCTGGTGGAGATTTGCTCTCTTTTATAAAGTAGTCAACGTCATCGTTATCTCACCTGAAATTTTAGCTAAATTTTTTCTCAACTCCCCACAAGCGGGCCTTCGGCATTCTGCTACTTGAAACTACGAATAACTTCGTGAGGAGGACCCAGAAGTAGAATTACTAGATTAGTTAACCTACGTAGCTTTACATTGCATTTTTTCGGTGGTTCGTACAACCAGTTATTCAAAAACGATCAAATCTACACGAAGCATCTACATATGTAGGCGCATTCGAATTTTTCAATTTGGTATACGCTTTTAACCGCAATAAATAAAATTCTGCGGCACTTTACCGGATCAGAACCATTATAATAAATTATAGTGTCGATTTGAAAGCATTCATTATACTTTTCCTTTTGCTGTTAGTAGTGTTCTCGAAGTCAATAGTTTGTAACAATAGTATGTAACAAAAAAAAAAAAGTTGCAATCGACCGCGCTACAGTGCAGACGTGTTTTTGCTCTTGCTCTCGCGATTAGTTTGTTAGTTTTGAAAAATTATGGATTCTTGCGGAAAGTGTCAGAAATCATTTACGCGAAATGATGCGTTAATTGTGCCGTGCAGTGGTTTTTGTCAAAATCGGTTCCACCGTGCATGCTGTGTGGGCCAATTGTCGGAGTATGATGTCAGGCTCTTTGGCGAAAATAAGCATATCTGCTATCTTTGCCTGAGTGTTTGCCATTGCCTGATAAATTGCTAAAGTCGTTAGACTCTTTCATGAACATGCAACAAAATGGCTTAGAATCTATCGTAACTGCAATAAACGACAAATTTGGTGAAATAAATAAAGAAATTGCTGTAATAAATCTAAATAATGGTGAACACAACAAAAATGTCTCTTCATATTTAAATTCAAATTCAAATTATATTCAGAGTTCGATGCCCTAAGTAATATTGTTGCTAATTCTGCAAATCCATCTGCCAAAGTGAACAACAACAAGGTCAAACCAAATCGTTTACCTGACTCACGGAAAACGAAATCGCCGAGCTCGGCAATTGGAAGCAATTCTCACTTTCAAATTGCCAATGCTGTTGTTGCTGCAAAATTATTATGTGGCCCTTCTGCCAATATGAGTTCTCCGACTGTTGCCATTACATCTTCACTTATTTCTGCTGAGGCGATTGATATTACTTTGCCGTCGGCTTCTCAACAACAAACGACTGCATTATCATCTACTACTCGCTCTGCGGTTAATAACAATGTTTTTTCGCCGGATGATGCTAATAATGTTGCATCTGTGTCTTTGACATCGATTTCTAAACGACAACCGACTGCGTTATCGACTGAAACGACTTCACCTTCTGAAGCTGTTGTTAGCAGTGACTTTGCGATTGATCTGCCTTCTGCATCTACACAAGCGCCGTGTGCATTGTTAGATACAGTGAATGCTACTACCCTGCCACCGATGGGCGCTGAATGGAATACTGTGAGGCGTAAGAGGGCGTCGAAGCAGAAAAACGTTGTGGTTGGCCGTAACGATAATAATGATTTGGGAGTATTTGCGCGTCTGAAGTGGCTCCATCTATCGTCGTTTAAGCCATATGTTTCTGAAGATGATATTATCAATTATGTGGCGAAACATGTTACCATTGATAAGCAACAAATTGCCTGCTACAAACTGGTAAAGAAAGATGCTAATAAAGAATCTCTCAAATACATCAACTTTAAGCTGGGTGTTCCTGAGCATGCATATACTAATCTGCTGAAACCTGATATCTGGCCAATCAGCGTTAATATTAGACAGTTCCGTTTTTTTCAAAAACAAGGAGAAGAACTTCTATCAAAGCAGTTGTTCCACCAAAGTCAAACAAACACATTTAAATATATTATGAAAATGCCTCTGGACTCCGTACCAAGGCTGATACAGTTCAAATGCTAAGTGCGCACTTGGAGTATATGTTTGTTATTGTCGAATCTTGGCTCAATGCAAATTTTTTCAATGCGGAGTTTTTCGATCCTTCCCTTTATGATGTTTTCCGGAAGGATAGGGATCCCATTAAAACTGAATGTAGCCGAGGCGGAGGAGTATTGATTGCGGCCCGAAACAACCTCAAAGCGTCGGTTTGTCCTCTTCTGAACGAGGACACACTCATCGACCAACTTTGTGTTCGTGTTAGCGGTTCCCTTGGTTTGTTATATCCTTGCGTCTCTTATATACCTCCACTTAGCTGTGATAATTTGTACAAGTCGCATATCGATAATCTCTTGGCGCTGCATCATAGCATTGGAGATAGCCAAAGTTGTGTACTTGGTGATTTTAATTTAAGCAAGATAAATTGGTCGTTTTACGATAATAATCTATTCTTGACTGCCTCAAAGGTTCACAGCTCTGTTGAGTCATATGTTATTGATAACCTCTTAAGTATTGGCCTAACTCAAATAAATGGCCACACAAATTATATTAGTCTTAGGGCCAGTTTTTCAGTGCTGGTTTAAACTCAGTTTAAACTAAGTTTAGTTAAACTCAGTTTAAATTTAAACTTAGTTTCCTTACGCCCAAATAAATTTGTTGCAACCAAAACGAAGTAGTTAGCAAACAGCTGATAAGTTAAACTAAGTTTAACCGAGCACAATCGGCCGTTTAAACTGAGTTTAAACTCCGTTTAAAGTTGACTGAAAAACTGCATTCTGAGTTTAAACTTAGTTTAAACGACAAACAGAGTTCAACTTGCACTGAAAAACTGGCCCTAAGTAACGTACACCATTAACTTTTAAACCTTCTTCTTCTATATCTCCACCTAACTCTTATCATTTGTCTTTGGAATTAGTTTTTGAATTTTTTGATGATTCCCCAACACATTAAATTATAGTCGCTGCGATTTTGCTGCATTGGATCTTGCGTTAAGTGGAATAAACTGGGATAATTTATTTCAGGATATCGAAGTCGAAGGTTGATTTAATGTATTCAAAACCTATTTATTTGATCAATGTTCTAACTATGTGCCTACTTTCAAACCTAAGACGTATAAACTTCCTTGGTTCTCGAAGGATTTAAAGCATCTAAAATATTTGAAAAATAAGTTTTATAAAAAATTCAAGTTTACTTAAAAGCAATGCTTTCTCAGTAAATATCGTTATTACCAAAAAGAGTTCTACAAATTGAATGAGACTTGTTACAAAAACTATATTCATGGTTTCGAGTCAAATATTAAAATAAGTCCGAAATATTTTTGATCGTACATCAAATCCAGAAAAACTGGCTCAAGTGTACCTAAGACTGTACTCTATAAATGTGAAAATGCAGTCTCTGTGTCCGAGGCGGCTAATCGCTTTGCAAGCTTCTATTCGTCTAACTTTGTATCTGATAATGACCTGTCAGTTGATGAACTCTCGAATATTCGTAAAAATCTCACTTACAGCACGTCTACTTTAGACTTGGGTTTACTTTCTCTAAGCGAAGAAGATATTTTTGAAGGTATCAAGAATATAAAAAGCTCGTCGCAGATGGTTTTTCCGCCATACTGTTTAAAAACTGTACTTCCCTAGTGAAGCCTCTGTTATTAATCTTCAATAAATCTCTTTCTGAGGGTCTGTTTATTGATGATTGGAAGAGATCATCAATCACGCCAATTTTCAAAACTGGTAACAAATGCGACGTTGAAAATTATAGACCGATTAGCAAATTATCCACAATTGCCAAAATTTTCGAAAGTATAATTAAAACAAAACTTGACTTTAATGTCAAGCACTTGATCTGTCCAAATCAGCATGGCTTTGTACCTGACAGATCCACAGTAACCAACCTTGCAGTCTTTACGGAATAGTGTTTCTCAACTTTTCGTAACGGCTCTCAATTAGATGTGATTTCCCACAATATTTTATTGACCAAATTAGAATGTATAGGAATCCATTCGCGTTTATTGGATTGGATCAGGTCCTATCTATGCTTGAGAACCAGTAAGGTGGTTATTGATGGTATTTCATCTAAGCCATTTATTGCTCTTTCAGGGGTTCCACAGGGAAGTATCTTGGGGCCATTATTTTTTTACTCTTTATTAATGACATCAGTTCCTGCTTTTCTAATGCCAAGTTTCTGTTTGCCGATGACTTGAAAATGTATTCGGAGATTAGATGCGCTAATGACTCGGCCGAGCTTCAATCGCAGCTTGACAAGCTTCATATATGGTGTGTTAAGAGTCGGATTTTACTTAACATCAAGAAATGCCATAAAGTATCTTTTTCCAAATCAAAATTACCACTTGAAACATCTTCTTCAATTGCGAATATCTGCCTTGACTCGAAGAGTGAGACCAAAGATCTTGGAGTACATTTTGACTCAAAACTCACTTTCACTTCGCACTTAAATAAAACTATCGCCGACTCTTTTGCGATGCTAGCATTTGTTAGACGTCACTCTTCTGAGTTCACCGATCCTTTTGTTTAACTATCCTTTTGCAAAAATCCATTCACAAATTTTATCAGAATTTAACTTTAAAAATTATCTTTTTTTTTTTTGCATTTTTCACATACATATATGGTGTTTGATTTTCATTCACTGCACTTAATATCGAGCAACTAATGCTGTTGCCGCTGATAAGTGGAGCTGAGTAGTGTAGGCCTCTATGTTATTTTATAAGCTACATATCCATACATACATATATGTATGTATGTATATGGTACTATGTTGATATACCTATAATTTCTGCCGTGCTTCAACGTATTAACATCTCTTTGTCATGTTTGGTACTCTTAGGTATAGTTATCGTAAGTACGTATGTATGTACCTATGTAAGAATACATATGCACGCTTAGATATACACACATCATATATTATTACTTATATGTAACTTCGCAAGAACGCGACCTAACGGTCCTTATTTTAAGATCACGCCATACCATAGAATAAAAATTCACTTGAAGTTGTACAGCACAGCAGTAAACGCGGAAATACATAAATTTAAAAAAAAAAAAATTTTCGTATTATTCGCATACTACATAAATGGTGTTTTATTTCTTACCAAGGACTGCTATCGCAAACAACAAATGCTTTCATTTTGGCATACACATATTATTATCACATTGTGCTATCAATTTCCACCGAATTTAGAATTAACAAATATTTAAATACTACGCAATTATTAAACAAAAAGTTGCATATTTAAGCCCCCCACATAAAACTAAAATTCCTGCCAAATGCATCTGTCAAACTACTGAAAAAACCAGCGAAAGAGAGTAATAATCATTAAAAGATCACAGAAATCAATCAAGGAAAAATTAAAATTAAAAAAACAGATGCATTTACATGTCTTATAGAAGCAATTAAATGCATATACACCTTAGAGTAAATTATGAAGAGAATTTTATTTAATCGGACTTTATCCGGTCAGGATAATTTTTTGAAGCGCGGCCGATAGTAAATCAATACTTCGTAATAAATTAAAAATTTGAAATTAAAAATCGCGCGGTTTTTATGCGGCGCTTTACTAAACATTTCCTCAAAACAATATTTCTTTATTAAAAAATGTGCGTTTTTCAGTTTTTGTTTTTTTCTCAAAATATTTAAATACCTTCCTAACTCAGACAATCGCCGCGTAAAGACGTATACATCGAGCGTGATCTGGTGAATATCGAATCAAGTAACTCACGTGTACCCCTGTCTGATTGCAAAACTTTTGGAACATAATAAATAAAATTTCTAAAACTTAAAAAGGTACAGGTTTAGGGACTTAGATCTCGATGTTAACCTTTCCGACAACCCAACAAAACACAAAAGAATAAGAACCACCGACTTCGTACCACTTCCCGAAAAAAGAAAAAAAGACAAAGGAAGTACCACATATAGACACCGCACTTTCCATATGTAAATCCCTTGCTGAAGGTGTCGTACAACAGTGTATTACGCTTTACGGCTGGACATCCAGAACAAACACCGACAAAATAAACTCAGCTTTGAATAAATGTTATCGTACGGCCGCTGGACTACTAACAGCTACACCAATTGACGCCACAAGAGTAGAAGCACGCTACGACTATTTTAATTGGATCTTACACTCTAGAGCTACGAAGCTAGCAGCAAAAGCGCTAACCACAACCACACACGCGCTCCACATAAAATTCTGGGAGCATATTCCGGAAAACAACAAGACAGGAAATAACAAAAGACACACATCCAGCATACAACGCACACTGAAATACTTATCGAGCATAAATTCGCCAATACCAAAATAACCACCAGACAAAAACGAAAGTCGTTGGTATCCAACAATAGACACATCACTGAGCACACGAAACAAAAAAGACACATGTCACGAAGCTTTCAAACAGCAATTATTGGCGTATAAGAAAAACTTAACACCGGAAGTTGTCTACCTTACAGACGGGTCCTGTCTGTACAGAGCAGCATCCTACGCAGTGGTAAAACAAACGGGTGACTCATTCATCACAATCCATCAAGCTTTACTTCGGCAGAAATCGCCAGGCAGGTGGGAAAGGTCACGCAGCACCAACTCCAATGTAACCGCGCCTGCTAATAAGCAGAGAAGCGGGGAACAACCCACTGGGCACCAACGACCTGCGCCCGCAGAAATGCGGAGAAGCAGGGAAGCAGTCTATAGCTGAGCCCGCTATTAAGCGCCGCAGTGAGCTGAATACTCCTCCAGAGCAACCATCCAGCAAGAGACAACGTGAGCAACCGCCTCTTCCCGATACGGCGTCAGGTAGTCAGGGGGGCCAGATGGGGGAGGGGCGGCCGCAGGTCACTCAGCAGTCCAGCTACTCGGCGGCCCTGAGGGGCATCCGGGTGGCTGTGCTGCCGAGATTACCCAGCGGCGGCCCTCAACTCAGACGACCTCACAAAGCTGCAGGACGCCATTGTACACGAAGTCTTTAAGGGAGCGTCCTTTCCCTTATCATTCTACGGGGTGTATTTCCGGTCGGGAATGCTCCTCGTGGACTGTAAGGATGACAGGACGGTAGATTGGCTAACCGAGAAAGCCGGCGAACTGGAAAGGTGGAAGGGGCCGGTGATGTGCGTGAAGAGGGGGGATCAGATTCTTCTACTGCACAACGTTTCGGTCTTCCTACCAAGAAGTGCCGATGAAACAGCGGAGTACGCGCTTCAGCTGCTGAAGACCCAAACCGAGGGCATTCATTCCTCAGTATGTAGGGTCATTTCCAGCAGCACCGAAGACGGCGGGCTGGGGGCTCCATCCGAATTCCACGTCGGTGAGGTGTAATTCGTGCAACGGATGGTGCCATCTTAAGGTCTGCTCAGGCCTTAAGAAAACTTGGGAGTGGTCCACATCCTATGTGGGCCAGTGTTGCTCGCGCACTCAAGCGCCCCAAGCCTCCACGGCATCCCCCCTTGCGCCCCCCGCGCCGGTGCCTCAGAGCACCCCTCCTGCCTCTACGGCCCCACGGAGCTCACAGCAACACCAAACCTCCCCACCGCCCCTCGCTCCACCACACGTGGCGCCAACCAGCAACTACTGGTTGCCCCCACCATCTGCTGTGTATGCCGGGCCAGAGTGCACCGGAATGCCTGCTCCGTCAGGTGTAATGCCTGCCAGGGCTGGTGCCACTTCCGGGCGTGCTCTGGCCTACGCACCACAAGGGACTGGTCCGTGAGCTTTACCCCTTCCTGCTGCCGCAACAACCCCCCGCTAGTGTCGCTCACGACACCGCCCACAACAACCGTTGGGCCTTTACAACCACAGCGGGATGCACAGCCGGGACGGGCCGGCCCTCGGATCCAGTCCCTCACCCCCCTCAACGCGACAACCTTACCGAGACAGACGAGACTCCTACAGTTCAACTGCAACGGACTCTCGAGCAAGATCTCGGAGGTGGTTGCCTTCATGGTTCGGCACGGGCTGTTAATAGCTGCGGTCCAAGAAACGAAGCTACGTCGCAGCTCAACGTTAACGAACTGCGACGGTTACAACGTGCTTCGTAGAGATCGCGAGCGAGATAATGGTGGAGGCCTGCCTTCATTCTACACAACACCGTGCAGTATCGTCTCATCGATGCAGACATCGACCCAAGGGACAGCACCTTAGAATGTCAAGGGATTGCTGTCCGGTCAGGCGATGTCGAGCTCGAAATATTTAACATATATATACCCCCTGTCTCCTGCTGCCCCGCTGGATATCACCCTGACATAGGTGCGCTCCTCAGTGGTGAAAACCGTTTGGTAGTCGGAGACTTTAATGCGCATCACGATCTTTGGTTCTCAAGCCTATCAAATGATCGTAGGGGAAATATTTTGGCAGAGCAGATATACGATTCGACATTCTGCACCATGAACGACGAAGCCCCCACCAGGATTGTGGGTAGTTGCAGCAGCTCGCCAGATCTAACAATAGCTAGCGCAGGTCTGATAAATAGCATAACGTGGCGACCTATGCTATCGCTTGCATCAGACCACCTACCCATAGTCATCTCGATTGACAGACCTGGCAACTATGTTGCCTCGGACCGCCACACCTATGTCAACTTCAAAAAAGCTGACTGGGAGCGGTTCGAGGACTTCACTGAAGACGCCTTCAGTGCTCTCTCAACTCCAACCGACGTTCGCGTAGGCGAGCGCTTGTTCCGCAGGGTGGTGAAGTCCGCTGCAGCCCGTTTCATTCCGGCAGGGAGGATCCCTGTGATCCGTCCTGACTTCCCGGTTGAGGCGGTGTCTCTAGCGGATGAACGCGACCACCTCCGGCAGGCGGACCCCGGTAATCCCCGTATTAGGCAACTAAACGGGGAGATCCAACGCCTGGTCAACGTTCTTAAGCGGAACAAGTGGAGGGAGCACCTGAAGTCCTGCAACCTCGGTGCCGGAGTGGGCAAATTATGGTCGACCGTGAGGTCCCTGTCCAACCCGACGAGGCGTGATGATCGAACAGAAATCTCCTTTGGAGACCACGCCTCGTCGGACCCGAAGCGATGCGCGAACTATTTTAGTCGACAATTCACATTGCATCCTTCGGCCGACAGAACCACACGGTCAGTCACCAGAAGGCTGCGCAAGTCAACACCAAGCGCACCAATTGTCCTCTCTGTGTGGTCGTCAAGCGTCGGTGTGCTACCGTGACTCAGTGTCAAAAGCGAGAAGAATTAAGCAGGGGGTACCACAGGGTGGCGTCCTATCCCCCCTATTATTCAACTTCTATATCTCGCGACTCCCTTCCCCGCCAGAGGGAGTCACACTGGTCTCGTATGCCGACGACTGCACGATAATGGCTACCGGCAATGGAATTGATGGCTTGTGCTCCAAAGTGAACAGCTACCTCCCAGACCTTGCTCACTACTTTACAGGACGGAATTTGACGCTGTAGCCTGCTAAGTCCACGGCGACCCTTTTCACATCTTGGACGAAGGAGGTCGGGCTCACCCTCGACATCCACATCGAGGGGACCCCCATTCCGACGGTTAACCACCCGAAGATCCTGGGAGTCACCCTCGACAGCCTGGTCTCCTTCTCAGCGCATACAACCGCAATCGTCAACAAGGTACAGAGCCGCAACAAAGTCCTCAAGTCGCTCGCCGGCAGCACTTGGGGCAAAGACAAAGAAACGTTGTTGGCAACATACAAGGCGATTAGCCGGCCGGTTCTAAATTATGCCGCGCCAATTTGGTCGCCTGGAACTAGCAGGACTCAGTGGTCACGACTAGAGACCTGTCAGAACGCCGCACTCACGACAGTGACGGGATGTCTCCTGATGACGCCTGTGGATCACCTCTACCATGAGGCTAACGTGCTCCCAGTGCAGGAGCACAACATTATGCTCACAAAGCAGTTTCTACTGGGATGCCACCGTCCGGGGCACCCCAATAGAGACCTGCTCGCGCTGGAGCCGGCACCCAGGCACATCAGGGGACATCTATCACAACTGACGGACGAGGTCCAGACATACGTACACCGACCGCTGGACCCAAGGACGTACCGACAGGCTCTGGACAGCATCCACAGGGAGTCGGTGTCCAAATACATCGACACCCGCCCTGTGAGTGCAGTCCTGGGAGTCCAACCACTACCCATTGCAGCTGAGGACCTCCAGCTGCCTCGTGCGACCCGCCTTACTCTGGCCCAGCTCAGATCTGGATATTGTAGCAGGTTAAACTCCTACCTATCCAGGATCAACCCCGACACCCCCAACACGTGCCCGGCATGTGAAGAGTCTCCGCACGACACCAATCACCTATTCACATGCCCGGCCAAACCTACTCAACTAACACCCCTCTCCCTATGGTCCGACCCTGTTGAAACGGCTCGTTTCCTGGACCTTTCGTTAGTTGAGCTTGACGATAACGATTGAGGGAGTCCGCCAACCCAGTGGGGTGTAGCTAGCCGCTACAACAACAACAACAACAACAACAACAACAACGGCGGGCTGAGATTGAATCTGGGAATAGACGATGGGTCTTACGCCATCAAAAGGGCAGGCTTCATCCTGCACTACAGGTTCGGCATGGTTGTGGTGAGGCCGTGGAGGAGAGAACCTCCCGGCAACACAGAGCCTAAAGCCCAGGGTTCTTTGGACTCTGGTGCCAAGGGCGTTGCCGTTCCTCCCGCGACTGTGCCCCCTGCAAACGCGCCAGTGCAAGGCACCCAGTCGTTTGCCCAGCCAAGTCCAAAGGATGCAGCCAAAGACAGCAGCCGGGAAATCAACATTCCCGATTCCGAGGAGCTCCTAGAGGAGCTTGATCTGAGGCGACTCGAGCTGGACGGGGTCAGTGAGGGCGATATACTGCTCTCGGACCTTGAGGAGCCAGTGCTATGAGTAATGCAGTATTGTCAGTAGCCCAGGTCAACGTCCACCACGCAGTGGCCGCTTCGGCAGTCATCGCAAGGAGGTTTACTACGGACGACCTGGGCATTATACTGATACAAGAGCCGTGGGTATTCAAGGGCCAGGTAAGAGGCCTGAACCACAGGAGTAACAAGGTAATTTGCGACATCTCCTGTGACAGGCCAAGAGCATGCGTAGTGCTAAAGTACAATATTAAATGCCAAATCCTGTTGTTGCTGCAAAATCATTATGTGGCCCTTCTGCCAATATGAGTTCTCCGACTGTTGCCATTACATCTTCATTTATTTCTGCTGAGGCGATTGACAAACGACTGCATTATCATCTACTACTCGCTCTGCGGTTAATAACAATGTTTGTTCGCCGGATGATGATAATAATATTGCATCTGTGTCTTTGACATCGATTTCTAAACGACAACCGACTGCGTTATCGACAGAAACGACTTTACCTTCTGAAGCTGTTGTTTGCAGTGACTTTGCGATGTATCTGCCTTCTGCATCTACACAAGCGCCGTGTGCATTGTCAGATACAGTGAATGCTACTACCCTGCCACCGATGGGCGCTGAATGGAATACTGTGAGGCGTAAGAGGGCGTCGAAGCAGAGAAACGTTGTGGTTGGCCGTAACGATAATAATGATTTGGGAGTATTTGCGCGTCTGAAGTGGCTCCATCTATCGTCGTTTAAGCCATCTGTTTCTGAAGATGATATTATCAACTATGTGGCGAAATATGTTACCATTGATAAGCAACAAATTGCTTGCTACAAACTGGTAAAGAAAGATGCTAATGAGGACTCTCTCAAGTACATAAACTTTAAGCTGGGTGTTCCTGAGCATGCATATTCTAATCTGCTGAAACCTGATATCTGAACAATCAGCGTTAATATTAGACAGTTCCGTTTTTTTCAAAAACAAGGAGAAAATCTCCTATCAAAGTAGTTGTTCCACCAAAGTCTAACAAACACATTAAAATATATTATGAAAATGCCTCTGGTCTCCGTACCAAGGCTAATACAGTTCGAATGCTAAGTGCGCACTTGGAGTATGATATGTTTGTTATTGTCGAATCTTGGCTCAATGCAAATTTTTTCAATGCGGATTTTTTCGATCCTAACCTTTATGATGTTTTCCGGAAGGATAGGGATCCTATTAAAACTGGATGTAGCCGAGGCGGAGGAGTATTGATTGCGGCCCGAAACAACCTCAAAGCGTCGGTTTGTCCTCTTCTGAACGAGGACACACTCATCGACCAACTTTGTGTGCGTGTTAGCGGTTCCCTTGGTTTGTTATATCTTTGCGTCTCTTATATACCTCCACTTAGCTGTGAAAATTTGTACAAGTCGCATATCGATAATCTCTTGGCGCTGCATCATGGCATTGGAGATAGCCAAATTTGTGTACTTGGTGATTTTAATTTAAGCAATATAAATTGGTCGTTTTACGATAATAATCTATTCTTGACTCCCTCAAATGTTCACAGCTCTGTTGAGTCATATGTTATTGATAACCTCTTAAGTATTGGCCTAACTCAAATAAATGGCCACAGAAATGATATTAATCGCATTTTAGATTTAGTCTTAGTAACGTACAACATTAACTTTGTAATATCAAAACCTTCTTCTTCTATATCTCCACCTAACTCTTATTATTTGCCTTTGGAATTAGTTTTTGAATTTTTTGATGATTCCCCAGTACAAAAAACTGCTTCATTAAATTATAGTCGCTGCGATTTTGATGCATTGGATCTTGCGTTAAGTGGAATAAACTGGGATAATTTATTTCAGGATATCGAAGTCGAAGGTTGTTTTAATGTATTCAAAACCTATTTATTTGATAAAGGTTCTAACTATGTGCCTACTTTCAAACCTAAGACGTATAAACTTCCTTGGTTCTCGAAGGATTTAAAGCATCTAAAAAATTTGGAAGATAAGTTTTATAAAAAATTCAAGGTTACTAAAAAGCAATGCTTTCTCAGGAAATATCGTTATCACCAAAAAGAGTTTTGCAAATTGAATGAGACTTGTTACAAAAACTATATTCATGGTTTCGAGTCAAATATTAAAATAAGTCCGAAATATTTTTGGTCGTACATCAAATCCAGAAAAACTGGCTCAAGTGTACCTAAGACTGTACTCTATAAATGTGAAAATGCGGCCTCTGTGTCCGAGGCGGCTAATCTCTTTGCAAGCTTCTTTTCGTCTAACTTTGTATCTGATAATGACCTCGAATATTCGTAAAAATCTCACTAATAGCACGTCTACTTTAGACTTAGGTTTACTTACTCTAAGCGAAGATGAGATTTTTGAAGGTATCAAGAATATAAAAAGCTCGTCGCAGATGGACGCAGATGGTTTTTCCGCCATACTGTTTAAAAACTGTACTTCCCTAGTGAAGCCTCTGCTATTAATCTTCAATAAATCTCTTTCTGAGGGTCTGTTCATTGATGATTGGAAGAGATCATCAATCACGCCAATTTTCAAAACTGGTAACAAATGTGACGTTGAAAATTATAGACCGATTAGCAAATTATCAACAATTGCCAAAATTTTCGAAAGTATAATTAAAACAAAACTTTAATTTAATGTCAAGCACTTGATCTGTCCAAATCAGCATGGCTTTGTACCTGACAGATCCACAGTAACCAACCTTGCAGTCTTTACGGAAGATTGTTTCTCAACTTTTCGTAACGGCTCTCAATTAGATGTGATTTACACAGATTTTTCGAAGGCTTTCGACGAGATTTCTCACAATATTTTATTGACTAAATAAGAATGTATAGGAATCCATTCGCGTTTATTGGATTGGATCAGGTCCTATCTATGCTTGAGAACCAGTAAGGTGGTTATTGATGGTATTTCATCTAAGCCATTTATTGCTCTTTCAGGGGTTCCACAGGGAAGTATCTTGGGCCCATTGTTTTTCTTACTCTTTATTAATGACATCAGTTCCTGCTTTTCTAATGCCAAGTTTCTTCTGTTTGCCGATGACTTGAAAATGTATTCGGAGATTAGATGCTTTAATGACTCGGCCGAGCTTCAATCGCAGCTTGACAAGCTTCATATATGGTGTGTTAAGAATCGGCTTTTACTTAACATCAAGAAATGCCATAAAGTATCTTTTTCCAAATCAAAATTACCACATGAAACATCTTATTCAATTGCGAATATCTGCCTTGACTCGAAAAGTGAGACCAAAGATCTTGGAGTACATTTTGATTCAAAACTCACTTTCACTTCGCACTTAAATAAAACTATCGCCGACTCTTTTGCCATGCTAGCATTTGTTAGACGTCACTCTTCTGAGTTCACCGATCCTTATACTCTTAAAATGCTTTATACCGCGTTTGTACGTTCTAAACTCGAATATGCTGCTTTTATATGGAGACCGAGTCACACAGTTCATATAAATCGTCTAGAAAAGGTACAAAAGGTATTTATACTCTTTGCTCTACGATCATTAAACTTTGTTGAACCATGGCCACCATATGGCTCCCGCTGTCGGTTAATTAGCCTACCAACTCTGCAAAACAGAAGAACATCGCAGTCTATCTCTTTTCTATTGGGTATCATTTCGGGAAAAGTTGACTGTCAGCTCCTACTTGCAAAAATCAATTTCTATGTTCCCAGCCGGAATTTGCGTCGGTTTGGCGCTTTTAGGGTTGGGCTGAGCAGAACGGTTTATGGTGCGAATGCGCCAATCAACAGAACCTTGTCAGATTTCAACTATTTCTCAAGTTTTTTGTATGTAGACTTTACTAATCCAAGTGCAACCAAGTTGGAATTGGAAAGTTACCATATGTCTAATCAATAATATTTTAAACTCTTTTATTCGAATTTCGTTGAATTTATTGTAATTTATCGGAAATTTTTAGTAATCTTTAAGTGGAAACTAAGTGTTAAGAAGAATGTGTAATATTGAATTATATATCCGCCAAATGTCTGTTATTACTATACCGTTGCTAGACATAAATAAATAAATAAATAAATAAACACTTCTGCATTACAGAGTTTTTAACACAAGACCTGGTGGCGGTGCAGGCGACGGTGATGGTAGGCGAACAGACTACGGATGTCGTCTTCGCTGCAGCATACTGCCCGGGGGACGACACCAACGTGCCTCCCCTTAAAGTACAGCAGCTGGTGGGGCACTGCAGACGCAGAAGGCTTCCGCTAATTCTTAGCTGCGATGCGAACGCCCACAACGTGGAGTGGGGCAGCACAGATACCAACCCCCGTTAGAAAGCAGGGTCAGTGGTCTGAACGGCGCCATTACGGACGTTTTTCACTCTAGCTGTCCCGAGACGAGGCCGGGAGGTAAAACCCAACCTGGCTGGTGGTCTCGGGAGCTCTCGGCGCTCCGCAAGGAAGTGCGAAGGCTCTTCAACAGAGCCAGGCGCACGGGACGCTGGGAAGAGTATTCGACATGCCTAACGAATTACAGCAAAGAAATCAGAAAATCAAAGCGTAGCAGTTTCAGAAAATTCTGTGAGAGCATTAGCTCGACTCCTGCGGCTGCCAGGCTGCATAGAGCCTAAGCAAAGGACAATTCGGGGACCATAATGGCCATCAAAAGGTCCGACGGGTCCTACGCTGGTAACGAGAGGGAAGGGGCCCTCGCTCTACTTTCGGCTCACTTCGCTGGTGCTGTCGAAATCCCACCCGCGGCTGGACACTGTGAGTCGCGTCCAAGTTCGGCCGATTGGAAAGTAACCAGGAGTCTGTTTACGTACAACTCGGTCGGCTGGGCTCTGGACACTTTTGAACAGTTCAAGGCCCCGGGGGTAGACGGCATCAGCCCGGTGCTGCTGAAGCGGGGCGGGAAACTGCTTCTTCCTTACCTCGTAAGCATAATGAGAGATAGCCTGGCGCTGGCACACATTCCAGCGGTATGGCAAAGAGCTAGGGTAGTTTTCATACCGAAGGTGGGCAGAAGAGACCTGTCCTCAGCGAAATCTTTCAGGCCGATCAGTCTTACCTCCTTCATGTTGAAGGCTATGGAGAAGGTGATTGACCTGGAAATAAGATCCAACGTTCTCGGGGATGCACCGTTACATCCGGATCAACATGCCTACAGAGTCGGGGGCTCGACGGAAACGGCTTTGTATGCATTGACCAAGGACATTCGGGACGCTCTGGAGAATGGAGAAACAGTGCTCTGTGCCTTCCTCGATATCGAGGGGGCCTTCGATAACACCTCCCATGCAGTGGTGAACAAAGCCTGGGAGCAAAGGGGAGTGCAGCCCACTATTCGTAACTGGATAAATAGGCTGCTAGAGACCAGAATAGCCGAAGTTGATACTGGCGAAGATACAGTTCAGCTACAGACGACCAAAGGATGCCCACAGGGCGGGGTACTATCTCCGCTTCTGTGGAGCCTAGTGGTGGATGACCTCCTGCATATTCTCACCAGTAATGGAATCCGCTGTCAAGGATACGCGGTGATATAGTGATAATTGCAAGGGGTAAATTCGTGAGCACCCTCTTTGACATAGTGCAAAGAGGACTGAACCTGGCAAGGAAATGGTGCTTGGAGGTAGGACTGAAAATCAATCCTGCCAAAACGGCCATCGTTCCCTTTACCAGAAAGAGAAAATTACTAGGCAGTAGAGTTATAGCCCTGGGGGGGTCGCGGTCGAGGTCACCACGGAAGTGAAATATCTGGGTCTCATCTTAGATTCTAAGCTTCTGTGGAAGGCTCATGTCGATGCTGCCGTCTCCAGGGCTAGGAGAGCATTAATGGTGTGCAGACGACTCGCAGGAAAGTCCTGGGGCTGCAGCCCTAGAATACTGCGGTGGATGTACATCATGATAGTGAGACCCATGGTCACCTATGGTGCAGTGGCTTGGGGATCCAGAAGAGTCCTGGCCTCGGTTAGACAATCTACTACCAGGCTACAGCGCTTGGCTGGCGTGTGCATTACCGGAGCGATACGCACGTGGCCGACAGCGGCGCTGGAGGTGATTCTGGAACTTGAGCCGCTGCACGTCACTATCGACCATGTGGCTAAGCGAACCCTGATGAACTTCTCAAAAGGTTTCGGCAGGGGTAAGTTGATGTCGTCCAAACCAAGGGACAGACTAGAACCTCAGCTGCCTCTCTTGGGCTTCCCCAGAGATGAGATTCATAAAAAGATAAGGTTTGACAGAAAGTTTGGAATGGAAATATATAGCAAGGCTACCTGGAGTGCATCCATAATGGACAACCACGTCCAGAGAAGCACCCTACAATGGTACACTGATGGCTCCAGGACTCCCGAAGGTATTGGAGCGGGCGTCCATGGTCCCAGATCCAGCATCTCGGTTACATCTTAGCATCTTCCAAGCGGAGGTCTTTGCCATCAGTGAATGCGCTGAGATTAACCTGAGAAGGAACTACCACGGCGAGACCATTCTCATTTCAAGCGACAGCCAGGCCGCGCTCAAAGCCCTCTCCTCCTATGTAATAAAATCATCATTGGTAATGGAGTGCTTTGAGACTGAATGCCCTGGCGGAGAGGAACCAAATCCAACTCCTGTGGGTACCAGGACATAGAGGGGTTGGTGGCAACGAAGAAGCCGATCGCCTAGTCAGGACAGCAGCCTCAGCTACTCCGGTTGGACCAGAGCCGATCCTGGCTGTAGGTCCCAGCACTGTGAGAGAAATGCTGAGGGATGAAACCAACAGACTGCGAAACCAACAATGGCGCAATATAGCAGGCCTTAGACAGGCAAAGTCTCTCCTTGGGGGATACAATATGAAAAGGCACAGGTTGCTGATGAGCCTCCCCAAGGAGAAACTAAGAATCATGAGAGGAATTCTGACGGCTCATTGCAGATTAAGGGGCCACCTACACAAGCTAGGGATCTGGTCAAGCGACCTCTGTCGCTTCTGTGACTTAGAAACAGAAACCCCGCAGCATCTACTCATGGAGTGCGTTGCTGTGGCGCGCAGAAGAGGCACGGCCTTTGGACGGCCGTGGCCGGATGAGCAACACTTACACTTATTACCCCCGACAACCATACTAGGCTTTCTAGAGGTGCTGGGGCTAATGGAAGTACTGTGATGTGAGCCGTAGAGGGCACAACAGACCCATCGGTCGCAGTGCATTCCTCTCATTTATAATCTATCTATCTATCTACTTCCACCTTACGCCGGAATCTACAATACAGAACTGGCAGCAATAAAATTCGCAATTAAACAAGCTCAGACAGTCTCAGCGTTATCAAATCCCTTGAGCAGGACAGCACATCTCGTTTTTTTGCACTGGGCGAAATGGTTACCAACAAGCAAATAACAATTTTATGGATACCAGGACACATTGGTATAACAGGCAACGAGCTAGTAATGATGATGCAGCTAAGAAAGGCATTATTATTCCTCTCATAATGGAAGTGCCATGCTTAGAGACAACAATAACCAACTATCACAAATCAAAAAAAAAAAATTTTCAACAATAGACTTTATGGCAATCCTCTACCTCATTTTTAAAATCACACAACAACAAACATCTAAGACCGCACTGCAACAAACAATTCACAAGAGATGACTGCATCAAATTAGCACGGATGAGAATTGGAGTAACAAAATTTACCATACTACACCACTTTAATGGAGGAAGACCAGCAGTTTGCACCCAGTGCAACACGACACTGTCTGTCGAACACATGATAAAGGACTGCACTCTATCGGGAAGCCAAACAAACATTGAAAGAATACTCGACTTTAGCAAACAAGATGCAATTAAAAATGGAAAACGGAAAAATGGCATAGTAGCCCAGCCCCCTTCGTATATTTAATAAATTTATTTATAAAATATAATTATAAATAAATAAATATAAATACATTTTTTACACATATCAAATAAAATGGCTTTTAATTCTCTTTTTAACGATACCAATATTATAAAGAACGGATAAATAGTTTTTTATATATCAGCTTATCAAAATATTGAAATTTCCCCCTTCACCCCACCCCAACAACGCCTTATTAGTTTGCACCAAAAAAAAACCACAGACAGAAGGCGGCCCACTTTTTCATTTTTTCTAACTCAACGGTCCGTATTCTTTACTTAAGCCTCATGTTTTTCTAGCTCAACGGACCGTATTACTTACTTAAGCCGTCATAAAAATGTTCTTATATAGCTGGTCTTCCATACTTATTTCCCACTAACTATCACCCCTATGCTGTAATCTGTCGTACGTTCGATTACGCTACGAATTGTAAAATCGGTGTGCTCAAATCCGCTTTTCGTATTCGTAAATTCGAAATTCGTAGATTGTTTTCGCAATTCGTAATATCGGTATGCCAGAATCCGTCGGAGCTGTCAATTGCGGAATTTTTGTACGAACAGTCACTGGTGTCGCAGGGAAATAAATTTTAGATATATTGAACGTGTATAAACCCAAATATGCATTAATGTATGTGTGGATATGCATGTGTACATTTGTATTTATGTACATACATATGTATGTAATATAAACTATGCGAGAAAAACTAGATTTATTACGTGTGTATGTATATATTTGCGAAGATCACAAACAAATCGTACGCTGTATGTTTCTTGTATGAATGCTCCTTTGTTTGGATGCGAAAACTAGTAACACACCTTTAAACCATTAAACATTTATATATCAGAGCAATGAAATTGACAATATCACACTTCATCATTTAAGAAATTTGTATTTAGATCATCTCTTAACAATGTACATACATACGATGCTTATTTATGCAATTCTGCCTTTAATTAACGAAAACTTCTTATCAAATGGCTTATAAATGTTGATATTAAACTTCATTGTTCACTTGCAATAATATCTGTTCATGTATATTTCTGCCAATATTCCTAATTACGAACTTCGAAATTCCTGATTTTGGGTGGGATTCGATATAGCGCCGCATAAGTTTGGTTTACTGTGGCTAAACGCGTAAACCAAATTGAAAAATTCCAATGCACACAGATGAACAACAAAATAAACTTTTGTTTAACTATCTTTTTGCAAAAATCCGTCCACAAATTTTAACAGAATTTAACTTTAAAAATGCCCTTTTTTTGCATTTTTCAAATATATGGTGTTGGAATTTCATTCACTGCAGTTAATATCGAGCCACTAATGCATTCATTTTGGCACACACATATTACTAACACATTGTGCTACCAGCTTTTACTGTTTTTAGAAGCTAAAACTATTTAAATACTTTGCATTTCTTAAATAAATAGTTGCATTTTTAAGCCCCGCACAAAAGACTAAAATTCTTGCCAAATGCATCTGTCAAACTACTGAAAACAACGAGCGAAGGAGAAACAAAATGGAAGTTAATATAACCCAGTAAGCTTAAAGTACGCGGAAAGTAGTTGTGAGATACGTTTCAAAAGTATCTACACCACAATTAAGGTCTGTGCGATTTTTCAAAAATAAATATTTCGTGATGAAAATCGCGCGATTTTTAAATATATATTTCGCGGCGCTTTTCACTAATAAATATATATTTCGCTATATATTCAAAATTTGTAATTAAAAATCGCGCGATTTTTCATTACAAATTTTCGCCTGCGGCGCTTTTCACTAATAAATATATATTTCGCTATATATTCAAAATTTGTAATTAAAAATCGCGCGATTTTTTATTACAAATTTTCGCCTGCGGCGCTTTTTACTAATAAATATATATTTCGTAATATATTAAAAATTTGTTATTCAAAATCGCGCATTTTAACATGTGTAATGAACTCACATTTTGTCTGGAGTTTAATAAAAAAATGTTTACTAGGTAACTTTGTCTCCCTTTTGTATGGAAAAAGTTGGATTTTTGCCCATTTTCAAAGGCTTCCGTAGGGCCTCACCGAGGGTCTAGAGGAACCAGAGGGGGCTCATGGAAAAGTTTATTTTTTCCCCTTTCTACCGGTGTTGCGGGGGGGGGGGCGGCGGGTGCCACGCCCCCTCCTTCACCGCCCACCACCCCCTTTTTATGCGGCGCTATACCGAATATTAACCCTGATTTTGGTTGGCAACGTGTTTACGATCGGATTTCAGCATACCAAATTTCGAACTTTCGGAACGGAGCTACGAATTCGTAACTACGAACATTCGGATTACAGCATAGGGGTGTATACTATTTTAGTTTTTCACTTGTTTCAATCGTTTTCACTACATTAAAATCTTTAGAACCTACGGGATTCATCATCAACTTCTCCAATTTTAATCTTTGTAAATCTGTAGCTGTTTTCACAATTGGGCGAATGTTTTGTGCGTTATTACTCCTCTTAAAATTCATTTCGGGCACTTTTTAAACTATTTACGTGAATACATATATGCAAGTTTCAAAAGACACTATATCAGCAATAAGTAAACACTAGGGATGGGTAAATTCAATAGCTTTGAGATTCGACCATTAATCGAATTTTAGCTCCAATCTACGTCTGCGGGTTGGACTTTCCAATAAGGAACCACGCTTAGGAAGAAACCACTTATAAGGGGGATAGAGAAGGTTCCCTGATTCTAAATCTGAAAGTCCCACACACCGGAGACTTATATTTTCAAGTTATTTGCTGTTAAAGTTGCGAAAAATGTCGATTTTAACCTCACTTGCTGCTTCGTGCAGCAATGAAATGAATATGCCGTGCTGCCACACATGACGAATATATTTCGAAACAAGCGAAAATAATAAAGTCTATGCGCATATTACGAGATTTTTTTTTCAAATTTTAATATATTTAATTTTTAATAAAAAATGTTCAATATATTAAGAGATATTGATTTATTTCCAATAATGAAATATGGTTTCTAGAGGGGGAACTCCTGATCACAAATATATAGTTTTTAGGCGCCGCTGACTTATAGATTTCGAGATATTACTACTTAAAGTTGAAAAAATTGTACACTTTTATATTGGTTATTCCACTGAATATTTATTTATTTATTTACTTATTGAGTCTATTGAACAACAGTTTCCTTACAGACTATTAACAATATTATGCTTAATAACTAAGAAAATAAAATTTTAAAATCTAAAAAGTTGAATCCAAAAGATGTTTAAAAACATTTTTTGAATAAGAAAAACCTAATAATAGCTTGTTCGATATCATAATTAATTCACCAATGGCACGGGCAATAGGGGCATTACGAGCATATTCAGTTTTGTAATTAACACCATAAAACGGCAAAAAAATTCGTAAACTTCGCTGAGGAATGTTATAATTAAGTTTTACTAATAGAATGGGGAAATCAATAGCGACATTAACCAAATTAAAAATAAAAGACAAAGAGAGTAGGATCTTCTAGAATCCAACGATTTCTAATTTATTAAAAGTAGGCCTGAACTATACGAAGGTACTGGTTCCGAAAAATTTAAAGAGCGTAAAGCAAACTTAAGGAATACTTTTTGGACACGTTCAATTCTGTTTATTAAATTGGCATGGTATGGTCTCCAAATGATCGTTGCATATTCTAAGTTCGAGCGTACAAAAGACGTATATAATAATTTAAGCGTGTAGGGATCAGAAAATTTCGTGCTATTACGCCTCACAAAACCTAACATCGCATAAGACTTTGCAACAATATGAGAAATATGACATTTAAAAGTAAAATTAGAAGAAAAAATTACGCCAAGATCGTTGATTTCATTTAAAAATTCTAAGACTGATGAAGCAATACTATAACACGTAGGCACAATATTGTGAATTTTAGCAAAAGTGACTTAAAGAATTTGCTGATATTCAAAAGAAGACGGGATTTAATGCACCAGCATTGCAGCTTGTCTAAATCAGCTGAAGCTTAATTGCATCAGCTGAGCTTTTTATAACCGAAAATACTTTGAAATCATCAGCGTACAGCAGAAAACTAGCAAATGTGAAGCAATTGGCAATGTCATTTAAAATAGCAAAAAGAGTAAAGGACCTAAAATACTACCCTGAGGAACCCTAGAAGACGCTATAAAAGGAATAGATGCTGCACCATCTACCATTCCACTGCAAAAAATTAGAATGAAAGCCCATGCAAGATAACTTGCTAACTAAAATCCAATGAGAAACTTTATCAAAAGCCTTGGAGAAATCTGTATAAACACAACCAACTTGAAAACCATCCAAGAAGGAATTAATAAAGTACTCACTAAAGACCTCTAGATTAGAAGCAGTCGACCGATTGGAGACGAAGCCATGTTTAATTGGCGATATTAAGCTCTTAGATACAAAATAAATTTTTTCAACAATAATACTCTCAAAGACTTTTGATACTGAAGATAACTTTGAAATTGGCCTATAATTGCACACATCACTTTTATATCACTTGAAAAGCGGAGTAATAGAGGTAAATTTCCAATCGTCGATAAAAACCCCTGAAGCTAATGACTTATTAAAAATGAGTTGCAACGGGAGCACTAAAGCTGGGCAAGTCCTTAGCAAAATGCCTGACAAACCATCAACATCGGCCTTAAAAGACGGTTTCAATTTGGAGATACCATTAGCAACGTCTTCGAGGGACAAATTTAAGGATCCAAAACTAAAAGAGGAATTCACCATGAGATCATAATCAAGTGCCGAAGCGCCCACATCACTGGTAAAGTTCGAACTGAAAAATGTAGCAAACATATTGGAAACGTCAGCTGGGCAACGTGCAAATTTACCTTGAAAGAAAACTGATGAAGGTATATTGGCACTTAAATTCTTAGACTTTATAAACTGCCAAAAGGTCTTCGGATTTGATTTTAATTTAGACTCTTCATCAAGAATGTAGTTTCTGTAAAGAAATTTGTCTAAGCAATCAAATTGCTTCTGATAGGCATCATATTTAAGACGAAAGAACTGGTTGCTAGTTGACTTTAATTTCTTTAAACATTTATTTCTGAGGGTTTTTAATTTTTTTAACTCCCGATTGTACCAAGGTTGCTTATAAGGCCCAATTTTTAAGACTGGAATATTGTTAATACATCAATCGATTAAAAACGTTTTAAAAATTAAGAAAGATTTGGAACGGCAGAGCCATCAAAAACTTCTTCCCAATCAATTTCGGATATTAAATCATTAAATTAAGAGTAATCGCAGGCTGAGTAGTTAAAGCCAACTATTTCAGCGGACTGATTAACTGAAAACTCGTAAAACTCAAATTTTAAAACAAAGGGTACATGATGTTTATCACAAACTGATATTGGAAAGTAACATTCATCAACAGTGCAACTTATATTATCACTTATAAAAATGAGATCAATAACTCTACTCAGTTGATTAACAAAATTATTAATTTGCAATAAATTAAGACTTAAAAGATTGTCAAGCAGATACCTCTGAAAAGAGGTAGTAACAATTATTGGCGTAAGGCCAAAATTTGAAAATGAACCGCACCATGTCACGTTGGATAAGTTAAAGTCGCCTAACACACACAAATGGTTATCGCCTAGCTTATTTAAAAACTAAAAGATATTATAAATATTATCAGCATGCGCACGATAAAGGCCACATAAAACTTCTGCTTCGCTTTACGTCAGAGTTTAGCTTTGACAGCAAAGATGAATACATGCAATTATACGAAATTTCCCACATAGGCAACACCGTCGCCAAAGCGAAGCGAAATCTTGGGCAACTCTCATCTTTTCGCCGACTTTGACAGTTCGCTCTTACCAAGTTTGTTTATTTCTGTCGACGTATATTTGAAAAGCTTCCCACAAAAACAAGGTAAATATAAAATTTAACTGAAATAAATGTTTAAATATACAGTTTTTTTTTTTAAATTTAGCAAAAGAAATGGAGGAAAAGTTAATAGAAGCGATGAAAATGCAGCCAAGCATCTATGACAAAAGCTGCCACCTCTTCTGCAATAAATACCTAAAGGATCAGGCATGGCAGGCAGTTGCGGCTTTTGTGGGAGTTTCTGGTACGTGTATTTTATTGTATATAAATATATGTATGTATATATTTATGTGATGATTTACTAAAGGCTTTTTCTTTTATAATAAAGGAGCATTGCAGAGCACGGTGGAAGTCACTTCGTGACCGGTTCGTGCAGGAGGTGGCAGCAAAGATATAATTCCCTTACCCACATTTTCCGCCTTGATATGTTTTTTAAACATAATAAGGCTTCGTGAAGTAAAAGAACTATTAACAAAACTTCCATAATGTCCATAATTATGCCGAATGTATGTAAATATGTTTATAAAGTTACGTGCGATTTTTACAACTCACAATAAACAAACGAAAAGTATGTATTGTCAAAGTTTTTTTGTGGCATACCTTTTGCGTGTTTCGCTTTTCTCACAAAGTTAAAAATGTCACGTAAAACGAAGCAAGTCTTATGTGGCATGGCCTTAAGATTTTTACTTTAAGTTCTTCGTGTGAAGGCAGTGAATCCCTTGATTCGATTGCAATTCAGAAACTATCAAATGCGGTAGGAAGACTGTATAGCATCATAATGCTCAGAAGGTCGTTGTGAATTTTGATGTCCATATTCGCAATAGGGGTGGGTAACACAGTATGGCGCCGCACCATTGCGCTGATACCGAGAGTTGAGTTACGAGTGCTGATACCGATTTTGACAACTCTGTAACGCAATGGCGCCAGCAAACACCGGAACACTGGAAACACCACCAACCAACCAAACCATGCAAAGCTTGCATTGCAAGCAACTCATGAACCAACAATTGCATGTATAGGTTGTGTGATGTGTATACGCAAAATGCAACAATGCAGATGTGTTTGATGTCATCGTATTCCTTTTCAACTTCACATTCGTTATCGTTCTTAGGAAAATGTAAAATGCTGCGAAGTTGTTTTTAATTTTAAATATTTTCGCTAATTGAAATAAAAACTTTGCATACTTTGCTAAACATTTTTTGGTGCTTAGAGTTTTGTTAATTTTTCAAACCAAACTTAAAATTTTTAACAACTTGTGCACCAGGAAGCAAAATTGTTGAAATTCGAAGTAATATGTTCTTAAAATCCTTGTAAAACAAATTTATTTGAGCGTCGCTCGCGGGAAGCAAATGAAAAAGCGTTAATTTGAAAAAATCAATGTGTTGCCCTGTAATGGCGCAATTGCGCTGACACACTGTTCTGATTCCGACCGTGGCGCTGGCGCCAGTGTGTCAAAGCCAAACAATTTGCGCCATTACCCACCACTAATTCGCAAGCTTATCCACGGTGTCCATGAACTCATTTAGGTGCTCTCTCAAGGAAATATTTTCAGTGGAACTAGCCTTTTTAAGTATAAGCTATTTTAGAAGTGTAGTCTTCCTTGCTGGTCATTGACTTTCGTAGGTTTTTGCTAAAAAGTCCCATACCTCTTTGGATGTGGTGGTATTTTTTACCTGTCGCAGCTCCGATGGTGAGATTATAAGCAGAAGGCTGATCGCGCAAGTAAGTCTTGTTCGTCGAACAGGTCAATCGACTGCTGCTTACCTTCTCGTTTTTGTATACCGGAAACGTATTTCCATAGTCCATTTTTAATGAGAACTGCTTGTGCTTGCACCTTCCACGTGTCGTAGTTGTCCTTTTTTAAAGGTTCAATAGAGTAGATACTGGATTTGGCCATGGTTATTGCACGAGGGAAAAATGTGCGTGCCACGTGGTAGTTAATCGTTTCCCTTTTTTTTGTTTTACTGTCGGCCAGGGCTGGGCCCATAACCTGTTGAAAAGCGAAGCTGGCTGACCGGACCAAAAGGGGAAAAACGATGTAGATTAAGTAAGATGTAATCTTTAAGCATTATTTAATATAATATCAACTTTAGTTCACAAGCGAGAAAAATGTAATGGTAGCTAAGCTATTAGAAAAAATGGTGTTCAGTATATATGTGTTGGTTATACTCGATAGCATATTTGACGTATGTACGGTGTTGCCAGAGCGTGTCTTTTCTAACACTCCCCCCTCACGCTTGGTTTACTGGATAACCAAACCAAGTCTTCGAATAGCTTCTTCATGTCGAGCTTGTGTCAGCGCCTTGGTCAATATGTCTGCTTCGAGCTCCGTGCTGGGCTTATAGGCAAGTTCAATTACTCCCCGCTTCACAACGTCTTTAATGAAGTGTTCCTTTATGCTTATATGCTTACTTCTTCTATTTACGATGGGATTCCTTGCGAGTTGTTGGGCTGCTTGGTTGTCGTTGAATATGGTTATTTGTTCAGTGTTTACTCCCATATCGGAGAACAGTTGTCTTAGATTAATGGCTTCTTTTGAAGTTTCCGTTAACGCCATATATTCGGCTTCAGCTGTAGAAAGTGCAATCGTTCGTTGCTTTCTTGAATCCCAAGGGACCACGGCTCCTCCGTACTTGAAACAATATCCTGTAAATGACCTGCGATCAATTTCGCAGCTAGCCCAATCTGCATCCGAAAATCCTTCTGAAGGTTTGTTTTGCTTCTTGTATGTTAAACATAGATTTTTAGTACCCTTTAAATAACGTAGTATTCTCTTGGCGGATTTGAAGTGTTCGTCGTAGTTATTATTGAATTGGCTAAGGTAGGATGTAGCGTACATAATGTCTGGTCTGGTTGCGATGGCCAGGTACATGAGTGAGCCGATTAGGTTTTGGTATGGTAATTCCGTTTAAATTTTGGTTTTTTGCAACTTTAGTCCTTGTATCATAGGTGTTTTTGTTGTTCTGCAATCTTCCATATTGAATTTTTTAAGTAAATTTTCGATATAATGTTTCTGACTTAGTAATATTTCATTATTTTTACATTCAAAGTTAACGCCTAGGCAATATTTTAAAGTACCCAAGTCTTTCATTTCAAATTTATTCATGAGAATTTCTTTTATTCTCTTCATGTGATTTTCAGTCGAATATGCTATTATTAAATCGTCAACATATAATGCTAGAATGACTTTATCTCCCCCTTTTGCAAGTGTGTACACGCAGGGATCAGCATTTGAAGACGTAAAATCAATTTCTTTTATTGTATTGGTGAGTTTGTTAAACCATTCTCTTCCGAATTGCTTTAATCCATATATTGCTTTTAATAGTTTGCATATTTTCTCTTTTCCAGGTTTTTTTAGGTTTTGTAACATAGTCTGAGCTTTTATGTATAAGTTGGTTTTTATGTTGGTACTTTCTTCAGCCATAATATCTCCAAATTTTTTGGTAATTCCATTTTGATGTGTTCTCTCAATTCGCCGTTGAGGAATGCTGTTTTCACGTCTAGCTGAATGATTTATAAACTTTGCTCAACAGCCATGGCAAAAATGGATCTAATCAATTTTAATTTCGTTACCGGAGCGAATGTCTCGTTATAATCCACGCCGTATACTTGAGTATTCACGAGCGACTTATCTTGCTTTCTTTTTATCTATTTGTCCGTCAGAGCCAATTTTCTCTTTTAAAATCATTTTGCAAGATACGATGTTTTTACTTTCGTTGTCCTTTTCTATTATTTGCCAGGTATCGTTTTGTAGATGAGCTTTAATTTCTTCTTTTATAGGTTGCTCTCATTCTATGAAATTTTCATCGTCATTTTTGCTTACACACAGGTGTGACACGTAGTCTTGTAACCGCAGAGGAGGTTGTCTTCTTCTTTGCGGCCTTGAATCATCTTGTTGTGCCTCAATGGGTACTTGTTGTTCTAACTCTGGTACGCTAGTTTCCGTCTCTTAAGCTTCAAAATGAATATGATCTACATTATTTGTAGTTTTTTCTTCAATATTTAGATATCTATTTTCTGTCAAATTTTCTTCGTTGTACATTTTATCTAGCGATTTTATGTCTCTTGTAATTTAAAATTTATTTTGCTTAGGCAGCCAAATCCGATATGCATTACTCGTTTCTGAGTAGCCTAAGAAAATGCCTTCATCGGCTCTGTTGGAACATTTTTTTCTTTGGCCCTTATTTAGTGCATAATCCAAACAGTGCATGTGCTTAACAGATGGTACACGGCCAACCCATATTTCAAATGGAGTTTTATAATTTGTATTTTTTGACGGGGTTCTATTTGTTACGTAGTTCGAATTTAGTATAGCTTCAGCCCAAAAACTTTCTGGTAATTTGGATTGAATTAACATGCAGCGAGCCTTATCTAAAAAAGTTATATTTTTTCTTTCAGATGTACCATTTTGTTCTGGCGAGTATTGAGCAGATAACCTTCTTACGATACCATGATTTTTAAGGAAGTTCTCGAACTCGAAATTGGTATACTCTGTCCCGTTGTCTGTATGTAATTATTTAATTTTCTTATATGTAAGATTTTCGACTTTGTTTTTGTATTCTTTAAATTTATTCAATACTTCATTTTTATGTTTCAGGAAATATATTTTGCAATACCGACTGTACTTATCGATAAAAGTCACGAAGTATCTGCTGCCTCCTAAACTGTCTACTGGCATTGGTCCACATAAGTCGCTGTGAACTATTTCTAGCAATTCGCGAGCTCTTGGTCTATTTGTTTCTTTGAATGGTGACTGTGACATTTTTCCTTGGATGCATATTTCACAATCTAGTTTTTCATTTTTATTTATGTCCAAACCTTTAACTGCGTTGTTTTTGTAAGCTAATTTTAAGTCATTTTCATTTATGTGACCTAAGTTAACGTGCCATTTATATAATTGACTTGAACAAACAGTTTGTGTAAGTTTTATTTTAGTGCTGATATAGTACAGGTTATTTATTTTTCTCTACTGTAACACATGTGCGCTGTGCACCCGCTATGAAGGCACCATTTGTGTACAACCTTTTTACCTAATTCATGTGTTGAAGTAAATTCGTCTATATAAAGGTTTTGTACGTTTTCACTATTTACCTTTTTAGTTGCATTTTTGTTTTTGAACCAGCAGTCTTTAATTATGTGCCCGGGTTTGTTGCAAAATCCACATTAAATGCTTAAATATACAGTTTTTTTTAATTTAGCAAAAGAAATGGAGGAAAAGTTAATAGAAGCGATGAAAATGCAGCCAAGCATCTATGACAAAAGCTGCCACCTCTTCTGCAATAAATACCTAAAGGATCAGGCATGGCAGGCAGTTGCGGCTTTTGTGGGAGTTTCTGGTACGTGTATTTTATTGTATATAAATATATGTATGTATATATTTATGTGATGATTTACTAAAGGCTTTTTCTTTTATAATAAAGGAGCATTGCAGAGCACGGTGGAAGTCACTTCGTGACCGGTTCGTGCAGGAGGTGGCAGCAAAGATATAATTCCCTTACCCACATTTTCCGCCTTGATAGGTTTTTTTTAAACATAATAAGGCTTCGTGAAGTAAAAGAACTAGTAACAACACTTCCATAATGTCCATAATTATGCCGAATGTATATAAATATGTTTATAAAGTTCCGTGCGATTTTCACTACTCACAATAAACAAACGAAAAGTATGTATTGTCAAAGTTTTATTGTGGCATACCTTTTGCGTTTATCGCTTTTCTGACAAAGTTACAAATGTCACGTAAATCGAAGCAAGTCTTATGTGGCATGGCCTTAAAGGTCATCATTGCCATTTGGAGGGGTATACGATACCAATAAAAAAGAGAACTCTTAGAAGAGGACCCACGAACACAAATACAGAGTTCATCGATAACAGAATCATTATTAGCTAATTCCACAAAATGAGCGCACATCTTTCGTTGGACTGCGATAAGAACTCCACCACCTCTCATACAGCCCGTTTTCGCCGCATCTCTGTCCTTACGATATACACTGTACAAATTGCAGTCAAAAAATTCCTCGTCACGGAAATCCGGATTAAGCCCAGTCTGAACAATAACAAAGATGTCATAATCCAACTGAGAGCTAAATGAACGAACAGCTTCTGATTTTGTTCGAAGGCCAAAAATATTCTGGAAATACACCTTCAAACCACAATTTCCGCTAATAGGCTTGTTAAGAATTATCCGACTCTCTGTTGCAACTCCTCCTTTCGAAAAAAATTAAAAGGGCGTAAATTAACATTAGGAGGCCAAATCTGAGGTGAAAGCAAGTTGTTGTACAGCGCCGCAGACACTACTAACTTAAAATTAGCATGATTAATTTTAGCAGACGGAGTTTGTTTCTTAACTAATGCATAACAAGACAGACTATTTCTTTCAATACCAGTGTGCTTGTTAACATTGTCTATTATGTTATCTGCGGATAAGGTGTGGAGGAATGAAGATAAGTGAAACCATTTCTTCACGTCTGCCACCTCTAAATCAGAGTTAGTGCTCATACCAGAAACACTCATTTGTTTGCGCCGTTTGTTATTCACCACTTTCTTCCAATCCGCATGGGTGGGTAATATAGATGATGTATTATGTCCACTAGCCACTGCATTTGGCTGTGACGAAACTGTAATTGAAGATGAAGAAGTCGAAGCAGTAACAGGACCATTAGTTAAATAATTCGAAGCAGTAGTTTTATCAGCAACAACCACATGCGAATAAGAAGACGAAGAAGTCGAAGCAGTACCATTGTCACCAACAACAGCTTGCACATAAGATGATGGGGTGAGAGTCATTACACTCTGCGAACTTGTTTTAGCGACTAGAATCGGTAATTGAGCATTATCAGCTTAGAAGTAGAAGACAAAGCAATATTACACTATATGCACTTACCTACCGTTTGTAAAATGCAAATAATTAACATTTCCGAGCCCGCGCTGAAAGCGTTCTTCACGTCAAGTGTTACAATCAAACAGTACTGTTTGGCTCCCCCTAGCCATCGAGACCCACTGATTGCTTGTCTCGCGAGATTATTACTTCGGTAACAGCATTCACGGTAGATCTGCCCTTTCTAAAGCCATATTGATCATTCGATACACCACCCAGTGCCTCAATCTCTCCCTAAAAAAAATGCGCTCGAAGAGTTTACCCGTAGAGTCTAGCATGCAAATCGGTCTGTAACTTGATGGGTTTTCCAGGCTTGGGAAGTAGCACGAGCTTTTGTTGTTTCCAAATCGATGGAAAACAACCTTCTGCAAAACATGAGTTGAAGACTGAGACGAACGACAACATTTTGTGATCGATAGCCACTTTTAGGACTTTGTTTGGCACGAAATCTGGTCCAGGCGCTTTCTTTACGTCCATTCTTTTTGTTGCTTGTATGACTTTTTCTGCAGTTACTTTTTCAAATAAATGTAGATTTACATCATTCACCGGCGAGACAAGCCGTCTCTGTTTAGGGAACAAAGTATCTACTACTGTTTTGAGGAACAGTGGGCAAGTTGGAACTACGGCTTTGGTGGCTTTGAGACTCTTCATTACAATCTTGTATGCGGTTCCCCATGGGTTTTCCACGGCATCGTCGCACAACTCTAAAAAACACTGACGTTTGCTATCTTTGATTGCTTTTTTGAGCAAGTTACGTGCTGCCTTATATATTATTTGACTTTCTATGAAGTTTATTCTCCCTCATGCGCGATGAAAAGATCTCCTTGGCTGCAAGCAGCTCTTCCTCAGCGCTTCGATGTGATCGTTCCACCAGGAGCATCTTTTCATTGACGCATCGCAAGCAGCTCGGATGTCTGTCATAAGTTTCTTTGCCATGGTTTCTGCTGGCCCTGGTATTGTGACCCGGGAAACGCTTCGGCGAATAAGTCAGCATCAAAGAATGATAGCTTCCAGCCCGGAAGCTTCCTGCTCGATTAACCCGTTGGAATTTTGCGATATCACATTTTAGATGGCAGATTATTGCGGTGTGATCGCTTTGGGTGCAGCAGTCACTCACTACCCAGTCTGCTTGTCTATACAAGCTCCTGCTCACGAAGGTGAGGTCGATAATATTGACCTAAATCCATTTCGGTTAAAGGTGTGCTGAGTACCCGTGTTTAGCAAAGCTACGTCTAGGCATGCCAAGGCCTCTAAAAGGGCTTTTCCTTTTGGAGACGTTCTAGGGCAACCCTATTCTTGTGCCCAAGCATTAAAGTCGCCAGCTATTACGACATCACTTTTATCGCTGGCATCCCTACTGATGCTGAACACAATGCTTTCAAACGCAGCAATCGGCATGCTGGGTGGAATGTAGCAGCTGTATATGTAAATATTTTCTACTTTAGCGCACACGAAGCCTGTTTCTGAGGAGACACATTGCATAGTGCAGCCTTGCCGTCAGCGGATCGGAGCCATGTGGCGCCGTCCTTTTGTTTGTAGGGCTCACTGATGATTGCAATATCTATCTTGTGATCCCTCACAGTTTGTGCAAGCAGGTCTTGGGCAGACTGGCAATGGTTTAAATTAAGCTGAAGTAATCTCATAGCTTTCTCATTTTTCGGATGGCTTCTTGATAAATTGGGCATTTGGCGCCCACGGTGCTGTGGTCAAAGCCTTCCGTTCCTTTCTTGCCGCACAGCAGGCATTTGGGCGTATGAGTGCATCTCGATGACTAGCGAACACGAAAAGGGAAGTTATTTTATTTGTTTTCCTTATTTATACATATTAGCCTAAATCTAGGGTTGCATTTTGCTACATAACACAATGTACAGAGTTGAAATTTTACATATTAGTTAAACAATGGGTTGCCACTTGGTGTAGACTGGTACACATCCTTTAGCAGTATGCCCTGCTTGTCCACACCTAAAGCTGATGCCTCTGCGGTCCTCGGTGCTAGCGCAGTTCTTCGCGATGTGCCCAACATCAAGGCATTTATAGCACCGCATAGGTTGTAGAATTTCTCTTATTCTGCATACCACCCAGCCAATTCGAACCTTTCCCTTTTCGAGCAAGGTCTTTGCGTATCAGTTGGGAGAAGGAGCGTAGCGATTTGCGTGCCTCAATATGCCCTTCGCAGAGAGTGAACGTTGTTGGTCTTAACATCAAGGCCGCAGCTAAGTGAGTTCAGAGCTGAGCATATCTCTTCGCTGGAGGTAACTTCATCTATGTCGTGAATTGCCACGCGTACTTGCTCAGTTAGGACCTTTACCTCGGCTTTACCTGTCAGCAATTTTCCGACAGCCGCCTGCAATTTGCCGGTGTTTGTGTTTGTTAAATGGAAGAGCAGATCGCTGCTCGCCGTTTTCCTAATTTTTCGAACGGCTTCACTGGAGCTTACTAGCCCTCTTCCGTCTTTACTATCCTAAGTATATCAGCGTATGAGCATTATCCCGCGCTTCTAACCACAATAGCATCCGGACGGGCGGACTTGCTCCTTTGGTGCTTTTGCTTCACGACCTGTGTCCACTCCTGATCATAGCATTTTACGCACAGGTTTTCTGTCGGTTTTTTTGTAACTCTTGCTTTTTCTTTATTCGAGTCTACCTTGGGCTGTTCCTTACTACGTTTAATTTTTTTTGTTTGTTGGTCATACTCGCTCCGGGGAGAAAGGACACGTATGCGCTTTTCGGATGGTTGACTCGGCCTATCCGTGGCCATACCGTCATCATTTAAAGCTCTTAACCTTTTTCCCTGTTTGGGAGCTTCAACTTTGAGCTCTGTTTGAGTTGCTTTTGTGTCAACTGACGTATTACTTGATGGAGTGCCGCTGCTACTTATCACTTCACAGAGTTTTCCTATGCTTGCTAAGGCGTTTTTCATTTGTTGATTGACGTGTCTTGCTCGTCCATCATCCGTTTTAGCTCCTAAATTTTTTTATACATCGCCAACGCTGCTTTTTTGCATTCGAGACTAGCGACGCTACCAGCATCGCCCGCTGCACCCTCACTTTCACACCTCTCGCTATTCGAGTCGCTATTTTTCTGGACCCGTTGGCTAAGGGAATTTGCGACCGCGCATCCGGCCTCTGCTGGCGGTGCGTTTGCAAGATGTGCTTCATGTGCGTTTGCAGGATGTGCATCGTCCCCCTCTCGAGCAGCGGCTGTCCCTCCTGCAATTTTCCGAGCTTCCTGCGTGGAGGAAGCGAGGCGCTCTGATGACCTCAGTGTCCTTGAGGTCCTCATAAAAGAAAACTCCGACTCCGAATTTAACGGCATAGTTCCTCCTTCTTTTTCGCGGTCGGAACGCGGCCAACCACCGCAAGGCGAGTTGACGTCCTGCGCCAGTCCCCATCGGTACGACTGTAGATTTTTTTGTTTTTTGTATTAGCTCCCTAGTTAGAGAAGTCTATTCAGATTAGACAGTTATTTCCTTATTTATTAATTTTAAATTGGTCTATTTTTATTTTCTTTGTTTTATTTAATTAAATTTTTATTATTTTATTTTATTTATTTTAATTAGTTTGACTGTTTTGCTTTATTTGAATTATATTTATTTATAAGTTTATTGCCTTTTTATTTCGGATTACCGGATTTTATTATTTAATATTAATTTGTTTAAATTATTAACCTCGCATACCGCGTACCGTATTAGGTCACGCTTACTGAGCGAGCCAATCTGCACGTCACTATCAGAAGTTTGACAGCTACCTACAGTGGCTTCGCAATCAACCTTCCTGTTTGCTGCTCTTCTTGTTAGCAATTTTGTATTGCATGCATGTACACACGCACTCACAACTATTGAAGTATGTGCGTATATGTAGCTGTGTATGGACACTCGTTCGTACCAGAAGGGTGACGAAAATAAATAATAAATAACTTGTATACTTATCTGTTGTGTGAATAGATTGTCCACCAGCGCTGACTTGCAGTTGATGAGCTCCAACACTTGGGTTCGTTTGATCGCCACTTTTTTTTATAAATTCACTGAAATTCTAGAAAATGTTATTAAAAAATCAGACCGCGAGAAAGATGTGGTCCGCCATCAACGACACTTGTACATTTATATATATGTATGTACATACCTGTGAATCGCTTTAACTATGTATGTATATAAAACGGTTCCTTCCCATTCAACATAATACAATATAGTATATACATATGTAAGTACACAAAATGCAGAACTAACAGTCATCATATGTATGTACATACATACATACATACATACATATGTATATACCTATTTATATATTTAGACAGACATACAAGTGGTTCAAGTGGTTGGTCGTACTTTTTGTCGCTCCGCGTTTGTCGCTAAATTTTATTTAAATTGGAAGCGAGTCTTCAGGACAAAGTGCTAAAAAGTTGTCTTATGGCCGCAGCAACCACGCCGTAGGAGTTTCGGCGTAATAGAAAAGCTAAGTACAATATTATAATAAATTGCTAAACCCCTTTGTATGCATTCGGTGGGTTTCTTTCTTCGCGCCAAAACAAATATATACAAAAAAAAAAGGTAAACACAAAAACGAAAGAGAAGAGGAGAAAAAGAAGAGGGCAAACGGACCACCACTTATAAAATTGGAACTTGGAACAGCTGATGGCTGAATCTCGACTACCGACGGGCAGACGTCGCACTCGCTAGACGCTTGAACTGAGTTCACCTATGTTATCAGCTTATGGATGCACTTATACAGACCCGAGCGACCTGGGGCGCTGTATATTATGGAAATGTTATATGAAATACACATTTCATAATTCATCGTAGGCAGTGGGAGGGTTTTTTGTTTTCTTCTTCCCGCCAAAAAAAAGGAAATAGAAATAGAAAGATGCACATAAAAGAGATGCAGAATAAGAGGAAAGAAGAGAAGAAAAGGGCCACCGCTTTGAACAGCTGATGGCTAAGTCCAATCTACTTGTCTTCTTTGTCGGTTGTGTTGTGTGTAAGCAAATAGCGGTGTGGCGGAAGGCATCTGCATGCGGAATAGGCGTTTGGGTGCAGACACTCGACCGCTTTGTTCGCTCTGGCTGTGGTGCCGGCCGTGTCATGCCGTGCGTGTGTGTGCACTTGTGTGTGCGCCTTACCATGGCAGTTAACCCCTCACTGTGCTGTGTATCGTAAGAAAAATTCACTTGAAGTTACACAAGTACATATGTACATGCGACCGCGGTATTCTTTTTGATTCTATAATTTAAATAAATTGTAATCTTAATTAAGCTTGTTTTACTTTATTATTTTTATTCCCACTAAGACATTTATTTAGTATATCGAATTGAAACGTAGTCAAATAAAACTCAATAATTAACTTTTAACTTGGTCTAATTCTCAAACAATCTAATTTAATTTAATTAAATTTCAAATTAAACTTAATATTATTACTTTTTATCAATCCTATCTAAATTTACTAAACTTAGTGTTGTTTACGACTTGTTTTTTTCTGGGTTTCCTATTCTGCTTGTTTTTCATACGTTTGTGAGGGTGTGCAAACCAATGCACAGACCTGTAGGAACCATGACTACCTACCCTGTAGGAATCGGGAACGAAGAAAGCGAATTAAAAAAAACATTATTTCGTATTGGATTTCATGCTGAAACCGAGCCCAGTAAGGTTTCAGCTTATGGCATACTGGAAAACACGTATTTGGATATGTTAGCTGTGAGCTGGTGGTACTGACATTCTGTTACCTAAGTATGAAGGAGGCTAATGTCAGTACTGCCTCCGCCCCATTAAAACTCTAGCAGGTCTCAGAAAACGCTCTCTACTCGACACCATTGATGAAATCCTGACTAATACCGATCTGGCTCTGAACGCAATACCCCATAAAGGATTGCGTCAACCCTTGCATGGCCTCCCTCTGTACAAAGATAACCATGGGATCATTAAAGTAACTGCGCATACGAGTATAGATAACGGATCTGAGTTTGGGCCCTTTAAATAAAGTGGATCAAATTTAAAACAATGTTACTCTGAACGAAAATAAAAGCATGAGCAATGTAAACGAGGCGTCTACTGTTCAAAATTCTCCCAAAACGACGATACGGGTAGAAAACGCTGATAGGGGCATTGACCCCTTTAAGAGATGTGCACTCACCACCGCTAACTCCTTCGCAAGAAGCACAAGACTCAGAGGACTCGCGAAACCCGAAAGAGACCAACTCAGTCGTGAATCATGCGATCGCGGAAACTGAAAAATAAAAGAGCGCATTTAGCAAACTTGGCGGCGAAATAGACACTCTGCTAAGATTGCTTAAAAGAAAAACGACAAAAAAGCTGTTAGAGCAAATACGATAAAAAAGTCGAGGCCTGATGCAATTGTCATCGAAAAAACAGGGGACACGTCCTACGCAGACATCTTGAAAAAGGTGAAAAATTACGCCAAGTTTAAAGACTACGCTGAATCAGTGTCAAAAATCAGGCGTACGCAAAAGGGTGACCTACTGATAGAACTTACCAAATCCTGGCAAAAGTCTACGGACCTAAAGACTATAGTAGGCTCGGTTTTAGGCAGCGAGGCAGCGGTCAAGTCGCTCATGCAGCGTATCATAACAGAATGCAGGGACATCGATGAAGTGACTACGAAAGAGGAGGTTCATAGCGCAATAACAGCTCTCCCAGGGTTGGAAGATACCGAGGTATCAGATATAACGGGACTCCGGGCAGCAGACGCTGGAACTCAAACGGCAACGCTAAGCTTACCAGTTCAAAAAGCTCAGAAACTTCTCCAGACTGGCAAAATTAAAATCGGCTGGGTCATCTGCCGTATAAGGGAGCGCGTGCAACTCCAAAAGTGCTTTAAGTGCCTCGAGTACGGTCACATGTCTCGAAACTGCTCTAGCAAGACGGACAGGTCGAAACAATGCAGAAAGTTCGGCGTAGAAGGTCATTTTGCGAAAGAACGTAAAAGCAGTCCACACTGTGTGCTGTGTAAATCTGCTAATGGGGATAACCTCGCCCATATAGCTGGAAGTTACAAGTGTCCAGATTTTAGGAAGGCTTTAATGAACCGACGCCCATGAGAATCATCCAAATAAATTTGAACCACTGCGAAGCTGCACAAGATCTGCTATCACAGACGGTCAGAGATGCAAGAGCAGACATAGCAGTCATAAGTGAACCTTACAAGTGCAAAGATGATGGAGCATGGGTCAGCGATATTAAAAAATCCACAGCTATCTGGCTCTGCGGCGCATACGCATTCCAAGAGACGCTTAACGCGGACGAAGGATTCGTGCGCTGTAAAATAAATGGGCTACATATTATAAGTTGCTAAGCAAGGCCAAGTCTCTCGGTAACAGAGTACCAGCAGCTATTGTTCAATATCGCCTCAGAAGCTCGTGGCAAGTCTCCGTTGATCATTGCGGGCGACTTCAATGCCTGGGCAGTGGAATGGGATAGCAGAATAACGAATAAGAGAAGCGATGCATCAATGCCAAGAAGGTCATTAAATAAGAAATGAGAAAGAGTTTTCCGATAACCAAAATGTTCTTAGAAAGTCAAGGAAGAGCCTTAAAGCTGTTATAAAAGATAGCAAACTGGACAATTTTAAGAAAATATTCGACGCAGCAGACACAAATCCCTGGGGCACTGCTTATAGGGTAGTGCTAACAAAAACTAAAAGCGTTAAATCACCAAGCGTTACGTGCCCAGAAATGCTGAAAAACACCATAACAACCCTTTTTCCGCAAAGGGACGAGGACATACCATCAATGTACAATGTGTACAAACCTAGAGTGCGGACGTGAAATTTTTTGCGCTAGTGAAAATCTTTAAGTTTGTGGTGAAAAAAGTGTGTACAAAAAGGAAAATTGTGTGAGTGAGGACCAAAGTCTGGCCTATATCCAAAGGAAGTGGTTTGTATGGTAAACCACCAGGCAGGTATGTTTTATTTCCTTTAAAGAGTTTTATATTAAAAACAAAAATACAAAAACAAATCGGTTGTTTACTTTGGCAAGAGCTCCAAGTACACTTTTGGCGCCAATTAAACAGCTGAGTTTGACATTGGAATAAAGCTGATTGATTTATCAGACACCAAAGCTGCTGAAAGCTTTTAGCATAGAAAAGCTTGAAGGCTTCTAAAAGCTCAGCTTAAAAGCTTTCTGCTTGAAGGCTTCCGTTTAGAAAGCTTTTATCACTTCCCGCAGACGGGTACTTAAAAGCTGCCTCCTTTTGGTGATGTCAACGCACCTAGGAGGGCAATAAATAAGAAATATGGGGGAAAACGCGGGTTTGCCTGATCCTTTTAAGGCAAGTGGCAAAATGCAGAGGTCACCGTCCACGAATATAGATATGGTGGAGCGAAATTTTTTAACATCCGATACTCCGTCGGTAGTGCGAGCCCGATCATCTCCGCCGGATCTTGATAGGGTGAGGCTGGCCATTAGCCAGGGCCCGAATCTGGCAAAGGAAGGCAATGAGCATTCAAACGTGCTGCTCCTTTTTGGAAATAAATTGAGCAGTCTTGTCGACTTGATGGCGCCGCCAAGGCGCTCCATTCATCAACCGATTCGGGATTTGGTTGATGAGATTGTTGAAATTTATGAAGAACTAAGGATTTCAATAGGCGTATGTGAAGTAAAGGAGAGGTCGCATAGTTGTAAATGCACGCAAACCTCGCCTCCTTTCAAAAAAACTAAGGTTACATCAAAAAGAGCCATAGAAGACTCCATTACAAATGAGACGAACCCGCCCAAACGGTCCAGTATGGCGGTAATCTCAAAAGATGGCAAAGGGCAAAAACCGCTGTCTTATAGGGAAACTCTGGTAAGCTCAAATAAGGACCCTGAAGGTGAATGGATAGTACAAACAAGAGCTAAGAAGATCATAAAGGCTAAACCGAATACTTTGCTGGTTAAACCAAATGCCATTGTCATTAAGAAGACAGGTGACATGTCATATAGCGATATGCTTAAATCGGTGAAAAACAGTGCTGATTTAAGTAAAATGGGTGAACAGGTCAAAAGATTACGTAAAACTCAGAAAGGAGAAATACTTCTCGAGCTCAACCATGTGCATGAAGAAAAAACAGAACTTTTCAAAAAAGGTGTTCAAAGTCTCTTAGGTAACGAAGCCGAAATTACGGCTTTATCTAAGCAGAGATACATGATCTCGATGAGATCACAACTAAGGAAGAGATAGCTGTAGCCATCTCAGAGGCAAAAGTTTTAAACCAAAACTTTGAGCCAAACTGGATAAAAACGATCAGGAAAGGATATCCAGGGACTCAAATAGCGCTGCTTGGCTTACCTCAGCTCGTAGCTCAGAAAATCATTGCAGCCAAAAAACTTAAGATTGGATGGTCGGTGTGTCGCATTCGAGAAAAAAGTATTCTGACAAGATGCTACAGATGTTTGGATTTTGGTCATCAAGCAAAGGCTTGTACAAACGAAGACCGCAGTGGTTGCTGTTTTAAGTGCGGAGAAAAAGGTCATAACGCTAAACAATGCAGCAATACGGCACTATGCATGCTTTGTAAAGCTAGCAATCAGGTGGAAAAAACCATATTGCTGGGAATAAACTGTGCCCCTTCTTCCAACGCGCCGTACAAAAATCTAACTCAAAAATATGAAGATACTGCAGCTGAATTTAAATCACTGTGAAGCTGCTCAGCAGCTATTGGATCAAACAATAATCGAAGAAAAAATTGATATTGCCATTCTGAGCGAGCAGTATAAGAACTCTGGATTCCTGATAACAAAGGCAAAGCAGCAATATGGGTGTGTGGGCAAAAATGCATTACCGAAAAGCCTTACAGCCATGAGTTCTTTGCAAGGACCAAAATTGACGGTACTTATATATACAGCTGTTATGCACCTCCTAGTCTTAGCCAGCAAGAATTTGAAGTTCTGCTGGATAGACTGGTTGAAGATGCGATTTTGTGCTCTCCCAAAATAATAGCCGGAGATTTTAACGCGTGGGCTCTAGAATCGGGCAGCAGCAGGACAAATCAGCGAGGACGCGCTCTTCTTAAAGCCTTTGCACCATTAGACTTGCTTCTATTGAATAGAGGGAACAAAAATACTTTTGAAAAAAATGGAAGAGGTTCCATTATCGATATTGCTTTCTGTAGTGAATCAATGATGACAAACGTTTCCTGGCAATTAAGCGATATTTACACACATAGCGATCACTTGGCTGTAATAATCGATGTTGATTACATGAGAAGTAGGTCTCGTGGATATGTGAAGAACAACGCAAATGCCTGGTGCACTAATTCATTTGATCTCGATATGTTTAAGTTGGTACTGGATGGTATGAAAAGCGTAACACAAATGCGGGACAATGCAGAAAGTCTATCCGATGAACTTTATAAAGTATTAGCTAGGGCTTGTGATGCATCTATGAATAGAAAAGTGCGCAAAAATAGCCGCTACCCTGTTTATTTGTGGAATGCTGAAATCGCAGACTTGCGGTCTGAATGCAACAAAGCCAGAAGAAGATACCAAAGAAATAGATCTGATATTCTGAGAGATGAATTTAAATGCTTGCGTAAACGATTAAAAAATGCAATAAAGGCAAGCAAAAAATCTTGTTTCAAAGAGCTTTGTAGTGAGATTGACGAGTACCCTTGGGGTGGCGCCTACAAAATTGTTATGAAAAAGTTTAAAAGTAGCCAAAAGCAGATGCCAACATGTCCCACTCTGCTCAAGCAAATAGTCGAAACGCTTTTTCCCAAAGATAGCCCCCAAATGAGGCCTGTGAAAAACAATACAATGACAATTTGTCCACCTGTTATACCGGATGAAATTCTAGCTGCAGCTGAACGGCTAAAGAACGGCAAGGCTCCGGGACCCGATGGTATACCGAACATTGCCATCAGAGCGGCAGTAGCTGAGTCTCCTATGGCCTTCTCACATGTCGTTAATATATGCCTGCAAAATGGCGTTTTCCCGAGGAGGTGGAAAAAGCAGAAGTTGGTGTTGCTTCCAAAGCCCAACAAGCCTCCAGGTGATCCAGGTTCTTACAGACCGCTTTGTATGATAGATTCGTTAGGCAAATTGTTGGAACGTGTAATTTGCGATCGCTTATTGAAACACATTGACACCTATCAATGTTTGTCGGAAGCCCAGTACGGGTTTCGAAAGGGAAGATCCACAGTCGATGCTATTTGTCGCGTCACTGAGATAGCGGAGGAAGCAATATCAGGCAAGCGCTGGAAGTACGGTTCGAAGGAATACTGCGCAGTAGTAACCTTAGACATAAAAAACGCGTTTAACTCATTAAAGTGGTCGCACATTATTAATGCATTAAAGGCAATAACTACTCCACCTTATCTTATAAATATAGTAGATAGCTATCTTACTGATAGAGTTCTGTTTTATAATACTGATCTAGGTATAAATAGATATGACGTCAGCAGAGGAGTTCCCCAAGGCTCAGTTCTCGGCCCAGTTTTGTGGATTATTGCTTACGATGGAGTCCTGCGTCTACCTGTTCCAAAAGGAGTGAAGGTAATCGGATACGCAGATGATATTGCGGTTACCATTGTAGCGAAAGACATAGAAAAAATTCAATTGGCCACGAAAGACACGGCTATATTAATCGATGACTGGCTCAAGACCAAAGGGCTCCAATTGGCAGCTCACAAAACCGAAGGGGTGCTTATAACAAGCAGAAAGAAAAAGGAAACTACACGTCTAGACATCAATGGGTATGTATTCGAAACTATGCCTGCAGTACGGTATTTAGGTGTTATGATAGATGCCAGGCTGTCATTTAAACTACATATAGAAGCTGTGACACAAAAAGCTGCAACAGTTCACAGTTCTCTAGCTAGATTAATGGCAAATATAGGTGGACCTGGTCAAAATCGCAGGAAGTTGCTAACTAAGGTCACACAATCAGTGGTTATGTACGCGGCCCCTGTATGGGGCCACGCGCTTCAGCATACGTCATATGCAAAAAATGTGAACTCCATATTTCGACTTAGTGCACTACGCGTTTGTAGCGCTTTCCGCACTGTTTCATATGAGGCGGCCTGTGTGATTGCTGGCATAATGCCTGCCGACCTGCTGGCTAACGAAGTCCAGCGAACCTATCAGACGGCCCGAGATAAAGGCACAGCCCTCTCAGTACAAGAGACAGCGGTCGAACGCCATAAAAGCCTAACCCAATGGCAACAACGTTGGGCCACGTCGACAAAGGGACGCTGGACTTTCCGACTCATCCCGAGTATCGAGGCTTGGCTAGGCAGATCGCATGGCGAAATAGACTTTTATATGACCCAGGTGCTAAGTGGGCACGGTTGTTTCAGAGAATACTTATGTAAATATGGTCATGATAATACAATGGTTTGTGCCTCGTGTGAGACTGTGGCGGAGAACGCAGAACACATACTGTTTTCTTGTCCTTCGTTTTCATTTGAGCGGGAGAAATTAAGAATCGCCATGAAGGTAGATCCAAGGCCAGAAAATCTGATATCCTATATGATTAATGATAAAACAGTTTGGAATACAGTAAAAAACATCTGTAAAGAAATAATGACTGAGCTCAGAATACGCGAACAACGCCGTCGCTTAGCAACGCGATTAAGTTTGTCCGGAATATGTTTAATCTTTTGTTTGCTTGTATCTTTCACAGGTGAAGTCGTAGCAGAACGCTCCTGAACCCCTAATCACCTTACGTGGATGGGGGACTATGGAAAAGGCGTCATGAAAGTCAGGCATTTATGCCATAGCCCCTCCCTGATGAAATGCGTGAGTAGTCGCGGGGAGATGGCTTCACCAGAGATTCATACGGGCCTCTTGATGGATAGCGCGCTATCCCAACGTCCGTGAAAAAAAAAAATACCATCAGTCTTTCCATGTTATGAGAAAAGTGAAATCCCAAGGGTAACCGAAGAGGAGTTGCTTATTGCATGCAGGAAGATTCAAAACCGCAAAGCTCCAGGGGCCGACGGCATTTCAAATAAGGCCCTGAAGGCCGCTATTATAGGGCGGCCAGACATATTTGTGCATGCTTTCAACTCATGTCTTATAGAAGGTTATTTCCCAGTGAGGTGGAAGAAGCAAACGCTGGTGCTATTACCCAAAGGCAACAAACCCCCAGATGAGCCGTCGTCTAATCATCCGATCTGCTTACTGGACACGTTTGGGAAAGTTCTGGAAAAGTTCAAAGCAACAGGCTTATGTCGTTTACCGAAGAAAATGGGTCTCTCTCGATGAACCAGTTCGGTTTTAGAAAATCCCGTTGCACGATAGACGCGATTAAGACCGTTGTCGACGTTGCAGCGGACACCATGAAGAGCGAGAGATGGCTTGGCGGGGAAAAGGAATAACACTAGACGTTAAAAATGCTTTTAACACCGCAAGCTGGCGATGCATAATAGATACACTAATAAGAATAGGCACTCCAAGCTATGTCATAGAAATAATAGCGAGCTGTTTTTCGAACCGCAAAACCACAGAAGCGATAATGGGCCGGAAATGTATAACATGACAGCAGGGGTCCCACAAGGATGTGTCCTTGGACCACTCCTGTGGAACTTTATGTACGATGGTGTCTTGAGCCTGATATTCATATACGTTGTTGATGCCTCGACGTACATAAGTGGTGGCTTTCGCAGACGATGTTGCGGTAGTAGTTGTGGCAAAACATTTACATCAAATTGAAGCTGCAGCCGGAGAAGCTGTTTTAAAAATCAAAACTTGGCTTAACTTAATGCACCTAACGTTGGCCGACCACAAGACCGAGGCACAACGGAGGACCAAATCACAGCAAACGAGTTCTTTACAGCAGGGTTATTAGCTCGATCCTCCTATATGCAGAGGAATGTGATTGGGATTAAACTGAGATAAGGCTTCTCTGTCAATACACGTTCTCTGCTTTGTATCATCTCAAGTCTCAAAATGAGCTAGAGATTATTGCTTCTTCTCGCTTTCACGTTATTTTCTTTTATTTTAATTGTAATTTTTTGTGACCTGCTCATCACCAGGTCACATTTTAAAGACTTTGTTTTGAGGCTAGAGGCTTTATTTTGAAACTAATGAATGCTAATTTGCGACTTTTGCCCCTATTAGAGACTGAGGTCGCTTACTGAATTCGGGCATCAGTCTCATCTCCAGAGGATGAGCACGTCACAAAAAATTAAAATAAAAGCAAAATAAAAAAAAGTGAACTTACTTTTTAAGATATTTGCGTTTTAAATTAAAGGAAGAACAAATATTTTAAGTGTACTTCATCACTTTTCCGCTATTAAAACCAATCAAACTACACTGAGTACAGATTTTTATGTGCTAACCTCAGTAGAGATAATAATTTAATTTTTTCATTTATCTTAATTGTCATACTTTGTTTTCATACGATAAAAACCAAAAAAATTTTTTTACATTTGAATCGCGTTCTGTAGTGAAAAAATGTGTTGTGTATTTTGCTCATGAAATTAATGAATATTTTGTATATTTGAGTTATGTATGTATTTTATGTCCAACTTGTGCAGATTTGGAAAACTTCATTCTCAGCTAGAAACAGCAAGAAAAGGCAAAGTTCCTTTATAAAAAGAGCCGCAAAAGTCACGCCCAGGAATTGTTAGGTACAGAGCTTGTGGCATCATGTTCACGGAAACAATGTGGTGTCCATAGATCATTTCGCGAGCTATTGCAACACGCGTTCACTTGATACCCAAATCTGTCCCAATTCTCAAACACAGAGTTTCGAAATAAAAATGTGCAGTTTTATTTAATTATTTGGATGAATTCAATCTCTGAATTGTCAACTTTTGTTTCCTTTAAACTGATTTAATATTTCTTATTACCTTTTAGATCTGCCTTGGGTGCACTGCACATTCCTTTCACGTTTTATACGCCCTCTTTAACTTAAAACGTTGTTAATTTTATTAAATTTAAAATCTTTGAACGTATACTCTTCTATGTGAAACAAAATTTTATGGTGAAGAGGACGTAAAAAAGTGAAAGGAAAGTGCAGTGCAAGTAAATATTGTGTATTCAGTATAATTTGAGTGGTTTTTATAGCGGAAAGGTGATGAAATTACCCTCAAATTCGTGGGTCACTATTCTAAAGCCGACCCCTTGTTATTATTGTTTTAGATGTTAAATTTTCGTATTTCAATACAACTCTGAAAGGTATGTTTAGTGTGTTATTTGTGTCTGTTATTTTATGAACTCTTTTTGTTTATTATCATTTGAGGTTTATTTTTAATTGAAAAATGCTAAATAAAACCATATCGTGATGTACGAAAACATATTTCAAAGTAACCGACCGCTAAAATTTATTATATATGATTTTTTGCTGAATTACTGCTTGAATACCAGATACAACATTAAACGAAATAACACAGTCCGATCACAAACTCCTCTGTTATATCAATAGCGCACTAAAAAAACGACCAATAACAAGGCTTGTAAGCTCCATAACTAAACATTCCTTTCAGTGTTATATTGAAATACGAAAACTAAACATGTGAAACAAAAACAACAAGTTTACAACTGTTTCATTACAAAACACAATACGACAAATACAACTAATAACACGACTTGTGAACACCCTAACCATGTTTCACCTGCTTCTTGTCGTCGCAAGCGAGAGAGATTTCTTCACTGGGCATTGTGAAAGCATATTTGCAACATGTCGTAGAGAAAGAAGGTTCGTGTCCTGCGTGCTATTTAAGCACCAAACTCACTCATATTGTCCGTATAAATTAATTAATTATAAAGGACAGTAACGAGAAACTCGATTTTATCAATATATCTTATCATATTGATAGAAGAGCCTACGATAAACGATGTTGCTACAATGAAAGATGCTACGAAATACGAAAATCGCTGGCAAACTACAAAAATGAAAGTTGAAAGCAAGCGAGTGCCTGCTTACCGGTCGGTTCGCGAGACGAAGCGGACATTCTACTTTTTGCGGTCTTCACGTGCGACATGTCACTTGCTTCCAGAAGTAAGCGAGTATTGAAAGGAGGTGAATACCGCAAGTAGGGAACATGATTCTCTCTCACATTCTTAATTGGCACCCAAAGGAAGAACCATTGTGCGCTAGTAAATTGTTTTTAGTATACAAAATTTTGTCCGCTAGCGAGAAACAGCCTTACTTGATTGAAATTCACTGCGTAACTGACTCGTAATTTTCGAGGTCAACGCCCTGCTTACGACGATGGGACGTTACCCAAAGGGTGTAGCGCGGATGGCGTCGCTTAAGCCTGGTTATGGGATTAGTTTTTTGCCTGCCAGCACGAGGCAGCGAACAAGAGATAATTTGTTTTTGCCGCTTTTTCTGGCACTTTGTAAACAAACTTAAAGTCGATATTACGGCTAACACAGCATATTTTGTAATTTATCAATTAAACAACATAAATATTAAAATGGTTTCGAAATTAAACCACTTTAACTCGGTGTGAGGTTGCCGTTACTTGGGCGCGCTGATGCTGCCATTCGCTGTAGACCACGGCGATGTATTACTGTCGCTACTGGATTTTGCTGCTATGCTAGTCACGGCGATATGCTGTGGTTGCCCTTGCTTGGGCGCGCTGATGCTGCTACTCGATGTAAGCCACGGCGGTGTATTACTGTCGCCACTGTATTCTGCTGCGCTGCTAGTCTCGGCGTTATGATACTCCCGTTGCTTGGGCGCGCTGATGCTGCTTCTCTGGTAGGCAATCACGGCGGTGTGATGCTGCCAAGTAACGATCGGTTGTCGTTGGCGCGCGGATTACAGAGCTGCGGTGTGGATGTACGTGAACACGGCTGTCGGCAAGGATATGGGCATGAGATAAAACCCTGTACCCACTGTCGCCTAGCTTGTGGTTCTTGCTTCCGTAAGTGCTATCTTACTTGAGAAGTCAACCCTGAACGCGACAGGCACTCCGCAAACAATGTCTTACTCACACGCGTGGCTCCGTGCAGACTGTCCCTTGTGCTTCTGTGCAGCTCCTTTTATAGAAAATGAGGCGCATGTTGCTGGCTATCTTAGCAACATGTCGACAACGGTAGGACGATGCTGAATGTTGCGAAAACTTGCGATCAGCAGGGTAGCGTCGCTCTGCTGCTATACTGTGAGTGGCGTGATTCTACCGTTGCTCGCAGATGGCGTGGTTTTGGCGTCAGTTCGCACGTACAGTACGAACGATGCCCTTGGTGTTGTTGTTTAGCCGGTTTATTGGCGTTCGATGAGGAGAGTGGAGGTAAATATTTAGGGTTTCGGGACTATTTATATCATATTTAGTTCCATTGTTCTAATTTTTGCTGATACCCTTAAGATACATATTTGTACACATGTGTGTCTATCTAAAACTAATACTTATAACTATACATAGATAGATAGATAAATAAAAGAGGATTGCACTGCGACCAATTGGTCTATTGTGCCCTCAGTAACCTACAACACATCCCCTAGTCCAAGAGCATCTATGAATCTTAAGATGGATCCCGGTGACAGGGAGTGTATGTACTCCTCCTTAGGCCACATCTGACCTAGCCATCTCTCCCTTCGTCGAGCCACAGCATCGCACTCCAGGAGCAGGTGTGTGGGGGTCTCCTTTGTCCTGTCGCAGAAGCGACACAGGTCGCTCGACCAGATACCTAGTTTATGCAGATGACCCCTCAATCTGCAATGACCTGTGAGGATTCTAAGTTTTGCTTTTGGGAGGTCTATCAGTATCGTATATCGTTTGTTACTGTACCCCCCCAATAGTTTCTTTGCCTGTAGCAGGCCCAGGGTCTCTTCCCATTGCTGAGTCCTGAGCTGTATAGTTTCCTTTCTGAGCGCCTCCTTTATAGTGCTTGGTCCTATTGGAAAGAAGGGCTCTGGTCCTATGGGATTCGAGCTAGCCGCCAACCTAGCCAGGTCGTCTGCCATCTCATTTCCCTCGATCCCTGCGTGACCTGGAACCCATGAAAGACTTATGGTATTCCTTTTTGCCAGTTCATTTAGGCTATTTATGCACTCCAAGATCATTGAGGATTTTACCTCGAAGGACGTAAGGGCTTTGAGCGCTGCCTGGCTGTCGCTTAGGATGAGTATTCTCTCTCCGCGATAGTTCCTTTAATTCGGCACAAACGCTGATCGCATATATCTCCGGCTGGAAGATGCTGGGAAACGCGCCCATGGGTATCGAGAGTTTAGCTCTGGGACCATAGACGCCTGCCCCAATACCATCCACGGTCTTGGAGCCATCAGTGTACCAATGCAATGTACTTCGCCGAACCCAGCTCCTCAAAAGAGAGGGGTTCCACGACATTTTGTCTGTAATGTCACAAATTCTGAAGTGTCTTTCAAACACTATTTCTTTATTTATGTCATCCCTGGGAAAAAGGGCTAGTGGGAGCTGGCAGCCCAACTTCTCCCTATTTTTGGACGATAGTACCTTGAATTTGCCATAGCCTTCTCTCGCAAAGCTCAGCTTTGTGCGTTTTGCTGCCTGTACTACGTGTGTATGGAGTGGCTCGAGATCCAGGACCACTTCTAGCGCAGCCGTCGGACATGTGCGCATTGCTCCCGTAATGCAGACACATCCCAGGTGTTGCAGTTTGGCAAGAGATTGCCTTACCGTAGCTAGGTTGGTCCTTGAGCCCCAAGCAACTGCTCCGTACGTAACTATTGGTCTGACTATCATGGTGTACATCCATCTCAAAATCTTGGGGGTGCATCCCGCTTGCACACCATGAGTGCCCTCGTAGCTTTGGGGATGGTCGCGTCTACGTGGCTTTTCCACAGAAGCTTAGAGTCCATGATTAGGCCCAGGTATTTAACTTCTGTGGCAATTACAGCCGGGACCCCTTCCATAGCTATGCTCCTCATGCCTTGCACTTTCTTTCTCCTTGTAAAGGGGACAATGACTGTCTTAGAGGGGTTGATATTAAGCCCCGCGACAGTACACCATTTTCTTGCTAGCGGAAGTCCTCTCTGAATAATGTCACAGAGAGTGCTAGGGAACTTCCCTCTCGCAATGATCACAATGTCATCCGCATACCCCTGGCAGCGAATGCCATTTTCTGTGAAGATCTGCAAGAGTTCGTCTACGACAAGGCTCCACAATAAGGGGGACAAGACCCCTCCTTGCGGACAACCCTTGACCGTTTTCATCTGCTCCACACTGTTGCCAGTATGTGTTTCCGCAATTCTGGTATGCAGCAACTCAGCTATCCATTTCCGAATAGTGGGCTGCACACCTCGTCCTGCCAGCGCTCGATCGACACTTGAGTGAGTTGTATTATCGAAAGCACTCTCAATGTCGAGGAAGGCGCAGAGCACCATTTCTCCACATTCAAAGGCCTCCTGAATCACCTCAGTCAGAGCGAAGAGCGCAGTATCCGTCGATCTGCCTGCCCTATAGGCATGCTGATCAAAATGCAAAGGCTGTCGCTTGAGAGCGTTACGCCTAATTTCATTGTCAATAATCTTCTCCATGGCCTTAAGCATGAAAAGAGTGAGGCTTATGGGCTTGAAGGATTTTGCAAGCGAGTAGTCTCGTCTACCTACTTTTGGTATAAAGATAACTCGAGCTCTATGCCATACCTCCGGAAGGTATGCCAGCGCTAGGCTGTCCCTCATGATTTTTACTAGGTGAGGAGTTAGTAGCATCCCGCCCTGTTGTAGCATCACAGGACTAATGCCGTCCACTGCCGGGGCCTTGTACCGCTGAAACGTCCCCAGAGCCCAACTGACTGTTCGCCAGTTAACAAGTTTCCTGGCTACTTTCCAGTCAGTCGGGGTCGGGCTGAGGGCCCGAAGACCAGGATTCCGCGACACCTGGACCGCACCCGGGAAGTGAGCCTCCAACAGAGCACGCGACCTCTCTCTCTCGTTGCTTGTATAAGTACCATCAGGTAGCATAATTGCCAACCTGGATTCTGTGTTTGCCTTTGTCAGGACCCTATGGAGTCTGGCAGCTGCAGGGACTGCAGTAACGTTTTCGCAGAAGCTTCTGAAGCTGCCACGTTTTGCTTTCCTTATTTCCTTGCTATATTTTGTTAGACTAGCTGCATACTGGGCCCACTGCCCTGTGCGCTTTGCTCCATTGAACAGCTTTCGCACTTCTTTCCTGAGCTTGGTGAGATCCCGAGATCACCACACCGGCTGGGTTCTGTCCCTTGGCCTACTCTCAGGGCAGCTCGAGTTAAAGGCATCTA